>JBBPDA010000004.1:159350-169350 GCA_037974385.1 Arnoldichthys spilopterus | reverse complement strand
TTCTCTCTCTTTCTCTCTCTTTCTCTCTCTTTCTCTCTCTCTCTCTCTCTCTCTCTCTCTCTCGGACAATGGTGATCTAGTAGTGACCAGAAGGTCACAGGTTCAAGTCCCAACCTGGGTGTTGAGCAAGGTATCGCCTCACTACACTGCTCCACGGGCACTTTTCATAGCTGCCCACTGCTCCACACGTGCACGTGTGATGGGTTAAAGGCAGCGGTCACATTTCGTTGTGGGACTGAGTGTGTTCACAATGACAAAACAAGTCACTTTTCTGTTCATTGGTCAATCGATTGGTCTGTTCATCACAAATGTTTCATGGGTCAACACAAATATAAAAAAAAACACATACATGGAGACGTGAGTTGATGGGTTTAATCATTATAGTTCTTACAGAAACTTGGAGCTTGGTCAGGATTCATTCATTTCCTAGAAAGCTCATTTGCATATAAGCGTTTTGTGACGTTTGTATTGCGAAGGCCAGCAGAATGGCAGTGATTAACAAATGATAGATTGTGCCGCCCCACTGCCTCATCCAAGCCCAGCTGAAGTCTGGGAGGTGGACGCTTCTGCTCTGTGCCTTTGTGTCTGGCGTGATGTGGCTTGTGCCTGTGAGGGAGGGGTAAGAGCACTGTTCTGTAGCAGTAGAGCGCAGACTCGAGGAGCTGAGTGCCAGCACTGTGGCGTTCACCCACGCGGCCAATCAGCTAATTACACTCCATCTGGAGACTCCTCCTTGTCTCTTTTCTAATTCCTCAAATAAACAACTCCCCTTTCACCCCCCCAATCCTGCCGCTGCCAGAGAACCTGAGCAGAATCCCAATGGCTAAACTGCAGGCACGTTGTGTGAAGGATCCAATGAAAGCACGCTTTCACAAAAAGCTCAGATTCCCCCCAGGATCTTTTCATGACATCGTCTCATTAAACTGGATCGATGTTTATTTAGATATGGAGTCAGTCATCTCCTCTAAGGTCTGCCAACACCCCCCAACACACACACACACACACACACCAGGTGAGAACTTTCCATCAAGGCCATTTTGGGCGACTGAACTGCTACTCGAGTCTCCAGAAAATGAAGCCGCACAGAGCGAGACGAATTCTAATCAAGCCGCTGCCTAATTTAGCGCATTCCCGCAAAAGGCCGCCCCCATGTGGATGGAGCGCTGTACCCGAGCACCGTAGATGGTCTGTAGCAATCAAACCTCGCTCATTGCTGCGGGCTCATATACACATCAGCAACCTCCCCGCCTCACAAATAGTCAGTGGACCCTCAGCCTTCTGCAGTTGGACCACGATTGATTCTCCTTCCCATCAGGAGGAAAAAAACGGAGTCCAATCCATTAGTGGCGTGCTGAGGTACTGCAATATGTCTGACTAAAATGTAATTTTGACTGAGTGGAATCCTGGGGAAATTGCCCACCCCGTCCCTGGGCCCTCAACCCGGAGCCGTAGGGGGAAAATTGAGTGCACTCCTCCAGAATTCAATATGACATGCTGGAAATAATGGCCTCCTGTCCCACAGATATCCATCAGGCTGCTCCAACCTCTTGTAGACACTCAACTGCGATAAATAATAAATCATGTTTGGGTGATATTAATAAGGTCGGTCGAGAGGCGGGTAGCGAAGTGATTCGACTCTGGCATGGGCCGAGCCACTTTTCTGGCTACCTCATGAGGGTCAACTCTCATTTTTATCTCTGTGGGATCACAAGCAGGGCAGATATATATCTCTTTTTTTTTTTTTTCCCCTCTATTATTATGATGACAGTTCGCTGGCGGTAATGTTAAGCTGCCTTGGAGCCATGTTTAAGCACCGAGGTGCTGTTTCAATGCCCCATGTGGCTGGAAGCCTGCAGACCAGGCAACTGCTGACACTGCTGCTTCTTCGAGCCAGATCAGGACTCATTAGGCTTGTAATGTCTTCATTTTGTCCTGTCAGAGAAAGCATGCTGATACAGCCGTCACTTCACCTCCTGACCCATATCACGCAGCTGGGATAGCAAGGCCCTGTTAGGTTAATGAGCTTATTGTGAGCTCTTGCTGTTTTCAGTGATGGGCAGAATTCTAAGTCAGTCCTTCTTTGAGGTTTGCTGGGACACTGTTTTCTACTGAAAGCACTTTTTGCTTGTTTTCACTAGTTGCTATACAGTTAATCTACAGAACAGTGTGGGAAACGAATAATGGGGATGCACTTTACATACACAGTGTTGCACAGTTTTAGTTTCTGGCTTCGAAATGTTCTATTTCAGCTGCTTGTGTCTAAAGTCTATGTAAAAGCTGCTATATTCATCACACGCTCTGATTTTATGACCACAGCCCTATATCTGTAGTAGTAAACCATGAAACATTTTATTTCTTCTGGACAGACCCAGAAAGTTCTAAAAGATTCCAGAAAGTTCTAGAACATTCTGGAAACTTCTAGAAACTTCTGGTCAGTTCTCATAGTTCCAGAATATTCTGGAAGTCTACTTAGCATTTAAAGGGAATGGAGAATGTTCTAGAAAACAGATACATTTCAACATGTTGTTGTCCTGAGCACAGAAGCAACAGCTATTGATTTTAGGCATAAAGGGTTGAGAAATCACACTTTGTACCCAGGAACAAAAATAAGATGTCCTTGTGAACACACTCAAGCACCACAACGAAATGCGACCCTCTGCATTTAACCCATCACACGTGGAGCTGCGGGCAGCTATCAACAGCGGCCGGGCAGCAGTGTGTCAGACCTTGCTCAAGGGAACCCCAGTGGTGCCTGGGCCGGGACTCGAACCTGCGACCTTCAGGTCTCAAAGGCAGCGTCCTAACTGCCCTAGTGGTTAGGACAGAATTCCGTTATGTAGCATAGTTAAAAAGGTTACATAATATTTGTCTCAGACATTTGGTGCAGTAATTCTGTTTTGTGATATATTTTGTTTGCAAATGCAATTTTGCTCATTGAATTCTAGGCACCAGAGCTTGAACCCATGTTCAGTCTTCCAACAATTAAAGCAGAATTCCTTTAACAGAGACAGTTTTTTGTGTAGACGAACTGTGGTTGTTTTGTTCTGAAACGCACAGTGTATTTTGGAAGAATGGAGAGAAGCACTGGGCGGCTGATGGGAAAGGCAGATGCTGTGGTTTTGAGGCAGACTGACTCACTGTGGAGGTGAAAAGAGAGTCGGGGTTGAACAGAGAAAATGCCTTTTCTGCTCCTGCTTCGTCCAGCTTTATGAGAGGCACTTGGGAGGTACTTGAGTTCCTCTTCTGAAGACGGAGAGGTTGTTCATTAGCTTGGCAGAGGGTTGAAGAGTATAGGTGAGCCTCCCTAGAATAAGAATGAATATGTGAAAGATGTCCAGACTGCAGTGACCGGAGTGTGTAGACTGCTGTAAGGAGCAAGGCTGAGCAGTAAATAGTATTTTTTTATTTTTTTACTATGGAAACTCACACTTCAGTAACATCACTGTGGACTTCATTCATGAGGGACAGTGGTGCTGTAAGGGTTCGGAAGTTGTTCCCGTCACCTGAAGGTTGTTGGTTCAAATCCCAGTCCGGCGCAGGTACCAATGAGGTGCCTGTGAGCAAGGTACCATCTCTAAGCACTGCTGCACACCGTCAACTGCCCACTGCTCCTACACGGATGGGTTAATTACAAATGCTCACTTACTAAGAAGGCCAGGATGACATAATTAGACTGGCAGGGGACTCAGTGAGTGCTTCTCTGCACTGGACTGTGTTCTTTAGCATGGAGAGTGAGTAACTTTAGCTAATTCAGCTACTTTTTGACAGTTGCAAAATGCATGCAAAGCTTAAATCTACTCTGTGCTGTACTACTAACTTAAATAAATAAATAAATAAATAAATCAATAAAAAGCAAGCTGCAAATGTGATATTTCTCACTCCCAGTGTTCTGTGTAAAAATATTTTTTAAGGATTAAAGGCTGCGGTCACAACAAACCTGGAACTTTTTCAGGAAACATGTTTTTTTGTAGCTTCCTAAAGAAACTGTTGGCAGTTTAGATATAATTAAGTGTTATTAATTGCTAATAATTGTTCATAATCAGTATTAATTGTCTTTTTTTTTTGCACAATAATAATTTTTCTAATTTTATACATAGCAATGAATGGTGTTTTGGTGATTTTTTTAAAAATGCATTTTTGGAGCATTTCTCTAGGCCCATTCATTATTTAATGTTGACACGATGTGTTGTGTTTACACTATGTCAAGCATTTTGTTGAATAGCATCAGTGTGGACTATGGAGTGAATGGAACTGTTTGTATCTTTTGACAGTTTTTACATTAGAAATGGGTGTATATGGGTAAATATGATGTGCATCAGCTCTTGTGTGAATGTCTAAGTGTTGTGATATAATTTTCTATTTTGCCCAAGCCTGGTGTACATGCCACATGAGATGTGGACTCTCTAGAGAAAAGGCTGAATTTGTGTTTACGCAGTAGAAAAACTGTCCAGTCAGTTCAGCTGGAGATGCGCTGTTTTAATCATAATTATCATATTATTTTTGCAACATCCAGGAAATTTGGCATTTCACACCAAAATTGCCCTCATGACTACCGAGTTTAAACCGCTCAGCCATAACATTAACACCACCTGGCTGCTGAAACATTGTTGCTGATTCACCAGTTGTGATTTATTGGATCACTCTTAGAAGGTACTAGTTACTGCACACCTGGAACACTGCACAAGAACTGCCTTGTTCCTGCTTCCAGCACATCAACTTCAAGAACTGACTGTTCACTGCCAGTGCCGTTGTCTGTCAGTGTTATCCACTTTCCCTGTCAGTGGTGTTATTGTAACGGCTGATCAGTGTTTATGTACCGTGAGCGACTCCATATTAGTTATCCTAATTTCTGGCAGACGCCTGTGTTCTGCCTCTTTCTTGGAAGATGCAGCTGAATAGATGTTGACAGCGCGAGATAAAAGGAGTGAAGGTTGAAAGAATCCAACACATTTGAAGGCCAGTCGGGGATTAGCATCACACTTTGATATTTGTAGCAAGAGATGCTGCTGTGCTAATCTGATTGATCTGAAGTCATGCATGAATACCTGCTTTCCCTTTCAGTCTCTCTCACATGCAGCTCCAAAGGCTCTGTGGCGTCTGAGCTCTGACCCGGTTCTCAGGCGTAATCTTATCCTAATCCCGACCGAAGACTCCTGCAGGCTGTTTCCTGTGGGCGCACCTGAGAGAGGCCCAGGACTGGGTCCTGGCTCGCTAACCGTCACGACACACCCCTCCTGGATTTGACAGACGGAGCTGTAATTCAGACGCTGATCCATGTTTGCTGCCAAACCCGGCGCTTTTCTTTTCTCCTTTCGCTTTCATCCCGCGTGGCTATTGACATTTCCACAGGAGGCCATAGATGTGAGAAATTGAGCCATTAAGCCGAGCTTTGCTGTGCCGCATCGAGGCAGAAAATAAGGCCATTGTGCGTACCTTTCGCCCTCCAGTACTTCCTTGGCTTTCTTTTTTTTACTCCGGATGGGCCTGGTCCCAATGCAGGGTTTTCACTAATGACTGTTATGCACCAAGGCTGTTTCCACTGCTGAGCAAAACCGTAGCTTTAGAGCGGTTGTGATTAAAGGTTGCGGAGATATTGCTGTGATTCAAATTTGGAACAAATGCTTTTGAAAACAAGATGTGGCGGGATTTTTATTATTTTTTTCACTGCTAGACTTTACATTCAGTTATGTGTGTGTGTGTGTGTGTGTGAGAGAGAGAGAGAGAGAGAGAGAGAGAGAGGGAGGGTGAGCGAGGAAAAACAGAGCACGAGCGATATGAGGATGCGAGCTGTTTAATTGAACTGTGCTGTCACTCTTCGTTGGCTTAGCATGACAGAACGCACTATTTTTAGAGCTCCGTGTCTGAGCGTGCATGAAGTCATCTATTTCGAAACCTCCACAGAGCGTCACCATCCCCTTTTACTTTCTATAGAACCGGGGTCCGAGGGCAGCTGATAGGGATTACCGTTTGGCCTGTCAAACTAACTCAAAGACCCTACCCTGTGTCCTGTAAGACCCTACAGCTTACGTTTCCCAGAGGCAGCACTTAGCATCAATATTTATGTTATGACATCAGGTTAGGTAAAGGTTTCAGAACATGCCCTACTTCTTACCACGCAGGGCTTGAAAGCCCTATTTTTGGATCTCATCAGTGATTTGTTTTGCAGCTCTCAGGATAGAGGCATCTGTGCTTCCTTACCTCAGCCTCATGACACACGACACAGACAGGCAGACTTCTATCCTCTAGTCCTGGCAGAGCTGTTTGTTGACCGTGTTGTACTTTTAATTGAGACTTACGAAGTGAAACCATTTCAAGGCAAGTCGGGTTGTATTGTCATTTTACCGTATACAGTTCGCACAGTGCACAGTGAAAGGAAGCAGCGTCCCACAGGACCAGGGTGCTACATGAACAACACAGGACCACAGAGACTACACATGTAACAGCAAAGTGGATTGTGTGCAAACATGTGCAGACAATGCAGGACAGTGCAAGGACAGACAGCTGACACTGCAGCACAGAGCAGTACACAGTTCTAGTGTCTGCCAGGTGCGAAGTAGCTGCCAGGCAGCAGATAGTAGGACACGCTGAGTAGGAAGAAGGTAGCAGCATAATGTTAAGTAAACCCCATAAATGTAAAGATGTGGACTAGTAAAGTGGGAGGTGTGTGTGTGTGTGTGTGTGTGTGTGTGTGTGTGTGTGTGTGTGTGTGTGTGTGTGTGTGTGTGTGTGTGTGTGGGTGTGTGAGTGTGTGAGTGTGTGAGTGTGTGAGTGTGTGTGTGTGTGTGTGTGAGTGTGTGAGTGTGTGTGAGTGTGTGTGTGAGCCCGCCCTTGTATATGCTTCTTAGTGAGGTCCGATTGTCCTCATAAAGATAGCAATTACAGGAAAATCTGTTATATTGAGGACATTTTGATGGTCCTCACTAAGAAACAAGCTGATTTCTCCACATATATTTAAGTTTTTTAGAAAACCTAAAAGTGCAGAAATATTGTCTTTTGTTTACTGAGGTTAGGGTTAGGTGTAGGTGTAGTGTTACTGAGATACAGTATTACACAAGTCAATGGAAAAACCTCATGGACCTCACTTCTATGGCTATACAAACGTGTGTGTGTATGTGTGAACAGTCAGTCCCTCAGTGTTTGAGTCTTCTTGCCTGAGGGAAGAACCTATTGCACATTCTGCTAGTGAAGGCCTAAATGCTTCTGTACCTTCTTCCAGACGCCACCCATGTGGTTCTTGAGATCTCCGTTGTCTGTACATGGCCAGTTCTAGCTTGGTTCTGTTGATGAGTATGGTTGTGGTCTTACTAATGTGTGTTTAAAGTAAAAACTGGACAAATTGGGAGTCGTTTGAAATCTACGCCACTTGTAGAAGATTTTCCTTACAGTGCTATGATTTCCTTCAAATAATTTAGTAGATCTTTTCAAATCCCTTGCCAGACTCACAGGCATCCCCAACCTTTCATCTGATGGCCTTTAGATCTTGGTAAGATGACGCTACACACTTTAGGAGCAAAGAGAACACCATGTTAGGTATGCATAGGACAGGTTCCACCTGCAGGAGGTTCTTATCAATGGCACCTAATCTTCAAACCTGATCTGATTTTGTGGACTTAAAGGAAGGTATTGTAAGTGTAAGGGTGGACTTACTTTTCGCATGCGATTGTTCTGTTTTTTTTTTTGTTTGTTTATTTAATTTAAGGGGTGTACTTATTATTTCACACGACTCTATAATCTCGTCATTTGTTCTCATGCTCACAGCAGTAATCACGGAGGACGTCATGCCAGCTGGGCTCAGACCCCAGTTCATATAGCTTTTAATCCTCCAGATTAAAAAAAAGGTAGTTCTGCTCAAGTAGCTCTGGTACACACATGTACATGGTAGTTTATAGCAGGTTTGTTGCAGCACTGAAACATCATCTACAGTACTGTGGAAAGTCTTAGGGCCCTGAGAAAATGATGATTAAAAGCTGTTTATCTGGGCAGTGAGTGTTTTTACTCGAATGTTAGAATGATCACAAATAGCACTTATACAGTATAAGTATTATGTCTGTTAGTGTGTTGGGTTGACCATTCCCAGAGTTCTCGTAGTGGACGCCCAGTATTACTGTAGTTCCCATCAAATCACTGGTTTGGGCTCAATCAGACCTTCATTAGATGAAATCAGGCGTTGAGGGAACTTCACACAGAAGAAATCTGGAGACAAACCTGTTCTTCTAATCAGCTCACACACCATCAACTACTTCAAACAAAGCAAACCTTCACTCTTTTCACTGTTTTCATGTTTGTTTTGTATTTTTTTCTAAAATTCACTTGTGTTTTTGCTGCAGAAAGAAACTCACTGCTCAGATAAACGGCTATAAACTATTAACATGGGGGGCTAAGACTTTTACACAGTACTGTAGGGCTTGATTGTCACAGTGCACCAACAGGTGGAGAAGCTATGAACAAATCTTGTTTTACCTACTCTTCTTTCACCCCGACCTATCATCTAGCTCGCTTAGCCAGCTCAAAGAGCATTACGCCATCTTTCTCTCAGTGGTTCCTGATTCTGATTTCCCTTGCGCACTTCTGGCTCCACACAGAGCAGTAGTGCATTCACTGCCTCCTCCTTCTCCCCCCAGTCCTGGGTCTTGAGTTACGTCTGTGTTGATCAACATCAGGTCAGCCCCTTCAGGGCAGAGAGACCATGCTTCCCTTGCCTGTGCCCTCGAGAGTCCTGGGCTTGAGCCAAAACCCTCTGTGGTTGCTTTTGCTGCAGGCAACGATGGTGATCCCCCCCACCCCTCCGCGGCCTGTTTGTGCTCCTGCCCTGCTGGGCCTGCTGTCCAACATGTGGGGTCACTGAGCTGCTCCCGCCACTCTGCGTCATTAACCAACATGTGCTGTTTACAGAGCGGCCTGCAGGGGGGCCCACTCTAGTCTGGTGCCAGTGTCTTCAGCCTGGGCACATTCACTGCCTGCCAGGCCCGTGTGGCTGGCTGGAGGGGAAAGGCTCATTATGCTGGTCATTCATCATGTAAATGAGGGCAGAAATGTTACCCAGTCAGTGATGGTTTCAGAAATGTGATCAAACAGGCCTGTTGTGTGGCTAGTAGTTAAAATGAAGTGGTGCACTGGGACCTACTTTATTGTGTGTTTGAGGGAGTGTGTTGGTGTATTATGTCCAGGGTATTAACATGGTGTTCTCTGTGTGTTTTCAGGCAACTGGATTTGCCAGTGCAGCCCAGAAGAAGACTGGAAAACATCGGTCTCCGTCAACCCTGAGAGAAGGTGAGTTACTGCACATACAAGCACGCTGCCCAAAAGGGTTTTCTGAAAATGGCATATAAGAGCCACGTTTGGTCCCTTTAGAACCTTTTAATGCATGATTTTAGAGAACTGTTCATGTACATGAGTTGAATGAGCCTTCACATAATGTCGAGGTTCTTGGAAGAACACTTCATTTGGTGAAGAACCGTTTATTATGGTGAAAATCCTTTATGTTGTATGAATTATGTGAACTGTTTTAAGCCTTTAGAAGGTTATTTACACTCACAGTTCTTTTTTCAGACGTTTGTCTGGGTCAAACCCCTTTGTAGCACTATGTTAGGAGAGTGGGATATAGTAGGCACCAAGTGAACGGTCAGTTCTTGAAGTTGATGTGCTGAAGGCAGGAAAAATGAGTGAGCCGACCAAATGCGAGCCCTGAAAGCCGGTGTGGACGGTCCGAGTCGCTCCAACATGCAGAACAATGGTCAGCGTTTGATCTGCGCTCAAAACGCTTAATTCAGACGTCCATGTGGACAGGACCTAAAGGTCAAAAACAGCAGTGTCGTCATAAACAAAAGGAGCTTTTTTAGTATAAACCACTGCTCACAGTAAAATAAATTTTTATAAGTTACATCAATACAGTGGGCAAAAGTGGGCAGTGGTGGCCTAATAGTGGGCAGTGGTGGCCTAGTGGTTAGGACACTGCCTTTGGGACCTGAAGGTCACAGGTTCGAGTCCCAGCCCGGGCACT
>JBBPDA010000004.1:119464-140906 GCA_037974385.1 Arnoldichthys spilopterus | reverse complement strand
CTCTCTCTTTCTCTCTCTGTCTCTCTCTCTGTCTCTCTCTCTTTCTCTCTCTCTCTCTCTCTCTGTCTCTCTCTCTTTCTCTCTCTCTCTCTCTCTCTGTCTCTCTCTCTTTCTCTCTCCTCTCTCTGTCTCTCTCTCTCTCTCTCTGCCTTTTGATTCTACCGCTCGCCGAGTGCCGCTGAGCAGATAGGAGGGGGAGCAGTGGACCACGTGCGTGTACGTCTGTGCGCGGAGCACGTGTGTATTGGTTAGAACCACAGTGGGAGAGAGGGGTTGCTCACACCTTCAGTGAATGTGTCAGGAAGAGGACAGGACCGAGCTGTAAAGGAAGCTGGTGTTCGCGTGTAAGGGCAGTCACTCATGGCTCTTCTGCTGGACTGCCCGCCCTGTGTGGGCGCCTACTACTGCCTGATGAGGACCAGGGTCAAGAGGAGGCGCAAGAAACGCTCCGAGCGCAAAGGTCAGCCGCTTGCACGCGCTCTCAGCCAAGGGCTCGGGACACTGTCCAGCTATGTTATTCCTCAGTAGTGTGCGAGTAGTGGGAGGTAGTAAGAGTTTGATGGTGTAAATATTGACCGCATGTGCTGCTGAGCTCTACTTTCTTTGGATGCGCCTGGAAAAAGCTTGAGCTAGAGCGGCGGTAGAGTTTGAGTGATATTGATATTTGATATTTATTTGGTAAAAAAAGAACAACAAATCTGATACGTGTTGTAACATTTAGACCAGTGTATTTAGCCTTAAACTGTGCTTCTGGAGATGTGTCTTCCTCAGGATTTCCAATCCTTGTTGAACACGTGTGATTCAGAGAATCAGTTAACTTATTTAATAGAATCAGGGTTGTTGGTGTTGGACTGGAGCTGTATTCTGCACAAAGGTAGATCTTCAGGAGCAGGATGGGTGACCTCTGGTTTAGGTAGCACGTTGCATTTTTTGTCGATCTAGGGTCTTGTAGGGTCTTTACAGAGCAACTTTACATGTCCTAGATGACAAAAACTGTTCAAACACACAAGTGCAGATATGGATTCCGCTAAAGATCCGTTGAAACTTATTATTCTTGTCTTTAGTGAAAATGAGTGATTATTTGTCATTGTGAACACACCACAGCACATTGAAATGTAACCTCTGCATTTAACCCATCCGTGTAGGAGCAGTGGGTAGGGGGCAGTGCTTGGGGGCGGTACCTTGTTCACGGGGTCCTTAGTGGTACTTGTACCAGTCTAGGATTTGAACCAGCAACCTTCAGGTCACATGGACAACTCCCTAACCTTTAGACCACCCCTGACCCCAGTTTAGCTCAGTACGACGCAAATACGTTACATTTCCAGCCTGTACTGTAAGTGAAAAGTTACGGTACTAAAAGTGATCCAGAATTTTGATGTGGTTGATTGTTTTTTAACAATAACACTTATTTACGCTGAAATGTTTCATCAGTTATTTTCATATTCTTTTTGTATTAAACTCATTTCTTTATAACCTCATAAATCTGTTGAAAAGATGTGAATATGAAAATTTCATCACCACTTTTTTACTGTAAAGTGTTTATTGTATTATGTTTAATTTATTTTTATCTACTTTATTGATCCCAGAGCGGAAATTAGTGTGTGCCCTTTGCCCGTTCTAAGCAGTTCACACACACACACACACACACACACACACACACACACACACACACACACGCAGTATACGCACCCGCACCAGTGGACTGCCAGTTCACAGGCAGCTGTTGGGGACCCAGTGGTACTTTAGCCATGAGTCTAGACCTGTTCATCCACTCTCCCATCCCACGTTTCTCCTGCTGCTTCAGGGAATCGAACCAGTGACCCTTCGGTCACAAACCCGCTCGTCTACCTTTAGACCCACAGGTTTTATATGCTGTTATAGTAATGGCACGACTGATGAAATTGTACAGATTCGTATTTTTGTCTAGATTTTGTTTGTTTTTTCTTCACACTTTAAAGTTCTCCTTCTCTGGGTTAGTACATTCAACTAAGGCATGCAAGTCAAGCTCCTTCTACACTTGACAATCTTTGAACCCCACATTACATGGCCTGCTGTGGTATTCAAAAACAGAATTCATTTGCTGCAGTGCCTGCGCTCTTGGCTTGAGCTCTTCAGGCAGTCGTGGGGCAGGCAGCGACTGTGTATGACTGATGAATCACCATAGGAATCTGCTATAAGGCAGGAACTCCACTGACAGCCTTACCTGTGTTTAGGCTGCCATCATCATTAGAACACTTGCTTTCTAAAGTACACACTGTGATTTAAGCATCAGCAAAGTGGTCTGCATGTCAGCAGGGCTTAAGCTGAAGCTGAAGGAGATGGCGGTATGGACTGAGTTCAGAAAACTGTACAGAAGAAGACTTTAAAGCTTACACACACACACACACACTATATATATATATATATATATATATTAGTGTGTATATATTAGTGTGTATATTTATGCACATGTAAAGGTGTGCTGGTTTATGTTTGTCATCTATTTTGCACGCTTTTGCTCTAAGGGGGGCAGCCTTTTGGTCTGCTGGGGTTTCTCTGTTCTTGTCAGGATCAGAATATTTCTATTGTAAATTTTGAGCTTCAGTTGTGTTTGCTTGTGTAAGACGAGTCACTGAGCTTTTTGAGTTGTTGAAGTGGTTTGCGGTTTTTAATCCAGACCAGGATTTATGTTGTATTGAGCTATTGGAACTTAATAATAATAATAATAATAATACATTTTATTTATGACACACTTTACACTTTCATGGAAAATCTCAGTACAAAACAATAAAAAAGTAAGAAGGAAGCTAACAATCAAGATTTACATTTTTACATTTATTCATTTGTCTGACGCTTTTATCCAAAGCGACTTCCAAGACGTGGAGCAGTGTAGTGGGACAGTACCTTGCTCAAGGGTGCCTCAGTAGTACCCGAGCTGGGACTTGAACCAGGAACCTTCAGGTCCCTAGCGCAATGTCCTAACCACTAGGCCACCAAGATTAAGAGTCATAAATTCATAAAGGTACTAAGTCCTCACTTAAAACGTTCCATATATTGTTTGTTATGTCTATATTATGTCTGAATTTTGCTGTTTTTGTCGAGTTAGATATTCATTTTCAGTTTAGCACAGACTCCTGTAGGTTTATAAGGTGTTCAGTTTGTTTGTTTTGTTATTCCAGGAGGGATTTTGTGTTCGTTTCAGAAAGCATGGTCCAACTTGCTTCTCGGTCTCAAAGCTCTCACCCTAAAATACATTCAAATGCAGTAAAGCCCCTTCTGCAGAAGTCTCCCCAACACTTGCTTTGATTCTCTTAAACAGAATGAATTTGTGAGGCCTTGAGCTTTTTGGCTCTGATGTTCCACCAGACTTTCAGATCATCCCATCATGCATTCAGTTTGTCGGGATCTTGTACATATCTAAAAAAAAAAAAAAAACACAGTGGAAGTCTGAAGGGGAGCGAGAAGATGCGGTAGGTACCGGTCAGCTGGAGTGAGTGTTTTCCTCATGCTGGCTGATGCTCTGCAGGGCCGCTCGGGCCTCCATGAGTGTGCGCGGTTGTGTGGGATTAATGGGGAGCACAGTGGAGGCTGCAGGCACTGAGCTGTGCTTTTAGAAAAGTGTTTACTGCACGTTAGCCATTTACCTTCCCACACAGACTCTCTGCAACAGCCTTGCTGGAAATCCCGCGGTGCTGAAATAGCGTTTTGAGCCCAGCTCGCAGCCCTAATGCCGCACGGCAACTTAAGAGCACTGACACAGATGATCGTGTGCCTTCTGCCCGTATCGGCTCATGCCAGGGCACGACAGTCGGTGGTAGAAGTTTTTCGTTTGTGGCGTTTACACAAACAGCCGTGACTCACTGTTATTCCCTCACAGATCTGACAGAACAGCAATTAGCGTATGGGATTCTTGTCTTTCTGTCTTTGTCTTCAGTGCCTTTCTGGGTTTGTGTCACATGTTCTAAAAGTCAACCTTCAAAGTTTGAAAAGGTTCTTCACACCTGTATCACATTTAAAGGACGTTCTTTAAGGAACCATCTGTTGGAATGTTCTTTTCTATGTTCTGCTTTTTTTATGTAGGGACAGGAAAACAAGCTGCCGAGCCAGTTTTTCTTTTAGGCTGTAGGCGTGGAAAAGAAAACCAGTCAATTACTCAAATATTCCAGTCAGAGAAGCAACGCATGCAGCTTGTCTCCTTGTGCCTTGGAGAGGAGCTGAGGAGCTGCGGAGCAGCAAGTTTCTCCATTGGGCCGCTGATGACATGTGAAATGAAGAGCAGGACTGGTTTCTGCACAGCCAGCAGAATGGCGGAAATGAGCTGTTTCGGATGGAACGGACATTAACAGTGACGTGCGACGTCTTCTCAGTACGCACTCATCTATAGGCCTTGTACGCTGCAAAACAGTTCATCAACTGTGGAAGATTAATTAAGTCAATAGTTGCGTTTATTTAGCTCTTTACAACCGACACCATCACTGAGGATCTCTGCAGAACTCAGGGGTCCTTAATGTGCGAGTCGAGTGGCAGGAAAAGCTCTCTGAAAGCACGAGGAAGGGAAAAAACATGAGGATCGGAGACGAAAGGAGAGAACATCGTCCTCCGGGCTGCACTGGATAGTGGAGTCATGCTAAATAAATGATGAATTATGGTTCAACAGCCGAGATGAAGCCTCTTGGATCAGACCTAGGGAAGGTTGAGGAGATCAGCCAGTAACTAATGGTATATATCTATTAAAGATTTATAGGTTTATATTTCTTGCTCTCCTGTAAGGCTGTGGGTGGGGTTTCGGTTGTGTGAGAGAAGTGATTTTAAAAGCTTTCAGTGGTGAGAATAAGAGTAATTTGTAGGCCGCGCCAATCAGTCAACATCTAACAGCTATAAGATAAAAGGACGACGTTTAGTTGTTAAAGCAAAATGAATCTTTTCATCCAAAAGTAAGTAGCAGAGTATGATGGTCTGGGATCATTGGCGTCTGTTTACAGAGAGCACATGACTATATACGCTTTACATGAATATGCATACAATTACCATATAAAGGGGAGTGGTTTACTTTCACAGTGAATAATAATGAGTTATATTCTGTTCAGTGTATAATAGTGACGTTTGTGTCAGTTAGGCTCTGTGTATCCGAGTGCATCCCGACTCTTCCAACAATGGATGTGTAAATTAGGTTTTAATGGCCGTCTGGCTTCTTGCAGGTCTCCTTCCATGCCCACTCTAGGGCTAATGGCTATTGTTTAAAACTGATGGCTGACCATTGATCCTCCTGTCTCTAGGTTTCAATGTGGCACCCAGGTGTAAATCAATCAGAGCTGTACACTATTTGTTTGGGCCTCTCACACCTGGGACTGTAACTTCTTCAGGACGGGGCCCAATTGCAGGTGAAGCTAAAGGACACCGCCTCCCCACCCGGGGCTCTAACGTGTGCTGCCAAATTTACAAGACAAGGGCGTTACGGCTCGCACCACAGAAAAGGGGAGGGACACTGTGCGAAACTAGTTGGGGGCCCTGGCTAGTATATGAGTGGGCTTACACCGTCCTCCTCTGATGCAATATGTAGACACAACACGATGGTTGCTAATGTATGTAGCTTAGCTAAGCTTGGCTCACAAAGTGTTAGCCGCAAGCTAAGCTGGGCCAGCCCTGGGGTAAGGAAAGGCTACTGGGTTTAAGTGTAAAGGGAAGGAACCCCTACAAGCAGGCGTGAGCTCCACTAGGTGACCCCTTGAACGGCTTGATCGAGCTTTAACAGCACCAGCGTTAAATATTAGCAGCGTCGGGTATTTTAGCTTGCTGTGTGAGGAGGTCAGTATAGTCTAAAGCACATGTACAGTGTCCAGAAGCAGATCAGGAATAAGTCGTATTTCTTTTCCCGGTGAGTTACCAGAAATAACTGACTCAAATTTAAGCCGCCAACGCTGGCATCATTAATGTTCCGCATCTCTTTTTTTCTTTTTTTTTTTTTTTGATAAAAACGTCTGAAATTAAGACTCTGTGAATCTCTCTAATGATGCAGCCTGGGAATTCCCTCACAGCTTGGGTGTTTCATCTCTTCCAGGGATGAATTTCATAATAAGTGGTTGTTTCTGTCAGGCTGTCTGGCATCCTCAAGCAATGGGAAGCATCCAAAGCCTTGATCTGGCATTTCACGTTGGTTTCCCGTCCTTAGCACTGTTACGTCATCACCAATTTTGTTGCGAACGACAAGGCCGCGTTGGTTTATTATATTTTCTTGCTAATTATAACGGGTAATTATTTCATTTATTTGCCAATTAATTAACAGAGGGTTATCATCTAGGAGGCCGCTCTTGTCAAACGCCACTCTGGATGATGTCTGAGCCAGATCGCGCTCTCCTGAAAGAGACGTCTGCATATTTATCAGGGCAAACAAAGCAAACCCTCTTTGTTGATTAAGACGACTTGGTTATTGTGTTGCTGTCATCTTGTGGGCGACGGCTGAACAATGCAGCGCTGCTCTGTTGTAGTAGGGAATTAGCTGGGTCACACGAGCGCTGCATTAACAGGGCCTAATTAGGCTTGATTAGCATGCTGCATAAAGGAGGCTGGGTGATGCAGGGACTACTGTAGTGGAACGGTCCTTAGAGAGTATTTTGCGTGTGTGTGTGTGTGTGTGTGAGATCCGCCCTTGGAGGTGGATGCGACGTGTTGCAGTCAGCCTCATTAACCACGCAGTCTGTGTGGTCTGAATGGCCTCTAATGTGTCCGATGGGTAAATAACTCTTACGTAAACGAACCCCCCCACCCCCAGTACTGAAATGCCTGTTTTCTCTTCACACACCTTCACACAAATCACAGATATGGATTTAACTCCCTACTTGTTCTTTTGCTTTCAGAACATTCCCGAGGCCATTTTAGGGCACGATGTGGAAATGATGACACGTCTTGCAATATGTGGGCAGTGGTGGCCTAGTGATTAGGACGGTGCCCTTGCGAACAGAAAGTCACAGGTTCAAGTCCCATCCTGAGTACCACCCTTGAGCGAAGTACCGCCGTGCTACACTGCTCCCCGGTAGCTTCACATAGCTGCCCCCTGCTCCGCGCGTGCACGTGTGATGGGTTAAATGCAGAGGTCACGTTTCATTGTGGTACACTTTGTGTGATTGAGTGTGTTCACAATGACACACAGTCACTTGCAGTACAGTAAAAACGAATTGCTGAATTGAATTCATTTACGTTAGGATTACATGGATCACTGCATGACTTATCAGGAACTGTGATTGGTCAGAATCATCACAGCACACAGTAAAAACACTGGGATGGGCTCATTTGCATATGCCAGTATCTGTACCACAAAGGTCAATATTGTGTCAAATTGCAATATTTGCTGATTCCATAAGCAGTTGGTTAAGCAGTAGTGTTTTCTCTTTTCTGTCTTTTCCTTCCATCCATCCATCCATCCATCCATCCCTCCATCCATCCCTCCATCCATCCATCCATCCATCCCTCCCTCCCTCCCAGATATTTGAAGGTACACCCCTTGCTTTGGCAGTATTTACTGAATATCTATAGAAAACCATTGGCTTTCTACCAACAGCTGCACATGAGCCTGAGTTCTTCATTCCAGTGCCAGGCATCCGCTAGACAGGTATAAAGCCCCCCAGCATTGTGCCTTATGGACTGATGGAGCTCCATTCTGTACCTTTGGGAGAAACTGGTGTTTGTGATCCAGAACTAATCATTCACTGATACTTTTGTGGCTGAATTCAATAAAGTATTCACAGCAATGTTCCAAGATCTAATGTAAAGCCTGCAAAGAGTAGAAGAGTAGAGGCTGTCCTTGCAGCAGAGAAGGACAAACCCTTATCATTAATTTTTAGAAGAAATGCAAGATCAGGAGGTGATGGTACTGGGGGGCTGTGTGTATGTGATTAGTAGGATATATAGGTAGTGGAAACTACAGTGTTCTGTGTGTGTGTATGTGTGTGTGTCGTATGTGTGTTGTATGTGCATCAGTGTATTTCCTGCCCTCCTTATCTCCCTTTGACCTTTTTGGTCCTCCATGCACCTGCCTGTCTATCAACATTACCTTCAAACCTGCTAATAACCCAGTCACAGAGTGTGAAATTTAGTACACACACACACACACACACACACACACACACACATATCTCCTGGTGTGAGGATATTAGAGGAGCTGACCTGGCCTTGAATGTGAAGTACAGTGATAGTCATCTGTTGTGAGGGGTGGGTGCATTGAGGCAGAGAGAATATGTGTGTGTGTGTGTGTGTGATCAGCACATGACTGATACATAGTGTGGAAGCTATCAATCCCTCTGTGCAGCCAGAAATTCAGCACCTACAGACCCTCAAACGCCCCCTTTAACACTAGCTTTAATATGGATAGTGGTCCTTCACAGTGTGGACTGTGTACCTCATTACAGAGCTTTGTAGTGGTTTGTCAGCCTGCCAAGGCAAAAGCTTTCTCACAGAGCTGCTCTTCACTTCTGTGTTGTTGGTAAAGTGGCCGTGGGCTTTGCTATCTCTGAAGTCTTCTGACGGAAGCAGCTGTGTGAATAGATTGTGTTGCATACGTACCTGGAGTGGGTCATGTGTGTCTAGATGAGAGAGCGTTTTTCTTTCCTCCTGAGAGAAAACAGAGCATGAAGGTGTGGTGCTGCATGTGCAAACCGGCTGATGCAGTGAGTTCTGTTCGCCGCAGCCAAACGCCACACCAGTAATATTCCGCTCATCAGAAACGAGCCATATGCTGCAGTCACACTTAGACCAGATTGTAAAAACACAGATTGTCAAGACGTTACGATGTGATGTGAGCAGTTTGCAGCAGTTCCTGACAATGTTCAGTGGGCAGACGGCCATCGCGGTGTCCTTGAAGAATACAGTAATGCCTTTCTGTTGAATCAGCAAGACTTTGTCTTTGCTGACCTTCTTTCTGGACCTTAATGGTGATCTGCTTGCCACGCACTTCTCCTCGTTATCCTCACTTACCGCCTTTCAACATTCGAATGGAAAACGTAAGCTGGCCATGCTTTGAGGTTGACGTCTACACTAAGAAGGCAGTGAATACAGCGAAGTTGCAGCTTAAAATGCCGTATTTTAATGCTGTGATTTTTATTTTCTCTCTCTCTCTTCCATATAAAATAAATGATTTAATCAAGCTGACTTTCCCTTACGCCAGGATTCCACTGCAGCGCAGCTGTAACTTGTGCGTTCAGGTAGTTCATGTCCTGTAGTAGCGAGTGTTGTTGTGGCGAGAGAAAACTCTACACAGGAAGGGCTCCCGGCTGCAGGTGATTCTGTTGCACTAACACACATTGAGGAAGTTTTATGGATTTCTCTGACGTTTTAAGAGAATCCAACAATGTTATCTGATTTTAATCGATTTCTTTGAAATTTTACACTAAACCAAAGTCTTTAGTGGGCAGTGGAGGCCTAGTGGTTAGGACGCTGCCTTTGGGACCTGAAGGTCACAGGTTTGAGTCCTGGCCCGGGCACTACTGAGGTTCCCTTGAGCAAGGTACCGCTACACTGCTCTCTGGGCGCTGTTGGTAGCTGCCCGCTGCTGCACGTGTGCACGTGTGATGGGTTAAATGCAGAGGTCACATTTCGTTGTGGTGCTTGAGTGTGTTCACAATAATGACAGTCACTTTCACTATACTTTCACTTCACTTGAATGTCTGATAGAGGTATATATTTAAAAACATGCTTAAATAATAAAAAAATAAACTAAATATTATTGTTATTATTGCCCCAAATGAATATAATACGCAAATCATATTTTTTCTATGCTTTTTCTTGGAAAGGCCATTAAAGGGTTAAAATTGAGACTTTTCTTCCAAATGACAAAGGTCACCATGTCCCCCTAATATAGATATATTCACACACACACCACACACAAAGACATACCCCCCCACACCCCCACCACACCCTCCAATATAGAGTTTGGTGTCTAAAGTTGAACTGTTCTGTTTTTCACTGGAGCCACAGGTTTAGTGTAGTGTGTACTCTGCCTAATAACTATACCAGCCTCATGCCACACTACCAGCCTCAGACCAAACAGATGTCAGACTTGCTTAAGTGATCTCCAACACAATAATGCATTAAATCTATAATCATATAAATACAAATAATCAAAAGCACATTTTTTTTTGCTTTGAAACTATTTTGATTTGTTGCTTTGGGGTCGTTTCATGTCCATCAGTGTTTCTGATGGACACTTCCTTTATTGCCCAAGAGAAATTAGGACATTTCAGCTGCTTACCTACATAGAAATGTGGGCAGTGGTGGCCTAGTGGTTAGGAAGCTGCCTTTGGGACCTGAAGGTTCGAGTCCCGGCCCGTGCACTACTGAGGTCCCCTTGAGTAAGGTACCGTCCCACTACACTGCTCCCCGGGCGCTGTTGATAGCTGCCCGCTGCTCCAGGTGTGCACGTGTGGTGGGTTAAATGCAGAGGTCACGTTTCGTTGTGGTGCCTGAGTGTGTTCACAATGACCAAGAGTCACTTTCTTGAATTAGCTTGAATTAAAAATAACAACAATAAAGCAAGACATACAGAACACTACTAGCGTGTGCATGGCTGAGGCTAGCAGTACAGCTCTCTTTTTGGTGGGCGGAGCTGGATGTTTGCAAGAAAATCAGTTTTGTTATTAGTGTGTGAATGATGGAAATACATTCCCAAGTCTATAACCGTGTGGCCCCACAGCTCTGGGACAAGGGTCTCCCCTTGTCAACAGCAGGTGGAGGTCAGAGGCTGCCGGGTAAGGAAAAGTAATCATGAGAAGGAGCGAGCGAGCGAGCGCGAGGAAGAGAGGGTGAGCAGACAGAGATGAATGGCCTGTGCTAACGGGGAGAATATAAAGGATGCCAAAGCGCAAGGCCCTACACAAACCGTCACAGCCACCTCTCTGAGTCCTAATGCAGATGGATAGATCCAGCGGTCAGAGCAGATTCATGAAGAAATGAGGAGCCTCTCAAAAATGGAGCGGCACCCCCCATCCCCGCTCCTCTTTCCATTTACTTCCCCAAAATTATATTTCAAACAAAGCTGATAGTCTCTCCAAGGCCACAGGGCAGCTGTGTTCCTCATCTGTGGGAGGTCAAGAGAGCAGGAGAGCCTGCAGGAGACCATAACCACAATGATGAAGAAGGAATGCACTGATAGAAAATTCCTACACCGATATAATAACTGGAAATGAATTACTGTGGCTGATATTGAGACTAATCACTTTACCATAAATTTCCACTGTGATCCACGTATGAAGTGAAGTGCAGTGAGCATAAGACATGTTAAAGGATGAATCCTTGATCCATTTTTGTCATGATATTGCGAAATGAGAATTTTTCTGAGAATTACAACAAGCATTTACATGATTTCCATGTAAACATGTCACATTGTTTAGCTGACGCTCTTATCTAGAGAAATACACAACAAGAAGTGTATGTAACGTTGGGAGTCTTGCCCAAGGACAGTTATGGTGGTATTCTTTTTATGGTGGTCTTCTACAAAGGCAGAATGGAGCTCTGCTCTCTTGAGTATGGTCTCTTGCAGCGCAGACTCTATGTAATAAGCATCATAAGCCACTGCTTAGGGCCCCACGGCCATCAGGGGGTCCCCCTAACAAGTTTTGTGGGGGAAAAAGAGAGACTAGTTAATGATGTCTCAAAAAAGAAGACTGCATTTGCAAAAAACCGAAGAGAAAAAGATGAAGAGAAAAAAGCTTAAAGCTTGTTTTATGTTTCGTGGCCTTTAAGTTATTTTTTGGCTTTTAGTTGATTTGGGGCCTAATGTCAAATGCTGCTGCAGTTTACTCGTTTTCAACTGCAGCTTCATTCCCTGTAAACCCGGAATATTCAGACAGTGATTAACCGTCACATACAAACTTATTAAAGCTCAGATTTTATGACAAATGTAACAAAAGCATTTATAATGGTAAAATAATTTAAAATAGATTCATAAAAAGCATTTATAATGATTAAAAAAATTAAAAGTAAATAAATGGTTAATAAATAAATAAATTAATTAATTAAATAAGCATTTATAATGATAAAAAATAGAAATAAATATAACAAAAGCATTTATAATGGCAAAACAATTTAAAATAAATTCATAAAATGAAAGCATTTATAATGTTTAATAAAAAATAATATAAAATAAATAAATAAAATTAGCATTTATAATGGTAAATAATAAGTAAATAAATATTTTTTAATGGTTTAAAAAAAAGTCAGAGCGAGATCAAAGTAATCTTGAAGTTTGCTGCTCTGTTGTCGCTCTCAGCAAAGTATATATCATCCACAGAAACACTGTTCTCCCCCAAAAAACGTCACAGAAACACTTTAAACAGTAAAAAAGGAAAAAGAAAAAACTTTAAGTTACTTTACACATTGGTGTCTTATTGAGGTCTGCCATTGTGCTTAGGATTTCCTTGCTTTAGCAGAGAGTGTTCAGTGCGTAAGCTCTGTAGCTGTGTTCCTCACGCAGGAAGACTTTAGCCTGTGCTGCATTGCAGCTCTGCTCTGCCCCGCGCAGCTCCTGAGCCCAGGTAATGATCCTTAATGGGCCACACGTGCGGGGGACACTGGCTGGCCGAGCGCCTAATGGAGAGGGCTCCCGGTGGACAGGGCCGCCTGTCGCTCCGCCAGATTAAAACTGATGGGCCGGGTGTGCGGAGGAGACGAGCGTGGCCACCCCCTGCCCTGCCCCACCCGGCTGGCAGCACGCATGCTGCCTGCCGCCAAAAACCTCTGGATCCATTATTCAATTTCTGCACTTTAATGGCCAATAACGGATCTGAATTAGTCTGCCAACACTGATTTCACCTCGCGGCAAATTGCAGATTTTTCAGACTTCAAATGCATTTAGGTGTTTCCCCCGCACAAAAGGCGGGGGACAGGACGCTTTGACAAAGTGGCTGCTGATTTCGAACGCTTGATAAATGAGTGGCAGGGAAAAGGAGAGAAGAACGGCTGCCATGGCTGCACCCTGCTGCTACTCACCCGCTGAGAGACCATCAGGAGAGGGCAGCGGCGACTAATCACTACGCACACACGAGAATGTCTGCTTAATAAATGACACGAACGGAGGGACATTTACAGAACGGCATTCAGGGGAAGAGTGGGGATTTAGCAAGAGTGCCATTTGCGCTTGGCCTTCTGAGAGGTAAATGGGCTTTTTCCACATTAGTAAACAAAAGGCCTGTAACTGCTATCGAGCAACCTTTCCTGACCTCTGCTTAGTCTAGTTTCTGTTGTTTAGAATACGAGAAGCGGCTCAGAAGCTGTGCTTTAGCCTCAAAATCGACTGCAAGTAATATGTGAACTTTAATTGAACTGGTAGCACTGAAAATGCACAGTTACAAAAAACGGAGAAACTGCGACAAAAGGTTTTGCAGAGATATGCAAAGTGATATTGGCCTGTCTCTGTGATCCTGGATAATATTTCTCATGGTTAGTGTTTTAGACATGTTTCTGTGATAAAGACACTTTTACTATGAATTAATTTTTCTCAAATTAGTGCCCAGGTCTCCAGATGTCTGTTCAAGAATGCTGGATTCACCCAATGCTGCTCTTTATCTTTTTAGACATTTTAAGATGATTGTGAAGCATGACCACGTTCATCAAGACATTCAGTCCTTAGTGAAGTGAAAGTGACTATTTGTCAATGTGAACACACTCAAGCACCACCGAAATGTGACCTCTGCATTTAACCCATCACACATGCACGCGCGGAGCAGCGGGCAACTATCAACAGCACACAGGGAGCTTGCTCAACGGTACCTTGCTCAAGAGGACCCTTAGTGGTGCCTGGGCCAGGACTTGAACCTGCGACCTTTAGGTCCCTAAGGGCAATGTCCTAACCACTAGGCCTCCACTGTGTTTTTACTGTGAAATTCAAAATTCTCAAATTCAGTTTCATTTAGTTTCACTGACATTCCCATCAGCCCACGTTCATCAACTCCCCACGTTGTAGTGAGATTACTGTCTGACCTGAGCCAACACTCAGACCAGTGAAATCAGTGTAAATTCGCAGAAGCATGTACATTCGAATGGGGAACCTTTAACTATGTCACCACATCAGTTCAGAATGGGGTGAATCTGGTACATGAGGTTCTCTAGAGGGGCAGGAGTAACAACAAATCTGGAAAAAGATGGCAGCAGGTTTGCAGGAGTGCTCTGAATGTTTGCAGTGCTTAATATTGCTGATTAAACTGTTTTAACTGTAATCGTGTTGGATGCAATACCTTTGAGTGTAAGAATCAAGGTGGCAATCTTTTATAACCAACTGCTGTTGTGCACTATGTACTGGTGCAGTATTCGTCTCCAATAGGGTGAGATTTAGCTATCAGGAGCAAAGAGCTAACATAATAATAATGAAAAATAATATATGTATTATTATTATTATTATTATTATTATTATTATTATTATTAAACAAGGTGTGGGATTAATGTTGGCACTGGCAGATACCGAATATGTGGTATGGACACCAGAAGTGAAAAGGAGGTGTCATGTGCACAGTTGAAAAAGCAATTACACTGTCCAATGAAATTCTTTGCTAGTCCTCCATTGGCAACAATTAAAAAGACAACAACTTATTAACTTACTTTAACGTAAAGGAAAAAAGCCACATACAGATCCACACAATTGATAATATCCAGTAGTAGGTGCAGCATCAAAAAAGTGTCTTATTGCAGTTTGTGAATGTAGCAGTGCAATTAAACAAAATGACGAGACGCGCTGTGCATTATCGAGAGCAGCAGGTAGGTGGCAGCAGCAGATATTTAACGTTTAACATTGTAATTGAGTTCCATTTTTCTCCATTTGTTTGGGTAAGCTAGTGATGCCCAGCCCCCCATGACCATGCACCTACACAGAATTAGGAGCCAATGTCATTAAACTAAAACAGGTTTCAGATTAACGTCTATGTTCATGGTGACTATGTTTTTGCTTTTGGTTTTGCACTTCCTCTTTTTAATTGTCGTGTTTGTCAAACCAGTTTCTTGCCCTGATATTTATACATGCGGTCAACCTCAGTTTTGTCTATACCAGTACCTAAATATCCTAGCACCCAACTGTGAATGTGACCTCTTCTTTTACATCTGCCTTACCATAGTCTGGGATGTGCTGAAACCTTCTATTACCCCCATGGAGGTAATAGCCAACCCTAATGATCCTATCCTCCTCTAATGCTTCTATTTCCCCTTCACCCAGCTTCCTGTGTCTTCCCGAGGAGGTCCTGATCAGGCTCTGTAATGGGATAAGAACTGATCTGACTTCCCCCTGCGCTTCGTGTGCAGTAATTGGAGTTTGATAGGGGAGCCTAATTGTAAATGGGTTTTGTATCACTACTCGTTTCCGCTGATGTCCAGTGAAGGCTGGTGTGGTGTGCGGTGTTTGGCAAAAGTGTTGCATGCCTCTGCTGAAGCTCCATGCTCGAACACTCCCACTCAGGACGGTGCTCTGGCTGCATTCTCGTGTCGACTAGAAGTTGTTCTTACAGCGTTGGCGTGATTCAAAGTCAGAAAGACAGATTTAAAATGCTTTTCATCCACATGAAAGGAGCAGTCCATGCAGAATCCATCGTTTAATGTGTCATTCATTTACTGTGGAGCTACTACTCAACATGCCCCCAGCATTATGTTTCTGGATGCTAATAGCAGTGATTAGGCCTTTGACTTTGGGATAGACAAATAAATATAAGCCTTACAGAACAAAGCCAGGGCGACTGCAATTAGAGCGATGGGTCAGAAGGATTCATTATTACTCGAGAAGTGCAGAAGGTGCGTTGATGTGGCTGCAGTATGCATTCAGTTCATCATTTTTCAGTGTTTTACATTTTCTCTCCAGTTTAGTCATGTCCACTTCCACCCACTAGTTAAGACTTGCCCAGTCGGGTTATACAAGCTGCACTGGGAGAGTGAAGACTAGTTTATTAAAGCTGGTTATAGCTT
Source organism: Arnoldichthys spilopterus (assembly GCA_037974385.1). Classification (NCBI taxonomy): domain Eukaryota; kingdom Metazoa; phylum Chordata; class Actinopteri; order Characiformes; family Lepidarchidae; genus Arnoldichthys; species Arnoldichthys spilopterus. The sequence goes on along the minus strand of JBBPDA010000004.1, from coordinate 125,000 downwards.
ATTCTGTGTGAACATTTCACATGAAAAAGACAATAACCATAGACATCTGCTTATACGCAGCTTCTCTAGTTTACATTGGGTAAAACTTAATGATGAATAAACCAATATGATCCAAAAAATCAAAAATTGTAAATATCAATTAATCTTTTATTTATTTACTTTCTTACTTACAATAAGTCCATCCATCCATCCATCCATCCATTTTCCAACCGTTTTTTCCGTTTCCGGGTCACAGGGAAGCTGGAGCCAATCCCAGCTGACTGTGGGCCTAAGGCAGGGTACACGCAGGACAGGAGGCCAACCCATCACAGGGCAACACACAGACAGACAGACAGACAGACAACCATTCATACACACATTCACACCTATGGGCAATTTTTCCAATCCAATCAACCTACTGCAGCCTTTTGGACAGTGGGAGGAAACCGGAGCACCCGGAGGAAACCCACGCGAACACGGGGAGCTTACAATAAGTCCTTAGGGTAAATAGATAATAAGTATTTTATTTTGTTTCATTTTATTGACTTATTCTAACCAGCTTCAATATTTATCACGTATGTTAGCAATTGGTCATCTCTAACATCAGCTTAAAATAATGGCCAAACATAAGAAAAGGCACATAGAACAGGAAACACACTACACTGGTTCCTCAGCTCTTTATGAAAAGCAGATCATGTTATAAAACATTAAAAAAAAATTTACACTTAAAATTAGCGCAATTGTCAATTTAGTGAAAGTGAACACACTTTGTTATTGTGAACACACTCAAGCACCACAACGAAATGTGACCTCTGCATTTAACCCATCACACGTGCAGCAGCGGGCAGCTACCAACAGCGCCCAGGGAGTAGGGTACCTCAGTAGTGCCTGGGCCGGGACACGAACTGTGTCTTAACCACTAGCCCACCACTGCCCACTAGTAATTGATCAAAGATATTTAAAAGGATGTTGTTCTACTTTTTTTTATTTGGTTGTTTAACTGACCCAAACTTTTAATGACACAAAATGTTAGAAAACACACCAGGTGTAAAGCCTAAGAAAGACATTAACTTCCTGCTCAGAACATCACATGGGAGTTTACTAGCGGTGGTGCGAGGGGATGGAAAGGAACATATTGCCATCACAGCTTGGCAACTCGTACCACAAGATCTGTGATCTTACTTGAAGGCAATGTCTGCAGTTTTAAGATTCCTCCAGAAGATCCTCAGCCCAAACAGAAAGCCTCTAAACATGTTGACTGTAGTATAGAAAGCCCCCTTTTGGCTTTTTGAGCTTGTGTGCTGATCGAGAACAAAACCCGGAGCTCTGTTCTAGGCCATTCTGTCATGCTCACATCAGAACCTCAGGAAGAGCTCCCTGAAGACTGCATGGAGGTACCTTCATGCCTGGTAGTTTGCCTTGTGTTGCGTCAGGGATACCAAAGCAGGCATGTTTGTGGCATATGTTTGTAAGAAAAGAGAAAGTTGTGAACTTGCACCTGTGTTAATCAAAGTTGCGGGGGGTAGTGGGCGTTCGCTTGTGGCAAAGTGTGATGTCTTAGTGTCTGTCAGACAATAGAATGAGGCGGAAAATGTTTCCCAAGTCAAATACAGTGGTGCTGCTCAGCCATAAAAGTGGAACAGAGTCTCCTTGTAAGTTCTGTTGTCGAGAAGCTGGTTAGTCAATGGAGCATAAATCTTTACCTCAGCACAGCGTAGGGAGCGGCCATATTTCTCTGCCTTAGTGGCATGAGGGGGTGACAGAGAATTAAAAGTACATGGAGGGGCATGTAAAAGGCTGTGGGGCAGAGAAAGATAGTGGTGCTTTGGGGAGAGAAAAAGCTCTCTCTCTCTCTCTCTCTCTCTCCTCTCTCTCTTTCTTTCTCTCCTCTCTCTCTCTCTGTCTCTCTCTCTCTCTCTCTCTCGCTCTCTGTATTCTGGCCACCTGTCCTTGGTGGCGTGATAGACTCTGAGAGAGCGGTTGTTTGTTGCCATGTGCAGACTCGTAGCCATATATGTGGGTGATTTATGACTGCGTCTAAAGGAAAATAAGAGGCGGCGTTTTCTGCATGTTTTGTAAAAGAGCCTGTTTAGTTTTTTGTACAATAAGAGTTTAGTGTAGTACAGAAATATTCATAAAGTTACAAAATGTACCTTTCACTCTGAAAAAACAGCATTTTTGTCACGGTTTTTGTGATGTCATAAAAATCACATTTTGACACACCCATCATTCAGTCTAGGACATTTTACCTCCACCCATTCACATTAGGGATGCCCCGGTCGGACTTTTTCAGTCCCAATACCTGGCTTTGAATATGGGCCTACACTGAGCACTGATCCGATACCAGTGTTTAATTAATAAACATTAGTGTGTTTTACGGTGTGAAAGAGACTGGGATCCATAATGCAACATCAGGCTGGACTTAAACATTGCTTTACTAACTTACTAAAACAAAATGTAACATATATATATATATAAATATATTAACTGAATTATTTATTATTGAAACAATAATTCTGCACCAGCAACTTGGTTAAAAAAATCATAATAACTACAGAATTATGGTTTTATACAGAATAAACAGAATAAACCCATTTTTACTGATACTCAGTCCAGCCGTTTGAGTCGGTATCAGACTAATATCAGATATCCGTATTGGATTGGTGCATCCCTGATTCACATCACCCATTACAAAATATTAAGTGTTTCAGCTCAAACCGCTGAGGCATGATACCAATCAGAAACAGGGTCATTTACATATATCAGTCTTAAAGGCACAATAACAAAAACAGACTGTTTAAAGGATGAAGAGAGGCTGGAAATGGACGTCTTTTGACGATTATGACTGTTTTTGCTACATAAAACCACACAAATGGCAAAAATGTAGCTCGAGGAAGGAAAAAAAGTTGAAGAAAAATGTAGGATATGGGCTCTTTAAAATGTGTTTGTGTGTAGGCTCTTACGGGTGATCCTTTACCCCTTTCATCTTCCCCGAAACATCCACAGTGTCTCTTCTCCAGCCTCGTCTATGAAAAGCAATCTCACATAAAACTGTCAAATAAAAAATTCATATCCACACCACTCTAACTTTCTGCCAGCCAGGCCTTCACTCCTGCAGCTCTGTGATGAACAGCCGGCCGTCAAATATTAAACCCCCTCACCCACCCCAAACACAATAAAAGAGTTTCTCACCTCTGCCACCTCCAGCTCAGCTCAGCTCAGGGCTGATAGCAAGAGAACAGTGTGGGCTCAGCACTTCTGCTTCAGACTCTGCTGCTACTGCTGCTACTGCTGCACGCTCTTTAGCCTGACTACACCTTCTGTCTTCAACACACACACACACACACACACACATACACCAATGCTCTTATAGAAATTTACTGCTGCTGAGTTTGCACCACTCACCACCGTGTCTGTGGACATCGCTGTAGTCTTCAATTCTGTTCCTGCTGGTAACAAAAGCATGGTGTAATTTAGTTGTAGCTCCTGAAACTGAGACGCCAAGTTTGCTGTTTAAATACAAAAGAGGAGATGTTGGGCAGTGGTGACCTAGTGGTTATGGCCTTACCCATGTGATCGGGGGGGTTCTGGTTCAAGTCCCGGCCCAGGTACCACTGAGCAAGGTTCCGTCCTGCTACGCTGCTTCCTGGGTGCTGTTGATAGGACTTTGATTAAGAGCGATGCACTCCGTTTTGTTTTGCAGGAAGAAAGAGCAGCCTTTACATTTGCCACTTCTCAGCACCGTAACCAATGACCGATTTGCAGATTTGATTATGTTTGTATGGAAAGGGAAGTCAGTGAAATCTTGACAGCACCTCTGAAGTGTGAAGTCTTATTAGACAGTACTTGGTTTGCCGAGCGAGCCCACTGCACCACCCTTACGCTATTCCTGAGTTCATTGGAAGTAAGAATTTCTCTTAGTGAAGTGAAATTGACTATTTGTCACTGTGAACACACTAAAGCACCACAACGAAATGTGACCTCTGCATTTAACCCATCACGCGGAGCAGCGAGCAGCTACCAACAGCGCCCGGGGAGCAGTAGAGTGGGACGGTACCTTGCTCAAGGGTACCTCAGTAGTGCCCGGGCCGGGACTCGAACCTGCGACCTTCAGGTCCCAAAGGCAGCGTCCTAACCACTAGGCCACCACTGCCCACTGCTAGTTTGAAACCATTTCATTTTAAACACTGATGCGAACATGCAGGCTGTTGTTTCTCTCCTGGACATCAGGGGTAATTTGAAGGAAATCACACAGCTACATGTATCCTGTATGAATAAGCCAGTTAAATCCCTTACAAATGACATTATTGGAACACGTCAGGTTCATTCATTCATTCATTCATCCTTCAAAGTGCTATCCATTTGGATGACGGGGAAGCAGGAGCCAATCCCGTCTGACTGTGGGCCCAAGCATAAACCCAAGGCAATCCATCGCAGGGCACAACAGAGACAGAAAACCACTCACACCTATGGAATCTCAAGCCAAGGCCGACCCGGGGTTTGAATCCAGGACCTTCTTACTGTGGGGGCAACAGCTCTAACCACTGCACCACCATGTAGTAAATATGTAATTTTGGAATTGAAGTGTAGGCCCACATACTGGCCCTAGCAGTTTAGCAGTTAAATGCCACTTAAAGGTGGTGAAGTGTGGAATACTGGCAGTACTGACTCGTCAAAACTGAGAAAGACAACATGAGAAAGTGTCCGTCAGTAGTTAAAGTAGGTCTCTTAGTAAAAGAAAAACATTAAAACCTTGCACAGGGCTTTCAAGCAGTATGATGTGCTGCTGTCCGCGGTGCTGAAATGCTGTAGTGTTAATGAGGTCTCTGTGACGTGCCCTGGTGTGGACAGGCTTCTCTTAATTACACACTGTCCTGCTGGGTGTCCAACTGTGGAAGCTCGGGTTTTGTGGAACTGTTTTTCTGGCCTGACGGGCACTGGGACGCTGCCCTGGCTGGTACTGTGATGTGTGTATTGATTAGGAGTCCTGCTGTATTCTGACCTGGGTGTAGGTGCTATGCTCCTATGCTGTGATCATGCTGTGGTAAATGGACACAGTTGTTTTTACAGCTGCTTTTACAATAGAGAGGTGTTGGGATGGTTTCTGACAGCTCTCTGCTGCCTAACTTTGTTGTCTTCCTGAACTTTACACATATGCCTGTCATTTTATAGCATGTGAGCTTAAATCTGAAAGTTGTTCTGCAGTTCTGGTAGAAGTGGAGTTTTGAGCAGCTTAAGGCTTCGGTAATGCTCCGCGCCTTTCAGAGCGGATTCAGCGGAGGTGCGGTGACGGGAGCCTCTTTGTATAATGAAAGCCTGTGAGAGGCTGCAAATATTTGACTGGAGCTTCGGAGAAGCTCACATGAAGCAGTCACGCTGAGCTGGGGCAGTGCATGCAGCTTGAAGATGTGGAAATGAATGCAGCATTCAAATCTCTCTCTCTCTGTCTCTCTCTCTCTCTCTCTCTCTTTTTCTCTTTTTCTCTCTCTCTCTCTCTCTCTTTTTCTCTCTCTCTCTCTCTCTCTCTCTCTCTTTCTCTCTCTCTCTCTCTCTCTCT
>JBBPDA010000004.1:105620-117753 GCA_037974385.1 Arnoldichthys spilopterus | reverse complement strand
GTGTGTGTGTGTGTGTGTGTGTGTGTGTGTGTGTGTGTGTGTGTGTGTGTGTGTGTGAGAGAGAGAGAGAGAGAGAGCGAGTCAGCAAGGAGGCAGGTGTAGTTAAGTTAAAGACGTGCCGGAGCCGTGTCGGCTGTGATGTCAGGAGTAAAGTGCCGAGCCTGTGTCACCCTTCCATCTGTGCGTCAGTGCAGACAGCGCTCCACCACTTTGGCAATTACACACTCGTCGTCCTCCTGGCTGCTCTGGTGAAAGGCTGCACCTTGACAAATCATATTGCTCTAAGCGCTCTTCTCTTTCACCCGCTACAGCCTGCCTGTCTTTTGGCGTGTGTGAGTGTGTGCTTGTGTTTGGTCCTTTGTGAGGACTCTGTGTATTAAACATAAGAGAACGCATTACAGTTTGTACATGTGAGGACATTTTACTAGTGTTTTCACGGTAAATCTAGAAGATTTAGGTTGGAAACATGTCTAGTGTCGCATTAAGTTAGCAGTTAGAGAAGCTGAATCACTTTCCTGTTTTAAAAAGCTTTTAAAATACTTACATTTTAAACCCTGGCTTTTAATACTTATTTCATCCAATTTTTTCCCTTTTTAAATTATTATTAAAAAAAAAATTTCCTAGTTTCATTACGTTCTTTTGTATTTTCTTTTTTTACCCATTGTTGTCGTTTGCGCTAATATTTATTTGTGTTATAATTTGTATACTTTACTCTTTTATATAGAATTGCTCATTCAGTTTAGGTGCTTGTCTCTCTTTCCTGAGTTTGATCCTCAGTGTGAAGTTCTCTGGGCTGATCTTATGTATGAGAGATGCTATATAAATAAAGAATCAGGGAAAGTAACGAAGTACGTGTGTCTCTCTTAAACTCCGCAAGCTCAGGCTCATTTGAATGTAGCATTGCGTTCCTTGAGCACAGCACTTGTTCCCGGCGCTGGTAAACACGGCTCTGCTGCTTTCTTACACAGCTTTTAGAAGAGCGTGGGCCGGACTGTGACAGCGTAGCTATTCCTGCTGCTGAAAGCGAAGCGTCGGACTGACTTGATTCCGAGGAGGGTGCGTCATTCATGTTGCATCAACACAATTGTGTCTTTCAGTTCAGACTTGAAGCAACAGCTGAACTTGTGTAATATGTGCTGGGATGTCTGAATGAAGTACAGTCAGTGCGTTAGTTTGAATGGGTGTTGCATGATCTGCTATTACACACATCCCCAGTCTTCACACTGTACACTCCAACTACACTGCGCCGTGTCCACACACTTCTGTTTAGGGCTGTGTTTAGCTTGGGATGAGGAACTGGGATCAGGTCTTTCTGGAGTGCTATTTTAATTTACCGTTTAGAGCACAAGTCTGCAGTCTTGCCACCATCTCTCCGCTCCCTGTGCCTGCATTGAGAGCGGCGATGTGTGCACCGTGTCAGAGCACCCACCTGGAGCCCGAATCAGTCAGCACTCGCTCGACACAAGCACATTTTTTAAAGATAAGAGCATGAGAGCGAGCAGAGGGAACGGAGCACTGTCTGTTTCGCTCCCAAAAAACCTGGCTTTACACAAAGACCCAGTGAAACGTGTCTCTCTTGTGAGCGTGTTTGTGTGCGTGATTTGTTTTTCCCCCTCACTTTTTGACATCAGCCGTTGTTTTGCTGAATATTTCACAAATGATGCTTTTTTAATAAAGCCCACGTTGAAGAGCTTGTCACTTCTTAAGCCGCAGAGGCTTAAAAGCTCAGGAACGCTGCGTATGTGACTGATTGGCCAGAGAGCGCCCGTTCCTTCTCTCATCAAAAAATGTCAGCCCTGTGAAAACTTCAGCCTTAGTGAAGAACTGCACAGATCCCGCCTGACTTTCAGCTTTTGTTCCATTAGTTTGTTTCTATTAGTTCCTACGTCTTGGTATAAGCTGTCGGTGCTTTTGGAAATTCAGCGCTGTCCTAACAAAACCTTCATTTCTGAAGACAAACATTCTTCAACATTCTTAAATCTTATTGAACCATATTTTTAGTGTATTTAAGGTGAGCAGTGCCCTAAGGAACATAAGGTCGTCAGTCCCAACCCAGGTGACACTGAGGCGCCCCTGAGCAAGGTACTGAGGTCACATTTCGTTATGGTGCACTTTGGTTGTGATTGAGTGTGTTCACAATGACAAATAACCAGTTTCACTTCACTAAACATGTAAACATGAGGTTTTCAGGTGTTCAGACCCACTGAGTAAAGCACTGATCTTACTAACTGGTGAGGTGGGTGTGGCTTCATGCTTGCCACACCCTCCAAACTCCATTATTATTCAGTTTGATTTGATTATTTTTGTTGACCTGTATCTCTCCGGGCGTTTCTCATCATGCGATATGGTGTGAACTCAGTGGGACCCTACTACGTCGAGTTTGGACATCATTTGTCCAAAAAAAGTGTCGGTTTCAAAAATCCCATTTGCCTGCCTCCTCCTTGTTAGTGTCAAATGTCACCCTCCATCTTTCAGGTTTTGTTCTCTTTGTAATTGGTTCTTCCTACCTTCCTTTCATTACCTTGAAACTGTCATGCTTGAGTCTTACACTCGTGTTGTTGACCGATTTGAGCACCAAGGCGCACAAGGCCCACGCACTTGAGAAAAATGGAAAATAAGCAGCAAAGTTCAGGAAAGTAGATTATTGCAACTAAATGAAGATTTATTTTTCATTTGTTAGGGCAAAAATGTCTTTTTTTTAATGTAACATGCTTTTTGTTCTATGTAAACATGTTCTTTGTATAAAGTGTTTAGGATGACTTGGCGAACAGCTCGATGTATATCAAGTATGAAAAATAAATCCAGACTGAAATGTTTGGGATGTTGTTTGAAAACAGAATAAAATTAGTTACTTATTGTATGTATTTTTAGAAATAGTTTAAAGTGAATAGACGCATTTTTTACAAAAGCAATATCCAGAATAAAATACAGACGGCTGTAATTTTTCAAAATGACACCCGGATTTATTCATTGTACACTTGTCTTAATCAATTTACGAGCTGAATGCTGTTTCTGTGACTTGATCCTTTATTAAGCATTAACACAGTTAAACCAACCAGGTGGAGATTGATCAAATTCAGCGCCAGTTGGAATAAGGTTAATTCAGCTTTTTAGGGAATGTTGGGCTCTGGACACATTTGGATTCTGTATTTGAAGCTTTGGCTGTTTTTCACTCCATTGAACTCAGACAGAAAGTTCTGTAGCTGTATTTAGCTTTGGATCAAAATTTCAAGCTCAATTAAAGCTCTAATATGTATCTCTCAAGACAGGTGCGCAGCGTGGTGTGTTTCTCAGGTTAAGTGTGAAGCTCTCCGTGGAGTGTTGGGATGGGCGGTTAATAAAGCCTCTCTTTTCTCTGGATGCTCTGCTATCTCCTCAACACCAGAAGCAAGCAGGATGAAAACAAATCAAACAGTGCATATCCCTCCACCACAACCACCCCCCTCCCCCACACACTCCCTACCCAGATCACTACTCGTTTATTATCCTCAGTTCTTCATTCATGTTTTTCTTCATTCTCTCTGTTCTCTGCCATCCAGATTCATCTCGAAATCCTCCCAGTATCTAAACATCATGGTTTAGACTGTGAGATATTGAGACGTGAGCGATGTGTTATCTGTTGGTCCAGATTGTTGACCGGTGCATGTGTTTGACCTGGCTATGTGTTTGATATACGTGTGCAGTGACTAAGTAAGCTTTGGCTGGATGGTGTGTGCCCACACACAGCTGTACTAACACTACAGCCTGCTGTGTTACCACCTTGCTCAGCCTGCAGTGCTGGAATAGCCAGGCCAGATTATAGGTGCTAGTGCTGCCCTGTTCAAAAATGCACCTCTGAGCTGGTATTGCATGATGTGACTGTAAATTATATTATGATTGGATTAATTCATTAATCTAAATATTATTTTAAGCTCTAAAGAAGAGCAAGAAAAATCAGTTTGAAGATTAAACATAGACTTGATTTAGGAAAACCAAACCAATTCCAATATTTGCCATAATCCCCTCTTCTAAGGTGTTTCCCTCAAACTAATGGCCTCATTTCCTGCTAGTATGTGCTGTTTTGAGTGAGTGGCTAGACTTCTTCTCCCAAAGTAAAAAGCACACATCACTGCATTTTTTGCTAAACAATAAACTGTTCTGAGATTTTTTTTATGCTAATACCTGAGGAACAGGACGACATTATCATTTTACTGAAAAGAGAACATACACCAGTTTGCCACAACATTAAACCGCTGACAGGTAAAGTGAATAACTATGATTATCTCGGTGCAGTGGCACCTGTAAAGGGGTGGAATATATTAGCAGCAAGTGAACAGTCAGTTCTACAAAGGAAGGGCAATTGGGGAACAAGCAACAGGGTCATTGGTGCCCAAGCCTCATTGATGCATGTGGGAAGCAAGCCTGCATAGGCAGTGTGGTGCTCTGGACAGTGTTCTTCCAGGAACCTTAGGCCCCTTGCGTTCATATGGACGTTCCTTTGGCATGTACCACCTACCTAAACACTGCTGCAGACCAAGTACACCTTTTAATGGCAATGGTATTCACCAATGGCAGTGGCCTCTTTGAAGCAGGATAATGTGTCCTGCCAAAAAATGCTCGGGAATGGTTTGTGGAACATGATCGAAAGTTCAAGGCGTTGTCGTGGCCTCCAAATTCCCCCAGATCTCAAACCAATCAAGCATCTGTGACCATTCAACCCAATCAGTGGAGGCTCCACATTGCAGCTAACAGGACTTAAAGGATCTGCTGCGAACATCCTGGTGTCGGATACCACAGCAGTCCTTTGGAGGTCTTGTGGATCCTCAACAGATCAGATCTGTTCTGGTGTCAAGAATTGGACCTATACAATATTAGGCAGGTGGTTTTAATGTTATGGCTGACTGGCGTATACATGCATAAAACATTTGATTTCAGCCGTTATCGCTAGCGTTTTATCAGTTAGGCCTGCACGGAACCCCCCTTATCTTCTATGACCTTCACGGGGTGGAAGAGCAGTGCCAGGTCCCGCTGTGCTGGGCCGTGCTCGATGAACGCAGATGAAAAATTCAGCGGCCTCCCGGAGCGTCACAAGCAGCGCGTCCCTCCAGCGCTTGCAGATTGAAGCTGATCTCAGCGCTGCTTATGGATTCATGGGCAGAAAGAAAATGGCAGAAGAGGCCAAATCAAACACGACAGGCACAGAACAAGCCCGAGCCGGAGTCTCCTAGCCCCTCGTTACAGCACACACCATTACCCAATGAGAAACCGAGGGACCGAAAGAGGGGAAGCGAACGCGTTGTACACCACCTGGCTTCACGTTCAGACGAGCACCCCCTCCCCCCCAGCCCTAAAATTTCCCTCCCTCCTCAGCCCCCATTTCAATTTTCCTGCAGAATATTAATCTTTAATAGGGTAATAATTGTGGTAGCATATTTGCTGTCACCCACCATTAGGCCAGATTAATTAGGCCATTTAGTTTAGCTTAAGAAAGTGTCGGCCATGAAGAATGGTGCGTGTGAAGGCAGAAGGATGAGATCAGCGCAAGCTGCTCTGTCCCGTGTGTAATTGCTTTCTCTCAGCCTCCTCTCCCTCAGCTCATCACACTCGTGGCTGACACTTCTACATCCATGTCAGTTGGTGGCTGTACTTTTTGCTGATGGCAGAAAACTCAAGCAGCAGAAGGAAAAACGGTTTTAACGTATGATAACAAAGCTCAATAATAATAATAGGTTTGATGTATATAGCGCCTTTCTCAAACCCAAGGACACTTTACACATGCACAGGGGAAAACGAACAAAAAACACCTTTAGGAAGTGGAGGATGGAAAAGTAGAAGAAAAGTGGTGATGAAAGAGAGAGGTTTTTAAAGTGGGAAAAGATGTGCAATAGCGAAGAGATTGTGGAAGAGAGTTCCAGAGTTTGGGGGGCAGTAGCACTGAATGGCCTGCCACCCATAGAGGTTAGTACCAGATGACCTGAGGTAGAGAGGTGGGGAGTAGGGCACAAGAAGATGGCTGAGATATGGAGGAGCAGGACCGTACAGGGCTTTAAAAGTGAGTAGTAGTATTTTAAATGTAAGTAATATTGACCATTTCCATTGGTCCATTTCCCAAAAAACACATTTTTATTCAATGTTAATGGCAGATGATGTTTTCAAAAGAAAATAAAATGACGCCAATAAAAGTGCAGAGTTGCAGCCATGATCATGATATGCTTTGTGGAGTCCCCCCACCCCACCCCCCATTTATTGAGTTATTTCATGCAAGCCACAGCAAGACGCTACGTTTGGTAGCATAGGTGTTCATATGACGGGTTCCCCTTCAGTTTTTGGAGAGGGTGAATGGTGACCCAAAACTATGTATGCTTTACATTTCATGGTAAACAGAGAATCTCCTTTACATTTTTTAACTTTACATCCCTGCGTACACAATATGTTCAAATCTGTCAAGTTTGCTTAGACGTGCTAAACAACGTTCCTCTGATGTTGGACAGTCGGCTTGTTACCTACTGCAGCCTGTAGGTGTGCAGTTTAAAACTAGTCTTGACGAGACTGATCATGTCGCCTGGTTTGTTAGCAACAACTAGCTGTAGTCTAGTCGGTTTGCAGGGTTGTTTACTTTGTTAAAACTAAAATGAAACATTCTGTGTACACAGAACACCTACAACCTACAATTGCTTAAGCTGCCTGGTTTTAGACTGGAGAGTGCAATTTGAGCTCCATTGTCCAGTGAGTGGTTGATACTGCCGTCCAGACATGGATAACTGTGTCCGACTGAGTCTCTCTCTCTGAAGGCGTTTGATTTGTTGAAAGAGAGAAAGTGCTGATCTAACCCTGTGACTAGACTAGAACTGTAAGAACTGTCCAGAAGTTTCTAGAATTGTCCAGAAAAGATACAAATTCACCTGTTTTGCCACTGTAAATACAAAAACCTTAGTGGGCTGTGGATGGAGCTGTTCCTACATCGGCTTTAGACATAAGCAATACAAATATAAAACTTAGAAGCCTGGAACAAAAATTGTGTGGCATTATGCAATTAATATAAATAATGAAATATTAATATAAAATACTCATTAAGTACATTTGCTAATGTTTCTGGACTCATCATCAGCAATGTTCCTGGAAGCAGCAGCAGATCTACTTAAACAAACAATGTTGATGATAATGATAATAATAATAATAATAATAATAATAGTTCCTCACTGTTTTCAGGAGGCTAGTGAAGACCTACTGTACCTCTTCATAGAGCACTTAGGACAATAACTACATACCCCATAACTAACAAACTTCCCACTAACTCTATATAATAAAACAGTCTTTCCTATGTAAAGTGAAAGTGATCATTTGTCATTTTGAACACACACTCAAGCACCACAACAAAATGTGACCTCTGCATTTGACCCATCACACGTGGAGCAGCGGGCAGCTACCAACAGCAGTGTAGTGGGACAATACCTCGCTCAAGGGTACCTCAGTAGTGCCCTGGCCGTGACTTGAACCTGCGACCTCTTGTTTGATTAGCAGCTTTTAAAGTAAGTCCAGGTTTACTGGTGTGAGGGACAGGATTTCTTTATAGACTGTGAAGAGCCCATGCACACTGCACTGCCAAATGTTCTAAATGTAAAATAATAACGGACACTAACTCTAAAGTGGATGTGGGAACAAACAGTAACAGGTTTGGTGCTGTCAGATAGTCAAAAAATGGTGAAAATCTGACCACCACCACTTATCCCAGTTTCCCCATGTTCTGCAGTTATTTTCCCTATATGGTTCTCTGAATAGGTGGCTCTGTTACCAGCACAGGCCTATTGTAGCAATAGCGAACACTTGCGTCATTTCCCCATTTTTCGAGCTCTGTCTTTCTCCTTTTCTGAGGTGTTGATGTTTTGGAGCATTGCCCCGTCCTTTTCCCTCTGTGACCATCCACCTGCCAAACTCCATGTGTGTACATAAGCTGCTATCACAGCAGAGCATGCTGGTCTATCAAACGCTCGTCCTGTGCAGTTCTGAGAGGAGCCCACTTTCAGCCTGCTTCGCCTTCTATTCGCTCGCTGTAGCCGGCTGATTGCTTTGAGTGATTCTCATCTTGTGAAATTGCAGACAATTGTTTATTGCCATTGAGGTTTGCATTTAATTACTTTCCCCCATTGGTGGACAGTGATAAAGTGGTTTGTGAAAGTATGCAGAGGTGCCGTGCTCTCGCCGTTTTTGTATTGAGGCGGCTGAGATGTTGATTAATCTCTCTCACTCACGTCTCTAAATGCATGCAAACTAAAGCAGCCTCAGGCTGTGAGGGACAGCATGCACATACGTCCCCAAAGTAGCGCAGAACTGGAGGACTTTGCCTTTGAGTTCTCCTTGATCGGTGCCAGTGATTAGTTGGCCCATTTGGAGCGGGGCAGGCCTGTGCCCTTCAGCTACCTGCCAGGCATTTTTGGAGCGCGGTGGGGGCAAAGTGCGGTCCCTTGGGTCTTTTAAAGGCTGCTGATTTAAAAATTCCATCTTTTAAATGTCCAGAAGTTTGCATTGCTCAGCTTCTGACATACACAAGCCATAAAAATGAGGAAATTTGCACTGTTTTCAGTTCGAGCTTCACCAACACCAGAATAAGTGTTATTTTCTTTTCTCTTTGCAAATGTAGAAATTAAATAATGGAAATATACTCTATTGTCCTATGATCTAGGTTAAATATTTACTGTTATATTTGGAATTTATTAATTTTAAATTATGTCTTTATTAGGGATGTAACAATGAATCAATCTGTATCGATGCATCGACCAAAATTGCGGACGATCCAGTAAATCGATGTGACACATTCATATCATAGTGAGCAGTGTTTTGTTCTGAGAAGCTGCTGTTGCTTATGACTGCACTGCTGTGTTGGACCATTAATAATGCAGTGTTCACATTAGAATTTGTTTGCATGTGTGATGGAAAAGTAGAAGATTGTGTGAAAATTTCATCATGTTTCATATTGACTGCAGGACCCAGTATCAAGCCGAGTCAACTAATCGCATCGAGCTGAATCGCATCGAGCTGAATTGCATCGAGCTTAATTGCATCGAATCGTATCGCATTGAACCGAATCGCATCGAACCGAATCGTATCAGACTGAATCGCATCGAACCGAATCGCATCGAACCGAATCGTATCAAACCGAATCGCATCCAATTAAAATGCATCGAACCGAATCGCATCGAACTGAATCGAACCGAATCGCATTGAACCGTATCGCATAGAACCGAATCGTATCAAACTGAATCGCATCGAACCGAATCGCATCGAACTGAATCGCATCACTACAAATTTTAAGGTATTGAAACTGTATCGGATCATTAGACATAATCGGATCAGGGCAGTTGTGATGACGCTTGTGATTTACACCTCTAGTCTTTATAGCATTGTGTACAGAAGCTGCATGTACTTGTGCAATGACAATATAGATATTCTTTTCTGTTCCTTTCTGCTACATTTTACACCTTCACTCCTTTAAAAAGAATCTTACAGTTTGTATACGACATCACATTGAGTAGTTGATCATCCGACTGATAAAAATACTTATTTTAGATTCTTCTGGTCTCACTTGCAGTCCAAAAGTGATAAACACCCCTATTCCTCTGCATGTTTTGCAGCATCATGTTCTTGAATACATTTTTAATCTTCCAAGTTTGTTTGAAGTCCTAGTTGTTGTTTTTTTCGCTAAAGTTGCTGTGAAGTTTGTTGCTGTTTAGGCATTTTTATCGCTTGAAAAATCTCATTGCTCATTTAGTTACACAATGTTACACAATTTGTGTTCCTGGCTGGTTCCGATGTAAAAACAGTTGTATTCATCACAACCTTTGATTTATGACCATGACCACAAACGTTTTATATTTATAGTGGCAAAACGGGCAAATTTCTGTTCTAGAAAGTTCTGAAAGATTCCAGAAACTTCTAGAAACTGGGCACAGTTCCAGAATATTCTGGAAGTTTGCTTAGCATTTAAAGAGAATCTAGAATGTTTTTTAAAACAGAAACATTTCAAAATATCATTGTCCTGAGCACATAAACAAGGTTTTTGTGGTACAACAGCCATTGTCTGTTTATTTTAGGCATGAGAAATTGGAAAAAAACACAGGAACAAAGCACAATATATGATATAAAATAGAACTCTGTTCCATATCATTATCAAAATAATCACTGGATTCCACATACCGCTGACTGCTAACGACCATATGGCCTTATTCACGTGTGTTTAGCTTCGTCTGACCTTTGTCTCCCTCTAACAAATGGTCTGTAATATAACTGTCCCCTGAGCGTTGTGTACTTTTTTACTGTGGGCAAGGCAGAATCTGTGTCATGAGGCACTAAAAGCCTGTTGTTGTCAATAGCAGTATTTTTTCCCCGCAAGGCAGCCGAAAATGAGGTCCAATCGAATGGATATTAAAGTCACGATAGACTGCCCCTGCTATTACGACATGTCAGCCGCAGCTCCCGCTCAACACCACCACCACCACCCCCCTTCCCCCATCTCACTGAGATTACTCTACTGCTGAAGATTTATGCACTTACTTGAGGCTGAACCTCACAGCCAGCGAAGCTCCATTTCGCTCCTCTTTCTCCTTTTTTTTTTTTTTTTTTTTTTTTGGCCATCACTACGGCTATGAGGAGCCAGTGCATCAGCATGTGCTATGTGTTTCTTCTGAGAGTGTCTCTAATTCTTTTCTCTTTCTCTCTCTCTCTGTCTCTCTCTCTTTCTCTGTCTCTCGCGCTCGTGTGCTCACTCTCTCAGGTATAGCTGGGGTGCGGCAGGCTCGGGGGCAGCAGAAGCTCTTCACCATGGATGTGGATGAGGAGGAGAACATGAGTGAGTGTCGGTGTACACTGAGAGTACACACAAGTGTCATTGCACATACTATATTTTTTTCTAACACTATATATGGAGAACCTATAAGTCACAGTCTGCATATGCCCATCTATAATACACACCTGTACACACAGACTTGTAATTCATTTATTGTATTCATTTTAATTTGTTTAAAGGTATTATACTTGTTGCATGTAATCCAGTCGGGAGATCCCAGAAGATGGTCTAGTAAAACGTGATGCTGCCAGTGGAAGATTTTTTTTTCATTAGTACGGCCACATTTAAACACTTCCATTGTCCAGAAAAGCTCAACACATGTTTGCTGTCATGCTTAAATGGAGAAAAAATACATATTTTGAATATTTTGCTTTTTAATGCCTTATAAACATGTACTTTTATATTGCATAAAAATGGAGGATTCTGCCCAATCTGGCAACATTAACTGTACAGGTTGCTGTGCTGTTTGATTGTGTGCACAATGTGCAGTGAAGGAGAGCAGAGAAAACAGTGCCTATTTAAAGCATCATCTTATAAAAGTTCTAATATTTAAATTATTAAATCTGTCATATATGATTGATTATTTATTGCAGCCCCATTTTTTGTTGAAAAATGTGGCGTCAGTCAATATTAGGTCGCAGCTTAAAGGGCTGGTAGAACATCCAAGAGGGGAAATAGAGTTCGAGATAAATAAGCCTCATGAGCAAATGAGTTTAAAGAGATTTACAATATGTCAAAGATTCCAAAAGATCTTTTATCCCTCATCCTATACAATATGTCCAAGATTCCAAAAGATCTTTTATCCCTCATCCTATACAATAAGTCAAAGATTCCTAAAGATCTTTTATCCCTCATCCAATACAATATGTCTGAGATTCCAAAAGATCTTTTATCCCTCATCCTATACAATATGTCTGAGATTCCAAAAGAACTTTTATCCCTCATCCTATATATGTCCAAGATTCCAAAAGATCTTTTATCCCTCATCCTATACAATATGTCCAAGATTCCAAAAGATCTTTTATCCCTCATCCTATACAATAAGTCCAAGATTCCAAAAGATCTTTTATCCCTCATCCTATACAATAAGTCAAAGATTCCTAAAGATCTTTTATCCCTCATCCAATACAATATGTCTGAGATTCCAAAAGATCTTTTATCCCTCATCCTATACAATATGTCTGAGATTCCAAAAGAACTTTTATCCCTCATCCTATACAATATGTCTGAGATTCCAAAAGAACTTTTATCCCTCATCCTATATATGTCCAAGATTCCAAAAGATCTTTTATCCCTCATCCTATACAATATGTC
>JBBPDA010000004.1:77040-105520 GCA_037974385.1 Arnoldichthys spilopterus | reverse complement strand
GTTAAATGCAGAGGTCACATTTCGTTGTGGTGCCTGAGTGTGTTCACAATGACAAAGAGTCACTTTCACTTGATGCATTTTACCTTTAATAATAAAATGTTCACATGATAATTTGTTGGCATGGGTGAGATCATGGAAATGTAGCAGACTGTGGGAAATTTCAACACATTTCATACTGACTGCAGAGCCCAGTGTCAAACCGAACCAACCGAATCGCTTTAAACTGATCATTGCAATTTTTTATCGTTGTTTAAAAAAATTTAATTGGCCTGATTCAGGATTAAACATCACTAATATCCATGTAGATAAATAGATGGCAAGTTCTAGATACATAGATCTATCTATACTGTATATAGTCCATATCACTTCCATTGCCACTTTTTTTTGTAGAACTTTTTTTTTACAGAAAACTCTTTTTTTCTCTGATTTATTTACTGATCACATCATATTGTTTTTCAGGTTTTTACACCACATTAAGTAATGAAGAGAGGTTTATTTATTTATTTAAATATTTATTAATTTATTTAGTTAAATTAGTGATTATGCTAACAAGTCCATGCTAACTCTGACAATTAATGTGGAAGATTGTCTAGTCTAGTGGGCAGTGGTGGCCTAGTGGTTAGGATGCTGCCTTTGAGACCTCAGGTTCGAGTCCTGGCCAGGGTGCTACTGAGGAACTCTTTGAGCAAGGTACCATCCCACAACACTGCTACACTGTTGGTAGCTCCGTGTGCACGTGTGATGGGTTAAATGCAGAGGTTGCATTTCCTTGTGGTGCTTGAGTGTGTTCACAATGACAAATAGTCACTTTCACTTCACTTAGTAGCACGTCAGCCTTCCACAGATGTTCTGCTCTGTCGTGAGCATGTCTAGGGATGTGACACACTTCAGCTTTGTCAGAACATGTTCTTTACATCGCACTGAATGCTAACCAGGAACGGTAGAATAGATTTAAAAACATTTATATTTTCTAACTCAAGATTTAACTTTTATTCAATTTTAACTTTATTTTCTACATTTTTGAAATAGATTTTAAAAAAGCAAATAAATATTTTTTAACCTGGGATATGATGGGTTTGAATTGTTGTGTTTGGCATGAATTCGGACACTCAGGCCCAAGGTCGCTTAAAACTCTAGGACTCTAGGACCAAAACTTTTGACCGATTACAAACCGAGATGATTTTAAAATGCACGTCTTTTCTGCGCCTAATCATCAATCAAGGCCAGACTATTTGACGCCAATGGCTTTCTGACGCACAAAGCTGGCTGTAATAGTTTACACACCCACATAGTGATGATAAACATGCACGTACCGCATTAGCTCAACTTTGCTTTATTTCTACGATTAATCTCTTATCAAGAATACTTCCGTCTTAATCCAGACTTTTGGCTACTGAGGTTAAAATGTACTTTGGTTTTGGTCAGTGCAGATTCAGAGATTCAGAGGTTCAGACTTGCTCTGAGGCCTCGTGAATCTGCTGCTTCCTCTGCTGTCTTTGTCTGTGGGACGTCCTACATCTTTTGGGGGACTCTATCTCCAGATGAGACACCTCTCTCTCTCTCTCTCTCTCTGTGTTAAATAAAACTTTAAAATTACTTCACGGTGTAATTCTGACCTCTCCTTGAAGACACGTCGACACTCGCCAACATCAGAGGACATATGTAGTTGTTTCTCACTGAAGAGTCCAAGTTGTTCCAAGTCTCCGTCCTCCGTGCGAAAGCTGTAATGCTATACTTAAAGGAACGGTTTGCACAAACCCAAATTTACACAATTTTCCAATTTACCCAGATGCAGTCGATCAGCCAAGACATGTTGGGTGTTTAGTTCGTTTTTATAGCTCTCACTGAGTCCCACTGAGCTCTAAACCACGTCAACATTTGGTGCCACCGTAATGAAGAGCTGAATGCAGTGTGAGTGAGCTGAGAGAAATTGTGGGCTTGTATTTATTGAAGCAGGCTGTTGACTTCTGTTGTTTGTGATCAACGTTAGCCTTGATTCTTGAGTTGTAATTTAAATATGCACATTTTGGACACATGTCTGATCAGCTGCATCTGGGATAAGTGGGAAAACTGTGGAAAATGTAAATGTTTCTTAAATATGGGAAGATCCGGTCAGGAAAATTATCTTGTGGCCTGTACTTATTAAGCCTAATGGTGCAAATAGGTCACTTCCTCTCAGAGCGCACTGCCTTCTTTTTAACAAACAAACATGTAGCGTACAGCCCAAAACTGCCAGTTTTTAGAGGCCTAAAACTAGTTCGAGGACTCCGCAGTATCTCCTCGCTTGCTTTTGGGATGTGTCCTCCATTTTAACATGCACAGGCTTGATGATTAATATTGGCTGGTTTTGTAAAACGAAAGGTTCAATGTTGTTTTGAAGTGCATGGAAGGCCCAGAGGAGCATCTACAGCTCTTAGATCTTTAGGAGTCAGTGTTTTCTCTGCTCCCTGTGCAGCATATCTGGGGCAGACACACTGCTTCGCTCTGCTGCATCAACATGTATTTTTGACAAGAGAAAGCTTTTGGTTTACCCCACTGTCAAATTCCACAGATTAGATGAGTTGATGAGATGAGATCTCATTTAAAGTACACACTGTGTGTGTGTGTGTGTGTGTGTGTGTGTGCGCACACATGCACATATGCACTGTGAAGGAGCTACTGAAAGAACACATTTTTTTCTACGAAACTGTGATGTGTTGTGTGCTTTTTTTCTCTCCCTTTCTTTATCTCTCGTTCTGTCTATCTTTTTTCACGTTATTTTAATATCCCTCTTTATCCGTTGCCTCGTTCCCTGTATGATCCTGCAGTGCTTTCCTTCCCGACCCTGTCTTGTTCCTCTACTTCATGAACGCTTCTCTCTCTCCCTGAGCGCCGAAAGGAGTAACCTAGCGAGCTTTTGCTGCAGGATGTTATAAATGAAAATTTAGCCAAAGTTCCATCAACTTTGTCAACAGGGCATGATGATGTGTGTTCCGCGTTGGGCTCAGTGCACTAAAACCTTCGCATCGGCCTGTTCGGAACCACTGCTGAGTTTCAGCGATGTCTGATCACCAGCGATAAACGCTCAGGCTCGAATCAAGTCGTTTATCCTGTCCAATGTAATGGAGAAAGTCTGCAGTTTAGCAAAAATGTTCTAGTTCTTTTTTGGGTTCTTCTGTCTCACACACACACACACACACACACACACACAGTCTGCCACACCTTTCTCTCTTTCTCATTTGCCGTTTTCAGCTGGCATATAACAACTGACTGACATCATACATTAACATGTAAATGTTCTCTAATCCAAATACACACTACTTTCCCAGAACGTTTTGCATATCTCTGCTTTTCTCTGAGAAACTCTGTGAGCACTGTAGAATGATATATACATACAAAGTGTATGTTATGTTAGAGACCCAACAGCATTGCGGTACAAGCTTTGCACTACAGCTTTTTCGACTCTAGTTTCGTTTTAATAGCTGTAATAGTTCAGGAAGCTATATTTCGTCTTCCCCAATAGTGTACATTCGTCTCTTTGTTACTATAAAAAGAGCCGCTTTGGCCCCGTACCAGCCTCATCGCTTCTGCCCCTTTAAAAAGCATTATGGCCTAGTTCCTCAGCATCAGAAAAGGAACACACATCACTTGTTCAGTTACAAAGAAAGATAAAGGAATCCATAAATTTTACATTTACAAGATCCTGCAACGAAGGCGTTGTAAGTTACTCTTTCTGGGCATCGCAGGTTCCTGCAGCACCGACGTCAAGGAAAACCGCAACCTGGACAACGTCTCCTCCAAGGAGGGGATGGGCATGTCCGAGCAGCTCCCCAATGGCGGCGGAGGAGGGGGGCGCAAGCGGCCCTTGGAGGAGGGCAATAATGGTCACGCGCACCCCAAATTCAGGCCAAAGAAGCGCAAGAAAA
Source organism: Arnoldichthys spilopterus (assembly GCA_037974385.1). Lineage (NCBI taxonomy): Eukaryota > Metazoa > Chordata > Actinopteri > Characiformes > Lepidarchidae > Arnoldichthys > Arnoldichthys spilopterus. The sequence continues at coordinate 101,615 of JBBPDA010000004.1, read as the reverse complement.
CCCCGGGGCCTGTTCTGCCCAAGAACGCCCTGATGCAGCTGAACGAGATCAAGCCGGGCCTGCAGTACAAGCTGCTTTCTCAGACCGGCCCGGTTCACGCCCCCGTCTTCGTTATGACCGTGGAGGTGAATGGGCAGCTCTTTGAGGGATCGGGCCCCACCAAGAAGAAGGCCAAACTGAACGCGGCTGAGAAGGCACTGCGCTCTTTCGTCCAGTTCCCAAACGCCTCAGAGGCACACCTGGCCATGGGTCGCACCCTGACCGTCAACACAGACTTCACTTCGGACCAGGCCGACTTCCCCGACATGCTCTTCAACGGCTTTGAGACACCCGCACCACCCGAGGACCCCTTTTACCTGGGCTCTAACGGCAACGGCTCCTTAAACCCACTAGGGGAGTACCCGGTGCCCCCAGCAGCGGGCACCAACAGCCTAGCACAGGCCCCACTGCCTCCTCCCTCCACCTTCAGCTCATCCTCGAGCGGCAAGAACCCCGTCATGATCCTGAACGAGTTGAGGCCGGGCCTCAAATACGAGTTCGTGTCGGAGAGTGGCGAGAGCCACGCCAAGAACTTTGTCATGTCTGTGACCGTAGACTCTCAGACCTTTGAAGGTTCAGGCAGGAACAAGAAGCTGGCTAAGGCCCGAGCTGCTCAGGCCGCCTTATCGGCCCTTTTCAACATGCAGCTGGATCAAACGCCGTCCCGCCAGCCCATCCCCAGAGAAGGCCTGCAGCTGCATCTGCCCCAGGTATGAAGCACCCGAAACCAGGAATGGGCTTTTTGTATTTTGACAATTTTTGCTTTAAGAAAATGTGTGTTGTAGTCAAAAATAGAATCCTTCAGAATAAAACCTCTCATTTCTAGAAAAGTAACTTATAAACAATATATAATATATAAAGAATGAGTAAATTTGTTTTTAAAAGTTTGGAAAAGATGCCAGGTTCTGTTCTGCTAGCATATGTGGTGATGTATATGATTTTAAATGCAATGGCAAAAACAGCAATTTACAGTCTGCAAATCTTGTTTTTTATGTGCTTTCATGTATAGTACTGCGCAAAAGTCTTTGCCCACTGAGAAATTCATATTTAAAAGCTCTGTAACTGAGCACTGTGGTTTCTAAACCAGCAGTTTTTAGAATAAACAAAAATAACATCAATACAGATGTTTATACTGTATGCGTCTTAAGCTTTCCCAGAGTTCTCCTGCTGGAAGCCCAGTATTACTGTAGTTCCCCTCAATTTGCTGGTTTGAGCTCAATCAGTCCATCATTCGAAGAAATCAGGTGCTGATGGAGCTTCACACACATCCATGCTATGACTGGAGGCCTGGAGGAGAAATCCGGAGACAAACCTGTTCTTCTAACCAGCTCACACACCATCAACTACTGTTTACACACAAAACAAATCTTCACTCTTTTCACTGCTTTCCTGTTTGTTTGCATTGACTCTAATGTTCACTTGTGTTTTTGCTGCAGAAACTCACTGCTCAGATAAATGGCTATAAACCATTAACATAGGGGGCTAAGACTTTTGCACTGTATTTCACCATTTCACTTAATTTGGGACACAGCATCAGCTGCGTACCTGATACTTATTGCTTTTTTAAATGTTTTCCAGGTGATTTTATTATTCTGCATAATCCTCATATGCCCCCCCCCCAAAAAAAAAAAAAAAAAACCTGTCTCGCTACTCGTACTTTCTGTGGTGGATTGTTTATGCCTGAAAAGTAGGGCTGCATTTTAAATTTTTGTTCCTTAATACCGCTCTTATAGTTACTATCTATAGATTTAAAAGAGGCATTACTTATTTATAGCTATGCTCCAGCTACGTTATGGTTAAAAGAGGTTATTCATAGCCTGGGGAGAAATGGACTCAATGATATTAATGGAGTCTGATTGAATAATTTTACTACATTTTTAAATGTAATGAAGTTTTAGCCTCGTCGAACTTTTTCTCTGGTATTTTCCAGAACAAAAACGCTTTCTTGTTGAACTAAATCTAACCTTGTGAACAGTTTTATTTTATCCCTCTACACCTCCCCGATCAGACGGTTAGATAAAGCGTAGCCGTATCAGACGTCTTAAGATTAGCGAACTGATCCAGAGAAATGAGGAATCGGTCTCTCAGCTGCTCTATAGTATTTGATTAATGGCGCTGAACTCTGAGGAGACTTGTCAAAGATAAGTTCTTTATCAAAGGCTTTGTGATTGATTCTTAAACACAATAGCATAACTTTATGCCCATCTTCATTAAGGCCTGAAGCCTAATTGAAGATGAATGATAAAAAAGGCGATGAAATGGAGCAGAGGGCTTAAAGGAGCAGTGTCCTGTGTGTTTGTGGAGGGGGAAATGGCTATTTACACCTTTCCTAAACCTTTTGTTAATCCCGTTTTCAGATAAGGCCGGGGACCGAGGCCGACCCAATCTTAATTAACATCTCCCTGTGAACCGTGTCAAAACAAGAGCGTTTAGCTGTAGTCTGGCTGCTGCCTGTCTGCTGAAGAGCAGCACTGTCAGCTTCCGTTGCTGGCACCGATGCCTCGCGGACTGCTCGCGTGCCTGACAGGCTCGGAGCCGAGAACGCGGAGCTCTATTAGCAGAGCGCCCCCACCCATCCGTCCCTCGGCCCAAACCGCAGGATTTAACGTGCTGTCAGTCCAGCTTTGTGCAGCGGCCAGGACGCCTGGGTAAATTTGTTTTAGGTTGATGGTGAGAAGGTGGCTAGGATGAAAGCTATTAGTAGAACGAGGCGTCTGTCATCAGCTGACTGATTGCACCAGTCGTGCGTTTGTGTGCAGATGCAGGGGGACGGAAGTCGCGGTCGATGAAATGGCGGTCCGTCAAAAACGAAAATGTGCCATTTATTTTTGTCCCCTCTATTTTATTTATTTTTTATCTCTTGCAAGTGTGGCTTTGGTCTCTTTGCACAGCTGCTCCTGCTTTGTTTGCCTGTCACTAGTTTGTTTAATTCAGCCTCTCGCTCCGCAGGCGCGATACGGCCGAGTGTAATTGGCCAGTGCGTTGGCAGTCTGTTAATATTTATTTCATGTACCTTCCGATGAAAGGTGCCCCCTGTTGCTCGGTGGGGAAAAGAATGAAAATGTGGGCACTAGTAATAGTGTACCTGATTGTCAGGGTGAAAGTGCTCCTTCTGTTTTGAAGGGTTTCATTCTTTTGTACAGCACAAAAATTCAGCCCGCGCTCCTGCGTCCCGAGCTCACATTAACTCTCAACCGCTGAGTGATTCTGAAGTACCGGGGAAGCAATGTTGGACTAATGTCTCTAATTTGTGCCCATTCAACCACTAACTTCTCTCTGGCATAATCATTTTCCACCATATTAGCAGAGGAGAATAGAGTGTAAGATAAAAGACACTGTCAGGGAGAAAGAAATGCCTGAAGCTCTTGGCAAGTGAAACCAAATTAGCGAGGATATCCCGCAACGGTGTTGGGTGAAATTGACTGTGCTCACCTTAAAGCTAGGAATTCAGCTCCGTTTCATTTACATTACCCCTCTGTTGGGCTCACTTGTCTGTTCTCCAAGGTGCTTGATCGTAGACCTTTTGTTAGCCATGAAACTCTGCTTGCTTCCCCGTTTCCAGATGTGGTGAACGGAACCTTTGCCCTTCGTAATGTCCATGTAGTCTCGCTAGCTGTCAGTGCAGTTTGGGTTTAACCTGCTTTGTGTTCTCTCAGGTTTTAGCAGACGCCGTGTCTCGTCTCGTGGTGGACAAGTTCAGCGAGCTCACGGACAACTTCACGTCTCCTCACGCACGGCGGAAAGTTCTGGCCGGGGTTGTCATGACAACAGGTAGGCTGTGCCTCCACGCTCCATCAAACACACGAGCCCAGATATTTGTCCGCCCGCTCTGAGGAGCTGCATCTCACAGGCTGCGTTCATGCGTCTGCCTTAGGGCGACTGCTGATCTTCGTGCAACATGTACTGGAAGTCTGCGTGCGATTCGTTTGTAGATGGCAGCAGGCAGGAAGGCAGCTTTCACATGATGGTGGGAGATCAAACGGTCAAAAGCCACTTTTGGAATCTCCCTGATTTCTAAAAGTCTGTTACTGTAGTGCGAACGGTTTACTGATGCGTGAGAATCTGAGGCCAAATCAGGATTCACGGGGGGTTCTTTCATGGGTGCCAGTAAAAGGCACACAAAAACAGATTTTTGCTCAAAACACACAGTAATAACCAGTTATTATTTAAATTTTGTTCAGTATGTGTTGTGATCAAATAAGTAATGTGATGTATATGAAATAGCATAGTAAATTCTGCATTTCTCGCTGTGCTAAATATCTTATTATGTTGTTATTTATGTTATTTAAACATGGAAGTAATTTTTGATCTAAAGGTTTGTGGAGCCAATTTTCTCCATTGTAGAGCAAATTAGTGACACTTCACGTTTCAAGTACAGTACGTACAGTTATACTAGTACAATGTGTAGTGTAGTGCGCAGTGGTGGCCTAGTGGTCAGGACACTGCCTTTGAGACCTGAAGGTCTCAGGTTCGAGTCCCAGCCCAGGCTGAGGTACCCTTGAGCAAGGTACCGTCCCACTACACTGCTCCCTATAGCTGCCCGCTGCTCCACGTGTGCACGTGTGATGGGTTAAATGCAGAGGTTGCATTTCGTTGTGGTGCTTGAGTGTGTTCACAATGACAAATAGTCACTTTCACTTCACTTTCACCTGATTAGTTAGAGAAAAGAGATTGAATAGTAAGAGGGAAAAATAGTGATATATATATATATAAAATAAACAATAAGCCATCTATGCACACTAAAGTGTAAAATAAGTTGCTAGGTGATATATATATATAAATATGTATGTAGATACAGCATGTACAGTTGATTTTAAATACAAAAAATATTGAAAATATGTAAAGTGGCATAGTGCAAACTCGACTATTGTGCAAATGACAATGTGCAAATAGCTTGATTGTTCTAGGCAATGCAAGTGGTTGTGTCTGCATAACAGTTGCCTACACAGGGTCTGTTGAGATTTGGTTGGGTTTGTTTTTTTTTAGTGTTTTTGTTTAGCTCTAAAAAAAAGTCGTATAAAATCAACCAAACGAAAGCTTGAAAAGTAATCAGTAGCAGCGTAATTAAATGAGTTGACTTTCAAATGTCATTGAAATTCATTCACGAGAAATAAGCCTGTAGCTGCATCAGTGGTGACTGTTTTATCTGCATATGCAACCCAGGCTGACTGAGTTCTGTGGAACTGCTGCGGTTGTGATGTTACAACAGCAGAGAAACCCCTTTAGTAATGTAGACCATGTAAAGGCTGAAAAAAGATCTATAAAAACACACAGCACCAAATTTGAAGAAGGGATGTTGTGGCTGTGTGGGGTTTATCTGTCACAGTGTTTTATCACAGAGAAGAGTTAAATCATATTCTAACATCTTCTAATACTGGAGCTCAGTCAGTCAAATAAACCAAAGTGCTCCGGCAGTTTCCCCCGATACACACATCACTTAGTAAGGTGTTGATATATTTATTAGATGTTTATGTGGGGCTCATGTACTATTAAATAGATGTTATTGGTCATAACAAGAGTGACCCTAGTTTAGCAGACTTGCAACAAGATGTTTTAGCCACCTCTCAGTTCTTCCCCACGCTGTGTCCTCAGGCACTGACGTAAAAGAAGCCCAGGTCATCTGTGTCTCCACTGGAACCAAGTGCATCAACGGCGAGTACATGAGCGACCGTGGCCTGGCGCTTAATGACTGCCACGCTGAGATCATCGCCCGCCGCTCGCTCATTCGATACCTGTACATGCAGCTGGAGTTCTTCCTGAGGTGAGAGACACTAGTGACTGAGCCAGGACTTTATACTGTACATCAGGGCTGCAGAGCACAACACCGCTGTTCTGTGAGCCATTGTGTATATGAATCTTGTTAAGTGCACAAGATACAATGATCAGCCATAACATTAGGACAGTAAAGTGAATAATATTGGCTGTCTAGTCATATCATTACAATAGCAGCTGTCAAAGGGTGGGATATATTAGGCAGTATCTGAACAATCAGTTCTTGAATTTGATATGCTAGAAGCAGGAAAAATAGATGAGCGTAAGGATCTGAGCCACTTTGATGAAGGCTGTAGTCAGAGCATCTCCAAAACAGCAGGTCTTGTGGAGTGTTCCAGGTGTGCAGTAGTTAGTACCTACCAAAAGTAACCCAAGGAAGGGCAACTGGTAAATCTGAGACATTGTAATGGGCACCCAAGGTTCATTGATACATGTGTGGAGGGACTAGCCCACCTGGTCTGGTCCCACAGAAGAGCTGCTGTGGTTTAAAGAGTGAAGCCGACTCTGACAGAAAGGGGTCAGAAAACACAGTGCCCCACAGTCGGAGCTGTTTCTGCAGCAGGAGGGATGTACTCAATACTAGGCAGGTGGTGTTAATGTTATGGCTGATCAGTGTATACACCAGTGTTTGTGTTCATCTTTGTAGAAATGCATGATGAAATATCATCCTTTCCTCCTCATACAGTAACAACAAAGAGGAGCATCAGAAGTCTATTTTCACACGGTGTGAGAAACATGGCTACCGGCTGAAAGACAACGTTCAGTTTCACCTGTACATCAGCACGTCACCGTGTGGAGACGCTCGCATCTTCTCCCCGCATGAGGCTGGCGTTGAAGGTAAGAGAGCATTGCAACCATCACGAAAGTACCTGCTGCTGTGTGCAGTATTCTGACTTTAAGGGCATTTTCACACATTTTCAGTTTGTTCTGGACCTGGGGCTGTTTGAAAGCTGTTTTTAAGCCTCAGAGGATCTAGAGGATCTATCCATAGTCCCCCTGAAAATGTTGGTCTGGTGTTTGCTACATGCCTGCCCTGGTGTTGTCCACAGCATGTGTGAAAGCTGTCTGCTCTCAGCGCTGCGCCTTAAACGATGTTAGCTGATTTTGTCACATTATTCCCAACTCAGCTTTTGCTCTAAATCGGAAAAGGAGACAAAACGTGGTGCGAGCACTCACACTAAAATTGCCTTGTGTTTCCTGTTATTCGTGAGTAAAAAAAGCTTTTTCTTATTGTTTCCTACAAGAGGAGAAAGCTGATATATGTACATTTGACTGCAAATTTCCCACTTGTGGGACTAATAAAGCTTCTCTTATCTTATCTTATATGGAACCAAGATTCAGAAGATATTCCCCTGCTTGAAAAAAACTACAGTAATGAGCCCCTCCCCCAAATCAAGTAAAAGTTTGGTTGGATGCAGAGTCAGGACTAGTGTCCTGGACAAGTGTGAAAATGGCATTAATGATGTAGTATTAATGTGTCTGGACTAGGATTAAATCTCCAGGGTATTATGTTAGCAGAAGTGGTTATCCACTATGCTATCTAATGTCTAAAAATTTCTATCTAAAAATTAAAATGCCCAGGTCTAGTGAGTAAGTGCATGTGCAAGCTTAAAATGGGGGGGTTATTAGGAATGGCCTCAAAATGATCAAATATACATATTCATACTCTCTCTCACTCACTCACTCACTCACTCACACACACATACACACACAATTGTAGGCTTTATTATAATTTTTGGATTTGTTTTTATGTGATTTACTGTTGATGATCTGCAACTACCAAGTGCTTCAGTAATGCTCGGTTGAGTCGTTTCTTTACTTTTGGGCCACACATCACCAAATGTTTTCTTTAATCAGTGAAACAAGTTTGTTGTGTTTGTACATTTGTACGTTTTCTTGCATATTTTGCAAAATATTGTACATTGTTGGAGGTCTGACCTCTTGTAGCCAAACCACATTCACACTGTTGAAGCAGCTCATGAGACGACCCTTTTTAGCCCTGTTTTCATGGATGGTAGGATCTGGCACAGCCCTAGTGGTTCTAATTATCAGTATTAATCACTGACTGCCGTTTCAGTATCTGGTGATATTAGTAATTACACATGTCAATCACAGACATCGTGCCCCCTTAGATTTTTTGCTCACAAAGCAAGTTAGCAGAATAACCCCCTAATGAACTGAAGGTGACAATGAAAGTAAGTTTTCCTAAAGATTTAAAATCATATGCAGTCATATACGAAAGTGTAAAACGTACAAAAGTATTACGTGTGCGAAACGTTTGACATTGTATGGTTTGCATTGTTTTTCAGTTTTTCAGCCAATAAATAGAAATTCCGCCCTAAATGTTGGCAAGAAAAATAAAGCTTTTTGCGTTTATTCCCTGTAGAGGATATGCACTTATTTTCCACTTGGAAATGAATAAAACGGCTTTGTGAGCGAGGCCAGTGACCACTGTTAAAAGTGTGTTAGGTCCAGAGGGAGCCCTGGCTGTGTTAGACATGTTCAGGATGTAGAAGATATGAGAACATGACATCTCTTTCATCTGCTTTTAGCTGGGTGACAGCTTTCCACAATGATTTATTCAGCCATTTGTTTGGAAATTAATTATCAAAGCCTAATAATTGAATTCATTTAAGCCTGGGATGTTTTCCCTCTGTGATCAGTCTCGTTTAATTAGAATTTCATTCAACTGTCTGGCCGTGTTTTGAAAACAAATTTCAACCGTCTTTTTAATTAGCCTGCTTTGTCTCTTTTTCCCCCTTTGTGTCTGATTAATTCTGTTCTGCGAGTGTCATATGTGAATCATTACGTGTTCAACTGCTTCCTATTGTGTGACGCACAATTGCTCCGATGTGCATCGTCAGGAATGCTGCGGAACAGCACGCGCTGCACGTTCACAGAATTTGTAAATGAGGAAACTCTTTGTCTCCGTTGCCAGTTCACTGATGTTAACAAATGGAGAGGTGATGGACTGGCCTGCTGTAAAGAATTCTTGGCTAACTTCTCTCTCCTTCATCATCAGACCAAGGAGACAGACACCCGAACAGAAAAGCCCGGGGTCAGCTGAGGACTAAGATTGAGTCTGGAGAGGGAACCATTCCAGTGCGCTCCAGTAACACCATTCAGACCTGGGATGGAGTTCTGCAGGGTGAAAGACTCCTCACCATGTCCTGCAGTGACAAGATTGCCAGGTAAAGCACATGCACACAAACTAAGGAAGTGGTTACATATTTTTGGTGTAAATTGAAATAATTCTTTTTTTTTTTTTTTAATTACTAATTTTATTTTCTACAAGTTTTGCATATGTTGAGGGTCCACTGTAGATTGTTTTGTAGCTTGTTAGATCCCCTTTGACTTGAGCTAAATGTCTATTAAATGTACATTAGTTTTTCCATTAACACTTAAATGGCAGACAGATAAAAGAAAAATTGTGATATTACACTGGTAATCTACATGTACACAAATAGGGAGTAAATACTAAACAACTTTTTAAACAACAAAACTTCTAAGCACCAGACTTATTCATTATTTATTCATGTAACTTCATAGAATTTTATGTTTACTATAAGATTTTATTCTATTTATTATAATATTTTTTTTTACTTTAATTCCAAATATTAAAATTCAAGGCTGAAAAACTGAAGAACCTCAAAAACACACTTGAACTGCATTGTATGGCTGCCTTAAAAAACGAGTTACAAATAATTGTAAAAATATATAGAAATAATATTTATAGTCTTAGAGTAATAATTAAATCTTGAGGCAGAAAATACAAAATTAGGTTGTGAAGGTAAATAGTTAATTATGTATTTACAGTAAAATTTACTATTGTTTCCAGAATATCTTGGAAAATGCTTTCTGGACTTTTTATATTTCATTCTGCATTTTAAGTTTTTTTTTTTTAATGAATAGCAGCTGTAAAAACAGCAAATTTTCCACCACTTACTTTCTGTAATGACACCTATTATCCAGATATATCGTGTTTTGGTTTAGTTACAGAGTTAACAATGCTTACAAACACTAGGTATCATTAGTCACCCACATTGTTTTGGTAGGTACATCCTCTGAGCCCACTCCACCTCTTCATTAAGGCGGTTTAAACTTGTCAGTGCAGTTTAGGATGCAGTGTGACTTACTGTGAACAAAAAACAATGACAAACATCACCATGTAGCTGAACATTGGGGCAGGGTTGAGAAGGTTTGAGAATATCTTTCTGGAAAAAACTTTTGGGTGACTTCCAGTGCTTGTTAGACACATTTGCCTCGTAGCTTTAGTGCAAAACCTTAGAAACACATCTCACACACCAATCGTGGCTGATCACCCATCTGAGGTAAGTGGAAAATAGGGCAAATATGATTTTTTTTTTGTCAAACTGTTCAGTTAATATGAAAACTGATTTCAAACTATTGCATGGTAATGTATTAGCAATTTCAGCATTGGTTCATGGGACCAAGCCAAGAGTAACTGCATATAATAAACGCTTCTAGCCGTTCCTGAGAGAACCCTCTCTCCCTTATGGCTGCAAATGTTACGCTGCAAAGCTTTCAGGGGCTGTGAGCACTGGTTGAATGTTCGCGCAGAAGCAGGCTTGCCCTGGCTCAGGGGAGGGGATTGTGTAGTTATTCGGAATGACTGAGGTGCTGTCCGCCCCTGCCGCTGACGCCTGTGAGTGGGGAGATAAGGAGGTGTCAGAGGCAGCTGTGTGTGCAGAGCACAGGCCCTGTCACAGCTGATGAGAGAGCACCTCGCTCCTACTTATCTATTTACCTTCTCACACACGCGCACACACACACACACACTGTCACTCTTAGCCTAGCCTCATCATCATTCCGTCGCTATCTGCCTTCACTCTCATTTAGTCTATTACGCTTGCTGTCATAAGGAAAGAACAGGCACTGATAATGATTGTGGTTTACTTTGGCAACAGGAGTCTGTTAGAGCTCTTATGTAACTAATGCCTAAGGGAAGATGGCCGTTAGAGTTTGAGAGATGGGTAGCTGTCAGCCAATGCCGTTTCATCACCTGTATTGCACTATTGCTCAAGGTGCCATCATCCCCTGTGGGATAGGGTTATTTTTCAACATAACCAGCATGTGCCGTGAATCTGGGTCCCAGGCTGTATGATGCATGATTTTTAATGTGGCAGTGCATCAAGTGGTTAAAAAAAGCACAGAATGTGTGTCATTTATCAGTATCTTTTTAGTATTATGCTGCTAATGATTTTCTGTAGCACACTCACATTTTTCTGAAGAAAAAAGCCCTGGCTCAGGGTCATGATCGCACTTGTATTCCTTCAGTGATTCTCCAGGGACCGTGTAACAGTCAGGATTACGTGATTTTAATCAGTTACTAGATTACATAAATTAAATGATTTAATTAAATAAAAAATTTAGGATGTTTAATAAATCACTGCAGTTTTAATGGTGTATAAGGAATCCACAAGTCGTAATTAAAAATCCTCACGCTGCTGCTAGAGGAAACTTGTATTATCATATGACTTATGTTCATGCAGTTCACAAATTGAAGATTTTTAACAGTAAACGTTGCTGTATAATGGAGTTGCATTATATAATCAAGTAATAAATTCATGTGAAAGCCATTTGACTGGTCAAGGACAATGGCTAAAATACAGCAGCAGAGAAAACAGCAGTGTATACCCAGGAGGAAAATTCTACCAAACCCAAAACTCAAAGAACTTCTATGGAGCGAAAATGAGATGCAACCAATTCCACCAAAACAGAGACTTCTAAACCAGACTGTGGATGTTTATAGATGCTTTAACAGAAAATTAATTTAGTATGATCAAATCGATGTTGTGGTTTACCAGTCAAAAAACGTCATTGCTAATAACAAAGTTTAGCTAAATTCTAGGACAACTTCTACAAGTCCAGCTTATTTTCACTGTGTGGGCATCACATACACCATCAATATTTAGGTTGAGTTGTTTGTGTCCACCTGCTCTAAAAGTGCTACACAGAAGCGTAGATAGCCATGAAAGGGAATATTCTGTAGTGTGTGGTGAGTTTAACTTGCAGTGTACGTCAGGGGGTCTGTGTATCTCCTGAATAGACTTTAAACTGATGGACTAGCAAAATTTCTATTGCGGTCAGTATCTCAAAGCTCAAAAAACATCTGCTGCTAGACCATCAAAATACTTTTCACTGATGCCAATAACTTTTTGTGGTGATGATGACTAGTCAGCTGATTTTTAAATGAGTAGGTGACCAGTAAGTAATGGCAGTATTTATGGTATTGCAGCAACAGTTTATAGCTGTAGCAAGTTTATGAAATGACTGGCTGAAATGTATAAGGAATTTTTAGTCCTTTCCCATTTTTTCAGTTCAGCACTGAGGACTTTTATGAATTTGCATAGGATGCTGATATTCGATTACTTGATAAATCATCAAATTTAGGATTAGACGTGTCGGTAATAGTCATATTAATAATAAAAGAATCTATCTCTAATAATAATAAAAAATCTTCAGTAAAAAATGTTAACTGTCGACTATATCAGCCTGTACTATATCCTATACTATATCTGTCCTATGTAGCTTTACACAGCTGTGGGCTGCTTTGCATTCTCTGGCCTCTGACCACTCTGTGCCTCGTAACTTGGGCTGGATTGTGCCAGCAGGGGAGTTTGCTGTAGCTCGGTGGAAAGTCCTGGATTTCACATTGAAGGAGAATTTTAAGGGGTGGAATAAAGGCTTCCCTGCACACCACGACTCCATTTCCTCCTTCAATCTCTCTCTCTGGATAAAGTCTTCCACCCACCCATCTCACTGAATTATTAACTGCTCTGCTAGCTTTTTTTAGTTAAAAAGTCGCTAGCAGCGCTTGATCTCGAGCTCATCTGTATTTCACTGTTCTTTTTACTTTCCTTTTGATTAAATGGCCGGCCTTAAAGGCGAGGAACAGCCGAAAGAAGGCTTTTACCTAGGCCTTCCTGTTCTTGCATAATGAAGTCGCCACATTAACAATAGCTGGAGTGAAGGCTTCGAGTCAGTCTGGCGTTTGAAGCAGCTGATTGGCCATGCTGAACAGAAGAGCTCCAATCACTTGAGTGTGCATTCCCGGCATTGCTGTGCAGCAGGTGTTGTTTGGGGGAGTAGAGGCGGTACTGATTAGGCCCTTTGATTGTGCGCCACAGAAGGGTGGACTACCGCGGGGGCACTGTGGGACTTGTGAGTGGCCGAAATTGAGGGGGAATGGAAGAATGGCACTAATGAATCAGTTCGTCTTGTACTTGCTTCAAGGCCCAGATTGCAGAGTAGAGTTTTTTTTTTTCCTCCATACATAATTTCTTTCTCCTTCCTCAGGCCATGTTTTAATTCAACACCTTTCCCACGTTACCGTAAAGATTTTACTACACTGGCTGTTCCTGAGGATATGCCACATGTGGTGTTTTCCATAATTGTGCTGTGCCCTCCGACCTGCTCATCTCCCTTACATAGGACTCTGATACAGGCCAGGAGCGGAGACATAAGTGCATTACATCAAACACCGAAAACGCTGCAGGCAAAGCAAGATTTTTCTAATACGGTATTTCCTGACATGTTTATGTATGTCATTGTCTCTCACACTGTGTGTGTGTGTGTGTGTTACAGGTGGAACGTAGTGGGCATCCAGGGCTCACTGATGAGTTATTTTACTGAGCCCATCTACTTCTCCAGCATCATACTGGGCAGCCTGTACCACGCTGATCATCTTTCTCGGGCCATGTACCAGCGCATCGCAGACATCGAGGACCTCCCTCAACAGTTCACCCTCAACCGGCCCCTGCTCAGTGGTGAGGGAAACCTCTCTGATTTTTCTCACTGCATGCAGAGGGCAAATCCAAGTACAGTTATAAGAAAGGTTGTTTCTGTGGTTGTGAAAGACAAAAAAAGGTGACTATTCGTCATTGTGAACACACTCAAGCACTTCAACGAAATGTGACCTCTGCATTTAACCCATCACACATGCACACGTGGAGCAGCGGGCAGCTATCAACAGCACCTGGGGAGCAGTGTAGCGGGACGGTACCTTGCTCAAGGGTACCTCAGCGGTGCCCAGGCCGGGACGTGAACCCGTGACCTTCAGATCCCAAGGGCAATGTCCTAACCACTAGGCCACAAATGCTCACCTAGACTACATATCTAAATTTGTATATTGTATTTTATTATACTGGGCACTGGGCTGTGCTGGCCTAGTGGTTACAACCATGCCCTTGTATACAAAAGGTTGCAGGTTCAAGTCCCAGCACAGGTACCACCGAGGTACCCTTGAGCAACGTACTGTCCTACACTGCTCCCCACGTGTGCATGTGTGATGGGTTAAATGCAGAGGTGACATTTCGTTGTAACGCACTTTGTGTGATTGAGCATGTTCACAATGACAAATGTCACTTTCGCTTCATACTGTAATGTCAACAAGGAAGAAACAGGAAACATTAACCCAGTCTTCCCTCTTTCCCTAGACATAGTCCATATTGTTTCAAGTTCAATTATTTCCTCTTTAGGTTAGCACTGGAGCTAACATTGCTAACAAACACTAGAAATCAATTGACGCCCAAAATGTTTTTTTTTTTTTTTAAATACATGGCCACAGTATTTCTTTCAACCCACTTTAACCACATTTTGCTCTTTATCAGAGAAACGAGGTGCAGATTTGGCGATGGGCTAAAGTAAACATTTCATCGCTATGTTCATCACTGTGTCCGCTGCCATTGTTTAACAAAGCTTTTTTTGAGGCCTAGGTGCAAATTTCGGATAGTCCATGTAGAAATTTGCTCAGAAGTTTGTAAATTAAGTGCAGTATGTAAACAACTAATATTTCAACTGTATTTTGTGTTTTTCAGTGTATGGCCTATAAAAACCTGTTCTTTAAATGCCGGTAACACACAGGCAGAATGCATCTGTTTTTGCTCCACAGACTGATGTGAAAGGCTTATTGCATCAGGCCCTCAGAGTCCAAAATGTATCAGTGAGTTCAGCTACTTTACTGTCTGCACGCAGTGCTGGCGGAGGAGTTCGATTCCACACACACAGCTTGTATAACCTCCATAGAAGAGCATATAGCCAATAGAATTAAGTGCTGTGGAGCAGCCGCACATGAGCCTGAGGTCAACATTCCCAGTGTTAAGCCTCAACTACAGGGGTATAAAGCTCCCGGCATTTGGCTACTGGATTAATAGGGCACCATTCACCCCTTTGGGTGAGTTGAAGTGGTGTTTGTGATCCAGAGCTTAATTGTCCATCATCAGTGTCTGACTTCTCTAATACTCTTGTGATGGGAAGAAATCGAATCCTCACAGCATTGTTCCATTGTCTAGATTACAGCTTTCCCAGAAAAGTCAAGGGCTGCTACAGCCGAGGATAAACTCCCCGATTAATGCCCTTAATTTCAGAAGAAATGTTGGAAGAGCAGGTGTCTACAAACTTTAGGACATGTAGTGTAGCCTTATATTACATTGTTCCTTGGTACAAAATGTGTTTCCCTTGTGTTTCTCGTCAGTCCCTTATGCCTAAAATAAATAGAAAATAGCTGTTGTTCCACAAAAACGTTGCTTCTGTGCTCAGAACAATGACATTTAGAAATGTATCTGTTTTCAAGAACATTCTCCGTTCACTTTAAAGGCTAAGTAGACTTCCAGAACCTTCTGGAACTGTGAGAACTGTCCAGAAGTTTCTAGAATTGTCCAGAATTTTTAGAACTTTCTGGGACTGTCCAGTAGCATAGTATAAATGTACCGGTGCCTTAAACCAACATTTCACTTTTTTATTGCTGAGTAAGAAAAGAGTGAAAAGCAACTTTTCTTTCAGATGGTGTCCAGATGTTGCTTACACCCCGTGCAAGTGTTGTTCTCTCTCTGACTGAACGAGTGAAAAGATTGCCACAATAAATACACACTTTTGTGGGCTGTGGTCATAAAATCACATTTTGTGATAAATGAAGCTGTTTTTACGTCGACGTTAGACATAAGCAGTTCAAATATAACATTTAGAAGCCAGAAACAAAAATTGTGTAAGTGTGTTAATGGCAGAACTGTACTTGGCTGTTGTCAAGGAATAGCAAAGTTTCAAAGAATAGAACAGAAATAGAAAAAGTGCAAGAGGTGATGATGATAATAATCATAACAATAATAATAATAATAATATCAATAACAACAACAATAATACAAATAATAATAACAATAATAATATTAATACCAATAATAATAATAATAGCAATAATAACAACAATAATAACAATAATAGTAATAATAACAATAATAACAATAATAATCAAAATATTTTGGGTTTTTTTTGTTTGCTTGTTTGTTGTTTTTTTTTTTTTTTCCTTTCTCTTCCCTTATTCCCCTGTGTATGTGTAAAGTGTCCTTGGGTTTGTGAAAGACGCTATATAAATCACACATATTATTATTATTATTATTATTATTAATAACAACAACAAAAACAATAATAATGAGCAAAAAGGAGACAATATAGATATAAAACTTTTATGATGGGAGTTTGTTAGTCTCTCTCATACACACGTGCACTTTCTTCTCTCGTTCCTTTTATTAACACTGACAGCAAGAAGCAATTCATCTCTTTTAATCTGTGAGCCAACAGCGGGGTCTTCTCTGTTCAAAGGCTTGAGTGGCATTTTAGAATCCCTGCCCAATTTCTCGTCTGGCTCCTTTTAAAGTGATATTTGCTTAACATCTGTAGAATACATCACCTTAATCACATTGTTATAAGGTCAACCTTTTTTTAGATGTGATAAAGCACACTCCACACACCTTATTCCACACTGTTTCAGAGCGTTACATCAGGTTCCCAGGAGTTTTCATAGCTTCTAGCTGAAGTCTCGATTTGATAAAGTGTGTGATGGGAGTTATGGGGTTTAACAATGCTTCTCTACGAACACAAGCCACTCTGTTGGTTAACTTTTCTGAAGGAAAGGGGTGCTTCTGATTTTTAAGTGACCCTGCTCTAAAGCTTGTTTGCCTCCTTTATGACCAAGATGCTCTAAAGTACAGTAGCCAGAGATAATTAAAAAACACGTTTAAGGTCAATGTTAAAGGTCAGTACACCTCGAAGAGCAAATGAGGAGTAAAGTTTTGGAAGGTCCTGAATGATGCTGTCAGCACTTGATTTTTTTTCGTCCTGACTTCATTTTCCTTTCGTTTCGTCCTCCCTTCTCGCCACCTCCTCCAGCTCTGCGGGTAGACAGATAATGGGGTGGGCAATTAACCTTTTCCGCTTTAGAGATTTTGAGAAGGGCTTACATCACTTTACACAGAGTGCTGTAAATCATCCCAGCTGCTGACACCTCACTCAGCCCCATCTAATCTGCAGTGTTGTAGGACTTCATAACCATTTGACAGTCCAACCACTTTTCAACTCTTCTGTAAATTCTCGTTTTATTTTCCTAGTAATATTTTCCGTGAATGTCGACTTCAAAAGATCAGCGTGACGTTTATTCCTGGGAGATAATGCTCTTTTTGTTCTTCAGGTCTTTGAAACGTCTGTGCCTGATGTATGGGGTCCTTTTCATCTTATTGATCACAAAATAATTACTTTCGCTGAACCACAACTGTGTGTGTGTGTGTGTGTGTGTGTGTGTGTGTGTGTGTGTGTGTGTGTGTGTGTGTGTGTGTGTGTATTTGTGTCATGCAGGAATCAGCAATGCAGAGGCACGGCAACCAGGGAAGGCACCTAACTTCAGTGTGAACTGGGCTGTGGGAGACCAGGCCCTAGAGGTCATTAATGCCACCACAGGCAAAGACGACATGGGTCGGCCTTCACGCCTTTGCAAGCATGCTCTCTACAGCCGCTGGGTCCGACTGCACTCAAAGGTAAAGTTCAAACAGTTACAGGGTCAAAGTAAGCAATGCTATACCCTAAAAATGTATGTGTCGTAAAGGGCCCAGAGTGAGGAAAATGTAACTTTCTTGTGATTCGAAAGGGTTTTATATATAGTGTAGAAAAATTTCTAAACCTGAGGTTGACTAAACATTCAGTACAATATAGAAATTAACAGCAAATTCAGCTCGGGAGTATAGGCCAGGTTGTCTGGTCCAGTCTTACAGAAGAGGTACTGTGGTTTAAAAAGGAAATGTTGACTCTGATAGAAAGGTGTCAGAATATACAGGGCACCACAGCAACCCGAGGGGGACCTACACAGTATTAGGAAGGTGGTTTTAATGTTCTGGCTGAGTGGTGTACGTCTATTCAGTCTAAAGCGAAGCTCGTGGTAGCACTTTTAAATGGTCCACTGTACTGTCCACAACATAATATCTTTTAAATACAACCCTAAACTTAACCATCAGCTTACCCCAAAGCTTAAAGTTCATTCTAATCCTAATCCATTCATTCTAATGCTGTTGATACGCCACTGAGTTTGCTGTACAGTTTAACAATTAAAGCATAGAGTTAGGGTCTATCAGTAGCCTCGTAGACCTGGATCAAGCCCAGTTTTAATCAAAGCTGTATTGTCAAAGGTGTTTCAGTGTTGGTACTTCTTTTTAGTCTGTGTGTTCTTCATGTGAACTCAAAGGAAGATGTCCAGCTGTAACACCTTCACTGCAGCGCGGGTAGTTGGAAGCCTTGTTATGATCAGATCTTTTTATGACCTCTCTCCTCAGCTTTCGTCCACCTTGCGGATCAAAATGTCCAAACCCAGCTCGTACCACGAAGCCAAACAGGCAGCGCTGGAGTACCACACTGCAAAGCAGACGCTCATCAAGGCCTTCCAGAAAGCAGGCTTGGGAGCCTGGGTGAAAAAGCCTATAGAACAGGACCAGTTCTCGCTCAACTCCTGAAGGGGGCGCAAGAGGGACAGAGCAGAGATCTGAAAGACATGACTACAACCAGCCGTTGATACTTCACTTGATGTGTGTGTATGCTTGCGTATGCTTGTGCGTGTGTGTGCGTGCGTGTCCGTGTGTGTTTGACTGTGTTTCTTCCCAGCCAAACCACAGCCCTTTTAGTCCCAGTCACTTCGCTCTCATCACTCATGATTCCTCAAGTGTGTGACGACATGAATTTGCGTTTTTAATTTGTAATGTACGTAGGACTAGTCTGTCTTTTTAAACCATCGTTTGTTTCAAAGTTAACGGCACTAGCCCACAGTGCATAGTAGGAAACCGTGTCATTTATAACTGGAAAACAAAGTCCTTTTGAGGTCGTGTTGTGTGTCGAGTTTGTCATTTTAATCCCCTGAAGCTTTATGCATTGAGATGGAATGGATTTCCAGTGTATGCTCACTTTCAGAGGCCTCAGACTGACCACATGCTTGTAGGCAAAAGAAGATACCAGGTAGAATGTAAGAACTGTTCTCGTCTCTCCGAATCAACTGTTCTGAGGACCACCGCTTGGACGAAGCATCCCCTCTTTCTTTTTACTCTTTTCCTCATTGAGATTTTTGTTTCATCGTTTTTACCAAGTTCGGTCGTCCTCTTTGTTACATTCTCCATGTGTTTTATCATGGTTAGTTTAGTGAACAGAGAGTTGTTCATTGAAGTCAAATACATGTGGTTTTTTTATGTTCATTTGACCTCAGCTGGAAACATGCATCTGGTCCCTTAAAAGCTGGTGGAAGCAGGTGTTCACTAAAGAGTTTGTCTCGGAATTTGAAGCGATCTCGTTCTTGTTCCTGCGCGTCGCCGATGCAGCTGAAGTGCATTGTTTTCAACAATGTGTCTTGGTGCTTTCAGTTCCAATAATGTCTCCAGTGCATGTTTGTATTGTGTGCTGTGGTGCACATCACTCTGAAACGTTGCCCTCTTTCTACAGGGCAAAAATGTAGAAGACTTTAAGAAGCTGCCTTCTTTTGACCATTTTAGAAGTCACCTCTGCATTTAGGTACTTTTACAAAACGATGTATTGACTTTTTTTAAGCTGCATGGAGAACACGTTCACGTAGGGAGCTAGGTTTTGTAGCACCTCCCTTTTAGCTATGGCAAGGGTCCGTTACCCTTTACGTTGACATTTGCATCAATCACTGCAAACCAGGCGACGAAATATTCTAGTACGCTCCTTCCTGATTCCCAATTGGGAAAAGACTGTGTTTCTCAGTGGTGCACGTTTCTTGTTTAACGCCATCGCTCTGCATGGAAAGAGCGAATGGTTAGCAGGGGCCACCTTGATCCCCCCTCAACCCCTTTATCCTCATGGGTATACTGAGATTTCAGTGCCGCCGTCTTTTGGCATCAGTCGCTTTCTGTTGTTGAATTCTACTGTATTCGTGGGGTTGAGGTCTAGAGGTTTTTTTTTTTTTTTTTAACGCAAGATTTTTTAAAGCTCCTGTTAAGCTTTGAGCTCTTTTTGATTGGCAGCCTGCAAGAACGCAGCATGTTTGACTGAAAAGGACCTTAAAGTTGTATTAATTGGGGGCATGTTTTCTATAATGATCTTTCCTTTCTTTCTTTAGTGGCCCTGAGTGTGCGGGGCCCAAATGAAAAACGACTGCTCGCAGTGTACGCTGAATGAGAAGCCCACCCTGAGGCACAGGCTGCTCGATACGGTGGTTTTCTAAAGCAGCGACCTCATTTGATGAAAGCAAACGGGAAGCGGTGTCTTTTATTTAAGAAAACAATAACTCGGATTCGCAGTGCTGCGTGTTTCCCGCAGGATTCGAGTGTGTATTTGATCGTTTGGCGTCTCAGATGACTTTTGGATCAGTTTCTTGCAGCCCCCCCCCTGCCCCATCACTACTGGACTTACTCAGTGCTCCCACACAGCAGAACAGAAACGGTGTTCAAACGTTTCAGTGAGCCCATCCGGGTGAGCGTGTGCGTGCGTGGGTGTGTGTATGTATGTGTATGTTCTTGTGTGTGTGTGTGTGTGTGTGTGTGTGTGTGTGTGTATGTGTGCGCGTGCACCTGCTGCTGAGCCCAACCGGCACTCTGTTGAGATGTCATGGCAGGACTTGGAGATTGCTGTTGAATCTTCACCAAAGATGATGTCATTTTTTTTGGCTATTTTCTTTCAAGGTGAACAAAATGGAGACTTTATTTTTTGATGAAAAAAAAAAAAAAAAAGCAAGATATTAGTGCAAAGATTGTTGGGCATATTACAACTTGTCATCATTGTTTTTGTAAATTCATTTACTAATATATTTTTAATTAGTAAAAATGACTGTGTTTTGCGGTGAAACCTGAACAGCTCCTTTCTCTGTATTTCTGTACCTGTTCATTTACGTCTGTAAATATCGTGAACCTCTCATGGGCACCCTGCATATGTTACTGGTATTTTGAACATGACTCACAATTCCGGGATTGCTTCAAAAGGAAAAACTACACAAAAAAAGAAATAATTGTTCCCATAACAGTTAAGATTCTTTTTTTTTTTTTAGCATTTTTTAAAAACTCAGCCCCAGTCTCTACCCATCAGTGCAGCTCTCCTGACCCTGTACATGACCCGCCGCCATACTTGTGAAAGTGAGCTGCCGACAAAGAAGGCCGGCTGTGTTAGAGGGACCAGGCCAGCCCCCTTTTTGGTGGCCGTTCACTTGGCCCACATTGTCTTAAATTAAACCCGTTCCGTCCTGAACTTGATAAATGTAAAAAAAAAATAATAATAATAATAAAAAATGTAAAAATGTCAGCATAGTTTAAAAGTCATATTTCAAAACCCTCTAGTTTGTAGTCTGCAGACGGATTACTGTATGGGGTGTTTTTTTTTTTATCTGTCATCATTTCCCATTATGTGTCTGACTGTCAAAGCTGTACTTCAGATGCCTGCTTCTACTGTTCTTTACCAACTGCCCAAGATGTCAATGGATGATGTCATGAATACAACACCCACTCCCAAACAAGATGGACCTTTTATTTTTTATTATTCCTAAACTGGACCGTGTCTCAGTCAAGTCCTAACTTCTGACCTGTGACCCAGTGCTGTGGTCCTGGCCAGCCCTGTTCTGAGCGTGTTGTGATTCGGTGACTGTACAGCGGGGCGCGGCGGTGCCGGAGCCCTGTGCGGACGGCTCAGCTCCGCCTCGCCCTGCCCCCTCCTGCGTGTCCTCTGTAATCTCCATACACGGGCCACCTGCATGAGCTCCTCCACTGAAGCTGCACCCAGCATGATGACTATAAACGGACTTGTATGTAGAAAAAAAAACCTAGATCTATATATAAATGAGCAAAAAAAATAAACAAGATCTTAGTTTACCTTTGTATACGAGTGTGTGGTTTTTGTTTTTTTGTTTTTTGTGTTCCACTGTATGAATCTAGCAAGCGTGTGTATGTGTGTGTTGTGGGAGACCTGGAGGAAAAAGTCACCAGATCTACATCCAGGTGCTGTTCTATTGAAGTTACCTTTCCAGAAGTTTCACTCACTGGCAGGACCTTGCAAGGCAGTTTCCCTGGCTGTGGACTGGGACCCACTATTGACTCCAGACTCACTAGATTGTGTTTGACTTGATAAGACATGTTGGGTATGATCTTTACAGTTATCTTTCGTTATGCAAAAACACTGCTATACATTAAATAATGGTGCCACCATGACTAGTGACTTTCGTTTTTTTTAAAGGAAAATTGCCTGAAAAAACAGACTTGAGTGTGTGAAGAGCCTTCATGTAATGTAAAGGTTATGTAGTAGTTTAAGGGTTCTTTCTAGAACCTTTGTGTGAAAAAGTTTCTTCATACATACATCTCATTTACAGAATCCGTTCTCTAAACAGCCATCCATTGACCATGTGTTGGACGGTTCTTCAGGGAACCAGAAGTGGCTCTTTCATGGAGTTGCTTGAAGAACCTTTTTTTGCAGCTTTATTTGTTGAGAGTGTAGGCTAATGACTCTTAGTCTGCTCTTATGGAGAAGACATGAAAATGTGAACAGTTCTTGGTGCACTCTGCCCACTTTAATGGTTAGGGAGTTGCTTCTGTTACCTGAAGGTCGCTGGTTCAAATTACAGACTGGTACAAGCACTACTGAGGTCCCCGTGAGCAAGGTACTGTCCCCAGGCAATGCTCCCTACGTCAGCTGCCCACTGCTCCTACGTGGATGGGTTAAATGCAGAGGTCACATTTCGTTGTTGTGTACTGTGACAAATGACAAATTACAAAATCACTCACTGGGCAGTGGAGGCCTAGTGGTTAGGACATTGCCTTTGGGACCTGAAGGCTGCAGGTTCAAGTCCCGGCCCGGCCACCACTGAGGTGCCCTTGAGCAAGGTACCGTCCCATTACACTGCTGCCTGGGCGCTGTTAATAGTTGCCCGCTGCTCCACGTGTGATGGGTAATTATTAAATGCAGAGGTCACATTTCGTTGTGGTGCTTGAGTGTGTTCACAATGACGAATAGTCACTTTCACTTATCGCTTACGTCACCTCTCACGCCACTTTAACCTGCAGTGGCTAAAAAAGTTCCTTTAGTCTTTTTCAAGGCCTCATTACAGTAACATTTCCATTGTAAAGGCATTACTGCATCATTTGAAAATAATTTATCATTTTTTAGGCTTTTTTCTTTCGTCTCAAACTCTCATTTTAAAGACTTTGGACATGACTTGGGACAGTTTATCATTTCTAAACTTGGAGGTTTTCTCCACAATATTTGCATAATTTATACGTTGAATAAGTAGCCGCATAGTACTCAATAATAAATCAATATCTTATGGTATACAGAGGCTTCGGAGACATGCTGAGAGAGTCCGGCGGGATATGGTGATGATAACTCAGATCTGAGCTGGAATATCATGCTGGAGAACCGTGATAAGCCTGTCTCTCTTGCACTTTGGAGGACTGTTTGTATTGGGGATCCATAATTTAAAAAGGCTCACCAAAGGAGAGTAGGGCAGCAGCCTGAGCTTCTAGTTTCTCCAACTTATTCAGCACTAAAGAGGGAATTATTCACTTCATTCTCCAGCACAGGCAGGAAGTGAGGATCTGGCTGAGAGAAGTTTTAATGAAAGCGTGGAAGAAGATCTCTCTTTATTTGTCCTCATCTATTCTACATCTTTTGTGTTTGTTTGTGTCTTGCAGAGGCACAATCTGCCAAAACTGCGGAGAATAATTGAGCTCACCTGTCAGTTGGAGATGATGTGGTGTGATGCGATGTGGCTTGAATTCAGAGGTGTGGGTTTTTGGCTGCAAAGTAAAATACTGGATTGACACTGATGAATTTAGGGGCCACATTCCCATAATCCTAATTGGATGGCCCAGTGACCCCACTATAGGCCGCAGTTAACATGTCTTTCTAAACTTTTCACACATGCTGCGGTCAGCGTAGTTCCTCAGGCAATCAGGCCTTGACCTGTCCAACACTCTTGTCGCCTGCTTACAAGGCCGAAACGACCCTCACTCTCTGATTTATGTTCTATCAGTAGAGTTCAAGACACTTGGGTCATGATTCTGCTCTCCATCTTTTCTAACCACTATTTTTGGGGGTTCACCAAAAAGGAGAGCCTCTCTTCCACTAGCGTTTACCTGCACTCTGTATTTTTGCTAATGTTGTCAATGTTGAAATTTGCTCTCTCTCTCTCTCTAATAAAATCTTTAAAAATGAGCTACACTTAGCGTCCACACTTACAACTTCAGTACCAAGCACCAAGTTCCTGACACAGAGTGATGATTCTCTTGGTCATTCTTCCTAAAACTAAGCTTCACTGATTCCTGTGATCACAGCATTTGAGTCTATTTTAATGCAGTATACCTGGACAGTGGTGGCCTTCTGGTTAGGACAGTGGTAGCCTTGTGCGGGCACTACTGAGGTACCCTCGAGCAAGGTACCGTCCCACTACACTGCTCCCCGGGCGCTGTTGATAGCTGCCCGCTGCTCCACGTGTGCACGTGTGA
>JBBPDA010000004.1:59497-73952 GCA_037974385.1 Arnoldichthys spilopterus | reverse complement strand
TGGGTTAAATGCAGAGGTCACATTTCGTTGTAGTGCTTGAGTGTGTTCACAATGACAAATAGTCACTTTCACTTCACTTTTTTTTGTTGCAAAATTGTTTGAGTGATGCATGTTACAGAGTGTTTTTCTAGGCTTTTATAATTGATGAGTTATTGACCACAAGGTTTAAGTCTTCATGAGCCATTTTTTTAGAGTATTTACGTACAGTTAACCCTGCATGTGTTCGTCTTTGCCACTTTAAAAGGCAGCCAGACATATTCTGTGAAGTAAGGCAGAGAGTCACAGTATCATCATTCAAAAAAAGTGGCTATTTTGCTGTTGATGATGCTAATGAAGTTGGCCGGTCATTAGTCTGCTCCCTGCTGTAGTCTCCAGAGCAGTGGCCCTGTGCCTCCCTTCAGCGAGCAGCTTAATGGAGCTGGAGCAGTGCATTCACGCACCTCACACCTCAGCAGATGGTGTGAGAAAAGGGAACCTCCATCAGCCCCAAAACCCACACAGCTTCCCCTCCCTAAGTCACTGCTGCAGCCCAGGACACCCCTGCTTCATGAAGGTGTATGTCATCACAGTACCATTATTGCAGAATTCCGCTACATTTTAGTCCTTGGTGGCACAACTATGTACATGTACTCTCAGAGGTATGGCACTGCCCTTAAGATTCAATTATGTACCTTAAATAGTTTTTGCAAGTTGGGACTATGCCTTATATATATAACTGGAATCTGAGAGGAGACTGTACCAGTGTAGGAGGGAAGTGAGCTCTGAGAACTTGAGCTATTGACGAGTCTGGGGACTTCTGGGTAGTTTCTGTTTGAAAAATAAAGAAGACTGAGGAAAATGGAAGGGATGGAGGGGTAATCGTTTTTGTCACAAGACACACAAGGTGGAGCTAAAAATGTATAGGATGTTCGAGTGGAAAGATGAGATGGTTCAGTCATGGACCTCCTCCAAAATTTTAGTAATTTCTAAATTCCGTTTAATGGTACAATGTGTCCTCAAGAAAATACCTACCTTCTACCTTTCCATATCTTCAAAAAGCAATAATTAAATAAGCCAAGAGCTGGCAGCACCATGCATGATCATAAGCTAAACTGGTTGTAACTTTATGAGCATAACATAACTACGATCGTTGCACCAATTAATTGCAAGGTGAGTTTTCTCTAAGCCTGGGCATTACTTTATATTTTAGGCACTTTCTTTTCTTTAGAATTTGTAAAAATGTGAGCTTTTTTCAAGGTGGTGCTGCTGCGACCTTTAAATCCCCTTTAAATGCCTAACACACTACTTTGTTCACACCATGAAAACATTTTCACACATTTTCACAGGCTCATTTCCAAACACTCATTATTTGCATGAAACAGTATTTAAACCTTAAACCAGCCTGCTCACATAAACAGCAGCATAAGTTAGAAAACCTTGCCAAACCAGAGCTGTTTTGTGAACGCCGTGGCAAACTGAGTGAAACCAGCAAACACAAATACAATTAAACGTATTTTTTAATCTTAGAATATAGAAGTTATCTAGTCATCTAGTTTGTGTAAATAGGTTTTAATTTTAGAATATTCTGTATAAAATGTGTACTTGCACAGCTAACAAGTGTAGGATGGGCATATTAAAACTTGGTGTGTATTTTACAGTGTATTTTTGGAATTATGTAATAGAGACTTAATATAACGTTGATTTCTTTTTCTCTTACCAAAAAAATACATTCAACTCAGAATAAAATACAGAAAGACTTTGATTTTCAGAGTTAAACCTCATTTCCCTTATGGTACACCTGTCTTGATCAGTCTGCAATTTGAATTATGTATCTATGACCTTATATTCTGGTAATTAATCTTTAAATACAGCTGTATGAACTAGGCGTGTATGTGTCAAATCCACCTCCTGGAAAAAATGTATAATTGTTTTTATTGTGTAGGATTGGTGGACACGTTGTCAGTAGTCTATACATCCTACAGATTGGTTAAAAGTTGTGATTGTTACATACTGTATGTTTTCACATGAATGCACATCGCTGAGACTCAATGTTGTAACAGGCCTGGAGCTGACATGGAGTTTAGGGTCAATCCCAAAGAATACAACCACAACTGAATATGGTACAGTTATGTTCCCCAGCTGAAAGGCTGCACCCTTCAGAGTGGAACCACAGTGATAATGTTCTGGTGTTCTTAGAGGGAATGTATCTATGTGAGCTTTAACCAAGAGCACTTTTGTCAGGTTGGGCTTAAGTTATACATAAATTTACTGAAACTGTGCAACATATCTGGAGATCATAATATCCTCCAGTGCCTGCTCTAAAACTGATGTCATAGATGGCATCTCTTCTAAAAATCTCCTTGTTGGGGCTATGATGCTAAATCGAGACCCTAAACTAGGCTGTGTGTGCACTGGTTGAGCCTTAGGAATTCAGAAGCTGAAATATAGCACTTTCTCATATATTCTCATACTTCATTCTCCGTCTTTCTGTGTCCTTTGTTGTGTGTGGAGGGTGTGTGTGTGTGGTTGTGTGTGTAGGTGCTTGCTATTGTGAATGTCTTTTCCTTCACCTTCCCCCAGGATGGAACAGTAGTGCAGTGGTCTTGAGTCTCTGAGCTGGGCATTCTCAGTCCCCTCCCTCGTCCATCATGGCTGACTTCCGTCCGCCTACCCCCCACGGCTCAGCGCTGTGCTGACTCAGAAGTGCTAAATACCACTGTGAGTGGGGGACTGGCCTGTTCCTGCCCACGGCCTGAAAGAAGAGAGAACACTGGCCCCCGCTGCCTGCAAAGGCTAGGTAAGCGCTGAGTGTTGGTATCAGTGATGAGCTCCTGACTCCTGTTCCTCTGCTTCTGTTTGTGTCAGCAGACACGGCCAGACTGATTAGGCCCTGAGGGTCAGAGGCGAAAGGATTACTCTGTTTCTTTTGATGTATCTTTCATTGCCTACTCTCGTTTAAAGCTGCCCTTGTGTGATATGCTATATGTGGTACAGCACAGTACAGAAGTGAGCTTAGAAAGCATAGTTGCTCTAAGTGCATCATAAAAGCTGTCCCAACTCTCCGCATTCGATACACATCATCTCAGAAAAAAAAAGGGGGGAAATCCCTTTGAATCGTTGGGAAATTCACTTAAAATTGTGTTTTTAACTGTAAAATGTTTTCACTTTTAGCTTGCTGGTGTCACACACAGAAAGAAAAGTGTACAGTACAGTGTCTGTTGCCTGTCACTCTTAGTTTTGCAGTAGGGTTTTGGCTTAATATGCATTTTTAAGGGGCTATAACTGTAAGAGGAGCTTTGGCTCCCTCTTGAGGCCATGAGCTTTCTGCATCTCCAGAATACTAACCGGCTCGGCCACGCCCCTCCCAGGTGGTACTCGTTTGGGAGACATCAGGACAGGCATTCAAAAGGAGAGTTGAGCGACGCATTAGGTTGCGAGGTCTCGTATATTTTGCATTGCGTTTCTGAGTGTTTTGGATGTCTGCTGGAGGTTCTCAGGTTTTGACTATTTTTTTGGTGTTTTTCGGATTTCTCTCTTTTCTTGCCCCTGATATATCTGTTTGCCGGGATTCGGAACTTTGCCTGTTTTCTGACCGTGATCTTGGATTTGCCTTTGTTTGCTCTGTTTGCCGATTGCATGACCCTTATCGCCCGGACCTCAACTACGATTCTGTTTTTGCCTTGGATGCTCCTGTGTACTGGGTTTTTTTTACCTCATTTCTGAAGACCTGAACTTTGTCAATAAAACCTTCAGATTTACCAGCACTTGTGTCCAGAAATCCTTAGAATAACATTCAAAATGTTTGATGTAGTAGAGTGTAGTGAAGAGTTTCTAAGTGTACTATTTATTCCCTACTACATAATAAATACAAACTAAGCTGCAAAAACAGCACATTTTAAAACCCCTGATTACACGATGCAGTAGAAACCAGTTCATTTTCATATCTCTACCTATTCCACTTATAGCAAATAAAGTGTATTTGCCCTGGTTCTAAACACCAAAACTGCAATAAAATTTCAGCTGATAAACATTTCTAAAATAACTAATTTCACACACAAGCACTTTTTACACAGTTGTGCATGAGACAAACCAAGATCATGTTAAAAATATTGATTTCCTAAAATAGTACACAAGGTGGTGATTATTCATAAGTACGTTCACTTCTTTATCAGAGGTTTTCGCAAGAGGTATTTAAGCAACGCTGCAGGTGTTTGAGGTGCCCTGAGAGCAGCCCGTCGTAAGAAGCTTGGTTTGCAGTTCAAAAGAATCCTTCAGTCATCATTCAGCCAAGCTGTGTGGTTCCTCAGATCAGTACAGTGTTGTGCAACAGGAGGTCTGCAGCAGCCCACTGGAGATGCCTAAGGCCTAAAGCGAGGCTGCTGTGTGCACGCTGGTCCATGTTGTAACCAGAGTGTTACATCATGTACAGTAGAGCTGCCATGAATATTTTTTGAAAATGATCAGCAGAAAGTGTGAGAAAGTGTAAAGAAAGGGTGAAGCGTGAGCTGCTTTTGCCTGTAAATGAAAGAGCATTTTTAGGAGAAATGCAGATCAACATAAATACTAAGTTAATACATAAAAACGGGCAGTGGTGGGCTAGTGGTTAGGACACTGCCTTTGGGACCTGAAGGTCGCAGGTTCGAGTCCCAGCCCGGGCACTACTGAGGTTCCCTTGAGCAAAGTACCATCCAACTCCACTGCTCCACGTGTGCATGTGTGATGGGTTAAATGCAGAGGTCACATTTAATTGTGGTGCTTGAGTGTGTTCACAATGACAAATTTCACTACACACTTCAAAAGTTGCACAATTTTGGTAATTTCATGGTACGTTTTATCAGCAGCATCTGATTTAAGTAGTGAAGGACTGGTTAGATGAGCTAAGTACCGGATGGTACTGGGTTTCCCAGAAGAAAGTGAAAGTGACTCATTTGTCATTTTGAACACGATCACACACAAAGTGCACCACAACAAAATGTGACCTCTGCATTTAACCCAGCACACGTGCACACATGGAACAGCAGCTATGAAAAGCTCCTGGGGTTCAGTGTAGTAGGACGGTACCTTGCTCAAGTGTACTTCAGTGGTTTTTGGGTCAGGACTTGAACCTGTGACCTTCTGTTCACAAGGGCAAGGTTCTAAACACTAGGTCACCACTGCCCACTGTCTACTGCTTAGACAGATGGTTAAACCATTCCGCTACACTGTTCCCTGGGTACTGCTGATTGATGCCAACTGCTCCACATGTGCACACATAATGGGTTAAATGCAGAGGTCAGTGTTTAGGTAGGTGGTACATGTCAAAGTAAAATCCACATGAATACAAGGACCCAAAGTTTCCCAGAACATCACACTGCTTCCACCAGCTTTTCTTCATTTTGTGCTGCATCCCATCTCAAGGTGAACAAAAATATGATTCGTCACACCAGGCCACCTTCTTCCATTGCTCCATGGTCCAACACTGAAGCTCACATGCCCATTGTAAGCACTTTGAAGATAGACAGGGGTCAGCATGGGCTCTCTGACCAATCTGCGTTTATTCAACTCCATACAATGCAAATTGTGATGCACAGTGTTTTGACAACATTCTGTCATTGCTAGAATTACAGACCAATCTGTGTTACAGTAGCTCCTCTGTGAGACAGAGCCAATAGGCTAACTATGCTGATGTATAAGCAGAATAGTATACTCTGGTCAGACAAAACAAACATTGATTTCTTTGGCAATAATCCAGCGTATTATAGAGAAGAAGGGGTTGCACATATGATCAGAAGAAAGCGATGCCCACAGTGGGAGTGTTTTGACATGGGGCTCCAGTGATTTACTTGGTCATAATAGAGACAAATTTAATCTAATTGGCCAATACAGTTCAGACTTTTCAGCATGACAAGACCCTTAACATGCAATTAAAATATCTCTACATCCTGGTTTCTGAAAATGAAAGTAAAGAAGCTTGCAAGAAACTTCCTGACTTAAATCCCATGGAGAAACTATGGAGGATTCAGAAACTGCTAGTTACTCAGAGTGTCCCTTGTAATCTTATAGAGCAGTTTGCAAAGAGAAATGGGCCAAAACTGAGCTTTTAGTGCAAATGATTTGAAGCTGTAATTGCCAAACACATTTGTAACAAAGTATTAATGTAATAAATGTGAAGAGGCAAATAATGAAGAGGGAGAAAATGTGGACTGATCCCAGGTCCCAGAGACAGGAGTCTAGAGCAAGGGGATGAATGTTGATATAAGGGCCATGGATTAGAGATGTCACTGGAAATTTACTGCCACAGGAAATCCACTCCACATATTATTTTTTTACCAGAACCATACATCAAGTATTTTCTCTCTTGAGAGTGAGTGGCAGTAATGCCAGCGAGCCTCACCTAGTCTGGACCCTCTCACTTTTCTGCTCCTGCTCTCTATTCTTTGACAGACTGGAGAGGTCTTGCAACTCTTTCTTCAGGCATCAGGTACTGATCTGGGATGAGCGCTGCAGGCAGTGACATTTTTTTATCAGCATTTGTGGAAGTGGCTCAAGCTTGCAGAAAGAAACAGGTCTTCGATACTTTCTCCCTGTTCCAAAAAAAGCAGCACTTCTTTTAAATTGTGCTCTTCTCTCTCTAGTTCAATTTCTGCCATTTCTGCTCTTGTAAAGTTATTGCTAGATAATGCTTTTGTCAGATTGCTGCAAAAAAATGTAGATCAAGAACCCCTAATATGATGGGAAAATTACATAAATGATGTTCTAATTAGTCTATAGAGGTCAAATTTTGTGTAGATAGATAGACAATGATTACAGAATCCATTTGAATTTTTTATTGCAAGCATCACCACCAGGAGTCCTGGCCAGAAGTGCATGGATACCAATGAGACCTCAGGCCAGTGATCACTGAATACATTAAATTACCTAGATCAGTGCTGATCAACACATATATTTTACTTGTTTCTCATTTTTAGTTGGAATGCAAGTACATGGATATAATGTAATTCAGATTATTTAAATTAAAAAAAAAACAATTTTTTATTTACATTTCTGTAAAGGCAGGTGAATGCAGCACAGCTTGGCCAGATGATAAGACTGGATAGCTGCTTGTTCTGCATTAGCTGTTCATGCAGTTATAAATTAAATTAAAGTTCTCAATCATCAGCACACTCCATGTGTGTGATGATTTCCAGCCTTAGTGAAATAACACTTTTTTTCACATTTTTGGTTTTATTTCAACTGCTTATGTCTAAATCCTATGTAAAAATGGCTCTATTCATTACAAACTTTGATTTTATGACCACAGCCCAAAAGGCTTCATATTTATAGTGACAAAAGAGGCATTTTTAAAAATATTTTCTGGACAGTCCCAGAAAGTTTTAAAAGATTCCAAAATGTTCTGAAAAATTCTGGACAATTCTAGAAATGTGTGGACAGTTCTCACAGTTCCAGAATATTCTGGAAGTCTACTTTAATTTAAAGTGAATGGAGAATGTTCTGGAAAACAAATACATTTTAAAACGTCATTGTCCTGAGCAGAGAAACAAAGTTTTTGTGAAACAACAGCCATTTCCTATTTATCTTAGGCATACGGGATGGGAAAACACTTTGTACTCAGGAACTACAATAAAATAAAAGTCTGGTATTATTATACTTTTATTATCTACTATTATTTCATCAAATGTTCAGCTGTGAATGTTGTTCATGTTGATGTGTAACTGAGCATTACTTTTTGTTTTCATTTGCTACCTCTCTGACTGGCAGTTTAATGCCAGAGATCATACACACTGTGGCATCTCCATGGCTATAGATGGTGTTGATGGACTTAGATGACATACAATTTCACGTTAGTGCAAACTGTCACTTTGCTGTCACCTAAAAAAGCAAAGTGACAAAAAATATGGCAGAAAGTTTGCAGCAAAGAAGTGCAATGAAACTTTCTGTAATACTGGTTGTTCTGTTTCATGCACTATACAAATGTCCAGCAGGAATCAGACCCCCCCCCCCTTCCTAATTAGTGAACTAGTGTTTGTAGGTGCATATATTTACTGATATTTATTTGTGCATTAGCCTTAAGTGACTGTCCCCAATGTAAAGCCTCCCAGTACTGGACTGTGGAGCAGTGAAACTGTGCTCCAGTACCTATGGTAGTGACATTTGTGATCCAAAACTTATCATCCAACTGACCTAATGCTTTTGAGTGTGGGTGCAGTCGAATCCTCACAGTAGTGTTCCTGCATCTTGTGCAATGCCTTCCCAGAAGAGGTGAGGCTGTTACTGCAGTATTATTAATGCCCTTGACTTCAGAAGAAAGCACGTCTACAGACTTGTGTACGTTTGTGTAAAATGTCATATGCATAATTTCTAAAATTGATTGACACTTCTATCTCATAATAATCTTTTTCTTCATTCTTCAGTGTCACTTTTTATAGATTTTTCTCCTCCCAGTAAAATAGATGTGGATGGACATCTATTACGTTCCTCTTCATTGCTTTTCATCACCGTTCTTGAACCATAGTGCTCATCACTTTCCTAATCGTACACACACCTATGAGTTTTCTCTGTGAAGAAGAGCAATATCGTCTACTTTATTAATCCTCCGTGCCCGGTGGGGTCCACCCAGTCCAGCTGAAAAGTCATCACATTCCTATCTAGGGATCCAAAATCACATTCCCATTCAAAGTTTCACTTGAACTCACCTGTCCGGCACAGGAATAAAATGAAGTGGCGAGTGGGCACCAGCGGCCCTAAAAGAAATCATAAATCATGAAAGTCCATGTCCCGGGGACAATGGGATCCGCGCTCATTCAAGGCTCCGATTTCCATTTCAATTTTCTGCTCAGTGGAGTTGATGTATGTGGCGAATCGTGCGGCAGACCCACCACATGGCCCGCTCCTACTCCACGCTATTTATTAGTGCGGAATCCCGGTGACCTTGGCTCTGCACCCTGCGCTGATGCCACACCTGCCGGCACACTCGGAAAAGAGGAGCGGCACGAAATCAAACAGGCTAGGAAGCCAGGCACATTACATCAGCCTGAGGGCATCACCTTCAGCTCATTCACGGCGAAGACGTTTCACACAGCCAATCAGTTATCTGTATCTAATAGATTAATCACAGTGCTGATTTACATGGACAGTAAACACAATGGTAGGAATAGGAACTTCTAAAGAAAAGGCTTGTCAGCACTTTAGAATAAATAAAGTATACACTTGCTCATGGATATCATGAAGACTTCTGAGGAACATCCCTTGGACCACATTTCTTTGAATGTGTGTCCAGTTCTTATAGTAATTGCAGTACTCTTAAAAAACACACCGCATCACACATAGTGCACCACAATGAAATGTGACCTCTGCGTTTAACCCATCACACGTGCACACGTGGAGCAGCAGACAGCTAATAACAGCGCCCGGGGAGCAGTGTAGTGAGATGGTAATTTTGTCAAGGG
Source organism: Arnoldichthys spilopterus (assembly GCA_037974385.1). Classification (NCBI taxonomy): domain Eukaryota; kingdom Metazoa; phylum Chordata; class Actinopteri; order Characiformes; family Lepidarchidae; genus Arnoldichthys; species Arnoldichthys spilopterus. The sequence goes on along the minus strand of JBBPDA010000004.1, from coordinate 64,548 downwards.
TCCCCTCTCTCTGGCCTGGGACTTAAACCTGCAACCTTCAGGTCCCAAGGGCAAGTCGCTAACCACTAGGCTTCCACTGCTCACAAATGTCCTTTTTTGATGTCCTGTAATTTGGCCCCACTTTCCATGCTTCTACCGTCAGGGCTGCTTCACTGAGGGCTGCACCCTAAGCTAAGCTTGGGAGAAACGTTCCTGAATATTCCTGCAGAGTCAGTCCAGAAGCATATAAAGAACCTTTCTGGAAAACATGACAACTCTTGTAGGTAGGATGATGTTGCCTTTGCAGAATGTTTGCATATGATTTTGCCTCAAACACTAGAGTGATCATTGCAGAGTGCATTGCGTTGTAGCATGAAAGATTAGCATACTGGACATTCACTGAATATGTGCCCAAAACAGGGTCTCATAAATTAAAAAAAAAGGAAAAACTAATATTAAATAAATTAATAAATATTGATTCTTGGTGCCACTGTATTAATATAATATTGCTCTTAAAAATATTGCAATACTACACTGCATCGATCATTTCCTCCCACCTTTAGTGCAACCCCTCTTTTATTTCTAATGTACCTTTGGGGATTTTCATTCTGCCTTTCACCAGTTCTGAGCAGATTGCTCTATTGTAATTACCTTGGAGATAGGCCACCGTGGTAGAACAGAGAGGAAGGAGAGGTGAGAGGTGTGAAGAGAGACATTGTCACAGAAATGAACAACATTTATCTTAGAGCTCAGGCTTTCCTGGGTGCCAAAGAGTTTTGACAGGGATTTCTTTGACGATGACAGAATAATTAAAAAAAAAAAAAAAAAGACCCTGTCTTTATTCACGAGGGGGCGTGTGCAGGAAGAATGAGAGTGAATTTGCATTTTGACCTTCCTGTTTCAATGGCACATCTGCCCTTCTTCTTTCAGGACTGTGGAGCGGAGTCTGAGGAAGAGACAGTGTCGAAACGCTGGTGACAGTGTGGTGAGAAAAGACTGCATCGAGAAAGAGATTAATAACATATTACCAATTCAGCCCTTCATTGCAAACAGTTTCTGCCAAGCGGGGGGATATTTGAATATCTAAATTGTCTGAGCGGGGTTGGAATGGCAGCTAATGGGCCTGTGTCCTTGTCAAAGATCTCTCGGAGCAAAAAAGAAACTCTGACTCTTAAATGAGTGGCTGACACAACAGCGCCTCGGGTTATTTTTTCCCCCCCTTTCTATCTACAGGTGAGAAATGCCACATTTCGTGCACTCAGATACATTAGCTTGCCATTTTGCCATTCAAGCTGCCTTTATAAACAGGGGCTCCTTTCAAATGCTGGTGATGGTAGGGTCGGTCGGCGGTTGACTCAGAGTTGAATATAATCACAGGGAACTTGAAAGCTGTGCTTTTTTTTAAAAAAAAAAGAAAAGAAAAGAAAAAGCTAATAAAAAGCAAAAAGGAAGTTCCTATATAGACAGTACAGCGAGCTTTCCTCCCAATATGTCATTTTGTTCCATGATTAATAGGCAGTGCTTTGCATAAAGTCAGCCTTGTGTAACAGTACAGCTCTTAAACTATTTTACCCAATTATATGCAACACCCTGTTCCCTTACACTGTCCTTCAAATTTCCTTCACAGGAAAAAAAGAAAAGATTGATTGGAGGGAGCTACTCTTAAATGTGAGTTATAGTCTATGGTCAAACCTGATATTCAGAACTATTGCAGGGACAGAAAATTGCTCAGTACAACCAGAACAAATAGCTAATATGTAATACACCTTAAACACAGTGTGATGTGCCCTTCAGGAGAAAAAGAATGCTCATGTCACCGGGACACAAAAACGTCCCTGGCTTTGAGTTTGAATGATTGAATGAGTTTCACCGCTTGTGTGCGTCTGTGAGTGTGTGCCTGCTTTTTGTAACAGATTGAGATTCTGGCGAATGTGAAAATATGGCTTTCACCTTGCTTCTGATTCGATCTGAGGATGTTTTTGCAGGGCGCATGTTCGCTGGAGGCCTTTCTCTGTGCCATTGGAAGTGTTTTGTCTTTGGGTTTAAAAGCACACAGCTAACCATGCCTCAAGAAATGAGGAAGCGCTTTGTCAAAAGCAGGAGCAGGAGAGAGGCTTCTCCGAGAATGTGCATTAAGGAAACACTTGGACCAGGCATCTTTTATTCACAGATTTTCTCTGACAATTTAATGTTCTACTTGCCATCCTGTTCAAATTGAATTTGAAATGAATACTGCAAAACACATTCTGCTAGGACCATTTCCTGATCAACGTGATTTGTGTTTTCAGAGCACACTGCTGAAGTTGCTCCAGAGAGCAAACACCCTCGCTCCCATTCAGGTCCAGCCATCAGTGTGCGCTCCAAAGTGTACTTTCTGTTTTATATACATTTGTGTAGACTTCAATTAATGTTGTTTAAATGTAAATGCGTTCACTTTTTTTCTGATTATTTATTTTGATTTATTGATTTATACATTATTGTTTATTTGAAGGAATGGTTTGGTGAAAAATCAGAGTTACATATTTTCTCACTTACCCCAGATGGAGTCGATCAGCCAAGATATGCTTGGTGTCCAAATTATACTTCTTTAGTCTAGAACTGAAGCAGAGAATCTAACATTGCAAACACTAGAAGTCAATAGTCACCCAAATGCTCTGCTACACATAGAGAGTGGTGGTGTAATGGTTCGGGAGTTGCCCCTGTGACCTGAAGGTTGCAGGTTCAAATCACAGACTGGTACTAGTACCACTGAGGTATCTGTGAGCAAGCTGCCGTCCCCAAGCACTGGTCCCCAGGCACTGCTCACGTCAGCTGCCCACTGCTCTGACATGGATGGGTTACACGCAGAGGTCACATTTCATTGTGGTGCACTGTGTGCTTTGCTTAATCCAGCTCTTTGTTGTTGTGCAGATTTGTCAATGAGTTTTATGAAATATTATGACTTAATATGAAATACACAGATGAACAAAATGTCTATGTTTAGCCTTAAACTGTCAGTAGTATGAGCTCGGATCATCAAATGTTCATCATAATTTTGTAATTTCAGTCTTGATGTTGTCTAAAATTGCACTCCATTCTGGTGTTTGTGTAAGCTTTATTAATTTTTATAGCTCACAGTATAGTGGTGCTTGAATGTTTGTGAATCCCTTAAGAATTTTCTGTATTTCTGCATAAATACGACTTGAAACATAATTGTGCATTAAGGCATTTTCAATAACAGCTGATCAGTTCTGGTTATTTGTTCACTGTATACCATTCCTCTGTACAAAATAGCTTCAGCTTTGGGATGTTGGAGGGTTTCCTCACATGAAATGGCTTCCACAAAATTTCTGTTGAGTGAAGGTCAGGACGTTGACTTGTCCATTGCAAAAAAATATCCATCTTTAACCATTTTTTGGTAGAACAACTTGTGTGCTTGGGGTTATTGTTTTGCTACATGACCCACTTTCTGTTGAAATTCAGTTCACAGACAGATGTCATGACATTTTTAGAAATCCCTGGTACAATTCAGAATTCATCGTTCCACCAGTTAAGGCAGGCTATCACATCTCAGATGCAGCAAAACAGGCTCAAACCATGGTACTGTCAATACTGGTTTTTACAAATGGGAATGTTCTTATGGTGGAATACAGTAGGATCAATCAGATAAATAGAGAGAGGATATTTGATTATGCTACTCATAGCTAAACCATGTGTGCTTAGATAAGTGAAGCCGCAGTGCATGAAAGTATGAGTTCCCTACTGAGAGTTGTGTTCCCCAGCTGATCCCAGGCTCCTGGGTTGTGTGGAAAGAGTAGAGTCTTATGAGACAATAATGTGGCTGTTCTCGGGGGCGGGTGTCAGTCAGAGCTGTAACCAGGCATGTAGCATTAATTCAGTGAGGCAGCAGAGGACTGACCGAGCCGCTCCGCTCCATTACATGCTGACCCTGGCTAACAAGAAAGCGAGGCTGGAGGACAGAGGAGTAGATCACAGAAAGACTGCACACAGAGGCTTTCACCAAGGGTATATTGGTTGATGTTTGTAGGTGGAGGCTGAAAGTTAGGGTTGCCTCCACTATGAAATGTTTAAAAGTCTGCAATGATTTGTGTTCTTCAAACCATGGTTGCAGTGGTTACCTGCACCTAAAACCAACATGTTAATATATGTGAAGGCACCAAACATCTACTGATTCAACTGTGACTCCACTATACATATACAACTTCAGCTGTGAGTACACCAAACATCTACAGATTCAGCTGTGATTCAACCAAACATCTACAGCTTCTGCTGTGAGCACACCAAGCATCTACAGATTCTGCTGTGACTGCACCAAACATCTACAGATTCAGCTGTGATTCAACCAAACATCTACAGCTTCTGCTGTGAGTACACCAAGCATCTACAGATTCTGCTGTGACTGCACCAAACATCTACAGATTCAGCTGTGATTCATCCAAACATCTATAGCTTCAGCTGTGATTACACCAAACATCTACAGATTCAGCTGTGATTCATCCAAACATCTATAGCTTCAGCTGTGATTACACCAAACATCTACAGATTCAGCTGTGATACAACCAAACATCTATAGCTTCAACTGTGAGTACAACAAACATCTACAGATTCTGCTGTGACAACACCAGACATCTACAACTTCAGCTGTGACTCCACCAAATGTCTACAACTTTAACTGTGATTACACAAAAACACCTACAGCTTCAAGAGTGACTACACAAAACATCTACAGCTTCAACTGTGACTACACGAAACATCTACAACTTCATCTGTGACTACACAAAACATCTACAGCTTCAACTGTGACTATAAAAGACACCTAAAGCTTCATCTGTGACTACACAAAACATCCACAGCTTTAACTGTGACTACACAAAACATCTACAGCTTCAACTGTGACTACACATCCACAGCTTTAACAGTGCTTACACAAAACATCTACAGCTTCAAGAGTGACTACACAAAACATCTACAGCTTCAACTGTGACTATAAAAAACACCTAAAGCTTCAACTGTGACTACACAAAACATCCACAGCTTTAACTGTGACTACACAAAACATCTAGAGCTTCAAC
>JBBPDA010000004.1:35781-46049 GCA_037974385.1 Arnoldichthys spilopterus | reverse complement strand
TAAATACATTTCTCATATTCAACAAATGTTTTTATTTTTTTTATTGTAACGGCTTTTTTTGGTGTCAAATCCTGATAAACACTAATAAAAAGTTGCATACCATGTGTTTAGCGCTCAGGGGGATTTGTCCCGTGATTCCTCAGTCAGAGTGTGATCCCAGAAGCGGCGACGATATTTTCGCCGCATCAGGAGGATGTTTACCACAGCGACGTCAAGGTTCAGGTCTAAATAAAGACATTTGATCAAGATTTCATTAATATAATGCAGGATGAAGCTCAAACCCCACAGGTTAAAAGCACCAATTGCCGCACACACATAATGGCGGTCAGCGCTGCAGGTTGGAGTTAAACTGAGGGATCAGTTTAGTCAGCGTCAGTCAATGGCCGCTACAAACGCCCACATCGCTCCGAGCTCATTCACAAATCCAGGAGTCGAACGCCCGTGTGAACAAGGCCTAAAAACTACATCAGGATGTGCAGAACTTTGCAACCAGTCACTTGTCATTAGCAGTTAGTGGACGATGAGTTAAAAGATTTGATATTTTTTTAAAATTCTTACTTTTGCATAGTTTTTCATGCTTTACTGTCCTAATCATATTGGTTTTAGATAAAATTGTAAATAAATATGCATTTCATCTAGTGTACAGTACTGTTGTATAATTTCACTATCACTTTCTTTAAAACGCACTAAAATCAGATCTCAGGTACATGCAGGGTTTCCCAGCACAGCCAGTGTGACTGAAGAATGTGCTGTGTATTTTAGGACTGACCTCTTCCATGACCCACAAGGACGCATGTATATTATTATAAAATGCCTTATGTAGGATGTCTTTTTATTTAGACAGGATCGGCCCCTCATAGCAGCTGCGTTTTCATAAGCGCTTTCTTTTTTTTTTCTCCTTTTTTGCACCATCAAATTAGCCCTGATGAAGGTTCACAATGTATAAATAAACGCCGTGGCACACAAATGGATAACTGTTGATTGAGCACTGCACAGGAGAAAGGCCAGCGTTTTCTCTGTAGAATAGGCAAGAAAATAAATAGTCCTCTCTTCTGGCCTGTGTCCTCATAAACACCTACCTTTTTTTGTGTAAAAACATATAGGAAACGACTCCCCCGCATTCCAGGAAGTGTGTTGCCGCTCTGGAGACGCATCGTGGCGGAACTTTGAGCGAAGTCATGTGAATCGTTCGTTAACTGATCGCGTTTTTATATCAACCGCTGCTCTAATTATGAGCCCGTTCTGTCATTGTCCCTCTGCTGTAGTATTCTCTAGAGTGGTCAGCTGCTACTCAAGGGGTTCTTTAGCTTCGTTTGTGAACCAGCCATCGGGGTGGACCTTGGCTCGGAGCACTGACCCTATGGGGACGAACTGACCCTGTGCTCAGGACTCCCTGTTCTCGCCTCCGCTCACCTCGCTTCAGTGCTGCTCTTTTTATGATGTAGCTGGACGGGGCCTGCGTTTCCCTAATGGAGGAAGCCCCTGAGCAGAGCTCAATGAATCTTTTTCCTCAGAAGCCCACAGACCCACCACGGAGCCTCACACCAGCAAGAGAAACAAAAACAACAGCAGCGGAGCTCAGTACAGTGGTTCTGTGTTGAAGACTCTGCTGATTGTACTGCCTCTTAAGATGGGGAGTCTTGTATGGTAGGCCCATGCATGACAGTAGATGCAGTTGGTACCATGTCAGTCTGTTCTTGCTGTTTGTGTGAATGGACGGTGGATCTACAGCAGGTTCCATCTCTCTGGTCAAAAAGTCCGGACCAATTACGCGTGACTTTGTAATCTGTTTATGTTCAGTTGTCCTGGCTCATTCATCACCATGTAACTTGCCTACATTTTTGATGATGTCATGGTTCTGGATTCCGTGTGCTGTTTTATGCACCGAGAAGGAAGCTTCCTTCATTTATTACCCCCGTGAGGTTTGTAAGCTTTCGAGGGGTTTCATGCAGCGGAGCCATTTTTCTTGTCCGAGTTCCCTTTGAAGAGCCCTGTACCTCTGCTGTTCCTTCGTTACTCATCAGCACTCTATAAATCGTGCATTTTATGTGCGTTTCCTCATTAAGCAAATTAGGCTGGCAACTGGAGATTCAAATCCACTAAGCAGAGCACGGAGGCTCTCTCTCATTCTGCAGCTGGATTTCAGGCTGCCTTGTCCTGGTGTAAGGTTAGGTGGGAAGGCAAAGGGCACCAGTGCCTCCAGCACCCAAGGTCTCGAGAAACCACCTGCAGAAAGCCCACCGCGCCGGTACCGTCGACCCTGTTTCCGTCACTGTCTGAGCTAATGGGAAAACCTGCCTTGCTCAAAACAAATATTTTTCTTGGGCCCAAGCGAAGAAGGGGGGAGAACAAGTCTGCGCCGAGCTCGTAGAGGCCGACAGGGCCCTTATAAACGATTGATTTACGTCCACAGAGACAGAAAGCACTGCTTTCCGTCTTCCTTTGCATTTTTGTGCGAAAGGGGTGAGGAGCAAAAGGACGGCAAACAGACCGAATCCTGCCCGGCCTCCGTGCTCCACCAACAGTGGGCTGAACGCACCGGTCGGTGTTTGTTTAGCGGGGGTGTTTAGGGGCTAGCAGAGCCACCCACCTCGCTGATGGTCAGCAGACATTTTAGTACTAACACGCTGACCAAAAAAACAAAGGGGAAATAAAAGCGAGCCTTTCTTGTCAGACATTTTTATGAACTTCCTAAAGGAGAGTAATCGGATTCTGAAGCATCTGTCCACAATTAACACACTTTTCATAGCTGTAACAATAAACGTTTTTTTCATAACATGATTAGAGACTCGTCTTTAATAAAAACACTTCATACCGAAGCCGATCCGCGTCCGCGTGTTACTCGCAAAGCAGAGCGAGTATTTGACACTTGTGTGTTTTTCTTTCTGAGGATGATGCCGGTTAGTTTTGTGTCATTTAGCTCCAGTTTGATTGTGTCCGGTGCCAGAAAGGTTGTTGTTACTTGTGGCCGGAGTGACAGAAACGAGCTCAAGGGCTCAACCTAAAAGAGGTAAAAGTGAAGGAGCTGTTACTGTATACTGTTGTAAAAATAACTTTACTGCCACACTCCGTAGGCCTAAGCTCATGTATTACAGACCATTGTGCGCATGGGATGTGTGTGTGTGTGTGTGTGTGTGTGTGTGGGCAGGCTGCGAGAGTGAGGCTTGTTTGGCTTCGTGCCACACACAGCCTGTGGCTCCAGCTGAGTAAACATATATGGCTGGTGTGTGTGCCAGGCAGAGGGTGACTGGGGCAGAGCGAGACCCCCCCAACCACATACCGTACAGAGGAGGCCCTCATATTATGGATCCCATGGCCCTCTGGGTTTGATCTTTATATACATTGCTAGGTTTGTATAATTCTTGCCTTGAAATCCTAAACATTTCTAGCCTTGAAATCCTAAACCGCTAAATGCAGACTTCACCCTTGTTCTTTTTTTAATACATCACTGGTGGGTATAGAATTCCTCTAACCTCGTTTGTGTAATTCACTTGAAGTGCTCCCTTCTGTGAGGTGTGTGTGTGTGTGTGTGTGTGTCTGAAAAAATGTGTGAGGCTCTTCCTGCTGCTACCTGGTCACCGCAGGCCGACTCCAGCGGGCCTTGTTCTGACCTCGCTCTGCTTGTAATTCTGTTTCTCTAACCCTCACACTGTGCCACGTTCTGCTGTGTTTCAGGATCGGACGCCTGTTTTGGAGGCGGCTCGAAAGAAGGAGCGGGAGCTGGTGGCCAGGGAGATCGAGCGCCTTCGCTCGTCCATTCAGACGGTGTGCCGCAGCGCCCTGCCTCTGGGCAAGATCATGGACTACATCCAGGAGGATATGGACTCGATGCAGAACGAGTTGCAAACCTGGAGACGGGAGAACAAGGAGCATGCACAGGCACTGCTGCAGGAGCAGAGGTAATGCATGCAAACACACACACATAAAACACAGTGTTGGTGGACTACGTGCAAAAATGTGCTCCTATTCCAAAAGGATAGGACATATTTCAACATGGCCTTTGACCCTCATGTCGTTAATCCAAATGAGTACACAGCAGAAATTGCAAGTTTGACGTTTGACATTCACTCACGTTGTGTTAGCCCCTTAAATAGGCCTGTCAGCAAGTCCACACTTCACTTCCTGACCGAACTACAGTCCTTACGATGTGGTTTCATAGTAGTTACGGAATAATTCATAATACTAGACGAATAAGCCTGAAGGTTAATAACTGAGTAATATGCTGAGCCTTTACGGAGTTGGTTGTTGCAGAGAGCTGTGTCCATGCACTTATTGTAGTTCCAGTCCTCACACGTTATGTGAAAAAATAAGTCGATTTTTCACCATCTTTGATAAAGTGCCTAAACCTAAAAATGACTATGCTCTAACAAATGGCATAAATGTGACACATCTTTCACAATAAGTGAGATAAGTGGGATAAGTGAGAACACCCTTACATTTATCACACCTTCAAGTCCATAAAATTAGAATCAGGTGTTCCAGATAAGGTGACACTGATGAGATTCTTCTGCAAGTGTAACCGGTTATTTAAACCGGTCACCGAAGGTCTGGTGTTCTGTTTGTTTTAATACATTAAATAATATTTTATTTCTTCATAAATTTTAAAATAAAATCTTTTTATTCTTTGAAATAAACCAATCCACTGTAAGGAAAATCTTGTACAAGTGGCATAGATTTCATACGACTGTCAGTTTGTCCTGGACTGGCTGCCCTAGTAAATTTGGCTCAAGAGCAGACCATTTGATGTGAATGGAAGCTTCCAACAAATAATATATAACCCACAACCATATTTTACTCAAATTACAAAATTTTAGCAAACATCCAGAGACTGCTGGACAGTGCAAAACATACAGGAAAACCCTCAAACACCAGCTGAAGATATTCTGCCCAAAAGATTGGTCAGAAATGTAGAAAGCTGGTGTCAGAGACTGGTAGGCAATTATGCATATACTAGCTTCTGAGGCTGAGGGTGTACTTACTTTCTCTACAGATAAATATTACATCTGTTGATTTTTTTTGTTGAATAAGGGATTGAAAAAGCTATTTTTCTTTGTAGGTTTGTTCCAAGTATTTCACCTTTATCTGTAGACACTGTAATAAAGAGGGTGGAATGTTTGTTTGTTCAGATATACTGATAAAATCAACAATTGCAATGGGGTGTACTTATTTTTTCACGACTATATTATATACTTATGACTGTATCATGTACTGAAAGATCTAATGTCTGTGTAACTCTATTGCTGTGATTATATCTGGGAAACATTTGCTGCCATATAATGAGTGATGATAATTACCACTGGTCATTAACCTGTACATTCATGGAGGTCACTCCTACCCTTCATAAACAAGAAGCTCATGTGTTAAAGATTCCTTTGATGAAGTCTCCGTTTGTAAACTCCATTGTGCAGGTTTTGCGTCTCTCTTTCAGAATCACAGACAGTGCCGTGGAGCCACTGAAAGCCGAGCTGGACGAACTGGAGCAGCTCATCAAAGACCAACAGGACAAGATTTGTGCCATCAAGTCCAACATCCTCAAGAATGAGGAAAAAATCCATAAGATGGTGTCCAGCATCAACTTCTCCTCGCAAACGTGAACAAAGGCAATACCTGAAATAAAACCTTAAGCACTGTCCAAGCAGGAGAGCTCTCTCGCGGAGTCTCACGGTAGCTCTCTGGTGATGGTTGTCTGATTTGCACTTTGAATGGGTGTTAGATGAAACCTGGAGGATACTGATACAGTAAAGTCCACCCTTCCTCACATTCCCCCTTATGGTTTAAGGTGCCTTCGGTCAGACTTTGAGTCTGATGTGTTTAATTGGGTTCACTGGGGTTTTCACTGTTTCATATAAGGAAAAACACATGACTCCCTACTGTAGTAGATTTGCACACATCATTTGCCTGAGAGATGAGTGTTTGGTCACATTTACGTTGAGGTGTAATATATTTTGTACTGGGGATTTCCAGTCTTCTCCACGCTCTCTATAGAAAAAGACCAAATTAATGGACATTGTTGGCGGACTCAAGCCTTGGCCACTTTGAAGGAATGTCTGTGTAGAATAAGAACTTCATGGCAATATGTGAGGTTACTTTATTATTGCTTTTCAGGTGTACAGTGTCTCAGTAGCTCTCCAAAGCTTGTCTTAAGCAATAGGGGCCTGTTTTCTGGACCGAGGTTCTTTCTAGTTTTGGCCTAAATCATACCATCAGTCTGACTCTCTTTTTGATTAGGGTCTGAGCTTAATCCGTCTGGAAAGCCGGTCCATGATGCTAGCTGAACGTTATGCATGCCAAAAGCTGGAGATGCACTAGTAAAGCACCACTGCACTTTGCTCAACGAGACTGTGACTGAATATGCCTGTTTTGGTACAGTACAAAAACATTTCTAGATCATTTCACTGCTTTTGGTTAATGGTTACTGTGTCAGTTGTGTTTTTACCAGTAACCACATAGGAAGTTAAGATTAAATGTAAGGGGGGGGGGGCACAATTTTCTTACAGTACTTTATATCACTGTTCTTCAGCACAGCATAGCACAGCTATAGGTTGAGCAGAAAACCTCATACGTGATCACCCAAAAATCCTTCCTCACCATTTAGTCGGCCTTGCACGAGAGATTTTGCAGCATTTCAAAAATTGATCTTCGTCCGTCCCACTCTGGATCACATGGACAATGAGCGAACAGCTCACCTCCTACAAGACTGATATATTCCAAGAGTACGAAACATGCGTATATCACTCACTGCATATTCGTGAATATTTCTTATCAGTATTTTTCCGCTATATTAAAGCATGAACTACAGAAAGCAGTGAGATATTGAACAGCAAAAAATGAACATTTCATTTTCCAAAAATTTCATAAAGCATTTATTTAGACATTGAATGCAAAGCATTTCCCATTTTAAGAGTGGATCATCAAGCTATTTTTACCACATCCATATGCTCTTTGCTGTATATTATGTATATTTTGTTTGTATCATAGTTCACAAATAACTATAAATTTTGTAGTGGAGTGAAATAAATGGCTACATTTAAGTAAAACACTCGCACATTCCTTGTTGTTTTATGGAAGCAGTTGTGAAAAAGCACGGGAAAATGGCGGGTGTTGTGAAAGTTTGCTGTTTGGTCGATGTGAGGTAAACATTAGTGTGGCATTTTAATGATTATTTTGGACGCCGTTACAGGGAAGTGATGAATGTGTGGAGTTTGTGTTTTTGACGAGTTCATGTGAAGTCCTGGTGGCGTCTGGCACAATGCAGTCACACGCTTGGCTACACCCAGCCTTTGAAGGCCAGTCCAATCTGACATAACAAAAACACTTTAATACTCTAAGAGCGTGTAATAGAGGCTAACACGAGGCCTGATTTTGTTTTTCTGGCAGCCCTTAAGGCAGCTGCACAAGACTTACACGCGCACACACACACACACACACACACACACACACACACACACACACGTCTATATTTCTATTGGACCCTCCAACACTGACAATGGGCTGACTTGGTCATTCCAGTTTTTTGATGCTCTTAAAGCCTTGGGCACCTGGCTGAGAGTCTAAGTGAACGTTGGGATTAAGGCTGAATGACTGGACTGCACATGCTCCTGAAGCCTTTTGTTTAGCCCTTGCCTTGCCCCCATGACTAAGAGTGCGTCCTCCACTCCGAGGCTTGTCACCAGCGTGTGGAGGCACCATTTTTACAGAAATGGCCCTGCTTCCCCATCCGCTTGGACGAACCTCATCCACGATAAATGTTCAGTGGACGAAAGGGGTTCGTTTACTGCAGAAAACGTTGATTTTCTTAATGATGCATCCACATCTATTTTCGTACGAAAGTGCCGTTAATCTCACATAGTCTGTATTGTAAATTGGCAGAGAGGGAGTAGAAATGTAGTACAAATCAGCTGTGAAATTCTAAAACCTCAACAATATAACGAATGGGCCTGGAGACAGTCAAAGGAAACGAAACGAGGGAAGTAGCTGACCGATGTATTCTCTTTTTTCCACTGCAGGGTAGCCTGTGTTTAGAAAGCTGGGTGTTCTTGCTCCCCATGCTCCAGTCCATTCTGAGTGACACATGGGGCCTTCCGACTGCCTGTTTATTTTTAGAGCCTACAGCCCAGTGTCTACGGTTCAGCTGTCGTCAGGCAGCAATAAGGCATGCCTCTGTGGCTCTCTGAAATAAACTTCCAACAATGACAGACTCAAGTCACCTACCACAGATAAACAGAGGGCTCAGCGTTGCCCCGACCGCTGGACTCACACTGGAACAAGCACTGACCCACACTCTACTTAGGCTTCTTCATTAACGTGGTCCTACAAGAGACAAAGACGGAGATCCTCATGTTTATGGTGGTTATTAGGCGTTTTTATTTGATCTGTTTCACCCTATAGTCTGATTTTCATATCCAAAGTCACAGTGAACACACTTACGCCTGACGGGGTTATCCTATTTCTTTAGTCTATTTTACACTCTGCTGAGTAGTTATTAATAGAGCCTGAGCCTAAATCCTCCTGCCCAGATCCCTCCCAGTGTCTCAGTGGACCAGCCTCTTTTTTCCACCTGCATTGCCACTTTTGCGTTTGCTACAGCATCGCTCCTGGGGTTATGTGAGGTTTTGGTAAGATAAAGGCCCCAAAATAATACTGAAAGACCTTTTAGAAGGAGGCCAGTGTGTTCAAGATTATCATTTGAGCCGATTTGCGTAAAAAAACATGAGTTTGTGATCCAGGTGAGTAAACACAAGCTCAGCAACACCACTATAAGGAAAACAGCCTTAGACTTTGTTTTCCCCTCTGTTCACGTTACCCTTGGAATTTTTCTCCATGCCTTCCCAATGCAGTCTGTCCACCATCAGCCTAACATTGTGCTGAAAGTGTTTTTTCCTATGAAATTATTATTATTGTTGTTATTATTATTATCCATCCATCCATTTTCTAAACAGCTTCTTCTGTTTCCGGGTCGCAAGGAAGCTGGAGCCAATCCCAGCTGACTGCGGGCCTAAGGCGGCGTTCACCCAGGACAGGAGGCCAACCCATCGCAGTGTTATTATTATTTTTTTCTAATTGTTATTATTATTATTAATTATGATATTATTATTATTATTATATATTTTATCAATAATCATCATAATACTTCACAAAAACCTAAAGAAAAGTTCAGAGTTAAGGTTATCAGTGGTATCCGAGTGTCTGGGGGTGCGAGGCTAATGTTGGTATGGTATGGGGGCTGTATAGTGGTAGTTGGTGACCCACTGGGTAAACGCAAGCTCACCGACATCACTGTAAGGAAAACGGCCTTAGGCTTAGCCGTTTTCCCCTTTGTTCCAGTGTTTATTCCTATTTTATTATTATTTATTATTATTATTATTATTATTATTATTAACAGTAGTAGTATTAATAATAATATTGTTGTTGCTGACGTTGTCCTTAATAATCATCATTATGATCATTAAATAAATGTGAGGTTCTCGGTGGTCTCCGAGAGTTTTTGTTGAGGGGGCGTAATTTTGCACTGTATATGAGCTGTGAAGTAGGAGCTGGAGCTGAACAAACCGACACTACTAAACTAAACACTGATGAATATGTAGTTAAAGATGCACACTAAGCGCCCAGGACGGTCGACACAACTGCAATTTGCATTTAGTTGTGTGAACATCTTCCTGCTGTTGTCCCCTTAAGAGGCAGGAAGTGTGCCGTGGCCTCAGCAAATGAGAGCGCTGCGCAGGCCCACGCGAGTCAAAACATCCGGCGAAAATCTCCACCCAAACAAGCCGCGTTAAAACACCATTTAGCACTGTCAACGTCCATTTTTGAGCTCGTTTGTAAAGTCCGTGGCACTTTTCGATACGATAAGCTAAGGAGAGATGGCAGAGGGCGGGGGCGTTGTGGAGGGAGATGTCGATGATGAGCCCCCCAGCATGAACTATCCGCTGGTCACTGTCTCCACCTTAGCCAGCAGCAGCAGCAGCAGCGCTGTCGCAGGTAACGGGCTCCATATCACAGCTGCGAGGATTTACACCATTCGCAAAACATTGGGAGGGGAGAGGAGAGTGTGCGAATGCGTTATTGTCGTTTTTAGTAACGCACCCTCTCCTCTCCTCTCCCTGACTTATCTCTGCACATCTTTCCCTCATCTTACCCTCCAGGCTTCAGGAGGAGAGGCAGGCGTGGCAGAGAAAAATTCCCGATACCCAAATTCATTCATTCTCTCTCTCTCTCTCTCTCTCTCTCTCTCTCTCTCTCTCTCTCTCTCTCTCTCTCTCTCTCTCTCT
>JBBPDA010000004.1:13447-24171 GCA_037974385.1 Arnoldichthys spilopterus | reverse complement strand
AAAATTTAACCTGCATGGGAGGCAGGTCAGGGAAAACCTTTGCTCCCCAAAAAGCACATTAGCACAAAACTACACGTTGCCAAAGAACCAGAAGTTTGGGAATAATAGAGTTGTTTGGCCAAAGTAACTGTATATGTGCTATGTAGACCAAAGGCAGCTTTACACGCGAACCCCAAAACAAGTGTTAAAGTGGTTTGGTGCTTTGCAGTCATTGATTTAGCTCTGAATTTTGCTTCAACAGTGCTTGATGATAACATGAGGCCATCTGTTGGGTTGAAGTAGAACCAGAGGTGGACCTTTTAACAGAATAATCATCCTAAATACACTAGCAGATCCACCAAGGAATGACTCAAAAGGAGAAATTAATGTTTTTTAACCCAATTGAGATGTGTGAAATTTGAAAACTGCAGCACATGCAAGAAAAATTCTCAAAAATCTTAAAGTAAATGAATTTTGAATGGAAAAGTAATAAAAAGAAATAGCATGCTGATGCCAGAGACTGGTGGACAATGCTCCAAGATGCCTACAAGAAGTTATTCCTGCTAAAGGAGACAATAGCTTTAAAAGTCCGAGGGTGTACTTACTTTCTCAAACAGAAGGATATTATATCTGTTGATATTTTTGATGGATAAATGATAAATGATGAATAAATTATTGTTCTAGTTTATCACCTGCATCTGTCTGCTGGTTCAGATATGTTTAAAAAAATCAACAGTTTCCATGGGTTGTTCTTATTTTTTCACAGTATTTTCGCTTGTGAATGCCACTGTCCCTCTGTAGCTTTACTGATTGTGTCTGTCTGGCTCTATTTTGTGAATCAGAAACAGTGTAAGCAGAAGTACGAGAAGTCTGGCCTTATAAATATGTTGAGTTTTTTTCAGTGGAACTGCTGCAGGACCTTAGGCTATTCAACTGATATGAGTTAAACAGGAAATGCATAGGAAACAGACTACATCTGAAGAATTTATGTGACCATATAAAAATCTGTATGTGTGCGCATTTCATATAAAAAAAGCCTTACTTTGCTTTTATTGAAATTGAACAACAGCTGCATGTTGTTTGGACTTCATTTTAATCTCTGTCTGCCTCTCTGAGTAATTCACACTTGCACTAAAATTTCACTGCCTTAATTACAACGCATTTTTCTAAGGGTGATCTCATTTTTTTTTTCTTTTGAACTTCCTCTATAGCTTTAAACGTTGCTTGGTTTTGGTATAGAGCAAACCTCTTCCTTTATTTTCTTATTTGTAGATCATATGCAATTTGGAGCGCGGTGCTTCAGCTGTGTCTCCTGGTAGAAGAATGCCTGTCAAGAGCTCTGGGCTTGTGTTACAGCCTTAACATCAAGGGAACTCGATGCTGGAATCATTAGTGGGGCTTAAGGCTGGAAATATGGAATGGAGGAAGTTTACCTATAAACCCGTTGCTCGGTTTTAATTGGAAAACCAAAATTGCTTAATGGCACTTAATGTGACTTTTTTTTCCACAGGCACCGGTAGTCGTGAATTGCGGCAAATACAGGAAGGCAGGGTCACAAATTAGTGTTCCAGAATCTCAGTTCTTGCCACTATAGATTAAAATCTGTGGCGTAGAACAACTGTACTTTAAACAGTACTTTAATCAGCACTTCTGCTGCATAACAGTGTCTGGGTTCTTGTTTATAACAAAGTTTATGACATTAAAAAAAGAAATAAATAAATGAAACTTGCTGAGTAATAAACTACCATCTGCGCCTGTGAAGTAACCAGTGGTCTGACAGTCGGTGTAGAAACTTTTAGGCAAGCTGGCTAATTAGTTCGTGTGTCTAAACCTCATTGGATTTAGAGATTTAGTAGATTTACTTTATTTATTGTTTTATTTCTCTTCATTAATCTCCTATAGCACTAAAAATAATCACTCATATGTGCCTGCCACAAAATGTTGTTTTTTACCCCCCCCCAACCCCCCTTGAAATACCACAGTCTCAGAATCTTTCCAGCTCTGTAAGTACAGAGGATCTGTAATTGATAGTATTCATTAAGCCAAATTACCCATAGTTAATTGCTTCAGTGAAGCCCAGGCTCTGGGGAGCTGCTCCACAGCTGAGAGGAATGCCGTGCTCTTGGCCAGGGAACAAAGCTCTCGGTAGATGTGTCTGAGGGCGCAGGGGCTTCCTTGTGAAGTCGAGCAGGAATTGTCACTCGGCTGATGGACCGCCATTCGACAACAACATCAGCAGGAGACCAAAAAAAAGTGTAGGAAAAGAATCGCACGATCGCTGTGGGAATGTAGTAAAATGTGTTTTCCTGAAGCCCAGCGTCCTACACTTAATCCTGCAGGCATGGAAATTAGCAGGGAAAGGGTTTGCATCCCTCGAGACAGGGCTTTCCCAAAAGGCCTGTGAGTCCTGCAGGCACAGTGATTCACAGTGATGCCGGATGAAGTCACCACAATGCATCCTTCCCACCCTCTTGACACCAATAGCAAACCCACTGTGATCTCCCTGACCGAAGCCTCTTTTTTAAACATTTCTGAGTCGTATCATTATGTAACACAGAATGAATTAGCAGACTCCCTGAAAGGTCTGTCCATGTCACTTTCTGTGATTCAGATCAAAATGGAACTAGAATTGCGTCTGGAGAAGAGCAAGGCATCGAGGTGTCCTGCTTGGACTGGAGCACGCGGCAACTCCCTAGACCCCTCCTTCCAGCATGACCCCTTTGACAGAGGGTGGGAACGGCTCCAAGTCTACAGCCCAATGCCACATCAAATCAACCATTTCCTTTCCTGATAAGAAGGCACAGACGAGCTTCACAGATCTCCCGTAAAGAGGGAAGAGAGGAAAGAGACGTTTAGAAGTCTCATGGTCCTGGCAGAGGCCCCTGTTTTGCCCTTCAACCCCCTCAAAGACGTCTCGCGTTTCTCCTTGTGCGTCGAGGGACGTTGGAACTTCAGCCTCTTGTTGTTGCAGAATAACCTATGCTGTCCCCTCCAGCTTCTTTAACTGCCGTTAGCGTGCGCTGCCCTCGAGAAACACATGCATGTCAATTACGGCCTATGATTTCTCCACCATATCTGATGAAATCTGTTTTGTTATGGCTCGAAGCGTTAAATTCCAAAGCCACCTGCATGACAGTCAATAAATGTCCCTTCTGAATGGCATATTTAGGAGGAAGGAAGTTGAAGCGAGGCAGACTCTCAATACTCCTGACTCCAAGGGTGGGAGTAATGGGGGTGGGGGGGTGGGGGGGTCCCAGTTTGGACAGAGAACCGTGACGGAGGGATCCAAACATGAAGAGTCAGCACATGAAAAGGAAGGCACACACGGCCTGGCCCATGTGGCAGAACCTGATACTCCCTGAGCGGAGTGGAGCCGAGAGGAGGCCCAAATCAGGCATGCTCGTTGAGAGCACCCCTTCTCAGCCACGGTTGTTTAGTGAGCCCTGATTTCTAAAGGTTTCTGACCGCTCTCCCCCTTTCAGCTTCCCGTCAAGAGCATGAATTTCCTGTCTGCTCCCCCACCCCCCACCCCCCACCCCCAACTTTAACAGCAACAGGCAGGTGTGCACATGATACTCCCTTCACTGCACTTGATATCCTAATATTATTCCAAGGATCACAGAAGTGTATTTATCAGTGTTTCATTCCAGTTAAGTGCCGTTTCATCAGGAAAACACAGATTCATCCTGTCGGTGGGTGACAATTCAAGACAAAGAATGGTTAAGGCAGAGACTGAAACTGTGCAGAAGTTGCTGTAGTTCAGTGAAACAGATTCATATTGTGTAGTCATTCATTATGGAGGTGTTTTATTTGGAGCGCTGATTGTAGTTCTGAGAGGTGCTCAGGAGACGCAGCTTTGCAGAGTCACTCAAAAGGTCGAACACATTTGCGTGAGAGTGGAGCGAGGATCCATTCCTCAGTGAATTCCATACTGAAGTGTATTGCTCTTGTGGTTTCCGATGGTTTCTGAAGTCTTGGAGAGCACTGCTGATTTATAATCTCACATGTCATTCTTCACTGTGACACTCCACTGAGACAAACCTGGAGCTCCAACCCTTCCCTGCATTAAGGCGAATTGCATATTACGCAGACGGATCTGTTCACTTATAGAGCTCCAGATCAGCTCCAGTCAGATGCTTTTACTGCTTTAAACTATCACTATATGCCTTTGGTGAATCAGGACCATTAGAGCTTGGCCTTCAGTTTAGGCTGTCATAATCAAAACACAGTCTAAAAACAACAAAAAAAACACTATTATGATCATTTCTGCTAGTGTCCTTAGGGCTTTCTAGTAGTGTATAAAATGTTTGACTATTTTAGTTCATAAAAGTCTAAATAGGTTTGAACTGACGTTTTTTAAACAAATTTATTAACAAATCTTTGATTTATGTAGCATTTCTGGTGTGATTCCTTCAGTAAAGTGTCCTAGCAGAGAACCACCACTGTTTACTATGCAGAAGATTCCCAGAAGACCTAGGGTGATGTTTTTGGTACCACCCATTGGAAATTAAAGTGTGATTGGATGATTTCTTTGCCATTTTGTTTGTGGTTAATCTAACATGTTAACTGCAAACCAAAAGCTGGGCTGCAGTCCAGGTGGGCTGCATTTCTAGACTACTATGTCACTGAAAGCTGTTTTAATCAGAAGGATCCACCTAAGAAATGCAACCTACATTCAAGTGATTCTCAAGGCGCCCACTAGTGTATTCTTCGTGGTTTTCTGTCGCACATAATCCTTTGCACAAGGCAAGAGTTTAGGAGAAAGCCAACAGCTACACATTGTTTAAAAAGACCAGTAAACTTGTACCATAAAATATTCGCCTGTAGGCCTAACCAATGGGAGAGCTTGTTTAGCTTTGTCTGCCTAGATTCCACAGAGAAGAAATGGATTGGATAATTTTTCTGTTGGGCTTTTAAGAGTTTAAGCCTACCAAAACATAATTTAGAAATCAGAATAATACTGCAGTATTGGGGAGCATGATAAATAACAATTAATTGACAAGGACCATATGGCCCTGAGGGTTCTCCTGTGGGTAAAAGGCATGTACACTGATATCAGGAAGTCTTGAAAGGCTCTGTTTAATAATCTGTATCTGTTAACTGTGGTTAAAGTTACATTCACTAAAATGTCAGTGGTTCCAATAATTTATCTCATCTACAAGAAAATGAAGGGCAGTACTGCTTACCAGCACTGGTGACTTCCCTGAGAGAAACACTTTTTTTTACATCCAAAAGTTCTGTTGTGTGATGTTTGTGATCCCTGTTTCTTCTGGGTTTTATATTTAATTCTACTTTATGTATTTATTTATTTTGTTTTATTACATTTTTTAATTATTTTATTTTATTTTTAGTTTGTGCATATTGCTCCTGTATAGAACTTTGGTAAACGCTTGTGTGTTTTAAAAAATATATTATTATTAAGGATATGTTATAGGATATTTGATATTTTGTATCAAAATCAAGGTTCTGAAGAAATCAGGCTTTTCTGTCAGCATCAGTGTGGGGTGTTTTTGTTCTAAAAATGGCCTGAAACCTATATTTTAGCAGCCTCTTTCTGACTGACTGTCAGTGCTGAGTTTTGACATGCACCCGAGGTATCTGCGCAATAGGAAATGAGCAGCCTCTTTTATGGCCAGGCTGCTTCAAACCTCCAGTGTTTCATCCCTGATTTGTTCCTCCCTCCAGTCAAGAGGACATCCACCCATTAGCAGAAGCACCCTCTGTAATTTACTCGTCGAGAAGGCAGGATCCACAGTTTACTGAGGTCGTCTTGCTTCTCATTTTCTCGCCCGCACACCAGCGACACCGTGCATGGATACCACATCCCTGTGCTTTAATCTACAGCATAAACAATCAACTGATCTTGAATAAGTCTCCTGCGCTAAATCTTCCACACACAAAAAATATATCAAACTCGTCCTGCATTCAGTTCACTATATCCCTGCTAGTGAATGAGCTTCATGCCGAAACGCATGAAATGCAGAGATTTATTACAGATATTGAACAAGCAGATGTATGTGGACTGTGCAGAAATCAGGAGTATTGATTCATAGACCTGCTGTCGCCAAGCCGTCCCTGCGCCATAGCTTGACCTAAGCAGCGTAAAATACCTCGTCCGCTCCAAAAAATGACATCAACTGTGCCAAACTTGCCTGAGCGAGTGCATCAAGAGGGCAATCAGGATGTCGTAAAGGTTTTTTGATGGACAGGACTTCCTCTGATCAGCTCTCAAGATGGGTGCAGTTTTGTCACCCCCACCACCCGGGCTCTTCCTTCTGTTGGGGACGGGGCGTCTGCTTGCCACATTCCAGTCTGAAGCACAAGCGAGGGGCAGAGACTGCTGTGAACTAGGGAAACAGCTGGATGCTGATCTGAGCTCGGAGACGTTTCAGAGGTCCAAGCAAGCTCGTGCGCCGTGGACGTTTCCTAACGTGGCCAGCAGACATCTGACTATTCGCTCATCAGTAAATCAAGCTGATTATCATGAACGATCCGGAACATACGTACGCTCCAGACTTTTTTATAAAGTTGTATGTACTCGTGCATCCAGGAGATCTTGAGTATTTACAGGGGTTGTACTGGGGGTCAAATGCAAGCAGACATCACTGAGGTTGCAAGGAACATAAAGATGGGAAGAAAATACTTAAACTGCTTGAAGATCTTTAGGCCCAGCATGCCAAGACTCGGTGTTGGTGTTTGATGTCAGTTTATATGACGTGAAGATGCAGTTTATAGCTTCGGCCCGATGTCCTGCTCCAGTTCATGCTGTGTGAGATGAATGTGTATAATGAGGAGGCTCCTATTACCGTGCGCCTGTGAGGACTGCGCTGACAGTGACACGGCCAAGGACTGCTTGAGGCTTTCTGTGCAATCATCCCTGCTATCATAAACACACTATGTTTTAGTTTGGTTCGGACCCACTCTGATAAACAGGAGGCAGAAACATACGGCGTGTGTGCATGCGGCTGTTTATACGTGTACGTACGCTTGTGTGATAGGTCTGGTCCAGGCAGAGTAGCTGGTAATTGCTTTTGTGTATTTTCTTCTGTCGGAGAAGGAGGGAGGGAATGAAGGGGGCCTGGTCCAATTACGCTTCTCTAACACTGCGCATAAACATTTCAACTCCTAGTGCCTTTGTATTTACCGTAGCGCACTTCCTACAGTAATGGTGGCCATATTTCTCCGATAAAAAGGGCTCGGTGTGGAAGGGGAAGAGGAGGAGGTGGGCTGTGCTTTGCATGCAACAGGGCGCTACGCACTGTTATTCTTTGCTCAGTGTTTGATGGGTGGGAGGTTTGCCAAGGAGGTTGTGTGTGTTTATAGTGTCAAATGCGTACCACATGTGGGCTCAGGTCTGCTCCTTCATCCCACCCCCCCCAGCACCTCATCTTTCACCCTCTCTCCCTCTCTTTCTTCAGCCCTTGACGGAGAGGGTCCTCATACAGGAGCGATCAGCTTGTGTGTCTCGGTCATCTTTAGCATGCACCTGCTTTGCAGCCGTCAAGCACTTACACAGACCCGTTGACTGGCAGTCAGCAGATCAGTATGGACACAGGTACTGCTTAAGTCATTACAAACAATTAAGAAGTGGTGTGGGATCCACACAGCTCATGAGTCGAGTGGGCTTCAGTCGGGGTGGGCAATGTGATGATTGTTGTCATGACCGATTACCTCACTTCACGTCACAATGTGCTTTCCTGATCGTGGACATGTTCAGTACTCACTGACCAGCTGCATCTTTCACTGCAAACAGGGCATAACTAGTCGGTGCAGTGTGAGAAACACTGAAGATACATCTGTCTACTCATAGTTTTTGCTATTTTGGAAACATGGCACTGCTGACTGATTTTTTTTTTAGGAAAAATGACATGTTGTAATGCAAATTATTTATCATACGAATGCCTAGAAATATAAGATTATATTTTTGCCGTATTGCCCACCCTTAGTCTCTTCCTAGTAATGTATTTAGTAGGGATGTAACAGCGAATCGATCTGTATTGATGAATCGGCCAAAATAGCGCATGATCTGATGCATCAATGTGATACATAAAAATAAATGTTTGTTTATTCCACAATTATTTTTTCTTCATTTTACTATGTTCAGTGTTTTGCACTTAGACGTTGCTTTTGCTTATGACTACACTGCCGTTATTGACCTTTAATAATAGCAAAAAATTCATTAAAAAAATTCCACGTATTTCATACTGACTGCAGACCCCAGTGTAAAACCGAATCGCATCGCTGCACATTTTAAGGAAAATGTATCTGACTGTTGGCTAAAATACTCAGTGTGGGATCGAACCATGGTTTTATCAGAGAAGAATGATTTTAGCCATAGCACAGTGTTAGAGGTTAAATCTGACTGCGTGTATCAGTGACTTATTTGTCATTGTGAACACGCTCAATCACACACAAATTGCACCAAAATATGACCCCTGCATTTTACCCATCACATGTGCACACGTGGAGCAGGGGCAGCTATTATATATATATATACACACAGACGGTACTTTGCTCAGAGGTACCTCAGTGGTACCCGAGTTGGGAACCTGCAACCTTTAAATATTTGTCTGAATGTGCTTTAGGCTTTCCTCGTTACCTTAGAACAGTTTTAAAACTGTCATGCTTGAGTCACACACTCGGGTTGTTGACCGAATGTATCACCGTGGTCCACGAGGTCCACGCTCTTGAGAAAAATAAACAGTGGATGTATTCAGTACAGAGTAGTGCAGCCAAATGAATATTTATATTTCAATGTAAAATAATATTTTTTTTATATAAAGAAGGAGTTTTGGGATTAAAGAGGTGAAATCTTACATCTGAGCAGTTTCAGTAAGGAAAGTCTTTCCAGAAGTTTGGAATGTTGTTTGAAGGCAGACAAATGCATTTTTGGCATTTTGGGTGATGTGGTGCTTTAGATCAGTTTCAGACAAAATAATGTTGGACTTGGGTCAGTGTCTGACTCAAGACTTGTTATATTTTGAGTTGAGTTCAGACCTAAAATGCAGTGCTGTGTATCACGTAGGGTTAGAATATTCTTCAATATTCAAACATGTTAGGCCCTATTTAAGCACTAATGCATACCTCGCAATTTCCAAGGAAAGTTGGAATGAACCTGCAGTGACCTTTTTGTAGCCCCTGAACCTTGATGTTAGCTTTTTTTAAAGCAGCAACCTCTTTAAGCTTTGATTTATACCCATTCTTGCTCATTTCATTGCTTTAGAGAGGGGCCTTGTATTAAAATTTGAGTTTAAATCATACTCTTTCATTGCAACTGCCCTGACAGTGTCATAAAGTACTGCAATGAAAGCACAGCATGCACTGGTAAATGCAAGCATTGTGCTAGCATCTCAAATCATCTTGATTTGACTTCCCGCTCTACTGCCACTCACTCTCTTAATTCATTTGAATAACTTTGATAAGCTCCAACGAGGAACAGGAGACAAAAGGCGAAACGAGGCCCAGGCCTATTCTTCATAGGCAAGCAAATATGCTTTTGGCATCATGGTTTCCACCAGCCCAGCTGCTCAGAGCCAGGCCTGGGATGAAGGGCAGATGTTACGGCAAACGTGTTTCCTCTGCGAGGTTTATTTATCCAGCCTATTTATACACACACTTTGTTTATTTACCTCATTAGTCCTCGTAGTGTCTGTCAGCAGGTCACTTCCATTGAGAAATTAAGAGTGTTTACAGTTTCCCCCTCATCCAAACACACGCATGCACGCACATTCACAATCGCTGATGGCAGACCACTTCCTCAGATGAGGTAGATGGGAAACATACAGGGCTGACACGTGTCAGATAGAAAGGTTCTCTAGCACAGAAAGCGTCCGACACTCCACCTTCTAGACAGCATGATGCTGATTGAGGTATTGGCGTCACACCTTTCACACATTTATATAAACGCTTTACATTTTATATCTTATTCAAGGTCCCACACTCATCATTCGGTGCTTTATGATTTACTTTACATTTTATCTAAAGCGAATTTCAAGATACAGGAACAATCAAGCACTTTAGCTGTGTTACAAAGAGTCCAACATGTTCCTGAATGTAGATGGCATGTGCTATAATAAAAACTATAAGTGCAACATTACTGTCTAGGAAACATTCTCTAGGCAGTTATCAGGTAGAAATCATTTGTACATGATAGGCTTAAATGCTAAGGTGGGTGAGGAACAGTGAGTCTTGAGATGCTTCTTGAATATGGAGAAGGACTGTTCAGCTTGTTCTACCAGTGAGGAACAATACAGGAGAAGAGTCTGGTGTGGTGTTTGATTCCACATGGGCATGACATCTCCAAGCGCTGTTCGCTCGCTGATCTGAGTGATCTGGTGGTTTCATGATTTGGTTTCTTGGCTTTCACTAACCTTGAGGAGACGGCAGCACTGGTATATTTCCACTTATAAAGCTATTCTGGGTAAATTCCCTTCTTATTTGTGTAGTCTCCTGTCATTTATAAATAACTGCTATAAATTCCGCTCATTTCATTTGTTGGATTATTGGGTACCCAGGATCTCGTCAGAACATCTTTCTTCCATTTTGCTCCTTGGACATGGAATAATCTTGAGAACACTTTGTAGCTTAATGATTTTAAACCCTTGAGAAAATTCAAAACTTTGATAAAAACCCCCTTGCAACCGAAAAGTGCAGATGTTATTCCTAAACGTACACACATGGACAAAATTGTTGGTACCCTTCAGTCAATGAAAGAAAAACTCAAAATAGTCACAAAAATAACTTTA
>JBBPDA010000004.1:0-13347 GCA_037974385.1 Arnoldichthys spilopterus | reverse complement strand
TAAACCCTTGAGAAAATTCAAAACTTTGATAAAAACCCCCTTGCAACCGAAAAGTGCAGATGTTATTCCTAAACGTATGTTTGATGGATGTATTGGCTTAATCCTCCCTGTCCAAAATGTGCTTGCTGTCTGTGTTATGTTTGATTTTATATGTTTTGTAATTTGTAATGGTGGGCCCTCTTGGCCAGGGCTGTCTTAAAAAAGAGATTTAATCTCAAGAGACTTCCTGGTTAAATAAAGGTTAAATAAATTACAAAAACACGGTTCAGACGCTCCATTCTTTACTCTTTCGTTTGTTTGTTTTCAGTTTAGGGAGCGTATCACTGTAGCAAGCCATCTATTTGAATCAAAGTGAGATCCATTTTTGTGAAACAATGTATTTTTCCAGTTTGCCTTAATGTCTGTCCTCCATTATCCAAGTAACAAGATCTATCGGTTTGCAATGAACTAGTTTAATTCAGTCCGCGAAGCCAGATGTGTGTTCAGATGTCGTGTCCTGCTGAATATTCAAATTCCACAGTTGTTTACAATGGCCGATGTGTCTGCAGAAGGCAGACATGTCTGAATGGCCTCCACCCCTACAATAATATAAAATCACCAATGTTGGACCTTTTCTGGGATAAAAGTAAACCTGATCCACTCACACTGCTGTCATGTATTGGTCCTTTTTTGAAGGAAAAATAAAGGAATGCCAGTAGTGGACAGGTCTTCTGCATCACATGGAAAGGTCTAGGTCTAGGAAAGGTCAAACCCGAACATGCTCATTTAATAATTTGGAGTGGATTATTGGGTACCCAGGATCTCATCAGAACATCTTTCTCCCATTTTGCTCCTTGGACATGGAATAATCTTGAGAACACTTTGTAGCTTAATGATTTTAAATTCTTGAGAAAATTCAAAACTTTGATAAAAACCCCCTTGTAACCGAAGAGTGCAAATGTTATTCCTAAACATATGTTTGATGGATGTATTGGCTTAATCCTCTCTGTCCAAAATGTGCTTGCTGTCTGTGTTATGTTTGATTTTATATGTTTTGTAATCATGCAGGAATGCCAGCGGTGGACAGGTCTTCTGCATCACATGGAAATGTCTAGGTCTGGGAAAGGTCAAACCCGAACATGCTCATTTAAGAATTTGGAATTAAGAATCTTTCTAAGATTTAAGTCTGATTCTAAATTCTAATTTAGATCTGGCTATTAGAACATGCACATACAACAGATCAAACAGACTTATTGGTGTGTGCTATATCAAAAAAAGTGAGCTTTTTAACAGTTTGTCAGCGTTAAACAGCTATTGGTTGCACTGCAGCCCACCATGTCACCTCCTGAGGCGCAGTGGGAATGCCGTACGCCCCGTTTCCCCCAGCCCCTAATTCAAAGCATCTTTCAGTGAGCGAGGCTCTGAAAAGGATGTGGCTAAAACAAATAAAAGAATCATAAAGGAGGGATCAAAGCAGGCTTGCAAATCCATTCCTTCTGGGCAAAGAGTCTTTCAAATAAAAGAAAAAAAGGAAAAGAAATCCCACATCCCGACTACATATCGCATGGAACGGGTCACTGGCAAACGTGTGCCTTGCGTTGGCTTGATGGAACGGACAGCGACAGGTCTGGCCTCCTGCCTCTCCATCCCAACACCTCCCTCCTTCCTTTTGCACAGAGTGCGTATAAGGCCTTTGTCATAACTCTCCCTATTTATCAAGCCTCCAGGGGGACATTTAGTTTTGTGTGTGTGTATGGGCCCCTTCAAGACAGATGTTGGCATGAACACATGACAATTATAAAGCACAGGCCACCAGGAAGTCGGTAATGCTTGTGTGCCTGGGCAGGGACATTTGGTTTACAGAGTTGTGAAGATCGCTCTCATCACAGCTGCCTTCTCTCCGCCTGTCCGAGTGCACAAGGGACTGACTGCCTTCATCTACTTCATGTAGCCTAACAGCTGAGCAGCCAGTCCCCCATGCGCACACTCCCCTCATACATCCACCCTGCTCAAGGGTGAGGTCTTTCTGTGTCCCTCACGCAAACGTCAGGCAACGGCAAAGGACCCTGGGTAAAGTGCGGCCCAAGTGGGCCTTTGCACGTTGCGCATACTTCCAGCATGATTCGTCCTCCGCGCTCGTAATTCGCAAGCGCTGTCGTTTCGCAGTCAATTGACAATATGTAACGTTCTGCATTTCGCAACACGTTTTCTTTGTAAGAGAAGAAAAGGAATATTCGAAAGCCACGAGGAGAATTGAAACAAAGCCGGCGGGCGAGACCAAGCAGTGTTACTTGTTAGATTTATTTCACAAAGGATCAAAGAATTCCTTTATTCATTTAAGCCACATTATGAGTAATTTTCCACTGAAAGGGGGAAAAAAAAGAATCTTCAGGCCCTTCATTGGGCAGAAACACATTAGGATAGTGAGAAATACATACTGCAGACCGAGAAGTGAATTCTCAGGAGCATTAAAGCTCGGCCCTTTGTTTGACTTGGTGTAAGCTGCGTGTCAGAAAAGATTGGCACTTTGGTTTACTTCCTTTGCTGGTACAACCACCCAGAGTTGTCCCAAAGAACAAAGGAGTCACTGTATGACAGTTTCTGCAGACGAGAGAGTCCGAGAAAGCCTTTGTAATCACCACAAAGGACATACCAGTCGGGTAAGTCAATAACTCATCCAGCAAACAAACTCTGATGTCGGTAAATGATCCAAACCTTTTTTTTTGTGCAAACTCCTTTGGCTTGTGGTTTGTCTCAGAGCTGAAATGAACAACGGTGCTGTGTGCTGTTCTTCTGACCTGTATCATGGCTATAAACAGAAGAAGTGATCACCCTGTGCTATAGGCCTCTCTATGGACATAATAGTTTCCCATCAGTGCAGCGGTGACGCTGATATTCCTTGATGGCAGCTGTCAAACGGAACCTGTTTACATAGGTCAAGTTTGCTCAGAGGTAAAGTGAAGGCTAAAGATGACAGCCTGCCACACTTCATAGCATCAGGGGATACACACACCCTTTGTGTTGTGAGGGCGAAACACAAACCCGAAGCGTTTCTGGAACGACCTGTGCAGAATGATGGGAAGAAACAGTATAATGAACTCCAGCGGGATGAGTAAAGTGAAAATGTGATCTGCTCAGTCATCACGGCAGAGCGAAGCGTGAACCAGGTCTCCTGTGGAGCAGTGGCATTGCGTAATGATAATAATGCACTGACCCCTGCAGAACTTGCCGTGCAGGGTCTCCCTCCACGGCCTTGCAGCCTTGAAAAAGAATCGTTCCCAGCTATTAAAATACCTCCAAAAATATGGGATGCTTATCAAATAATAAGAACCACATTGCCCCGTTTCCTCGCCAGCCTGGCAGGGACTTTAGCTAAGGAGATATCTCCACCTTTCAAGTCGCCTTTGAAGTCTGCAACCTTATGCCGGCCTTGTGTGTCTGGGAATGTAGCATGGCTATACGGCCTCTGAGGAGCCCCAACTGTTAAAGGGTCAGGGGTCCGCTGCTGCCTGAGTTTGCTCCCTTTCTTTGGCCACCTCACATGGCGTGTGCTGGACCACATGACCAGCTGTCAGTGCTGAGGAAAGTCGCAGGCACAGACCATCTCCCTGAAGATGCTATAAAACCCAGTCAGTGTCGCCAAGCCTGTTTTGGAAAAGTTTGTCTTTGACATACAAAGCACCACGGTCACCTGTTAAAAAGAGTGATCAATTCTCCTTTCAGAGAATAAGGATGAACTATGAATTATCTCATGTGGAGCAGGGGTGAGACCCGTATAAATGGCATAAAGTATTTTTCCATATTGATGTTTTTCCAGCGTTAAATGGTCCAGCTGATTTAACTAGAGGCACAGCAGCGCTCAGATCTGTCCTGTCAGAGTCCGTTACCATCACAGGTTGGTCTATCTTTGCTGACAGACAGATTTCCATACAGGGCAATTTTAGATTAAATGCAGTCCTCACATTAACCATGGATAAGAGATAAGAGGTCTTAGTCACAGTTGTTTGTATTTATGTATTTTTCTATTTCACTTTTTATATTTTTTCTGTATAGTACAGTTATTTTCTTTTTTTTTTGCATTGTTTTTATTATATGACCTTACTTTGCTACATTTTTTACTTTTTTATGTATATGGTGGCTACTGGTACAAAAGATTTCCCTCAGGATCAATAAAGTATCTATCTATCCATCTATCAAGTCGATGTGGTCAAGATTTAGGGCAGGTGGAGGCATATGCTTTCAATATCACGAATAAGGAAGCCAATCGTCAACTACACTTGGAATATGTGTTTATGCATAATGTCGCTGTTCAAAAATAGGAAAAGAAATCAAAAATGGTAATTTTACACAAGGCTAAAAAGATGTTTACCTTGGAGATGAAGAACAATGGAGAAAATGATGAAGAAAAATAAAAACTGGGGAAAATGAGATACATGAGTCTTATTTGGACAGCAGTGCTATGCTTAAATGTATGTGTAGTGTGTGCCAAATATGTAATAAGATCCAAACAATGTCCTTTACTTACTAGCGTCAGTCCAGATTTTGCCTACACATTGCATATAATATTCAAAAATTTCTGGGCCTAGATGTTAAAGACAAACCGAAGGTCGGTTGCAGACTAAAATTGTCCCTTTTTATCTGCTGCCTGTTACTAAATCACCCTAAATAACCCTTGCAGTGTTTTGTTCCACAAGCTGGAGGGGAGGAATACCTTCATATGGTAATCAAGGTTGGGTAAACACTGCTGTGGCATGCGTATGCAAGGATGGCCGTCTGTCTTTGACATTTAAGTCGGACGTTCACAATCATGCGTGCATTCTTCCTGCATGTCTCATATTCCTCACGTCCAGTCCAAAACGGCTCCCTCATGCAGCTCTTTCAGGAGGAAATTATTTTTCATTGCCCCCGAAAGAGAGGGCTGCTGCCAAGCACCGCTGATCCACACTCTCTGCTCTTGGGTTGCCAAGTCTTCCCCTACTCCCCCGAAACACTGCAGCCATTCTCCAGACCTGCTCCTGCAGAGCAATGGTGAGTATGAGAGATGAGCTTCAGCAGTGACCTCCCTTTCTACCTGCGTTCATCACTCTAAGGGCCACAGGGCTGTATTTCATTTCAAATGTGCTTTACGCTGTCATTTTAACAATATTTACATTCAATTACATTTCGTTTTCATCTTATCCATGGCAGAAATGTCCCAAGGTCATAGCCATATTATTTTACAAAGAACATTTAATATTTGTTTCTTTTTTGTGTTCATGTAAGCTGTCATTTCTTATGTAATGTAACTCTACATAATAACCAAGAGCCTCTCTGGCCACATTCTTTGTTTCTGCGGTCTCTTTTGAAGAGCTTGTTTTTTCTTTCCACTTTTATGTAGTTGAATTATTATGGACGTCTTATAAATGTCGCCATTAAAGTGAATGTTAGGTTACCCACATGCATTCCCCTTTGGCCAGTCAAAAACACAGGGAAATAACCATTGAGCTCTGATGCCTAGATGCCAGGGTTGCCTTGCAGCAGATGAATCAACTGTGAAACAGAAACTGTACTTTACTGCTGTGAATCAGATTTTTGCTCTACAATAGTCCTCACAAGTCCACCAGATCCTATTGTATGTAGCCGTGATATACAATGGTCTATGGCAACAGATCAACCAGAATGATACACATACACAGATCAGCCATAACATCATGACCACTGACAGGTAAAATCAATAACATTAACAATCCAGTTCTTCATTACAATTGCACCTGTCAGAGAGGTGGGTTATACGTATTAGGCAGCAAGTGAACAATCAATTTGTGAAGTTGATGTGCTAGAAGCAGTAAAATGGCCAAGCATAAGGATCTGAGCCACTTTGAGAAAGGCACTATTGTGATTCTCGTGCAAGTCAGTGTTTCTCCAAAACGACAGTTCTTGTAGAGAGTTCCAGGTATCTAGTAGGTGAATGAAGGCTAGTCCATCTGGTCTGAACCCAAAGAGGAGCTCCTGCTGCACAAAATGTTAATGCTGACTGAGACTGAAAGGGAACAGAACACACAGTGCACCACAGTCTGAGGTGATTCAGCAGCAGGAGAAGGAGCTACACTACAGGCAGGTGGTCATAATGTTGAGGTAGATGGGTTTAGGCCTCAGGAGTATTGCCGAGATGATTGACCCCTACCAAATTAGCAAGTGATTCAGATCTGCACCCTGAGCCAAAAGATTCGGTCCAGGCAGCATGCAGCACGCCAGGGAAGAGGCCTTGAAGTGTCTGGTGCTTGTCCGGCTGGCTTCCCTCGCTCGCACCCGGTGTGTCATGAAATATGATGACTCATTGATCCTATGTTTTTCTCCTCCGTGAAAGCACTTTTATCCTGTTTCCTGTTGCTGTGTCTCTCTGATTGGTGTTTATGTTTAGCAATCTGTTTCTCATAATCTTTTGCTTTTACCCTTTTTCTGTTTCCTTTTCAAATTAACTTTCTCTTTTTTTGGGAAATAATAGGGGATTAGGGTCCAACGCATTTGGCAACACTTGAAACGCAATAGGAAGTGCAACACCTTCAGCATCGGCCGTGGAGCTGACGCATGAGGCGCTCTGGCAATGTAAAGTTCCGCATCAGTCAAGACCAGATGACAGCTGTTGCTGTGATTTGATACTGGTGGACTGCCCGTGGATGGCTAATTATTCCAGTTCTAAGAGTAACCTATTTAGCGAAAGTCTGTATCGTTTTTATCAGTACCTTGCACTCTCCATATACATTCTTTGATCTTGCACATCTCCGCTGTAATAAGAATATATCTTTACTCACCACACAGCAACAACTCTCTTTGTAATGCCTAAAGTATGCCTTTTCTTCTCTCTCTTTCTCCATGGGAAATTAAAGTGATACCGCAATGACTGTGACCTTTCGCCAAGCCTTGAGGGTTTCTGCAATTAGCAATTATGGTCACATGGCTTCTGTGGAGGCCCCCGCTTTGTTCTCATTTACCAGTTAAGGATTTCACATAGGCCTACAATTGCTATGTATTTTTGCTAAATTACCGGCCCTAACTTTGATAACATTTTTGTCTAGGCATTTTAATCTCCGCCTGCAGATAAATGATGGTGTCAGGCTATTTGCTGAGGGCAGTATGCTGCTTTTCTTTTATGCGATGTGGACTGTGTTTACATTGTAAGGGATTTGTAAACAGTATAGGAAAGTCCTCTCTCTGAGGAGGCAGCCCAAGCAAACAGCCCGCTCCGGCACGTGGCCCTTATTGATGTTTTCTTTTTGTGCTTCAATGCAGCTTGGCCTTACATGCAAATGCCTGCTCTGAGCTTGGGCATGCAGAAGAAAACAGGCTGGCACACTCCAGAGGTGGGCTCTCCAGGGATGTCACCCCTCGGCACTGGCACCCCCTCACCCACCAAATTGTCCTTTACACGGAAACCATGCAGGCCTCCAAAATTGCTTTCAGATGTGATCTTTGGGTTACAAAAAAACAAAAAAGAAAAAAGAATGGTGCGGCTTCTTCCTCTCAGAGGTTGAATTAATTTATTGCTGTTTATTAAAATGCTTGAAGAGTCTCTCTGGTTTTAGATTTAATATATAAGTGTGGGTGGCAGCGTCCCCAAAGCCCTTTAAGGGTTTGAAAGGATGCATCTGTGTGGTGTCTGAGTTTTGCGCTGTCAAAGTCAGGCCTGTTTTTCCCAGTTTATGAAACATGCTAGTTTTTGTCGAATCCTCCATATTAGTGTTCCAATTATAAACATACAAAAAACATTTATTTAACATTAATTAATTATTTATTATTTTTTTTTTTTTTACAATTTTCTTCAAAAACCTTTTGTTTAGTTCAGAAAATGCTGCATGCAGTACTTGCCTTCAGTGTACTACTGCATGTGCTGGCATCATTTAATGCTGGAAAGTGTAGAAAGAGCCATTACTCTTTCAGATGGGTTTTCTTTAAAGAGTTATGTATCTTTCATAGTCATATATGCCCCAGCCTACTGGCACAGTGAGGAACTCTTCTCTAGGAAATATTTGTTTCTAAATGACTTTTTGCTTTGGGATTCCTGAAATTATTATTTTCTATGTAAAAAATGTGCTTAATAGTACGTGTTATTAATTCTGCATGTAGCTGTATATGACGGGCAGGGAACGTTTTTTTTCACTCTTGGTCTTACCCCTAAATAACCTTTTCATGGGAAAATAATTTCAGCAAAGCTGAATTTAGAGCACTGTCAAAAGCAATGGGCAAAAGAGCCGTGTTTCGGGGATCTGGTTCTTTTTCCTCTGCATGTTTGCAGAACTGCTCATTATTCTGAGGCCAGGCTGCTGAGTGACTGTTGATGACCCAGGCTTTACCACTGCAAAACTTTGGATACCACACCTGACAAAGATGGAGGGTATGGCTGTATTTCCCCGTATTTTCCATTGTTTTCGTGCAGGCTCTGTCAGGTCCTGACTCACGGTCGTAGTGGTTGCACAGGATGACTCAAAGGCCTTACTCACTCCGAGATCACTCTCTGGGGAGAGGCAGATATCGTTAAACTAAAATTGAGGTCCGCTCTCTCATTTACTCAGCGTGTCTCTGCTCAAAATGATGAATAGCAGGTTGGGAACTTAGTCATAATATTTATGGTGCTTATGGTGAACTGGTTACGCTTCTTTGAGGACTATGTGGTAATTATTTTGAACATTTTTGTCAGATTTTTTTGTTTTTTTGTTGTCAAAAACCCCTCAATATTAATGGCTTTGTCTGTTTGATTCATATTTTGAGTTTCATGAGAATATCATCACGACTGTTGATTTCTGGATTTTCTTGCCTATGATGGCAATGGCAGCTGTATTTGTGTGTAGGACGGACACTTGATGAAGCATGTCACTGCTGTTGGAAGGCAGCCGGGTTTCTGTGCAAAGAAAGAAAAATGTGAACTGTGGTTCATATAAGAAGAAATAAATGTTGTGATTTTACACAGTTTTCTTTGCAAAAAATGACATTTAAGGGGTGCAAATCACACAAGGAGCACAACGGAAGTGTCTGTTTTTAAGTTATTTATATGTCTGAATTTTAGCAGTAGTGTCCTTTCTTTTCTTACCATCGTGCACTTGTGTCTCTTCGAAGAACACATAACCTAACATTACACCTAAGAAAACTGAAGATGACAAAGGACTAACTCAATTCACAAACAGCAATCCAACCAGTCATTAACACATCCTCTGCTTCCTTAGCCAGTGGCCCAATGGGCCAGGTCAGTGCTCTGGCTATAGCCTGAGTACTGGCTGTGCCGGTGCAGTGGACATAAAGCCCATGGTCTTTATCTTACTGCATGATAATAGCAGAGGCCTGTAATCACATTTTTTCTGATTTACATTCTACCCCTTCGTCAGATTACTCATTCATGGCTTCAGCTTTCACTGTTATGATGTTGGTATCCAGTTATTATGGGTAGTGGTGGCCTAGTGATTAGGAACTTACCCATGTGACCAGAAGGTCGCAGGACCCAGTCCTGGCCCAGGTACCACTGAGGTTCACATGAGCAAGGTACCATCCTGCTACACTGCTCCCAAGGTGCTGCTGGATGGGTTAAATGCAGAAGTCACGTTTCTTTTTGTTACATTTTTTCATCTCTGTAGCACGTCTCCAACTCTTCTTGTGTAGCGTTCATTCCCATACTCCCATATCCTTCATTATGTCTCGTACTGATTACGGTCACTCCCTCTTTATTAGTCACTACCAAAACTTCAGCATATTCAAACCTCTGTAGCCAGGGTTCTCACTCACACACCGCCTTCAGCTCACGTCCCTCCATGCATTTACAGCTACAGTTACAGCTTCAATCTCAGATCAATTTTAAAAAATGTTGCTTCTCACCTTCAAAGCTCTTCATAAGCACTATGACTCTGATCCCCTCATGCCTCTCACTGTATCAGGTCCTCTTGTAGAAATGTTTTTGCTGTCCCTCTCAGAAGACTTTCCTCTATAGATGGCAGGTGTCAGTGCCATAGACCCCAAACTCTGGAATTCTGTTCCTCAGTCTTTTTGTGATTGCTCCTCCCTTTCTACCTTTAAACTAAAGACTCATCTTTTCAGTGATTACCTTTCAGCTTAGGTTATTAGTAAAGTGAAACAGCATCAGGATTATAAAAGGCATTATATAAATGTAAATTATTATTATTCTAATTATATAACTAGGATAATATTAATAAGAAAAAAATTATTATTATTATTATTATTATTATTATTAGGTGGTTAACACTGTCACCTCACAGCGAGAAGGTCCTGGGTTCGATCCCCGGGTTGGCTACGGGGGCCTTTCTGTGCGAGTTTGCGAGCTCTCCCCATGTTCGCATGTGTTTCCTCCGGGTGCTCCGGTTTTCTCCCACTGTCCAAAGGCTGCAGTAGGTTGATTGGATGCTCTAAAGTTGCCCATAGGTGTGAGTTTTTGTATGAATGGTTGTCTGTCTATGTGTTGCCCTGCGATGGGTTGAGCCTCCTGTCCTGGGTGAACCCTGCCAAAGGCCCACAGTCAGTTGGGATTGTTGTTGTTGTTATTGTTTGTTTTTGTTTTCTACATATAACCTGTCATCAGAAGAATTACTATAGAGGATTTCTTCACCCTCTCCTGCCCAGGCTGAAATGTCTCCGTTTCTGACTCATCTCTTTCTCGCTTTGCACATCCACAGGAGCCCGAGAGCTTTGACCCCCTGAACCATGAGGCCATTCAGCAGCTCTGTCTCAAGCACTGGAGGATCTGCTGAAACAATTAACACCCCCTCCTTAGCCTCACCCCAAAGAGAGAGAGAGAGAGGCAGACAGAGAGAAAAGAAAGAGAGGACTCTGAATCGTCATGTATGTCAGTGCTGAAGGCGAGGCTGCGGCTCAAACCTTGCTCTCTCTCTCGTGGCGTCCCTGCCCTGCCCCGCAGGAGGACTGTTTGTGTATGTGCAAGGATGATGCTTTTTCCAGACAGGCTGTGTGAGGAAAGGGGCCGGAAAAAGAAGGGGAGAAGTGTCCTACAGTTTTAATGAGAGGAAGAGTATGTGGTCAAGAGTGTCACGACTTGCCTCCCAGAGGGGCCTCTGGCGTCCTAGTGCTTGAGTGGATTGGGGCAGTAGTGACAGAAAAGAGAAGGCCTTTCTCCACAGGCCTTAATACTCCACTTCATACTTCGTCTCTCTGATATCACTTGTATAAGAAAGGCATAGCCAATAGAATTGCACAGCCAGTGAGTGAGTGAGTGAGTGATTGTCATTGTGAACACACCACGGCGCATTACTGTGCCCAGTGCATCAAATCGAAATGCAACTTCTGCATTTGACCAATCCGTGTAGAAGCAGTGGGCAGCTGACATCGCTCGGGGAGCAGTGCTTAGGGACGGTACCTTGCTGACAGGTACCTCAGTGGTACTTTTACTGGTCTAGGATTTTGAATGGCAACCTTCAGGTCACAGGGGCAACTCCCTAACCATTACACCACCACTTATGTGCTCCATCAGCTAGAGGGTTATAAACCCCCCAGCAAGGGAATATGGAGTAGAAGTGGGACTTTGTTTTCTGGAGTGATGGAGTAGCATTTCTGATAGTAGTCAGCTAACATAATTTCTTTACCTCAGTAATGCTCTTGTGGCTGGAGTGATAGAATACCATAAAATACCTTTTTTAATATTTCCCCCTTTTTCAGACAATGTTACAGGTGTATTATTAAGAGTCTTGCACAACCTACAGTGTAGAGTCTCTGTAGAGGGATGTACTCGCCAAGCTGGGGAATCAAACCCGTTTGCTGCATAGAGCTTACATACCATGCTACACCAACCACTGTAGAACTGGTCATCCAGCATCAATACCTGACATCAGTAATGCTCTTGGGGCTGAATGAAATCAAATCCTCAAAGCAATGTTCCAACATCTAGTGTAGAGCTTCCCAAGATGAGTAGAGATCATTACTGCAACAAGGAGGAAGACTCTCCCTATTAATACCCTTGATTTCAGAAGGAATGTTGAACGAGCAGGTTTCAAGGAACCTTTGGACATATAAACTGGTTTCCCAGACCCAGATTAAGACTACACTTAGACAAAATTAGATTCCAGTGGTAATTCTCCACTGATACTGAAATTAATTAGTGCAGAGATAACGTAATGATTATGGGGTTGCCCTTGTGATCTGAAGGTCACTAGTTCAAATCCCAGACTGCTGATGTTACAACTGAGGTACCTGTAAGCAAGGAAACATACCCAAGCACTGCTCCCCAGGAGCTGCCCATGTGAGCTGCCCACTGCTTCTACACCGATGCGTCAAATACAGCGGTTGCATGTCATTGTGGTACAGTGTGTTCTGTGCTCTGGTGTTTTCACAATGACAAATAATCTTTCATTTTATCTGCAATAAGGTTAAAAACTCTGCTATATTTAGGGGTATGCTTTCGTTGTATCCCTACTATATGCAAGTCATTTAGATAAACCAGGGGAAGTAGGGGATTTGGCAGTCTAAGTGGTAATCATGTCAGGAAGTGGTGGGTGGAAATCCTGGGAGAACAATCAACCAATATCATTACATAATACTTCTTAGTGCTGTGCAACATTTGAATGAACTACATGAAAAGAGATCTAAAGATATGCTCTAACAAAAAAAGGAATATAGTTCATCTGCAATGCAGTATATGAGATACAAATGGCTGTTTATTATGCCCTCCCAACTATGATACTAATGTACCAGATATTTTGGGACCAGTAGCAAGTGTAGTAAATGTAGTGTTTTACAAATGATACTATGGCAAAAAGTTACACCAAATGTTTACTGAGTGGAAGTCCAGGTGAAACACGGTGTCGGTCTAAAGTTTCCTTCTTTAAATAAATAACTGAGAGTATTGAGTGAGCGTGGCAGTGGTGGCCTAGTGGTTAGGACACTGCGCTTGGGACTTGAAGGTTGCAGGTCCCAGCCCAGGCACTACTGAGGAACCCTTGAGCAATATTTCAAAATATTGAAAGTTCACAATTTGACAAATCTCTGTAATATAAATGTACTAATCTTTTAATACAAACCCCATTTCTGGAAAGGTTGGTATTTTACATAAAATGTAATAAAAGCAAGAATGTGTGATTTAATTCTCTTGAACTTTTATTTAACTGATAAAAAAAAAAGAAAAGAAAGAAAAGATTGAAATCTCTGCAAGCTTATCTCAGATGGACCCAAATCAGTGGAAACATCTTCTTTGGTCAGATGTGTCCACCTTTCAGCTTATTTTTGAGAAAAATGGATTTTGAGATCTCCATGCCAGAGATAAAATGGACCACCCAAAATGATGTGTGGTATCTTTTTCCTCAAGTCCTTGGTTCCTCCCAAGGTTTCTTCCTACTGCTAGGGAGTTTTTCCTTGCCTCTGTCGCCCTTGGCTTGCTCTTTG
>JBBPDA010000003.1:19740070-19763820 GCA_037974385.1 Arnoldichthys spilopterus | reverse complement strand
CCGAACAAAACCTCGCAACTCCACACACAGCTGCAACTATACAGGAGAAGGACTTATAGACATATTTACAGCTGTGTACATCATGACACGTTTACTACTATTATTATTATTATTATTATTATTATTATTATTATTATTATTATTACTATTGTTATTATTATTAATAATAATAACAATAAATAATAATATAATTATAATAATGATAATTTAATAATAATAAACATAGAAATAATAATAATAATACTAATGATAATAATAATAATAATAATAATAATAATAATAATAACGAAAACGAAGCGTTATAACCACAGACAGCTACAATCGATCAGTAAAAACACATGTATCGTACTGTATCATGTGCATACACAGCTCTAAACGCAGATATGTAAGTATAAGTGCCTTTGCAACATATAAAAACACCTAATCTGACCCAGGGGGTTATTTCGAAAGACTCGTTGTGCTTTGTTCAGTCATTTTGCAGCACATTCTTATCATGTTCCGCAACATTGCTCAGCCGGTCTGCACCGCTGGAGCGCTGCTTTTCAGTCCTCAAATGAGTGTTTTTAGCCCTGAGACCGTGAAAAAACACGATTCTCCGAGTGATAAGGTCAAAACACCCTCTCTCTGGACTCTCTGCGTGAACTCCGGAGAGAGACCCAGCTGAGCCCGGTTTACACCATTAAACACATCCATAATGATCAAAACAGAACAATTATTCACCTCCTTCACTCTTAGAACAGACATTTTACACAATACACAAAACAAACAAACACAGAAGGTGAAGAAATGACAGAGAATATTATAGTATATGGAAAAAACTGTTTTTCATAATAATAATAATAATAATAATAATAATAATAATAATAATAAGAAGAAGAAGAAGAAGAAGTAGAAGAATAAGCCTAGTTATTATTATTGTGCATAAAGGCCATATAGGCAGGCAGGCAGGCAGACAGACAGGCAGACAGACAGGCAGACGGACAGGTAAGCACTGGTGTAATCTGGTAAACGTACTAAACAGCAGAATCACTGGGTGCCTTCTATGACCTAATGGCTCATCACACAGTAAACGACTCCACAGTCTCCAGTAATACCACAGTAAAACTTATTCAAGCCCATTAACTGGTTAAGAAGGAGCAAGTCTATTGTGGCTTTGGCATCTCGAGAGTTACCACTATAGTGGTCTTCCTAATGGGGGTGTTAAATAAATTCAACAAGTCTCATAAGTTTATTTACACCAGAGCTGGGGGAACTGGAGGTCCAGTAACCCATAGCATGTGTTGTTTATATCCCCTGTATCATATCCTTTCAGTTATGTTAATCATATTTCATTCCACGTTCATTCAGATCTTGTTTGAAGGTAAGGGCCAAGCCTCGCCTCATTGGTCAGTGGTCCCAGTATCTCAGATGGGGGGGGTGTACTCTTAACAGTCATTTAATATACGTTGGCAATAATTTAATAACCTATCTCCTGTAACCTGCGCAGTGAACGCAGTTATAACAGCCCTGTTCGTGGTGGGCCAGGGGTCCTCACTGTGGAGACCTGCGCAAAGCCCTCCGCATGGCTAACAAACAGCTTTTCACTGTTGTAAATATTGGCACGTCCTTTGAGCGGCACGGGACACAACTTGAGAGAACTTCACAATCGTGCACGTGTCCCCCCCCCCCCTTATTTGTCCTCCGTCTGTTTCTCCAAGATGGACTGATTCCCTTTGAGCGCGGCACTCGCTTTTTAAATGGCAATGAGAGCCCTATTTAGGGAGAAACACGTGTCCTAATGAGCTCTTTTTCAACCTGTTGAATGGACATGAGCACCCTGCTGCGAGCCAGGCCAGCCCCGGGACTATTTAATCCCCCCCTGCATGGGCTTAGTGCAAGTGGCGGTTGGCTTAGTGTCAGGAGAAGCGAGGGCCAGGACCCCCAAATCTCAGACGTGGTGGTCTACCATCCGAGGACATATATAGTGGTCTACCATTGGGGCAAAGGCAATATCTCAGAGGCGGTGGTCAGCCAGGACCCAACCTCTCGGTGACTCAGGCTACATCTCAGAGGCAGGTCTAACACGGAGTCCACAAAAGCACCAGGTTCGAGAAACTCAGGGCCCAAGCACCAACGTCCAGACCCAAGTGTACTGAGCGTCTGAGGAGGAATGGAGGACTCATTATTCGACTTCGACCAGGACGCGACGGCAGACCTCGCTTTCTGGGGCCAGATGGACCCCAACTTCCAGTTCCAGTCGCAGCTCGATTCTCTGCTCTACGATTGCCAGCTGTCGCCGTGGTCCTCCACTGGATGCCAGTCCATGTTCCCGGACTTCAGTGACCTGGAGTGGCAGACCCCGCGGCTGGAGGCCGGTGCTGAAGCGGACAGCTCCCCTGCGAACGAGGCCGACCCGACGGGCAAGCGCGCACAGCGCCGCCTATTGAGCCACCAACTCCAGCAGCAACAGCAGTCGCAGCAGCAGCAGCAGCCGTACAAAGTGCAGCGGCACGCGGCCAACATCCGCGAGCGGAAGCGC
This sequence comes from Arnoldichthys spilopterus, assembly GCA_037974385.1. Lineage (NCBI taxonomy): Eukaryota > Metazoa > Chordata > Actinopteri > Characiformes > Lepidarchidae > Arnoldichthys > Arnoldichthys spilopterus. The sequence continues at coordinate 19,761,302 of JBBPDA010000003.1, read as the reverse complement.
ATGCTGAGCATCAACTCGGCGTTCGAGCAGCTCCGCTGCCACGTGCCCACGTTCCCATACGAGAAGCGCCTCTCGAAGATCGACACGCTGAGGCTGGCCATCGCCTACATCGCGCTGCTCAGGGAGATCCTCATGTCCGGCTGCGACCCCAAGTCCTACGTAGACGAGTGTGTCAAGAACGGCTACAAGAACCAGACCAACGCAATCTGGAACACAAGTGGTGAGCGAGACCTGCGTCTATGCCGGTGTTGCACTGTATCTGGTGACCCATCCGAGTCTGTGAGCAGCAGTGGTGTGAAAAGTAGCCTCAGAAATGACCTGTAGCTTCAAACAGAAATTAAATTAGAAATTAAATCTAAATGTATTATTTAATTTAATTTAATTTTATTTTATTTAACCTTTATTTTACCAGGCAAGGCATAAAGAACAAGATTCTTATTAACAATGAAATATTTACAGTTTAAAATAAATGAAACTATTTAGGTTATTTGGAAATTCATCATGTTACTAATTTTGTAGAAAATAAGTGCTGGTATATTAAGTAAATTTACTAAAGCACATACTTATGAGTCTATGCCTGTGTCCATAGCCAGATGTAGCTCCTGTAAAATGCTTTCTATATAAATCACGCAAAAATGTAAAATATAGTCTTAAAATCCTTGGAATGACACCTGTTCCTTCTCCCTCATTACAATTCCATAACCTGTACATATGCAAATATAAATCACCTCAAACACAGAACACAGGACACAGAACATCTCAGATAAAGACAAATGCTCTGCAGTGCACACAGTCTGATCAAATATGGTGTAACACCTGATTTTTGGGTGAACTAAGATGTATTGGGTTGATGAGTGTAGTGTACACATTGCTTCATGGTGAAAGTTTGAGTTTAGGCCTTGGTTGGACAATAAAGTTAAAAATATCAAGTTGGCCATTGAACTCAAGAGACAAAAAAAGCCTTTATAATTAAGTTTAATTATAAGGGTTTTTTTGTCGCTTGAGACTGCTGCCACATCATAAAACACTGCACATGTATATGCAGAATGTAAAGCAGCTCATTTTAATATTAGGGAAGACCTGTTTAATGCACTCAGGTGGACCTCATGGCCATATTTTAGCTCTGAAGTTACGTTTGCATTGTTTGTACCTTGGGGAACCACATACTGAATCAATGGCCTTATGTTCCATAGGTAAGTAGGAGACATAAGAGCACGATCAACGTTCAAGTCTACCTGGACACAAATGAAGTGTTCATGCAACACTGTTAATGTTTATTCTGTTCAGACCTGCAGTAATGCAAGACAAATCTAACTAAAATGAACAAATAACCAATAAGGCTCATCAGACTGGAAACGTGTCCCTTACACAGTTATTAGGTGTCTGAAGTAGAAGCAATTTCCAATTTCCAGTTTTGCACATAGTTTTTACAGTGTAGTTTTATTCACCCCTAAGAGAGCTTCACAACACAAGTAGCAACTACAGTTACTGAGCATTTGCTGCTGCCATTAATGGCTTGGAAATGTGAAATTATTCTGAATTATAGCAACACCATGCAACATTTCAGTGTTTTCTTTCAGCAGATGATTTATTCATACATGACAAGTCATTGCAGATTTCTCTGTCTGTATGTAATTGAGGGAATACGCAAATGCCCAGGATCTCATTTGTTTCTAAATAAGGTTTTTATCACTTAAACAGACGTTATTAAACAGCTCCCTTTTCTTCACGCTTGTTGTTTTCCTCCCAGCTGTCCAGCCCTTTGGGATTTGTGCTCAATAGGGGCCTGTGTGTTGTACTGAACCGTGTTGCAGGGCACCGTCTCATCAAGGGGAACATTTTAATGAAGTGTGCCTCTTTTGTTCAGCCTGGGCCTGTGACTAGTTCGACGGTCATTAAAATGTATCTAAAGGCTCATGTTTGTCCTTCTTTTTGTTTTCTTCAACTGCAGATCTGACAGCTCGTCTTTCTTGGATAAAGTGGGATTAGGGCGCAGCGTGGATTAAGCTTGCCTCTTAGGGAGAAACCCTGACCCTCTGCGCCCCCACCCCCACCCCCACCCCCCAACCTCAGGGGTAGCTTGGCATCATGGCCAACTGACATCTGCAGACTTCTCACCACATAACACGCCTCTGCTCAGCGCTGAGCACAGCGGCTGCTTTTTAAATTCTAATGTGTCATGGATGAGAGAATGAAGCCTTGTGTTTTGTTCTGTTTTAATGGTGAATGAGACTTGTTTCAAGCCTCACTGGAGCAATGACATGCCACTTATCTGTGTGGACAAGAAGAGAATCGCTGAGGATCTCAGGGTGCCTGTTTAAGTGTTTGGCATGTGTTTCAGTATGAGTGCAAACGGAAGGGTGGGAATTTGTCCACCTTTGCATTATAGAGTAGTACTGTTTTGCACTAAACACGTCCTGCTCTGCAAATGCCGATAATGACTTGTACTCTAATATATTTGCGTATTTATTTTGTAATTTATGAAATTCTTATAATTGTTTACGTGTTATTTATTACATTTTTGTATGTTTTCTTTTTATTTTCTTAAAAAATCTGAATTTGCTCAGACTATAACATCTCTTTAAGTACAATGATGAGACATCCAGATTGATGAGACACGCATGTTTTGATTGTGAGCGTTTCTCTTTATGGATCTTAAACACTCTAACAGTGAAAAAAGTCATTACTGTACCATTACAGTGAATGTGCAGGTGTGTGTGTGTGTGTGTGTATTTGCATTGGCTCTGAAAATCAAATCCATTGGTGACATTGAATTCACAGCTGTCCAGTCTCACCAGAGTGCCCCGCACTCACAGAGTTCGTTTGTTTTATCCATTTCCCCTTTGGTAAAGGCCAACTCAGGGGAGCTGTCAGACTGCGTACACTCCCTAACAGAGCTGCATAGAGCTAAGGGATAAAGCTCACACATGTTAAGGAATAGTGTGATAATTAGAATTATATCTCCTAACGGGAAGGTAAGTAAGTAAATGTTGCAAATCCATAAAACACCATCTTGAGGTGAGATGTGCACTTTTAAAAATAATGGTTTCTTAATGACTTTTGGCTAAGGCATAAGCTGCAGGAAGAAAAAAACTGCCACTCCAAGTCACCACAAAGGTTATTGGATGGTTGTCTATCATTTCTGAGAATGATTTTAAACCCCTCTGGCAGAACTTGCGATTGGATATATCCAATTGGACATGTCCCATTCCATTGGTTCTTCTGTGATAGTTTTTCATAGACTATTTTTTATTTCTAAGCGTGTGGTATGTCTCTTTTCTGTCCTGTCCTTCAAGGGCTTTTTCTCTGCTGGTAATGGCCCTCGGTGGATATAATTGAGCTGGAGCTTTGAGTGGTATGGCAAGTTCATTAGCATAGCTGTCAGACTGAAAGCTTGCAACCCACTGAAGCTCAAGCACCTGGTTCATCTTGAGGTAAGGTTCCACAGACAGTTCTCTGAGGGGTGGTTCGGTCTCACCTCATGGGCTTAGGCTTTTTCTAGCTTCACCTGCTTCAGTAGATATTGTTCTCTTGACCGCAGACCCTCCTGCTGTTTTACACAGCCTCTGTGTCCCCACACCTCTGTTTAACTCGCAACCTGCTCCGAATGTTCCTGCTGTGAAAGATAGATTTTTGGAGGGTTGAGTGTTTCAGACCTAGTCTTTAGAGATTGGTACTGACTTCATTTATACATTTGGCTGACTCCTTCATCCAGGGTGATGTACTTAACAGGACCCTCATTCCATCTCCGGGGGCAATGGCAGGTGTGTGATTGCTCTCTGGTTCCCAGGCCACCGATCAACATAACACTAACTCTGCTGTGCTATTACAATACCAGAGGCTTCCGTTACACCCCTCAACCAGTGCACTTCTCCACTTACATGTTGTGTGGCCCTGGAGAACTGTGTGTGTCAGTGTTACACGATGTCTGAGTGATTTATACCTCTGGCTAGGTACAGGTGGACGCTCCTATTCCCTGCTCATCACCAGTGACTCCTTCCATTTATATGTATTAGAGTAATGGTGATGTGACTGTGCAATGTGAGTATATACGAAGATCAGTTGAAGACCAGTTGATTCTATACAAGCAGCAGAAGGTAAACGAAAAATAACCAGAGATTTAAAGGTTGATTGGTGTTCACAGCTTGTACTTTGCCATTCACTATCAATGCAATGTGGCAAAAAAACTGGCATGGCCAGTACTTGGTATAATTGGGTATAACTGGTCCATAGTGTATCACTGGTAGGGTCTCCCTCTAGTGCAATGGACTGGTTATGGCACCAACATGGTTCTCCTTAATTACAAGACATAAAGGTACAATTAACATTTTCACAGTTGATAACTGTATCAACTTCAATTAATGGGCAGTGGTAGCCTAGTGGTCAGGGACTTGCTCATGTGATTGGAGGGTCTCAGGTTCAAGTGTCAGCCCAGTAACCTCTTAGAATTAAATAGTACTTTATTAATCCCCTGTTGGGACACAACATTTAGCAAGAAATGGTCCTGCTACACTGCCACCCGGGTGCTGTTACTAGCGGCCTGCTGCTCTACGTGTGGATGGGTTGAATGCAAAGGTTACATTGTTGTGGTGAACTTTGTGTGATGGGGTGTGTTCACAGTGACAAACAGTCACATTCACTAATTGGGAGTTTTTACCCCCGTAGCTGCAGTAACATCATCTGTCATTTTGGGAAGGCTTTACATTAGATGCTGATTTGATTGCATTAAGCTACGTATAAGGGTTTTACCGAGGTCAGGATCACAAGTTCTGTATCACAAACACCACCACAAGTCATGCCAAAGGTACTGAATTATGTCTCTATCGACATCTAACAAAAAGAGATGTTTCTATATCTGGACCTGGAGGGCTGGTGTCCAGCAATGTTTGGTAATTGTCCTCCTCACACACATTCACTACATTAACAATTAACTCCATTTAAGAGGTGAACAAAACCAGGCTGTGCTTGAACAGGGAAATTATCAAATTGTGCTAAACACCAGCCTCCCTCCAAAGAAAGCAGTTCCACTGCTTCATAGCACAGTGATGTCAGACTTTATACACCTCTAACCAGTGTTTGGCATTAGGCATGGTGACCTAAAGAACTCTTGTAGATGTTCAACTGGACTGATTTTTAGTGACTAAGAAGTTAGTAGAATATGGGAGCAGTGGAGGCCTAGTGGTTAGAACCTTGCCCTTGTGAACCAAAGGTCACACGTCCCAGCCTGGGCACTACTGAGGTTCACTTGAGCAAGGTACCGTCCCACTACACTGCTCCCTGGGTGCTGTTGATAGCTGCCTGCTGCTCCACATGTGCACGCGTGATGGGTTAAATGCAGAGGTTGCATTTCGTTGAGGTGCTTGAATGAGTTCACAATGACAAATAGTCACTTTCACGTCACTTCACTCTAATTTACACACTTAAACCATTCAGCAACCCCTCAAGTTCTGTACATAGGCATTGTATTAACTTCCAGCATGATAGAAATGCCTCATCATCCTTTCCTCTAAAAGACAAAAAGTGGATCTAAACCATGCCAACCAAATGCCCACCATAGCATAACTAAGCCACAACACCCCCAAGGGATCAAGCATGCAAGCCTGTAATGTTTACTTGCTGTACACACTCACCCATTTGTGGAGAACATGGTAAAGGATGACTCATCTGACCATATCACTTTTTTTTCCACAGCTCTGTAGATCAGTGCCTGTGGTTTTTACACCACTGAACTCTCAAATGGCCATTTGTCTATAATGAGGGGGTTATGAAATGTAACCCTGCTATAATATCCCTCTTTATGTAGTTGGATGGACTGTTCTTGCTGACAGTCTAAACACATCTTGCATTGACATTCTCGCCTCACCTGAGCAACTATTGGCTGTTTTTTTTAAACATCACACTAACGTATAAGCATCACTTTCACTGACTATAGGATTTCAACCACAATTTCCAGCCCAGATTACTGACGTCTTCCTCAAAGATCTAAATGCAGATGCCACTTTAGTCACTGTTCCTACTAAAAAAGTAGTAAGAGCAGTCATTGTGACTGAAGCTCACCTTTCCTCTTTCCATCCTGATCCCAACCTGACTGGCGACCACATCTTTGATCAAATCTTTAAGCTTTAGCATTTTTATTTTTGAACAAAAGTCAAAAAAACAAAAATATAATAAAAGCACATAGGAAACTTCAGTCCTTATGTTGTAGGATGTCAGATATGTGTGCAGTTATTCAGTACTACAAGGCAAAAACCTTTACTTGAGATGGAATAATTATTTTTCTAAAGTTACTTCTATTGGTGCAGGTGTTTGGTCTGCTTACTTCTGCTTAAACCTACATAACTACAGATGTATATATAAGTAGCTACTGATTATTTTTTGTATTTTCTATTTGGCGACTCATACATGGTAAACTGATGAATGTTTATCTCCATACTGTGCAGACTTTTTTTTTGCTAATTCCTAATCATGTCCACAAGGCATTGCTTTGTACATAGCGAGGGTAATCAGGAGAACATGCTTTTCTGTTCAGTGTAGCGTTTAGGTCACTACATGCTTTACACAGACCTTGGTTTGTTTTGAGACTAATTACAGTAACAATGTTCACTCAGCTCAAATCACAGCCTTCCCACAATTGTAATTACTCAGAGAGAATGAAACATATCTTCTTTTTTGTTGTTCAAACAAAAGGAGGTGAGTGTTAAATAGAGCACCTTTCTGCTTCTGGGATTTACTTTATTGTACAGCTTTGTTTAAACAGGTAATAGGAAACTCTGAATTGTGTTGCTGTTTTAAGCAGTGTAATTGAAATCACAGGCAAATGTCACACAGTCCTATGTTTAAAATATTTTCTTCTACATTACTATTATTATTCCTTTTATTACTTTTGTTATTTATACTACTGTTAATAATAATATTGAAAATAATGGGCATCATGGTGGTGTTGGGGTTTGCATGGTCACCTCACAGCAGGAAGGTCCTGGGTTCAATCCCTTGGTCAACCTTGGGTGCCTGTCTGGTGTTTGCAAGCTCTCCTCAGTGTTTGCGTGGGTTTCCTCCCACTGTCCAAATGCATGCACTTGATTGGATAATCCAAATTTCCCATAGGTGTGGATGTGTGTGTATAATTGGTTGACCTCTTGTCCTGGGTGTACCCTGCTTTGGGCCTAGAGTCAGCTGGGATCAGCTCCAGCTTCCCCGTGACCTGAAATGGATGAATGGTTTCGAGAATGAGTAAATGAATAATACTAATAGTAATAGCAGTGTTTATGTGTGTAGGAGGTAGAGAGATGTTGCTCTGAGGCAATAATGTTCTAAAATAGAAAGAAACAACACTGCCTTTGAGCACCAAATAAAAAAAATGTATTTTATACCTAAATATTGTGATAGAAACTAATGTTTAATGGTTAAATAACATTTTTCTTTTTTATGCAATTTTATTTGCAATACCGCAACTGTGTTGTGATGGTGCAACATTTTTAAGTAATGTTTTAATCAGCTGTTTTAGGCCATCAGGCATTAAGCATTTTCAGGTCACGTGTACTGCCTTCAGTTTTCTAAACATATGTACATTGCTCACATTTTTTTTCGACAGCAGTTTGCATCATTCTAGAAAAATATTTTAAACCGTTTACCAGGAGAGTTCTCATGCCACTGGTCTGAGATGAGAACACAAATGAAACATCAGATTTAAGGTGGAAACATCATGTATCAGCCTGTGTTTACAAGCGCAAGAATCTGTGCACTGCTGCCTAAGTGCCTTGTCAGGGCCCTTGAATTTTACCTTTGACTTACACGTTACTGTAAATGTCCTGCTTGTGTTTACACCAATCATGACTCTATTATTGTCCTGAGCTCAGCCAATCAGCAGGGTAAACAGGCCATGTTTGCCCAGGGCTGGGGTGGTGGATGCAGGCCACCTGGGCCCTCACAGCCCTGTAAGCTTCAAACTAACCTTGGCACTAGGGTCACAAGTGCACCTCTCATTAAACTGCACTGTTTGTTGAGGAAGGCTGTGTGAGAGGAGAGGGAGCTGCCGGCACACTTGCTGCAGTAATTAGAGGCAGACACTCTTCAAAGAGCAAGTTAAATTTACAATGAAAACTGAATAATGAACGAGGGATTAGTGAAGGGACGGAATGTCTGACAGTTTGTAAAGGTGAAAAAATGCTACCGTGGTAACAGCAGAGCTTATGTCAGTAACACAGAAGGAAAAATAAATCATGGTATATTTTTATTACAGATGTTACTGAAATGTGTTAATCACTGATGTAACTCCATTCATAGTAAATATACTCGCATTGGTACAAACAGACTGTTACATACATCCTGCACTCATCTCTAGCCAGCAGATACAATTAGTGTGATCATGGAAAAGGCCTAAATCAACTAACAGTGGATCTACAGCTAAATACATCAAATTTCTCTCTCTCTCTCTCTCTGTTGTGTGTGTTTCTATTTGTCTCTTTCTCTCTATCTGTTTCTTTATTTATTTCTCTCTCTCGTTCTCTCTGTTGTCTCGGTCACCCTCCCTCTATCCCTTCATTTATTCATCAATTAATTAATTTATTTCTCTCTGTGTGTTTTTATCTGTCTTTCTCTACCCCTTTCTGTATTTCTCTGTCTGCCTTTCTCTCTCAATCTGCTGTTTTGTGGGCAGTGGTGGCCTAGTGGTTAGGACACTGAAGGTTGCAGGTTCGAGTCCCGGCCCGGGCATGACTGAGGTACCCTTGAGCAAGGTACCATCCCAGCAACACTGCTCCCCGGGTGCCGTTGGTAGCTGCCCGCTGCTCCACGTGTGCACGTGTGATGGGTTAAATGCAGAGGTCATATTTCGTTGTGGTGCTTGAGTGTGTTCACAAAGACACACTTTCACTTTTGTGTGTGTTTCTATCTCTGTTTCTCCCTCTCTCTGTGGTGTGTGTATGTTTCGCATTCTGTCTGTCAACCTCTCTCTCACTTTGTCTTGCACTCTCTCTCTTACTTTGTCAGTCTGCCATGCTACTGTTTCCCAGAATAACAGACATCTCTGTTTTAAGCTCTAATTTCTGTCAGTTGGTTTCACACTATGGCCAGTTCACATAGGACAATAAGACTTTGTAAGTGAAAGTGTGTGCAGTAGTGTTGGGTGTGACAGCTGTTCAAGTGCTCTAATTTTCACTGGTCTTGCACTTCAAACTTTTACATCAGTACAAGAATTTCAAAGAAATTTCCAAAATAGGGAAGTTTTGAGGGCCATCACTAGTTCCCTGTGACTAACAGACAGGATTAAATATGCAAAGTTCCATAAACTTTTTCACGGTATGGATTAATTCATACGAAAAAACATCTTCAGAACCGTTAAGGCAAACTCTGAGAAGGACATTTCCCATAAGTTAAGGGAAGTTTAACCCAGGTCTCGGTCTGTAGGTGTAGGATAACCTGCAGTGAGAAACGATCTGAGTGTCTATTCATTTGTGCAGTACAGATGTGGCTAATGTGGTCAGCCTGCTGAAAGAGTCCTGGTGTGTTGGAAAGTGGGATTTCCTTGAGGAAAACCATTGGAAACAGCCACCAGATATTGCTTTCTTACGCTCTTCTTAAAACAGTCCTGCTTGCTTTGTGTATGTAGGAAATCTGTAGTTTTACATGCAAATAAATGTAAATGAAGCATTGGTGCAGGAACCCTCGTTCACATGTTTTTGTCATTGTTCTTTTTGCACACTTATTAAAGCATTGCAGGCTTGGCCTGTCAGAGCCCAATCCATTGTGTGTGATGGAAGCGTTCTGGCCCATTTGCTTCACCTCAGCTGAAATCAAAGCAAGCAGCAATGTTCTGGAGGCCCCTGGCACCCCGGAGAGAGGCCACGCAAAGCCCCAAGATCCAGTCCTGACAGGAGACAGACTGGTGAAATCTGCATCATATTAAACAAACCTAAATGCTTCAAGCTGTTACACACTCCCTAATGAAACATTTATGAAGGGCCCCTAATGCGATTTCAGAAACACCTTGTCATCAGGGTTAACAAAGAAAATGGAGGCATGTGGATGTATGAATGATCAGTTCCCTCAGAGAATTGCTTAGAAAAGGCAAATTTGCATGAATAACTTATCCGCACATCTCAAGCAGTAGTTCCCAGCCTTACTGGCAGTGCATCACACATAGATTCCATTGACAGGCCTAATTATAATACTAAATATTACATTTCAAACATTTCTATTGCAATATGTAAACAAGGTTGTTTTATCATAAAACACTAATATTAGAATAAATACAAATAACAGTCATGCAGTAAACAGTGATTTTATATGTCAGTGTGTTGGATTGACCATTCCCAGAGTTCTCGTAGTGGACGCCCAGTATTACTGTAGCTCCCATCAAATCGCTGGTTTGGGCTCAATCAGACCTTCATTAGATGAAATCAGGTGCTGATGGAACTTCACACACATCCATGCAAAGAGTGGAGGCTTAGAGGAGAAATCAGGAGTCAAACCTGTTCTTCTAACCAGCTCACACACCATCAACTACTTTTTAGAAATAAAATAAATCTTCACTCTTTTCACTGCTTTCCTGTTTGTTTGCATTTATTCTAATGTTCACTTCTGTTTCTGCTGCAGAAAGAAACTCACTGCTAAGATAAATGGCTTTAAACTCTTAACACAGGGGCCTGAGACTTTTGCAATACTGTAATTGACAGAACACATGCAGTGGTCGATGAATACATTTTCCTGTGAAGGAATAAAATATTGTTCACTTCCCGCTATGCAGTTTGGAATTCCCTTCCCATGGAAAACTTCCACTCCCTATGACGTGGAATCTCAAATGTCTGAATGCCCTGTGAACTTTTCAGGGAAATTACGGAGCAACTGAAATGCACCTACTGTTTCCTTTAAAATCTTGCTAAGAAGGCGAGTGAGTGGTAAAGCGTCGCACCTTTTCTTGAGAGTTCAGTGGTGAGTGAATAGAAAGCAATTTCCTTAAGCAAAGATTGGTTATGAGCAAGCATTACTAAATGTTAGTGGGCGTCACTGCTAAATGGGTCCTTCCCTTTACAGAGGTAGAGGGTGCGAATGAAGAGATTATGTATTCAAACAGTGATGTTTGATGGAACATGTTTGCACTCCTGGCTCACCACAGAGTGTCACATTCACACCATCTCTACAGCCTGTGGAGCAAAGCACTTGTTGACACTCAGCTACTTGCGAGAGAGACAAGAGGAGAGTGGACATTACGCACATCACAGTGGAACACAGCTGGATTTTTTTTTCTGCCATTTTCTGTAGATTGCGTCATTGTTCTGAAGCAGGTGAGTGTCACGGAGCATCCAGTAGCAGCAGCAGTCTTGTTGAAGCGAATGCCACTAGTATTAATGGAAGCAGCAGCACTGCCGATGCAAACCAGCTGCGTCTTTTCCCTTGCAGAGCATCTTCTGTTTGTCTCAGTTTGAAGCACACATTGTATGCATACGCTCGCCGAGGCACACAGACATGAGGCCGTACACCTACACAGAAAGAGTGAGACATGCAAGCACAGCATTGCGTCCATCTGACTTTACTTAGGATCAGCTTGCTGAGAGTGGCTTGGCGTGGGCTGCACAATCGTATATGCTGGACCAAGAGGCAACCAATCATGCCATGCATCTGGACTATGAAGTCACTCAGTTCATAAAGCACATCCTACAAATCATCTCCACCATGAGTCGTCGTATGATCTTCATAACCAGCCTCATGCCTCAATGTGGTTCCCGGCTCCATCTTTCCAGGTGAGGCTTTAATTGCTCAGGCAAAGTCCTGAACACACAAAAAAATCCCAAGAAGTGCCAGAACCACACAAAGCCAATCACACTTTTAACCCCGAAGACATTTTCACCTCCTTTCCTTTCTATTTATTGCAGTCTAAAAGCAGCCACAAGCAACCCTCCGCCAATGCATATGAGAGGCCTCTGCAGAAAGGATTTCGGCTTATTAAAGAGTTCCAAGGCCATGTGGAGCTGATTTGGAGGTGTCAGGGAGATATAAACGCGTCATCTTAGCAGAGTGAAATATGGCATTGCACATCTTTGATCTGATGTGGGTCATCCTCAAGAGCCCAGGCAGCACCAGAAGAGCGCCTACCAGGGTCTGCAGGGAAATGTGTATGGTATTATACCTGCCCTCACAAGCTCATGTTCTAAAAGGGCCGCACTGAGCTGCTCTAGCCATATGGAGTCTATCTGAAGCAAAAGGGCTGATAGGAGGGAATACAGGCCGGGAGGAAGGAGACCTAGACCACTTTAAAAGGATAAGAGAAGAGATGATGTTTAACTTCAGCTGATTTGTGATTCTGCATTGAGAAGCCTTCAGAAGACTAAAATCATTTGTTACTATTTATCTGGCGAAGACAGAAATAAGATGGCATTAAGATGAATTTCAGAGGCAAAATGAGACAAATTCACTGTACAAATGAAATATACCTTCTTTGAATATAAAATAAAGACACAAATCAAATCCTCTATGAACAATAGCCAGTGAACAAGCCAGATATGGTGGTACCTCAGCCAAAGCATCTGCTACATGCAACATTTATCTAATACTGCACAAAATGTGGTGGTGGTGGTGGTGGTGGTGGTGAGGGGGTTCTCGTAACATCCAAATAAAGAATCTCCATTAAAATATTTAGAATCAGTCCATTGTGAAAAGTGTTCATGGTTCTTCCAAATCATAACAGTCTATGTATAATTGCTGCATAGAATATAAGCACAGAGGAGTGTGCTCTATGATAACACTTGATGTGCTTTCTCTTACACAGCTTAGAACTTGCTTTGAAATGTTAGATGATCATCAAAACCTACTTTTTTATATACAGTCGTGCTTGAAAGTTTGTGAAACTATTAAAAGTTTCTATATTTTATATGAACGTGACCTAAAACATCATCTGATTGTGCAGGACTGATCAACAGATATAGCAAACATGTAGTTGCAGTTATTGCTGCACAAGGGTCACACAATATACTGAAAGTCAGGTCCACTTACTTTTGCAGGTCCACTTTACTTTTTTCTACACACACATACGCTATTGGATCTTTTTTTCAATAAATACACAATAAAATATAATACTGTTTCTGTCATTTTTGTGCCATTTGTTTAACTAGGTTTTCTTTATCTACTTTTAGGACTTGTTTGATGATGTTTCAGGTGATGTTTTAGTCACATTCATATAAATATATAAAACATTTTAAAGAGCTCACAAACTTTTAAGCACCACTGTAAGACCATCTCGAGCTTTGCCTGTGATTGGAAAACATCTGTGTGTTATGTCCAAACATAATTCCTAAACAACCCTGCACAACTACTTGATCTTTTCCCCATTAGTAAAGACTCGCTGGATTGTGAAAGGTGCTATTTTTAACTTTAAACTTAACTTAAACTTAACTTTGAATGTTAAGAAAAGAGAAACAACATTTTTCTTCACAAACGTCTGGGTTTTAAAGGATTTTTTAAATAAATACTTCAGTCTGCTGTGATGGACTGGCCTCCTGTTCTGGGTGCATGTTCAGCTGGGATTAGCTCCAACTCCCCTGCACCTAAGATGGATAAGTGTTTTGGGTAATAAATGAATGAATGAATGAATGAATAAATCTGCATGCTTCAAAAAGTGAAAATGACCTCCTATAACCTTTCTTTAGGCAACGGCAAAATGTTTCTTAAAAATTGTAAAACACCAAAAATGCAGTGATGAAGTTTTTGCTGCATTTCAGTATATTATGCTCAGTTATTCCCTCTCAGGCACAGGCAACTGTATTAATATAATATGATATATAATATAATATAATATATAATATATAATATAATATAATATAATATAATATAATATTAAATAATATAATATAATATAATATAAAATAATATAACAATATAATATAACAATATAATATAATATAATATAATATAATATAATATAATATAATATAATATAATATAACCTGAGGGTGAAAAGCAGTTGAGCTGTTTTATGCCTGCAGTTCTCTGCTATGTCTGAGCCAAAGACAGATCAATACTGAACAACTGAAAAACTTTAATCACCTATTTGACTAAATTAAACACCAGTATCATTTTTAGACCCACTGTAAACAGGGAAAGGTGTTTTTTTATCAGTGTGGACTGCCTGTCCGCTGGACTATTCCTTTAAGACTCTTTGAAGGCCACTTTCCTCACTTCTGAAGGCCAGGGCAGACTGTCAGATGGCTCTGTCCGCTCACTGGGCCTGTGTTAGTGTTCTCCAGTCCCATGTGCACTGCATGTGCTTCATTAGGAGGAGGAAAAAAAATCAAAAGAAGATATCTTTCATAATGTAAAACCTACTGAAACTGACCGAGCTTATAGAAAACATCCAGCAGCCTGTTGTGGAGCACTGGACGCCGGTGAAAGAAAGCTGACATGCAGTATTATTGTCTCCTTCACAGAGACAGTGCAGACGCGCCGCTCTTATGGCCGTTAGCGGGGAGAGCTTCTGAGGCCCTGCCAAGGCGCTCGGCGCTGCGGGCCCGCTCGCACATGTGTTCCAGGGGTGTTGCGAAAGCCTGGACCCTTGTCTGGAAAACAAAAAGGCAGAAGACTTTCATCGTGGACGAGAAGATGTTAAGAAAACGCCGAGCTACCTGCGGAAAGGATCCGGGGGTCCTTGCTGGAATAAAGCGCCACGCAAACCCCGGGGCTACAGTGAACACGGCGTGAGGTTCGGCACCAGAGACTCGTATTTTATTAATTTTTTATTAATTTATTTCTAAGTGTTTAAGGCCATAATTTAGCAAAAGCTCTCTCACTGTGTCCCACAGAGCCGCTGACCAGAGGCACGTGCGCCGCGCGGGACCCGTGACGTCACAGGCCACGCAGCTGGAGTAAGCGGGAGAAACAAGACTGCGTCCACTGTAGACACAGTAGTGGTTCACACCCTCAGTGCAGGAAAACTTGCACTAACACCGCTGTAAAGAATACACTCTACTTCTGACGCGCTATGAGGAAGTGAAGTGAAAGCGACTCTTTGTCATTGTGGAAACAATCACACACACAATAAACTGTGACCTCTGCATTTAACCCGCCGCGGGCAGCCACCAGCAGCGCCCGGGGAGCAGTGTCACCGGACGGGACCTTGATCAAGGGTTCCTCAGTGGTACCTGGCCCAAGACCTCACAAGGGCAAGGTCATAATCACTAGGACACAATAACAATAATAACAATAATAATAACAATAATAATAACAATAATAATAATAATAATAATAACAATAATAATAACAATAATAATAACAATAATAATAATAATAATAATAATAATAATAACAATAATAATAACAATAATAATAATAATAATAACAATAATAATAATAATAATAATAATATTGTTGCTGTAGTATAGTAGTAGTTATTTTGTTGTTGCTAATATTAAGGTCATAATAAATAACACCCGAATTAATACAGTTTTATACTATTTATCAATTGTTTTTAAGTATTTTATTATTTTTTACTTTTAAGCTTGTTGTTGTTAATACTACATACACAACTATTAGTACTACTAACACTACTACTGCTACTAACACTACTACTGCTACTAACACTACTACTGCTACTAACACTACTAGTACTACTAACACTACTAGTACTACTAACACTACTAACACTAACACTACTGCTACTAACACTAACACTACTAACACTAACACTACTACTTCTTCTATACTCAGTAATGGTTATTATTATTTCACACAGCTGTTCAGTTGTTCAGATAAGTTAAGTGCAGGGTTAAGAACTGTCCAACAGAAATGTGCCCTGAATCTTTTCCTATGGGGCAAGTGTCACTTTGGAATTTGACTAAACTCAGAAACTCTGCTCTCTGAAATACCCCAGAAAAGTGCTTGATTTCAGAATTCTTCTTCTTCTTCTTCTTCTTCTTCTTCTTCTTCTTCTTATTATTATTATTATTATTATTATTATTATTAATATTAATATTATTACTATTATAATATAAACAAATGCTGTCCTGACAGACAGATTATTAATCCAGCGGGAAATGTAGGTTATATTATAATGATATTAAAACTGTATTATTATTATTATTATTATTGTTGTTGTTGTTGTTGTTGTGTGAGTGTAGATGATACCGAGCCCCTCCGCTGGACTGATCGCCTAAATGATCTCAGTGTAACTCAACACTGATCCCTCCTGTTCATGATCAGCCAATCAGAGCTCACCTCTGCCTCCCCCCTCTGCCACCCCCCTCAGCTATTTACACCCTGCACCGGGAGCGGAGATCCTCCAGGAAAAGAGCAGCCGAGTCCGGGGGACAGTTCCTGCGGGACGCACAGTGCCGGCTGCAGGGCGCGCGGGGTGGACGCTACCTGTGACTTGAGAGGGACATAGCACGTACACGCGCGAGCGCACACTGACAGGCGCGGGCACGCACGCAGGCACGCACACACACACGCGCGCGCCGAAAGTCTTCCCCGTCCTCCGTCTCGCTCGGCCCGGATCTAAGTTTCCAGCCACGGATCTGACGGCGGAGAGCGCGTTTTCGCGGCCGCCCCTGCACGTCCTGAAGAGAGAGATGGAGGAGAGCTCGAGCTCGCCCGTGTCCCCCGTGGACAGCGTGGTCACCAGCGAGGAGGAGCTGGAGCGGCAGCACAAGCGCGTGGGCAGGAAGCGGAGACCCAGCAAGAAGTCGAGCGACGAGGGCAGCCCGGGCTCCACCAAGCGCGGCAAGAAGGCCAGCCCGAGCCGCGCGCACTCCTACGAGGAGCTGCAGAACCAGCGCGTGCTGGCCAACGTGCGCGAGCGCCAGCGGACGCAGTCGCTGAACGAGGCGTTCGCGTCGCTGCGCAAGATCATCCCCACGCTGCCCTCGGACAAGCTGAGCAAGATCCAGACGCTCAAGCTCGCCTCGCGCTACATAGACTTCCTGTACCAGGTGCTGCAGAGCGACGAGATGGACAGCAAGATGTCCAGCTGCAGCTACGTGGCGCACGAGAGACTGAGCTACGCCTTCTCCGTGTGGAGGATGGAGGGCGCGTGGTCCATGTCCGCCTCGCACTAGCGAAGAGCTGCTGCAGGGGTGGGTACAGGACACACTGCTGCTGCTGCTGCTGCTGCTCTTGACGCGGGACAGTCTGTCAACGTGTGTGTTTGATTTATTATTATTATTATTATTATTATTATTATTATGTTAACGAATGCTAACAAATCCCAGTATTAAGAATAATATGAATATTGGGATATCTATCTATCTATCTATCTATCTATCTATCTATCTATCTATCTATCTATCTATCTATCTATCTATCTATCTATCAATTTATCTATCTATCTATCTATCTATCTGTCTATCTATCTATCTATCTATCTATCTATCTATCTATCAATTTATAATAGTAATAATACAAATAGTAATTATAAAGTAGAAGAAGCCTAACAATGTAATAATAATAATAATAATAAAAAGCCCAGTAATACGAATAACATGTATTTATACAGTTAGAAATAATAATTAAATTAATAAATGTTCAGTAATAATGTTTTTTTTTTTCATGACTGTTTTTAATAGTCTAGTGGTAGTAATAAAATCGAAATTATAATAAAATAGAACAACAGGCCTAAAAGTTAATAATAATAATAATAAAAATAATAATAGTAATAATATTAATAACAGTAATAATAATAATTGTTGTTTAAATAGTGTTTTAAAAGCTCTGTAATAAGAATAATGTGCACAGTTACGAGTAATAATGTTTTTACAGTAAAAATGGTATATAATCCAGTGATAGAAATGAAAATAGTTATAATACAGTAGAACAAAAGGCCTTTAATAATAATAATAATAATAATAGCAATAATAGTAGTAGTACAACAGCTGTGCAGTGACAGTGTAGGTGAACAGCTGAAGGCAGTAGGGAGTAAGTGGTACAGGTAGTTCTGTGCTCTTGAGGTTCTGAGTGTACAGAGCAGCTGCGCGCGCTCATCGTTCAGATTGAACTCACACTGGCGCTGGAGCCGCAGATCAGCTGCACATTACCGGCCAGGGAAGAACACTGTACAGCTCGCTGCCCTCACTGCTGCTGAGTGTGTGTGTGTGTGTGTGTGTGTGTGTGTGTGTGTGTGTGTGGGGTGTGTAGGTTTAGAGAGAGGGTTCAGTCTGTTAGCCTGGTGGAGGAGAGGCCGCGGGCCTGTAGGTGTGGGTTTTCCGTTCTGTGTGTACATGAAGTCAGAGAGCATCACGAGGTTCATGGGTCTGCTCACTTACACTGATTGCCCTCTGTGGCGGAGGCTGAGGGTCTTTCTTCTACACTGGTTCCACTAAGCAGCTCCTCTCTACGAAATCCAACGCATCCGGCAGAGCTGCTGCTTTCACAGCCAATCACTCTGAAAATAGAGCCTAGTGACACTGAGGTGCTGTAAAATGCACCAATTACAATGCATGATCAGTTTCAGAGAATAATAATCACCACATTATTATCCATAATGACACTAATAATAATGATAAATCAGGCTATAATCAGACCATTACAAGATCAGTCAAATTCGACCAACTGGGTTTATCTTACACAGTTTGAGCAGAAAGTCTGGAGGAATGAGGTGCTAGCCTTACTCCCACTAGTCAGTGAGCATAACTGCACCATATTCTAATGCGTTTATATGTTTTAATTCCTTACATGTGTGCATCAGGTTATGAAAGGGTACAAACATGCCCCCTTTCTCCTGGGCAGTCAGTATAGTGCACATTGGAATCTCATTGAACTGTTGTATCTCTGAGGGTGTGTTTAATTAGGGGCAGTGGTGGTGTAACCGTTAGAAACCAAGTACCACTGTGGTACCCATGAGCAAGGTACCGTCCCCAAGCACTGCTCCCCAGGCACTGCCTATGTCAGCTGCCCAATGCCCACTGCCTACATGAATGGGTTAAATACAGAGATCACTGTGCTGTGTTCACAATGACAAATAACATAATTTATACCTTGTTGTGCAAATATATCATTTAGTCTCCAAATGTATAATATACAGACAGAGTTATTAATAGAAACGTACTGTATATGCTTTTAATATCTCAAAGATTGCTTCAGATCTCTACATGGCCTTTTTAACCCTGTAGACTGAATAGCTATGGGCACCTTTCCTCATTTCTGTAGTGTGTGTGTGTGTGTGTGTGTGTGTGTGTGTGTGTACTCTACTATTTCACATCCTATAGGCTGCAGGTGTACTTAAGGCCTGTCCTAAAGCTCTTTTTCCTATGCCTGAACAATTCTGCAGGATTTATGAAGCATGTTTAAGTCCAAACCCTTCTGCTTTAGGCCCAAAGCACCGATTAAGCATTACTGGTGTCCCATGCATTGGTTTTAGGACTCTGTGCATGCTGACATACATACACACTGGCAGTGAGAAGGTCTGAAGGTGTGTGCCATGTTATCAGACATAGGACTAGCTCTATAGGCTGACTCAATGTTCTCTCAACGCTTATTCTCCCTCTCTCATCTCTTCTCCTCCAGACTGTTTACTTCCACTAACTTCGAAGACACCAAAGGATTTCTTGAAGAACCTATAAACCTCAGTGACACACGTCGTGTGATTCCCAGCAGCAGGCTGGAGCACTTGAAGTGCCTTCATGGATCATCCACGAACAACATGAACTGAAGAAGAGGAACTGGTTTTTCACTCAGAACTAAGAGGAACATTTCATACCCTTACCGAACTGAGAGGAACTCCTTTAACACCTCCCAACTAGTCAAGAGGATTTTATTTTTACACCTAGACAAAGACAAGCTACTCAGCGTCTCCAGCGTGGGCCAATAACCCGTTTCATCAGTTTCACAGGTTATTCTTCAGCGTTGTGACGTTGACAGTACGGGAAAGCCATCTGTTATGTTTAATGAAACTATATTTCTTTAAATAGAAGAGTTTATATATAAATAAATAAATATATATATGAACATTTTGGTAATTTACATAATACCTGTGAGTATTGCCAGCTTTTTTTTTAAAAGGCGACCAATGCAATTTAGAGCAATAGCTACTTTCCCAAAGTACGCTGCATGGATGACTGTTTTTGTTTGTTTTTTATTAATTTTGTTTTTATAGTTTTTTTTTAAATTTTTTTTAGCAAAAACGTCAGATTCCGTCCATTACATTGTGCTTATTTATTAAAACCTATTTTTTGAACAATGATGTCAAACTGTGAGCTATGATTCATGCACAGAGACTGGACCAGTGTTTATCTACCTGCTCAGTTTCTTCACTCCTCAGATACAGGGTGTAAGAGCTTTAACTGTATTGAGTCAATGCTATTATGGTATCCATGCAACATGCAGGAAACAGGAGAAAACTCACCAAGTGCTTATGTAGTCATCCATCCACCCATACATCCATCCATCCATCCATCCATCCATCCACCCATACATCCATCCATCCATCCATCCACCCATACATCCATCCATCCATCCACCCATGCATCCATTAATCCATCCATTTATTCATCCATCCAATCCATCCATCCATCCATCCATCCATCCATCCATCCATCCATCCATCAAATTGTTTGCTTGCTTATTTGTTTGCATGTTTACTTAGTCATTTGTTTATGCACTAGTTACTGTTAGATATGTCAATTTCTCACCACATTTTTCGCTATCAGCTTTCCTTCTGTTGTGGAAAGTGGTGCTGTGATAAAGTCTGTGCAGGTTCATTAGCAGGGGAAAGTAGAGTCTGCTGCCCTTCACAAAGAGCTATATGCTTTTAAAGCTGTAGAGCTGCGGGGACACTCTTTAACAAGCAAAATAATCCCTAACCAGAGCTGGCCACTTAGCCCCCACTCAGCCCCCCACTCAGCCCCCCACTCAGCCACTGATTATTTTATCCCCCCAGTCTCTCTCACACACAAATCTAAAGCCACACTTGCAAAGCATGAAATTGTTTACTTGCAATTTCCCTCAGACGCAGGGCGATAAACATCAGCAAGATGTAAAGTCCTGTTCCAGTCTATGGCATCTGCTAATAGTGGATGATGAAAGTCTGCAGAGAGTTTGGTTCAGCGTAGACCCTCCATATCAGCCGTGGGCACAATAATCTGGAAAAAGTTCAGGCAGCTTTACACCCTCTGTCTGCTGAAAGTGTATGAATATGTACACTACACTATACTACACTACACACCACACACATGCACGCACATGCATGCACACACACACACACACACACACACACACACACACACACACACACACACACACACACACACACACACAC
>JBBPDA010000003.1:19702837-19716919 GCA_037974385.1 Arnoldichthys spilopterus | reverse complement strand
GACCCGGTTTCTGTAAAGCTGCTTTGTGACGTCAGTTGTAAAAAGCGCTATACAAATAAACTTGACTTGACTTGACAATGCTGCTCCTAGTTCTGGTGGTATTGCTCCATTCTCTCTGTGTCCTTAAACTTTCAGAAAACAAACAGGGACGAAATGAACGCAGAGTATGGACAGAAAGCTCCATCAGTATCTGTATTTAACGCTGGGCATAACTGAACCTTTAGCTGCAGTATATATTCAGCGAACAGTGATGCAGATACACTTGTAGAAAATTTCCTAATGGGGTTAATTGCAATACTGGTCATTAGCTGACGGGGTTAGTGACCGTATTAGTGTTTAGCTGGACTGAGTTGTAGTATTAGTGCATGAGTGGACAGGATTAGCTGCAGCAGTGGAGATTAGCTGGTAGCAATTAGCTGCAGTATCTATGATTATCTGGCACAAATCTTGCTTGTGTGGCTGTGAGCAAAAGATCCCGGTGAAAAGTGACGGATTTAGTGAACATTTTACTCTGAGTAAGCCTGGTCCAGCTCAATCAGCCCATAACAGTGCACTGTGCCACGTCAAACTTCACGGGCACAAAAAGCCTGAGCTCATGACAGCTGGGGGACCAACGGGACCGAAAGGGCCAGCAGGGCCGAAGCCCAGCAAACAGCAGGGACGCAATAATGCATTCCTAATGTGGAATGATTCCATTTCCCTTAGGCTGTGGGCTACATTGTTTCAACACCACACACACACACACACACACACACACACACACACACACACACACACAAAGTTATGAAAAAAGTCGAACTTTTTATGTGAAAACAAGCGGAAGAAGAAAGGCATGCATCCCTTCACTGCCCTACACAAACCATCTGCGGGGAGAGAAGGAGAAAGACAGAGACTAGGCCTTTCCTTCTAGAAGCTTTGATTTAATTAAAGCAAACAGCAGAAAGGACGGGACGGAGCAGGAATGAAGAGGTGTTCTGGAAAGAAGGATACTTTAATCCTGCAGTGGCACGCTTTGCAGACCCTTCAACCCCCTCAGCTCTCACATGAACACAAAAGCACACACACACACACAGCTGGGTGAAGCCCTACAGTTTTTTTTCCCCCTCAAAGCCCTATGAGAAGACCTCTGTACAGTCAAAATGATCCTTTTCCACAGCACCACAGATCACACTGCCTCTCCCACACCTAACTTTAGAGAACTGAACGAACGGGAGAGAAGGATGTGCGTGTGTGTGGATGTGTGTATTTTGATGGACACATGGAGGGCTGCCTTGCACTTTCAGCACCTTGTGAGTCAGGAGGAGGAAAGCCAGAGTTAAGTGTAAGGTTGAAGTGGAGCCCGAAGGCTGTGGCTGGCAGAGCAAACGCTCGTCCTGGACAATAGACCTTCTTGTTGAGTCATTGGCACTCAACACGCTGGGGTTGCTGAACGCTCTAATGGAAGCACCATTCCCACTGCGGCAGATAACACTATAGTCTTTCCAGTCTACTTACTGGAGCTGAGAAGCTGGAGCACCATTCACTTATAGCGTGACGAGGCTTACGCCCATGTGCAGCGTCTCAAGTGAGTGTGTTTTGTCAGGGCTGCAACTAACAGTCATTTCTAAAACTGATTATCATACTTGCTACACTGCTTTTTTGGATGATTTGCTTGTATTTGTTGCACATTAATTACAGATTTTAAATGTTTCGTGCCTACTGTGATTGAACTTATTAATCTATGTTACTTTAATTACACTACTACACTATGTACAGGAACAGTTAAGCAAAAACATCACATTTATACAATTTTATACTTAGCCCAGATGTAGCTGACCACACGAGACATGTTTGGAGTCCAGATTTTGCTTCTTTCGTCTTTAGTTTGACGTCGTTTTTTCGTCAACATACATACCCCAAAAAGTGGCACAGACTGGTCAATGTGGTTTAGCACTCACAGGACTCCTATGTTAGAATAGCTAGTCATTTGACTTACTGACCGCTAGAAAAATAACCAATGTGTTAATCTAAGGTTTGGTTCACAAGGACGTCTGAATCCAGCGTTCTTCTGAAATTTGAGGCGTCAGGTGAGCACGGATTGAACGCTGACCTATTATCTGCACACTGTAGCGAATCACGCGGTCCACATGGGCTTTCGGGAAATGTTGCATGTATCTTTTTCTTGGCATCAATTTCTGCCGAAAACCTGATCAGCTCAAAGACAACGTCTTTATTGCGTTTGTATGCCGTTCGTTTTGAGCTCTGGAGGGCCAGATATGTCCCATGATTCTCAAGTTGGAAGGTAGTATTGGCGGGGATGTTTTCGCCATATCAGGTGGAGTTTTAACACAAGGAGGGAAGGCTCAGGTCTAATTAAGACACTGATCCATAGTTTACCATCCAACAAAGGATGAAGCTCAAACCCCACAGGTTAAAAACAATCTGGACTGCCTGATTACTGCCCCCACAGGTGAACACAGAATTACAGTGTGAGCTGCAGGTTGGGGTTGAAAAGAAGCAAATGAACGTGAAGAGCTGCCGTGTGGACTAGGCCTAAAGATGCAAAGCATGAACAAGTCACATGTCTTGACTGAACGGCTACATCTGGGTTATGTGGAAATAATGCGTTAATTACCAGCCAAACGATTGCTCTGAATGTATAAAAGTCATAATATTATTCAACTGAGCCATTAAAGCTTCTTCCATTTTCTCACTTTTCACACTCTGCCCCAAACACAGCGCCACAATTGATCAAGTTTCAAGCAATGACTTGTTTTGCTGTTGCATAAACGGAAACACAGACTTCCTCCACTTCCTTCAGTGTGATTACAGAACGCTTTTGTGTAAACGGTGTATTTCAATAATCAATGCTGCTGACAACTAATCGACTCCGATGCCGCCCTAGCGTGTATGCGTGAGGTGCGTGCATGTTTGAGGCCAGGTGGTCATTCACTCATGGCGCCCTGCTGTGAGGCTTCCCTGTGGCTCACGTCCAGTCTCCAATCAGCCCAGACATCTCCCAAATTTCCGTCTGAAATCCTTTACCCCAACCTCGGCTCCTACACCCCCCACCCATTCTCAAACCCTGCAACCACCTTCCCCCCACCCATCTGCTCCCACCCTCCCCCTCAACCCTGCTGCGAGTGTGACCCTCTTCTGCCCTGGCACTGGCCAAGGGGGGCTGACCTGTCCGTCAGCTTGACAGACGGCCGGGCCGCAAGCCTATAAACTTTAATAGGTCTTGTCAGTGAGGGCCGAGCCGCTTGGCAGGTATGAAACACAAGGCGGCCGCCCGCATCCGCCCTGACACAGAGGGTTAACTTTCGGAGTTCCTGCTCCTCACTAGAGAAACTAGAGATGAGTGTGATCATCCCAATACATGGATATGAAAACTCGCATCGCTGTTTGTTTCGAATAACGACAAGTAACATAATAACGCTTGTGTAGTTTGGCATAGAAAAAGAAAAAAAAACGTTGTCTTGTCATTTTAAATGTGTTTTTGACTAACCCTGTGATACAGAACTGCACAGAACGCGTCCAGTGTCCAGTGAAAGCTCTGCAGTCCAACAAAGTATGTTTGAGTCCATGCGATCTTCAAACGAAAACGCACCTGTTCAAGGAGTATCTTGGAAACTAACTAGCCTCATATTTATTGCTCATTTATTGCTATTGTCTATTTATTGTTTACTCTTATATACTCTATTGTCTTTTGGGTTTACAGGTTCGGCAGGGCTTGCTATGGTGTGTAACTTAGCTAGTTGAATCTTATGGACTAAAGCGCTGTTATTCGTCACTCTGGATAAGAGTGTCTGCTAAATGCTGTAAATGTTTCATCAAATATGCACCAAAAACAAAAAGAAAGCAACTAAATTAGGAAAGAAACTGGGCTCAACTGGTTTCCTCTTATGCTAGTTATACACAACTGATCAGAAGGAAAGAATGTAGTATTTTGTCATTTTGAAACTGTGTGACAGATGTGCAACAGAACTGAGAATATCAGAACAAAAGCAGGAGATTATGTCTCAGTTTAAGCAGAGATATATGAAAATGGACAGATTTTATTAGCGCTAATGGTGAGAGTTATCAGTGTACAGGTAAAAGCAGGGTTGGGATACAACGGAATACAAATAAAGTAGAAAGAAGAAGAACGGAGGCATCAGTATTCAGTGGTGCATTCTGAAAAGGCAGAATTGAAAATGCAGTGACTTTTACATTTTATATTAATAATAATAATAATAATTATTATTATTATTATTTATTTATTTTTAAAAATTTATATAGCACATTTTCTCAAACCCAAATACAAAACAGGTCATGTTTCTGTAACAAACAACTAACGATCAATCAATAGTTACAATCAACACAATCAATACAACAAGTAACAATATACTGCAATTCCAGTTAAATTAGTCTGGTTAGGGGAAGAAAAAAAAAAAAAGAGTTTACGATTTGGGAGGAGGCAGAGTACTGGGAGATACATTTTTAGTTATGTTTTGCAAGATTACAGAGACGAGACTTTGGAAGCGAGAACACTGAATGATCTGAAAGGTGAAATTTGGGGACAATGAGCAGAACAGCATCAGAGGAACATGAACATCGAGCAGGAGTCTATGAGTGAGGTAGTTCAGAGAGATAGAGAGGAGCGGAACTATGGAGGGCTGAAAGTAATATGATGTGATATCACCAGCGCCGTTTATGAAACATAGGAGAAATATGTTCAGATTATGTGGTGAAAGTGAAGACACGGGCAGCAGAATTTTGTCCATACTCAAGACAGGCTGTAGCTTTTGTAGGGAGGCCAAAGAAAAGAGCAGTAGTCAAGACGAGAGGTAAGGAAAGCATGAATGAGTATTTCAGCAGTTTTTAGATTATTCACCTACTAAATATAAAAAAAACCTTTAACTAAACACAGTCACAGCTTTTATTCATGAGGGACTCAAACCTGCGACATTCAGGTCTCAAAGGCATCCTAACCACTAGGCCACCACTGCATAAGGTAGGTAAAGTTAAAATTGTGCTTTGAGGGAAACTGCACAACTATTCACTCCATAGTTAAACAGATGAAGAAAACTGACAATGAATTAAGCAACAATTATAATACAGAAATTGCTCGGAAAGACCCAGAACCACTGATCGATGTTCCTTTAATACCCAATGATGACACCTTATGAACACCTTGGTTACCAATGGTGTTCCAAAACATGAATATTCTGTTCACTGTTTTTTTTGCCCCATTGCAACTGTTTTGAATGTTTTTGTGTCAAATCCAAAATGTGTTTAAATTCAAAATATTTACAAACTATAATCAAGAAGATCAGCAAATGATTAAAAACAATTTCCCTGAACTTCTGTCAACTAAATAAAGGCTCAACAGAATGTACAAAATACATTAAAAAAAAAAAAAAAAAATTCAAAACTTTTCAGCGATGGGGGTTTTTACTCGAAATGTTTTCTTAATATGTTAATATTAGCCCAGCCATCTATTAAAGGTTAGAGAAGCAGGTTTGTGACTGAAGGCTCACTGGTTCGATTCCCAGAACCCATGGCTGAAGGGCCCCTGAGAAAGGGACCTAACCCCCAACTGCTCCTTGGGGGCCGTGGCTGTGTGGCTGCCCACTGCTGCTTCAGATGGTTAAAAGTGCAGAGAACAATTTTGGTGAATCCAGCCCAAGGCCCGAGGTTCTTACATCCTTAAACTTCAGGACCCTTGACACCTCCCCACCTGTAGACCAAACGAGCCATTTCAGAAGGATGTTTTGTTCTCCACTCGACTAAACGCTCTTTGCGTTTCTATGTTAATTTACACATGACCATATATAATCTCTTATCAAGTACACGCCGCCGTCACACCGCAAGGACCAGACTTTCGACACTACTGACACTCACAGCTGGAACTGGTGGCCTAGTGGTTAGGACATTGCGCTGGGGACCTGAAGGTTGCAGGTTCAAGTCCCGGCTCAGGCACTACTGAGGTACCCTTGAGCAAGGTACCGTCCCACTACTCTGCTCCACGTCTTGAAAGTCGCTTTGGATAAAAGCATCAGCCAAATGAATAAATGTAAATGTAAATGTAAGAAAACGGTTTGATAGGTGGCAAACACACAGTTTTTCTGAACTGGTATATAGTCTCTGGCTGATCATCATTCAGGGTGTACAGAGACCTTCAATGCAAACTGAAGCTCTGGGCTCCTGATCCTGCCTAACCTTCTCTTGAGGATCCTCGATTGGAAGAATCTTTTTTCCAGCAGCCTGTTAATTTACTCTGAAATTGCGCTCTCTCTCTCTCTCTCTCTCTCCCCCTCTCTCTCTCTCTCTATAGTGAATCCTGACCTCTCCTTGAAGAAACGTCGACACTCACTAGCATCAATTTCCCCTCTGGGGTTAGAGTAAATGAAATAAATAAATAAATAAATGAATAAAATAAAATGTTTCTTTAATATATGGTTGGGAAAAATGTTTCTTGTGTGACTTTTTATTTCAAAAAGTGTATTTGCTATTCAGCCAACACTCCTTTTTCTAAAGTTTTCTGCCCAGGTGTTTAGCTTAGTTCAGTGAAAATACATTACATTACCTGGGGTGAGAGTGGGGATAACAATGGGAAATGCTTGCAGTGACATTCGAATACTATTTGCCTACAAATGCAGATACCTGAATAGCAAACACGCCTATGGTGCTTGAGTGTGTTCACAATGACAAATAGTCACTTTCACTTCACTAAAGTCTTACTGGACGTATTTTCACTAGGACGGAAACAACACTGTGCTCCCGCCTCAAGGAATAAACAGCCTGTCTGTCTGAGTCTGTGGCACGGTCTTCAAATGGGAAAGGAACAGGAAGACCCAACTGAGGATACCGTGCAAACCGGACTCTCTGAAGGAATGTGCTACGGCGCCTTTCAGAGACTGCAGAATGCAAACACTCGAGGAAATTCGACTAGTCCAGTTCATTGCTCAGTTGAAACGGTTATTGCTTCAGATGAATGTGCCAGAGTTGCTCTGCAATAGCTGATTACGCTACGTTAAGCTCATTTCACACAGTGACCTCGTATGAAATTATCTGCGACCTCAGGAACGCGGCGCATATTTCCATCAGGCAGGACGTAGAGCTCGAGCCCCTGGGGGCCCACAGGTGAAGGCATGCATATTTACAATAACCACTGGGTAAACACGGGGATAACCTCATCAGTGACTGGTAACAATTAGCCTATTAGACCATTTATCAAATAATTACCAACAACCACAGTTTGGAGAACAACATCTGTTTGCGCACACTGATCAATTAGTCATGGGTTCGGAGTTGACTCACGTCAGAGCCAATGCATCATTCATGAGGCATTTAACTAGAAAAGGCCAGGGTACAGTCGTCCTTCCCTCCTGATCTGAACAGCGTCGGGAGGAAACACAATCCTCATTATAGCGGAGTCTCTTTGCTTTTACCTTCCAATAAAACGGGGAACATTTCTTACACTGGAGTCGGCAGTAAAACGCTCGATATAATGACCGCAGTCATGCTGGAAACCATCTTTCTTCCTCCTCTTTGGTGAACAGCTTGAGCTCTATAGCTCTAGAACATTAGGAGATATTGCAGAGCTCTTAATAGAGTGATCAAAACATTTGGGCCACAAACTGCATGAGCAAAACAAGCCCGTTTTGAGCTCAGGCTAGCTGATGCAGCTGTGCTCCCATGAGAGTAGTCAACACACTCAAGCGTGTGCACACACACACACAAACACTCCCTCTCTTGCTCTATCTGCCTCATCACGAATCACTGGCCTGCATTCCAACTCTATTACACCGTAGCTTTTGTAAAGATCATGATAAAACACTTGCTTCCTGCAATTCTGATTACAGGCCTTACCCTCCCTTCATTTGATCCGTTATCAAGTCGGAGCTTTTGTTGTCGAGGCCTGAGTGGCTCGTTGCTCGGGTCATCGAATGAACGCATGGCCGATACACACTTGCTCCATGCCGAAAGCGGGCCCCTGCCAGGATTTCCTTGAACCCGTGCCACCAAAAACAGCAGTGTTACTTTATCAGTCGTGTGTGTCTGAATTTGGCACGTGACGCGCACGGTTATTTTGCATGGCGGCGAAACAGTCGGACCCGGCTAATGAGCCGAGCTCTCGAACTATTTGCGTTTTGGTGCGGAGTGCGTGTGTGGCTCTGCGTTTCAGGGCGCCGCCATGTTATTTTAGAGTCGGGGGCATCTGAGCGTGTGCGTGAGAGAGGCACATTTGATCCTGTGGAGGTTCGACAGAGAAATCCGACTCTCACTGCTTTATGACAATGGCTTCCTCTCGACTTCAAATGATTCCCAATTTCCTTTGATTACTTCATCCCTGTCTCTCTCGCGCTCTCCGGTACTGACCCCGTCTGCATGAAGTGTGAGCCTAACAGCTTTCATATGTGCCACAGGGAGACGGTTCTACAGCACTTGACGAGAGAGAGAGACAGAGAGAGAGAGCGAGAGAATGAGCTAGAGAGAGAGAGAGAAAGAGAGAGAGAGGGTGAGAGACAGAGAGAGAGAGAGAGAGAGAGAATGAGCTAGAGAGAGAGAGAGAGAGAGAGAGAGACTTTATAGAACCCTCCCAGCTGAGTGAGTCTCCACAGGCGTCTGAAACAGATCCATACAGCATCGCCAACGCGTGTGAAGGTCAGCGGCAAACAGCTCTTCTCTTTACAAAACACTCTTACTGTTCTCCTCCCTTCTCTCGCTCTTTTCCTCTCTCCCATCACCTCCTGCTTCTATCCCTTTACTATCTCACACCCACCAAAGCCCCACCCAAAAAAATTGATTTACACTCCTTGCCTTCTAACAAACATCAATCCTACAGGTTCAACTTACCAGTGTCCAGTTCAAGACTGATCTCCATCTGTTTATTCATTATTTGTGTTAGCCATACTCTAACCCTACATCAGTGGTCAGCGTCTGGACACAGAGCCTGTCTTGGCTGGATAAGTTTGGGTGAACTGAGCAATGACACAAGCATTGTGCCTGATATATACTGTTGCCAGCACCACACACACTTCCATGTGAGTGATGAAGGCCCAGCACTCAAACAAAATCTGCTCAGCAATGGCCTGGTCAGACACTAGCCAATGACAAATGGGGTTGACGGAGAATGACACATTGTCCATGGCAACAGACCGTGTCCATACACCTACACAGTGGACCTATACAGTAGCCGGACCTTATAAATTGATCAATGAGTGGAAAATCCCTCACTCCATCAGCCAAGACATGCTATGGGTCTGTAGCTATGAGGCTAACATTGCTAACAAACACTACAGGTAACTAGTTATCATAGTACCATCATCAAAGCATCTCTCAAACTGCATGTAGCGCTTCACTAACATGGCAAAGCCTTGTCCGTGTGGTTTAGGCCACATCTTAATTTGTCTTAAATTTTACTAGACACCGAAATCCCACGCTATCCTCACTGTCAACAACTAAACACCACTGTTACTGCTGAGTGACACTCCTCAGTTTTCTCGTTGGTCAGTTTGCCCTAAATTTCCACTCAGATGGTGTGATGCAGCTCTACTGAAGGTGCTGCTGAGCTCCCTCTGGTTGAGACCAGAAGGCATAGACACTGCTGACTTGGACCATCTTTCACACTGGTGTTACGTTAGCCCTGCATGCTTCCTTGTCTCTAAACACAGGTACACACTGTTGAGCAGTGACCCAGACAGGTTCTGACAGATAGCTACGTACGTTATTGCAAATATGTAATATGTAACTAATGCTAGGTCAGGTTTAGGAACCGATTTTTTTTTTTTTAAGTACTTGGCATTGTGGATTTGGTCCCAATTTAGAACTGAGTTGCGGTTCTTAACCCTCTCAACTTCCTATAAGCAATGAAAAAATTAAATAAATAAACAGCATCATATATATATATATATTTAGTAGGGAAGCACTGATCGAACTTTTTTACCACCAATGTCAATATTGACACATGGGCTTTGTGTATTGGCGGATACTGAGCACTGAGCCGACACCAGTGTTTAGTTAACAAGCTGTGCCTCAATGTGTTGAAGAGAGGCAACATCAGGCTCGGCTCATACACTGCTTTCCCAACTTTGGAAAACAAAGTGTAATAAATGCAATAAAATATGAACCAAAAAATGTATTAATAAAAAATAAATATGCACCGTGAAAAAAAAAAAACGATACCTGATCAAGCTGTTGAGCCAGTATCGGGCCAATATCCAATATCAGTATTGGAGCATCCCTAATTTTTACAGAAAACAATCTGGGTGACTATTGACATTTATTCAGTCAAAAAGCAAAATTTGCCCTTATTCTCTACATCTGGAGTAAGTGGGATATTTCTACCAGACTTCTCCTTTAAAGAGGATTGTCAGCGCACTATTCAGTAATTACTGTGAAACTAAGACGCCTCATGAGGAATAAAAGTGTTGGCTCCCATACAGCTCCCTTTAGAACTTAAGCAGGCAACTGGAAAAGGCAAAGATGGGCAGAGATGTCATGGCCGTGGATGTGACCCCCGAGTCAGGCTTCACGCCTGCCGCAGGTAAAACGATTAGGGTTATTGCATTAAGACCGGCGGTTTGTGCAGCTCTGCTCTAAAGCAAACGTTGTTCCAGTTCAGAGCTGTTAAGATCTATTTTCCCTGACAGGTTGGAAGTGGTGGCTTTTTTTTTTTCTACCACAGGCACAGGGGCCCCAGGCTGCAGGCCAAACAGCATGCCCACCTTCCAGTCACCCTGCTGCGCTCACACAAGGCAGCTTCTTTATGAGCTCCAGCGGCCAGTCTTATTGTCCTGTTTATTTTTTTTCTCATCCCGAGCAGTAGAACTGGCTCTCTCTTTACGGCTCCAGGACTGTATTTACAGCCTCTAGGCCCAAACACTGGGAACACCGTCCTCTTATTCAACTGGGGAAAGTGCAGAAACAATCTGGCTTTCTCCAGCACGCTCCGGTCCCAGCGGTCAGATAAGCCGGCCTCTGGGAGCCTGTATAAGGTGAGCACGAGTGTCAGAGTTGGGCTTTTCTTCATGCAGCTCAGCTTTGGCGACAGGATGCTATTAGCTGTGCTTTAAGGCCTCTCAGGGCCAGTGTGGATGGCTTCAGCAGGTTTTCTCTTTAGCCAATTAAAGTAAACAGCAACAGGGTGTGTGCCTGTGGGTCAATTCACGTCCCTCTCTGAAGACGCACAGTGCCTGCGAATTCACTTTGGAGCTCACCTCTGACAAGCACATCGTCTGACGTAGCGTGAGTGAGTACCGCCGTATTTTTAGCGAGCCTGTTAATGATATGCTATGCGAGAGCTCTCTGAATCTCTTTCAACAGGAGGGGAAACTTACACAGGCTTTATTGCATGTAAAACTTAGATATGCGCAATAAAACCCAAGAATATATTTGGTATTGCAACAGTGCTTTCCTTTCTAACCGCAGACCACCAGTCCTGAACAATGATGGCATACAGACGCAAAATGCCCAGAGCAAAACTCATCCTCACCGCAGCCAAACACATACTTGATTTGAGCCATTAGCTTTAGAGGAAAGACGGGCCCTGCCTGCGATTTGTTTTTTTGTCATATGTAATCTACTGTGAACAATGAATTACAGAGGATGGTTTGTTCAGTTCTGGCTATGGCAAACACCCTCCCACAATTAACCTCCAATCCTTCAACTTTTGCTTGATGACTGCTACTTCCTCTCTACACTTGGTGCAAGCTGCCTCCCACACCCCGTAGCCAAGAGGAGTCGGGGGCGGGGGGGCGAAGAAGGAAAAATATGATTGAGAGAAAAACAGTCTGAATGGAAAACTGCAACAGGACAGATGAGGAAGAGTGGAGGCTGATTGCTATACCAAAATGACTGGTGACCAAAGCAAATGGCTAAAAAAGGAGGAGAAAATAAGAAACGAGAGAGATGAGACAAACAGACGGATTTCTCAAGACGGATTTTTCTGGATCGGGGGTTAAGGAGTTGAATCATAGCTTTAAATCCATTACTACTGTATTACTGGAGTAGGTGCTGAATCTGACCAATGCCAGTTAGCATGATGTATGGTCACCCTTCAGCAAGGTACTGTCCCGCTACACTGCTCCCCGGGCGCTGTTGATCGCTGCCTGCCGCTCCACGTGTACAAGTGTGATGGGTAAAATGCAGGGGTCACAATTTGTTGTGGTGCTTGAGTGTGTTCACAATGACTAATAGTCACTTTCACTTCACTTGGTGTTAACACAAGCATCTACATTTAACCTAGAATTTCATCGTGTTCCTAAACGACAGCGGTTTTTATGCTTCTAAGGCATGTTTCTTTGTTCTGTAGGCTACTGAAAACAACTATATTAGCCAATGTGACCGGTCACTGCAGTCTTTTCCATGAAGAGTGACGATCGACAGAAAAACAGCTGTGTCCAATGCGTCAGGCCACACTGTGGCCTCATCAGTAAGGGTCTAAACACAGGAGTGTGCCAAACAGTAAGGGGCCAGCACAAATTAGGGACTTCTCCATAATAAGCCAGCTACAGACCTTACCAGACATTTCTTTCTCAGTCATATTTCCAGAAAAACGAACAAAAGAATATTTCGTGACCCAAAAGAATAGTACCAGCCACAGTCCAGCCAGAATTATGTTCACACATTGTTTTAAGGCATTAAAGGTATCGATATGACACAAACATGTTTTTTTAGTATAATTGTTCTCTATTTTACTGTATACAGTGTTTTGTACTAAGTAGTTGCTTTTTCCTATGACTACACTGCTGTTTTTGACCTTTAATAATAAAATATTCATTTTAATTTGTTTACATGTGTGAATTTATGGTAATGTAGCAGACTGTGTGAAATTTCATCATATTTTATACTAACTGCAGACTGGTCATGAAACTTTCCACCACTAGCTAAATGGTGGTGGTGGGGTCATCAATGATCTAGCTACATTAGCCTTATAGCTCCAGTGCAGAACTAATGTATTAAACTCCAGATACCAAATATTTCTTGCCACATCAACAGCATTTAGTACAAATTATATATATTAGATACGTTTAAATGTATTACGTTATGAATTTATTTATTAAAATAAATCTGATAAAACGTTATATTTCTTTAAAGGATTCAGAGCAATTTGTTTGATAAGACGCATATGCTCTGACAGACGTGTGCATGTATTTGAGTAGCAAAAGAACACTGCCAGTCAAAAAGGACCATGTACACCCTCTACCACTGCTCTGAACCCCAGTCTGTACTTACCTCGTTTCCCAGCAAAGCAGAAACACATGCTTCAGACGCATCGCAAATGGCAGTGAGGTCATGACCCCCCTCCAGGGCGAGCACCAGGCGGCCGCCGGCCAGGCCCATCAGCTGCTTGGTCAGGTAGCCAAAACCTGCCCAGGGGAACACAGAGAGAGCAAATGTGGGTGGGGGTTAGAGCAGGCCCCAAAGGCTCTGAGGCCTGGCCCTCGATCAAAGGAGCCGGAGTCGGGGAAAGAGGGAGGAAGGAAAGAAAGAAAGGGTATTACATCATATTTTCTCTTTTGCAAGGAAGGCACCTAGGATTTAGTGAGCATAAACGCATAATACAGGGCAGGTTTAATTTTAATAAATGTGGCTCAGGATTTCGGCTCCAGGCTGCTTTTGATCTTTGTTTGAATATATGCATCCTGCTCTACGCCATTCAGGCCGGTCTGGAGATCTGAACGTTCTTATATATTCTTCTAAATCTCTCAGGGGCCTTCAGATCCTGCCAAGTGATCAGTGAGGACAGCACAATGTATTCTGACCAGTACACTCACAAACTGACCAAAAGGTTCACCACTAGAACACTGAACATTAGAATCATTGGATCTATATGCAAAGTCACGGAGTGTGTGTGCTTATGTGTGTTAGAGTAGTAAATGTGACTGTAACTCTTAAAATCAAGTGTATGAGTGCATTTACATGTACACTACTGTAAATGTCCTGATAAGCATGACTGTGCATGCTGTGTGTGAACTGCTCTGTAAAAGTCTAGGTGTATGTGGAAGAAATTTGTCATAGGCCACTGGGCTACAATGACATCATTCTGTAGCATGTTTAAAACAAAAAGGATGTTTTTCGCAGTCTCACTGATATTAAACCGGTCTGGACGGT
>JBBPDA010000003.1:19622795-19635832 GCA_037974385.1 Arnoldichthys spilopterus | reverse complement strand
CAGTGTTGATCTATGCAATGCGAATGCTTGATTGTTTCCTCTGTCCTGGAAGTCGCTTTGGATAAAAGCGTCAGCCACATGATTAAATGTAAATGTAAATGTAATAAAGCAGCTAACATCAATCAGCTAAAAGCAAGTAGTTAAAAGCAAGCAGCTTACATCAAGCAGCTAACATCAAGCAGCTAACACCAAGCAGATAACATCAAGCAACTAAAAGTAAGTAGCTAACATCAAGCAGCTAACAGCAAGAAGCTAAAAGCAAGCAGCTAACATCAAGCAGCTAACATCAAGCAGCTAACATCAATCAGCTAAAAGCAAGCAGCTTAAATCAAGCAGCTAACACCAAGCAGCTAACACCAAGCAGATAACATCAAGCAACTAAAAGCAAGTAGCTAACATCAAGCAGCTAACAGCAAGAAGCTAAAAGCAAGCAGCTAACATCAAGCAGCTAAACGCAAGTAGCTAAAAGCAAGTAGCTAAAAACAAGTAGCTAAAAGCAGGCAGCTAAAAACTAGTAGTTAACATAAAGCAGCTAACATCAAGCAACTAAAAGCAAGCAGCTAACATCAAGTACCTAAATACAAGCAGCTAACAGCAAGCAGCTAACATCAAGCAGCTAACATCAAGTAGCTAACATCAAGCAGCTAAAAGCAAGCAGCTAATATCAAGCAGCTAACATCAAGCAGCTAACAGCAAGCAGCTAAAAGCAAGCAGCTAAAAGCAAACAGCTAACATCAAGCAGCTAACATCAAGCAGCTAAAAGCAAGTAGCTAAAAGCAAGCAGCTAACATCAAGCAGCTAACATCAAGCAGCTAACATCAAGCAGCTAACAGGAAGAGGTTAACATTAAGCAGCTAAAAGCAAGTAGCTTAAAGCAAGCAGCTAACATCAATTAGCTAAAAGCAAGAAGTTAAAACCAAGCAGCTAACAGCGAGCAGCTAACAGCAAGCAGCTAAAAGCATGTAGCGTAGTAGTCAAGTCCGCTTTTATTCTCATTTCAACCATATACAGTTTACACAATACGCGGTGAAACAACGTTCCTCCAGGACCATGGTGCTACATGAAACACAGGACCCCAAACACTACACAACTAACAACATAAAGTGCACTGTGTACAAAGATGTGCAAACATTGCAAGTGCAATGTTTGAACAGTAGTATGTGCTCTGTGGCCACTACTGCCATGCAACGTCATGTCAGAAAAGACAACAGAGTTAGACACTATCTGCACCTGAAGAGTTAGCTTGTCATTGTTTTATGGATTTCATACAAAAGACGGGGTGTTTATGAGCTTCACCCCATCATCCTGCAGACTGGACCATGGTAGAGAGACGTGGGTCGGGACGTGAACCTGCAACCTTCTGTTCACAGGGTCAAGGTCCTAACCACTAGGCCACCACCGCCACCCTGTGCTGTGGTGTGTTCGAAATGACAAATCTCTCTCTCACTCACTCAGATCTATTCAAAACAAACACACACATTTGGTAAGGATGGTCATGCTAAACTGATATTGGTCAGCACTTAAAAAGACTATTGTCCACTACTGTCCAAGTGCTCTGACTGTTACACTATTAGGGGTTTACTGACTAAAGAAAGCCTTCATCAAGAGACAGCTCTACCTTCTACCACATGCAATTTTTCAAGAATTTGGGTGTGAGGAAGCGAGGAGCTGGGTAAAAGCCATCACCATCACAAACCCTACACTGCACGCCAAGACTTAACTATGTGGTGAGGAGCAGGCCGACTCCATCAGTCATTCTCTTAATACAAAGCCTGGGCTGGGCAGCGCTGCTGGCAGCCTCTAAAAAGCAACCAGTTAAAGCCCACACTTGTCCATTTTCTTTTTCTGCCTGCAAAATTCTGTGCTTTTATTGTCGCGTCTGTACATGCATTCCTCTCAACACGCAGACTGTAAGTTATGCGCAGGGATGTGAAGTGAATTGGTGGAAGAGATTTGAGCGGCTCATTTGCGCTGCCTACTGAGATGAGTGCAAGAGAAACTCCAGGTGAGTTAAAAACGCCCAGCTCTCCATTTTACTACTTCTTCCTTCTTCTCTGTCTGGTCTGGCAGGAGGAGATAGTGGGTGAAGTGCTCCTTGTGGGAGCTTGATGGGAGACTTAACAAAGACAGGCAGAGAAAAGGCAGAGAGAAAAAAGAGAGATACAGAGCACATTCCTTTGATGCCCCTGGGCTCACTGTTGGCCGCTTTCCTCGTTAATCCAAACTCGCAGGGCCTGCTGACGGCCCTTTCATGTGCTGAAAAGGGCCGCACAGCCTTCTGGGAAGGAAGGCCGTCCCGTTGGCCATAGCGAAGTCGTCTGCTAGCAGACTGCCTGGATAAATGGCCAATCTAAATCTCTGGACTTGAAGACTCTCAGACTTAGTGTGCGAGTTAAAGG
This sequence comes from Arnoldichthys spilopterus, assembly GCA_037974385.1. Taxonomy (NCBI): domain Eukaryota; kingdom Metazoa; phylum Chordata; class Actinopteri; order Characiformes; family Lepidarchidae; genus Arnoldichthys; species Arnoldichthys spilopterus. Next base: position 19,633,433 of record JBBPDA010000003.1, on the reverse strand, counting down.
GAAGGTCCAAGGGGCCTTAAGGTTGCCGGTCTTATTGTGCCATTCAGTCTGCAAGGCGGATTATGCGAATCATAACAGAACACTTGGAATACAGACTTGCTGATGGAACAACACTCAATGCATTGAAAAACTTATGCAAAAATGTAAAAAAAAAAAAAAAAAGACATGAGCAGTTTCATCAAAACCCCTCAACAATCACAAAAGTCTCCCAAAATAAGCAAGTGCGTCATGAGCGTGTGCTGATTTTCCAGTTATTTTAATGCCGTTTTAAGTGACTTGTCACAGAACCCAAGTCTGGAGAGTGTGGAGATTTGGATGAAGCAATAAAGCTCAGTGCTGCTCTCCTCTAGCCAGCCTTTCCATTGGCCAGTTCCAGCACCTGACCGCAAATCTCCACACACTGTCTCCGCACCATTACTCCTGTTTGTTTGGCTTTGCGCTTGCATGAAGACAGAAAGGTTCGTACTGTGCATTCTCTGTGGAACGTACAGTTCTTCTCACCCAAAACACCCTGAGACACACTGCTAAATACGCTCCGGAGAACGTGCCTTAGCCGTGCTCTACCGCTCACGAATGAAAACGCGGCGATGGAATGCCTGCCCCAGCAGTAACACACGTACTAAATGTGAATACAATCTGCCGTCAGGATCAGCATGCAGGGGGTGAGACGGAGATCGAGTCATTTTTAAATGGCTGTTCTAAATGGGCCTGAACCAGGAAACAGCTAAAGAGAGATAAGTGCACTGTAGCTGCGTCAGAGGAAGCCGTGTTATCTGACCGGCGGTGCAGGAAGGCATGTTACCTGTCTTGCGGAGCGGGAAGTCGTCTTTGGAGTCGTACAGGCCCAGCACCGGGTGGTTATAGGTGGAAATCCCTGTCTGAGGGGGAGAACTCTGGTCCAGTGAGCTGTGCTGGGTTTTCCTGAAGGAAACACAAAAAAACACACACAAACATCAACAAAGAGTCGCTCAGTAGTGACAAGCGGGGCTGATGATAACGTGCAGCGCATCGAATTCCATTATCTCTGTGGTCAGTGACTTCTTTCTTTCCCGTTCCCATCCTGGAGGCAACATCTCTCTTCGCGCAGTCCTGCAATGTTTGCACCCCTCCCCAACTTGACTTAATGGTTAAAATTCACTATTTATTTCAAACAAAAGCAAACGTAATGACACACGAGCTAAGCTATCGCCTCGTTCGTGTGGGTCTCCTCCGGGTGCTCCTGTGTCCTTTCACTGTCCAAAGGCTTGCAATAGATTGATACACTAGGTGTGAGTGAGTGTGTGAATGCTTGTCTACACGTTGCCCTGTGGTTTCCTCCCAAAGGGAAGATGAAGTTCTAAAAAACAGCGTTTAAGCTCAAATTCACCTTCGTGATGAAACAAATATTTTTTGGTTAGGGAGTTGCCCCTGTGATCTGAAGGTCATTGGTTCAATTCCCAATTGCAGTACTCCCCGGTTGCGGCTCCTGTCAGCTGCCCGCCGCTCCTACACGGATGGGTTAAATGCAGAGGTTGCATTTTGTTGTGGTGCACTGTGCTGTGGTTGCTCACGATCACAAACAATCACTCATTTTCACTCCTGGCAGTAGTTGCTTTAAATAGTTACATGTTTACAGCCTGCAGTTCTTCCTACAGGCCAAGCTTGGACAGAGTGCAATGGCTACAGAGAGCCTGGGGTGCTGGAGGCCTTTTGTTTAAACCAATATTCCTTCTGTCCCACGCACAACAGACACGACCGATCAGTCACAATATCCTGGTTACGGCCATACGGTGTAGACACTTATCATTCTGCTGATCTGTCACCCCCCCCCTTCAGAATACAAGTGTATAGTGTCTAGATTTTACCATTTAAAACATTAAACATTAGCAGTAAAGCAATGTAAATCTGATGCTTTTCTACATTAATGCAATGTCAGGACACCTGGCTCACACCCAATTCAACCTGTTCACTTTGCCTCTTTTCGCCAGCGTCTGAACCGCGCTGCTTGTTTAACAGCATGAGTGATGTATTTGTGGCGCATGCTGCAATTAGCTGAAGTGACTGGCACGGCGAGAATAAATGTTTTGATTAATAAAACATATTGTCTTTGCTGCAGTTTCCCTTTGTTCACCTGACACTTTTGATATTAGCACAGGCACAGCAGTAAACAATGATTTATTGATCGACTCCCAGTTCTGAGAAAGACCAAAAGGTGGGGCTTCACAGTGAATTTGACAAACAAAGAATGAGAGAAACAGTTCTACTGCTTACATGCAGTAGAACATCACAGACAGAGAAAAATCTGAGATTTAAATATCTGGAATAATCTTTAATAAGCGGCTGGTAATTTTGATAATGATGGTCTCTTAGTGTAAGAAACCGGGACATGTACATTCATAAGGATTTTTGGGCGACAGTGGTTATATTAATGACATCAAAGTGAGCACATTGATAAGAGGTTAACACAACAAATCACTTAACACATTTTCATTTTACATTATTGGTGCATTTTACTCCGCTAGTTGTCCAGTCTGCTCGCTGTTCATGTTCTCCGTTATGATAGAATCTGCAGCTAAAGCTCTATTCAAATTAGGGTTGGGTGATGTCTACCCAACTGGCAAGTGACTTGAGTGAAATATCATAACCGACATTGACATCAGGGGGTGGCATTAGTGAATGAAAGCTGTTTGCCAACCGCCCTTAAACAGCAAAAAAATCACATTACAACCAGGAGAAACAGGAGAAAAATGCAAAACCAAAGACCAATATAGTTGTCAAAATGTTGTGTAACTCCTTAAAAAAGTTAGTGTCAGCGTGGACCATTTGAGGGTGGGGAGGTGTGGGGGTATCAGGATGCCCAACCACAAATACAGCTTGTAAATGCAAAGTCCATTGGTACCCAGGATGGGACTTGAACCAGCGATACTCCAAAATCACATGGGCAAGTCCCAAACCACTAGGCTACCACTGCCTAGTGAAGTGAAGTGAGTAAGTGAAGTGAAAGTGACTTAACTGAATTACTTCCTAAGTCATTTCCAGCAGTTGTCATGCTATGAATTTGTTTATGGTTGTACATAAAATTTAAAGTGTTATTTAGAAAGGAGACACACTGCTGGTGCTGGCAATACAAGCAACATCAGGAACATTAGCATCAGAACCTCTACAGCGACCAATAACAGGGCTCCTACACCAGGCAGTGCTCTTGGTAGAACTAGGTTACGCTAAAGAGCAGCAAACTAACAAAAGTGAAAGAGAGTGATTACTTGTCATTGTGAACACAGGATCTATCCATGCAGGAGCTGACATAAGCATCTCCAGAGGTACCTCGGTGGTACTTGTACCAGTCCGGTTTGCAGGGGCATCTTACATCACCACCGCCCCAAACAAGCATTAGCAAAGCGGAGCTGCATTTAGCCTCGAACTGGGACCTTTGTAGTTCTAAATACATGCGAAATCACACAATTACTAATATACCTGAAAGTAGCAGCTGTAGTTGGAACAGACAGTCTGTACAGTCCAGCAGGTTGATGAGCATAGTGGACAGCTCCTTCTTTTCCCTCTCTCTTTCTCAACCTCACTAAGAGCTGTTATCTTGCTTCTTCCAGACGAGTCCACGAAAAGGAGCAACAAAACGGCGAAGAAGGAGGAAAAAAGCCCCAAAAATGCTAATATTCAGCCTGTACACTTGAAAGAACGGTCCCCTATTATCAGAGGCTCACAGCTAAGAGGGAGGTGCTTGTACTTCCTCACTTCTAATAGAAGCTGCTGCTATGTCTCTGTTATCTTTCACGGGAGAAAACTTTTCCTTCTTAAAACCTCTTCCGGTATCTCAGCACCCCAGAGGTGACAGGCATCCCCTTTCTGCTGAAAAGTTTGAGTTGACGGAAGAGTAAATAACATAAATAAATAAAAAAATGAAAACATGTCAGTCAAAAAAAGTAATGAGGAACTCCCGACATGCCAAATTTCAGGAAGAAAATTCCTAAAAAGAGCTGAAGCTGCCGTCTGGCTGCATGACTGACGCAACCTTCCAACTGACAGTAATCACTCTTTGAAGCCTGGCACTTGTGTGCCAGGAGGATCTTTGATATTCCAGCTTCTGTGTGTTTGAAGTAGTGTAGGGTGAATACTTGAGATGCCATGGTTGAGATGGTTCCCCTCGCATCCAACACCACCCGCCCACACCCATGTGTCTGTTGCGTTACTCACCCGTACCAGTAGCGTGGGTCACTGGGCATGCAGTGGTTGAGGCTCCTTTGAGCCAGCGCTTTCTTCTTATTCAGCACAAACTCCTGCAGACGCATCTTCACCTCTGTACTGGCGACCGCACCTGCCAATCACACAGCAGGTAGTGCTTACCAAACGTCTGAAGCAATCCGCAGACTCAGACACACACGGCCACTAGTCAGGAGAGGTCAGGGAATGTTTTCAGCTTACAGCAACAGATCTCCAGAGAAATCGAATGCATCCATGATTTCAAGGAGTAAATTTGTTTTCTCGAGATCTTGACTAACGTCATTATCACGACATAATCCCAGACTTCCTTAAAAAATCGAAATGTTCCATTCAGGATAAATTGCTTACCTCTATGGGCCTCTGACTACTTTTGCATAGCGTCCACATCAGCAGCCTGTTTATACTGCATTGGGCTAATCTGAGGGGCTGTGTTGGTCAGTAGCACTGGTGGTGCAGTAATGGACTGAACTGCGGTGATGATGCTTCACACTGTGCCAGCTTTCAGATACAAACTATGTGTTGTGAGTGTGTGATATTCCAGCTTATTGTGTGTTTGACGCTGTGTAAGGTGACAATTTGAGATGCCACTGATTTCAGTGTGCCTGCTTTCTCTGAACCAAGCTCTGGTTGTATGTGAAAGCCAGGAGATTTATATACATGACTGTAGAACAGCAGAGGAAAAGCGTTAGCCTCGTGCATGTAAAAGTAGTCTGGAGATTTTCTGGAGAAACAGTTCCCTTAATGTGATAATGACCCAAACAATTCACAATACTAAGAAATCATAATTATATCATTATTATGTAATCATAATATTATGGTAAAACTAAATTCGAAAATGTGTGAATCTTTGCTTTTTAAAGTTTCCGTAGAATTCTGCCTGTACTTTTGTCCATTTTTATAACTATCAGAATGTTACACAGTGTCTGACGACTCTGGACGATGATGTGGGTGCAGTATGCAGTTTGCACAGTTCTTGCACAGTTAAACAGAAATATTGGAATAAAGCTTTGTCATTACGCAGCCAAACTATGGAATACACTCCCAGCAACAATCAGAGTAGCTGAACCATTTCCCTCTGTTAAAAAGCTTTTAAGAATGTATTTTTTTTAAGTCTGGCTTTTAATGCTGATTATTTATTTATTTATTCCCACCCCCCAACATTTTACATTTTTTTGTTTTTCCTACTTTCTAATCCTTTATTTTTTTTAGTTATTTTTTTAAATAAATTTGTGTCTCACGCACTAATCTTTTATTGAATCCTAGTTTGTGTATTTTGCTCTTTTATAACATCTTATTTACACTTGAATCGATTATTCCGTTTAGTTGCTTGACTTTTAGGGTTGCAAAATTCCGGAAATTTTCAAAGTTGGAAACTTTCCCTGGGAATTAGCGGGAATTTATGGGAATTTATGGGAATAAACCAGAAGTCTTCAAGGTTAATGGTTGGGAACATAAAATATAGCTGGTAGGAAATATACTGTAGCATGATCTTGGCTAAAACAAATTAGATTTAAAGCAAATACAGTTGAGGATCTATGATATTCCTCATTCACAAGCACATAGCAACACTACCTAATGCAGGGCTATTGAGGCCACACCCCCTACATGCACTGTGCATTACTCCATCACATGCACAATGGTTTCCTGAATTCTAGAAAACTATTAAATCAAAATGTATTCATACAGTAGCTAGCTAACTGCTAAACCAGGTATGCTAAATGTACGCTAGCTAGTTCTATGCAACTGGCTCACCCAAGATGTTGCCATCCAATGTGCACTGGAAGAGATTTTTAATGTTCTCCAACCAGCAAACACTCCCCCAACCAGGCATCTAGTCATTCGCTGGATGAAGAGATCAACAGAGTGCAAGGTCAAGAGAACCACTTACAAACCAGACTGCATTTCAGTCTCTGATGGGTGTTCAAATGTTTGGGGACAAGGAATCAAAAACTACATTGTCTCCGCCCCTCAACCTATATTCTCCAGGAACACAGACACAAAGCACAACGAACACACAGACTCCTACATTGTTGATGAGCTGAAAAACGTTAATGAGTTGCACGTGTTACTGACAATGCTGCAAACATGAAGATGGCCTGGACACAAGAGAAGGAAACCTACACACACATAATACCCATTGGCTGTGCTGCCCACTCTCAATAATGTCCAATTTGTAATATTTCCAAACATCCCGATCTAAAGTTCCTACGGAAAGTTTCTGGAAATTTACCGGGAAAGGCCCCCCCCCTATTGCAACACTACTGTCTTTCTCTTCTGATTTGCTTCCCACTGTAACACACTTGGGCTGCATTTCATGTATAAAATATGCTTAATGAATAAAGAGTAATATTGATATTTGATTAAGGATAATCAATTTTGCCGAAGTGCAATTTAGGCCTCAGTAAAGTTAGAACAGCAGTTTTCTACTTGTTCCTCAGTGATCAGAGTTAGAAACACCTCCGCACTCCTGGTTTGTGTTCAAAGCTTCCACTCCAGATTTCCCTGAATGCAAGAAGACCCATCAGACAGACACGCATCTCAGGGCGTTTGAGTAGAAAGTTCTTCTCTTTTCTCTCTAAAAGAGACTGAATTCTCAGAACGGAGACGCTGACAGGTAAACACAGCTGTGGTTTTTTCCACTCTTTAAAGGAGGAACTTCTGGCGGTGTTCTCTCACAGCTCTTTCTTCAATCGCCACCTTTGCCATCGCCTGTAAACAAGCCCCTGGGGGCCGCTCCCCGCGTTCACACACTGGCTAAGACGCGCACACACAAACTTCCGCCACCAGGCAACACGAGCTCCCAGCGGGCAACAGGTGACCGCGGTGTCAGCGTCTCAGGTGGTGGATAAGAAAGCAGCTGTCAGCAGCAACAGAACAGAATGAAGGAGCAGCAGCTCCTAATCTCAGCAGAGGCTGCAGGCTCGCAGCACTACTTCCACACAGGCAGGCTTAGTGAAACCCAGCAGGGGAGATTCAGGGGTTTGTACTAGGGCTTCGACCGTGCGAACTGTGAACGTTAGATAACCGACAATATCAGTCAATTTGACGCGCTCAGAAACCAGACTCCAGCTGTTTAACGGTGCAGTCATGACACGTTATATTTAACCTGAAAAATGCTTGTTTTTCATTTGAATTATTAACAAACATCACATTTGTTTTCCTGGTAGTTTTCTGTTAGTGTGTCCAGGACAGACTGACAGCTCATCTGCATTGTTAACAGTATTACCTGTCTATTAGATCAATGCAGGTTTTAGTTCACCCAGTTTTTTCCTTCACTTATCGTCATTTTGTCTTAGCCAATCAGAGGATCACACCTGACAACAAATCCAATCAAAGCAGGGAATCAGCTTTACAAGCTTCTTAAAGTGCATCTCAAAATGTGACACAGTGTTGCAGCACGATGCGTGTGTTCCTGCGCAACATCCGAAACACTTCTTAACCTGAAACACATCCACATCCACTGTACACTATCTATACTATAGTGTGATACTTTTATACCTCACCCAATGTGTAATAGTGCTGTTCACCTGGTCACTTTACACAAGCCTCATCCTTACATTACGGCCAAATGCTTTAGGCCCTGTCAACATGGGCGTTTAACTCTCGTATAAGTGAACGCGCTCTGAGTGACGTAGGCGTTTAGCTGCCGTTTGGAGGCAGTTGATTGACTTGAATGTGATGCTACATTCGCGTTCGTTTGCCTCTGTTGAACACAAGCCTGCAGCCCAGACTGTAATACTGTGTGTTCACCTGTGGGGGCAGTAATCAGTGTTTTAATCTGTGGGGTTTGAGCTTCATCCTGCACTGTATTAGTGAAATATGGATCAGTGTCGTTATTTAGACCTAAACATTAACGTCGTCGTGTTAAAAATTCTCCCGATACGGTGAAAATATCGTCGCCACATCACACTCTGTATGCAAATGTTTACAGCAATATATATCATTAAGAGCACATGCAAACTATAAACACCCACTGGGAGAGAAAAAAAAATATCACAGATCTGATCATTTTCAACTTCAATTTCCTTATAAGGTCATAAAGTGTTTCAGATTATTCAGTCCAGATTTGTTCTGTATGTTTTTTTTTAGCAAAAATTAGGGGGAAATATTTCTGGTTCTGATTTTTGAACATTTTTATTTATATATTTTTGGCATTTTCATACTATATTTATCTTTAAGTTTTCATATTTGTATTCGATCATTGTGAATAAATGTTACTGTTAAATTTCTTAATTCAAATAAACAGCAGAAACTCACCGAAGCTTAAATAACAGCATCTCTGTGATTTTCATCAGCGCCTTGTCAGCAGCATTTCAGCTGATAAATCTGTGTGACATTCAATTTTACTCTGGATTTTACACACCACAGTGAGGGGAAAGTGAATTCAGAGAGAGGAATCCTGTTTCAACTCAAATCAGCAGCTGCTCTGTCTGGTCTGACTCTCAGTAATCCTGCTCGCTGAATATCTGACGCAGTTGTGGGTCATTCCCGTGTGTTTGCCTGAGGCACATTCCACTGGAAGCTCAAAGTGCTCATTTCAAGCATCTACACCTTATATCGACATAAATGAGCGTGAAAAATCCACTATGAGCACAGGCATGAAACAGATCAGTCTTTTGATCGGCCTAAATGTGGACATGTGCTGCTTTGTTAAGACTGTTGTGATTAGTCCTCGACAGACTCACTTCTTGAATGAGCATTTTTTTGGGGGAAAAAAAACCACAAATGACATTCAGTCCAGGGAACAGTCGCTAGCACAGTCAAACACTAGAGGAGAAAACAGACAAGAGCGTCTGCTTTTCTATACACAGTGGTGAATGGAGAAGCCACCATGCAAACAGACATTTCTCTGGGTATTAAGGAAAAGGAGAAAGATTCCAAAGCCTAATGACATGAAAATGATCTGAAATAGCTGATTCTTATTTTATAGACATAAAGGTGTAATAAATGTGCGAGTGTATTTATTTTTTCCATGTTTCTGATCTGTTTTTTTCTTATTTATACTATGAAAATGACAAAAAATGACAAAAAATTTTATTGGACCTTTGTCTGAAATTTTTGTTCAAATTTATTTGAAAAATTTTTTTAAATAAAATTAACAATTTAATAACATTAAAAAAACATCTGCCTAATACTGTATATGACCTCCTCATGCAGCCAAACCAGCTCTGATCAATAAGGGCAAGGACCCTGAAGATGTGCTGTGGTATCCAGCACCAAGACATTAGCAGTAGATCCTGTAAGTTGCGAGGTTGGCCTTCATGGATCAGATTTGTTCGACTAGTACCACACATCCCAAAGATGTTTGATTGGATTGAGATCTGAGGAATCTGGAGGCCAATCAACACCTTGCTCTTGTGAACTGAAGGTCGCATGTTTAAGTCCTGGCCCAAGCACCACTGAGGTACCCTTGAACAAGGTACCGTCCCGCTACACTGCTCCCCGGGCGCTGTTGATGGCTTCCCACTCCTCCATGTGTGATGGGTTAAATGCAGAGGTCACATTTGTTGTGGTGCTTGAGTGTGTTCACAATGACAAATAAGTCACTTTCACTTTAAATACATAATGTACAGTTTCAAAACTACTAGAAACAGTCTCTACAGCTCCAAACATTTAAATTAAAAAGTGCTATAAAAGGGAAAGGTGATACAATACAATCAGTACACATGTCTCGGTCCCAACTGTTTGAGCTTTAAGCATCAAATTTAAACTTGTGTATAATAAAATACGTTGGTCAGTAAGTTATTGACATTTTTCTCTGTACTTTGTAAGTGAGTGTGTCATTGTAAACACACCACACCACAGCACAGCACACAATGCGCCACAACAAAATGTGACCTCTGCGTTTAACTCGTTTGTGTAGGAACAGTGGGCAGCTACCAACAGCGGCCGGGGAGCAGTGCTTGGGGATGGTACCTTGCTCAGGGGTACCTCAGTGGTGCCCCTTTATTAAGACATGAGTGATTTGCCATAAAGATTTATGAGTATTTACATAACACAGATATTTGTTTTTATTGCATTTTGGAAAAATTCCCCAACTTTTCTGGAAATGGGGCTTGTGTATGTAAAACATCCCTGATAATATGCATTATTAATTGTGCAATATGTAAGAAAAACGTATGTGTGCGCAAGTTACTTACTCTCCTGGCCACGCTCTTTATTTTTAAGCTGCTGCAGTTTCTGTTCACGCTGCTGTTTCTCTAGCTCCTGCTCGCGACGGTGCCTCTCCAACTTCCTCTGGTGCTCCAGCAGCTCTTGCTGATGTTTCAGAGCCAGTAGCTCCTGCTGATGCTGAGAGAGAGAGGGAGGGAGGGAGGGAGGGAAAGAGAAAGAGAAAGAGAGAGAGACACAGAGAGAGAGAGAGAGAGAGAGAGAGAGAGAGAGAGAGAGAGAGAGAGAGAGAAAGAAAGAGAGAGAGAGAGA
>JBBPDA010000003.1:19578181-19595120 GCA_037974385.1 Arnoldichthys spilopterus | reverse complement strand
GCTCAAACCCAGCCTAAACCCAAGTCTGCTCAAACCCAGCCTAAACCCAAGTCTGCTCAAACCCAGCCTAAACCCAAGTCTGCTCAAACCCAGCCTAAACCCAACTCTGCTCAAACCCAGCCTAAACCCATCTCAGCGTAAACCCAGCCTAAATTCAGCTGAGCTTAAAAACCCAGCCTAAACCCACCTCAGTCTAAATCTTCAAATCAAGCCTAAACTCAGCTCAGCTTATCCATAGTCTAAACCAAATTTAATTAAAACCTAGACTAAATGCAATTCATGGTGTCAACATAAACTAAGCAAACTCAATCCAATCCAAAACCCAACTCCGTTAAATACTGATCTAAACTCAGCTCAAACTCAGTATAAACCCAACTGAACACAAACTAAGCCTAAACACTCCTCAGCTTAAACCCAGCCTAAACTTAACCCTGCTCAAGCCCAGAGCAAAACTCAGCTCAGAAACAGCTCAATCTAAAGTCAATCCAGCTTAACCCAAAGTAAGTCCAACCCAGTTTAAATGCAGCATGAACCCAAAACCCACTTTTCTAAACATAGCATGGCAAAGAGACCTGCATGTCAATCTGAGAGATGGCCATCTAGTTTGAACCCAGCTGGGTCAGGGTGCTATATCTTCATTTAGGGCTGAACAACGTATGGTCTTTATATTGAAATTTGAAAGACTGAAATTTTTACATTGCAAGGTCCGCAATTTTAAAAGTATCCTACACTGCCGGATATTGACAGTTATAATAATGTAGTTTAATATGAATACTGAAATCTAATTATGCAGAGCTCAAGAACTGAAGTTCTGCCACATTACATACAGCTCTCAAGCCTCAAGGCTGAAAAAGACGGACTTTTTTGCCAAAAAAACTCAAAGCCTGCCTAAATCTGAACAAAAAGAAAAAAAAGAAGAAACAGAAAACAAGAAAAAGAAAAAGAAGAAAAAAAGAAGAAAAAAGAAAAAGAAGAAAAAGAAAAAAAGAAAAAAGACAAAGAAGAAAAAGAAAAAAGAAAAAGAAGAAAAAGAAAAAGAAGAAAAAGAAAAAAGAAAAAAAAAGAAAACAGAAAAAAAGAAAAAAAACAAAAAAGAAAAAGAAAAAAGAAGAAAAAAGAAAACAGAAAAAAAGAAAAAAAACAAAAAAGAAAACAGAAAAAAAGAAAAAAACAAAAAAGAAAAGGAAAAAAAGAAAAAAAGAAGAAAAAGAAAAAAGAAAAGGAAAAAAAGAAAAAAAGAAGAAAAAAGAAAAAGAAAAAAAGAAAAAAGAAGAAAAAAGAAAAAGAAAAAAAGAAAAAAAGAAAAAAAAAGAAAAAGAAAAAGGACAAAGAAAAAAGAAAAAAGACAAAGAAGAAGAAAAAGGAAAAAGAAGAAGAAAGCCCTAATTCAGACTAGTTTAAAAAGCATTTTCCTAAGCTACAGTGCATTAACATTAGGTGACTGGTCTTGTAAACATCGAGATAAACACATTTTCATCTGATTTCATCTCACATTGGCATGAAAAATTCACCGAAAGGCATGTTATACGCCAGCTGTCAGAGGCTGCTTTTCTAACAGGGTGGCATGGACTGGGCTACAACACTAACAGACAGATTCCAATATTATTATACTATTACATATCATACAAGCACATGCTCTCAGCTCCTCACGGTGCAGGCAGTAAGTGTGGTAATGTGCTCACGTCACCAGCTGTGGCGTGTTTGAGTGTGCACAAACTCTTAAAGGTGGACAGAGGGGAAACCACAAAACCAAGAGAAGAGAAATCAAAGCTAAGCGCTGCGTCTGTGGCCAAACACTGCAAGCCACTCCAGCCCTGAGACCAACACATCACAATTAGCTTCTCTGCTTTCTCACTTCCAGCTCGTCTAGTGGAAAAATGATTCGTTTCAGGGCATTGTATCTTCCCTTTCTTGCCTTTATCGAGTGTTTGACATGTCCCCAGCATACTAAGGGCATTAGCTAACTTTACCATCCCGGCATGATGAATGAAGGAGCTCGAGAAAGAGCTTAAAAGAAAGTGAAGAGGGCTTTAATCAGTCTACAGCTATACATTTTGGCCCAAAACCTTTCCCTGAGTGTGAACTGACTTACGGCACCAGGTTTTGAGTCCAAATGAGCATTTAACCCATCACACGTGCACACGTGGAGCAGCGGGCAGCTATCAACAGCTCCCGGGAAGCAGTGTAGTGGGACGGTACCTTGCTCAAGGGAACCTCAGTGGTGCCCGGGCTGGGACTCGAACCTGCAACCTTCAGGTCTCAAAGGCAGCGTCCTAACCACTAGGCCACCACTGCCCAAACACTTCACTTCGCTGTTTGCCATTGTGAACACACTCAATCATACAAAGGGCACCACAACGAAATGTGACCTCTGCATTTAACCCATCACACGTGCACACGTGGAGCAGCAGGCAGCTATAAACGGCACCTGAGGTGCAGTTTTAATGGGACGGGACCTTGCCCACGGCTACCTCAGTGGTGCCCGTGCCAGGACTTGAATCTGCGACCTTCTTTTCACAGGGGCAGTGTCCTAACCACTGCGCCACCACTGCCTAATGGGACTGTAGCTCAACAAAATTCAATCATCAGAATGCGGAAATGTCTATTCTGATCACAGATCAGGCTAATTGACCGCGAATCTTCCCAAATATATTTGTCCATATTGTTTGATTTGAGTGAGCTGCAGCTATAGAATCTGACTGTTATGCCTCACTTACAGCTTGGTGAGGGGTTTAAGCATTTCAGAGCTTAACATTTTGACCTGGACGCAAAAGTAGAGCATGTACACGACTGACAGCACCAGGTTCTGAATGAGACAAACTAAATTTCGTCTCACAGCAGCCTGAAATCAACCGGACACCTAACACTCTGCGTTCCGAACGACGTCATTCGCTTCATTAGCGTAGCACCAACGACGAATTTTCATCAATCTGTGCCACCCAACAACGTCCCAAAGGTTCAGAGCCTGGAAAAACTCCACGTGTTGTTCTCATGCTGATCCGCGCTGCTACTCCAGCATGGAAAAGTTCGGTAAGGAGTAAAACCAAAGCCGGGTAAAGGCAGGCCTAAATCTGTCAAATGTGGAAAGCAGGTCAGAAGCCCAAATGTAACTTAAACCCGACCACAGACCGACATATACGATGCGCTGCTCTTTCTCTATGTGGGCAAGAGCAGTTTTAAAAGCAGCTAATGAAGCAATGCTGCTCGCTCTAGCGCCTGAATGATCTTGGAGGGACACGCTGATCTGAGGTGACCCTGAGGATGCTACACGTACAAAAACACATACAGCGGACAGCAAGTCCTACCGGTGGGAATGTGGTTGAGTCCAGATGGCTTCAGAAGCTCCAGAGGCTGCTCTTTGCTGTGAAGGCTATCTGCAGAGAGGGAGAGAGAGAGAGAGTGAGAGAGAGAGATTTAGAAGCGACCGAGTGCACTGATGGTCGATGAGAGGGCAGCCCAGTGTCCAGACACCACCGCCAGGACAGGACTTACCCATAATCCACAGAGCACACTCCTCAGACCACCTCTCATACATTTACACTGACCATCCATTACATGAACACCACCTGTCTAATACTGAGAAGGTGCCTCATGCTGCTGATTGTGGTGCACTGTGTCTTCTGACCCAGCATTCAGTTCTTAAACCACAGTATCTCTTCTGTAGGATCAGATCAGATGGGCTAGTCTTCATTTCTCACATGCATCAGAGAGCCTTGGGTGCCCATGACCCTGTGGCTGATTCACCAGCTGCCCTTCTTTCTTACTTCGTCGTCTAACCATCACAGTAAGGCCCTTGTCCAAGTGGGTCAGATATATAGGCCCCTGCTTCCAGCACTTCGACTTCAAGAACTGACTGTTTACTTGCTGCCTATTACATCCCACCCCCTGATAAGTGCCACTGTAATGAAAAAACCAGGCAGTGAATATTACTCACTTTACATGTTAGTGGTGTTAATGTTTTGGCTGATCTGTGTATATACAGAGCAAGAAGGAAGAATCGAAAGCATCATCAGGAGACATACACAATGTTAAGCACTGATGCTAAAGCAAGCAGGGGGATATGGACATGAACACACACATCTGAGTACAGCAGTCAGTATTACAGTGGGTGTGTCAACTTCTCCAGCAGGGAAATCACGGGCACGGAGACTCCAGGACAGCATGTGTGTCTAGCATGTAAACACAAGCACACAAAGATTCACTGTGCACCAGCAGTATTTGCTCTGCACACGCAGAGGCCGTTAAAGGTCACACACCCCCATTCTACATCCTGATCAGGTTGAGGCACCATCTCACACCCACCCACCCCTACCAAACACCATCGACCCCAAAAAACACAACATCGCGCATGTAACAGCATTAAATTACTGTACGAAGAGTGGATTAGACTTGCAATGGCCATAACACTGTTGTCATACTCACTGTGCACATGTCATACTAACTGTGCACAAGACTTAGTGAGCAAAGGTCACACTAACTGTGCACATATCTTAATCACTGAGCGCATGGTGAACTCTTCTGTGCACAAGTCTTACTCACTGTGTACAGGTCATACTCACTGTGTACAGGTCATACTCACTGTGCACAGGTCATACTCACTGTGCACAAGGCTAATCACTTTATGCAAGACATATCACTGAGTACAAGATGTACTCAATATGCATGAAGTGCATCACAGTGCCTTACATCACCTCTAGGAACAGAAAAAGATTCTAAAACCTACACGGAGCTGGAGATTCATATTATTAAGTTTAAGATGCTGTTCTAAAGAGAGGTGAGAACCTTTACACATTCATCTGGATGCTACGCCCACAAAGAGACAAGCTCAAAACACCAGCCTCACAAAGTCAGGCAGGCATTTGACTTCCGCAGAAAGCCTGAAAGAGCTCCAATTATAGTTCAGCGTACAGTTGAAGAAAGGCGAGAGAGCGAGAGAGGGTGAGCGAGAGGAGGGAGGCAAGAGAGAGAGAGAGAGTGGGGAGAGAGAGAGAGAGAGAGAGAGGAGAGAGATATTAAGGCAGCAAGCTAGTGGGGTCTAAAATTCCCTGATCTCCAGTCATCAGCCTCCCCAGGAACAAGCTCAGACACCAAAGCAGACGGCTGTGAGGCAGGCTGCGATGACTGGGACTGCTAGTACACATCCGCCATGAGGTCAGATTCACTGAGGGGGAGGAAAGGCAGTTAGCATGCTGGAACGTCAAAACGAGGACAAGGCAAAGTTACCATAAGTCTGACTAGACTCGTTTTGTCCCTTATCGATCAATATCAACAATTCAACACCACCAGCGTAGTACTGAGTAGATCCCTCCTGCTGCTGAAACGGCTCCGACTGTGGGGCACTGTGTGTTCTGACCCCTTTCCATCAGAGTCAGCATCACTTCTTAAACCACAGTAGCTCTGCTGTGGGATCAGAGCAGACGGGCTAACCTTCACCCCCCACCCCCCCCACTCATCACTGTGCCTTGGGTGCCCACGATCCTGTCACTTTTTCACCAGCTCACCTTCCTTGGATCACTTTTGGAAGGTACTAACTACTGCACACCTGGAACAGTCCACACAGGCCTGACGTTCTGGAGACGCTCTGACTCAATCATCTAACCACCACAGTAAGGCCCTTGTCAAAGTGCCTCGGACCCTTACGCTCGGCCATTTTTCCTCCCTTCAGCACAATAACTTCAAGAACTAACTGTTCACTTCACGATTATTATATCACACTGATCAGCCATAACATTAACACCACTGACAGGTAAAATGAATGACACTCAACGGGGGTGTTAATGTTATGGCTGATTAATGTACTTTTTTTTCTGCTTCTTGTGAGAAAAACAAGCTTTGCTTACACTGTCACACTAGTGTGTGCTGTTTAGAGAGAATGGATAGACTTTTCACTTGTCATGGGGTCAGTACAAGGTGCACGATGCTTCCTAATGCACCAGAGGTTTAAAATGCATACGATTTAGGAGCTGAATTGCATGTTTAAAAAAAAAAATCTCAAACATACATAAACAATATAGAAAATTTGGATTTTTTTTGCTCTAACACACTCGATTCATCTGCTCAGCTAAAAAAACTGACCATCCTGAGCTAAAGCGGGTGGGTTACAGCAGGGATAACATTAGATGTGCAGGGTTACTCCACAGTGGGGATCCAGACCAAGTCGTGTCCCCCCTTTTTCTATCTTTACCCCCCTCGCTCCTCCCTCTCCCTCCCCCTCTCATCTCTGCCTGCATCCTTTACAGCATCGCGCCCAAATAAACCCATCCGTCTTGGTCCCATTCTCCCAAATCTTGACTTGTCTCACCATGAAAGGCAATTTCTGCAGGGGGAACTCTGTGATGAGCCCCCGACAGCTGGAGTGTTATGAGTGGTGCTGGTGTATGAAAAGAGGCGAGCGTTTTTACACCCAAAGAGGGACAGACTGCGTCAACACGGCCGCCTGCCCTGCCAGCGAAAACAAAACGTCCTCGCTCCACCAGCTCTCCGGCCAGCCTGCTCTGCAGCCGAGGAGCTCCGAAACCTTCATCCCCTCTCCTGTTCCCCCAGCTGAGCGCTGGGCTCGTGTGTGTGTGTGTGTGTGTCTGTGTGTCTGTGGTCTGGAAGAATGGGTACAGCAGCTATAGTGCACACTCGCCCTCGCTCAAAGGCAAGGTACAGCCTCACATGCCCCCTGCGCATTATTCTGGATATGGAAAGCAGGTGTCAAGCCGAGTTCAGCAGCTCAGAGGGCTCGCCTCGTACACGAAGTCTGCATGAAAGAGACAGAAGCATCAAACCGGCATTATTTATTTAGAGAGGAAGAACAAAAAAAAGTATGACGGGGAGGGTGAGCGAGCGAGGGAGAGTGCGCTAAACTTAGACCCACAAGTGGGACAGCCGGAGGGCGTCAATGCATGCACACACACCAGCTTGTGCTTGCTCACACAGTCGTTTTGGAAAGATCGTTTGGAAAATGAGTTTGTGAGTGTATGCAAATACGTCTGCGCTCCTACTTTAACAGCCTCGCGGCGATAACGCACACCCCTCCGAGGGCCAGCGCTGCACACATGCACGCGTGCGGATTTTACATGCCAGCTGTGCATGAACCTGGGACACGATGACAGATAAGGACACGCACCAGTTGGGGACACACGGATATGGAATTTCTGCACCGATGTAATAAGCGATACATCATCAGTCGCAATGAAGACCTTGCTCGGACTGACGCAACGACGCGGAGCTGAAAGATGAAACATTTAGGAGCACAGATATGTTTCTCGGCTCATTACAGCAAATCGGACCATCCACATCCACACAGGCTTTCATAACGTACATTACGCCAGATACACATTCAGGTGGCATTAAAAAAAAACAACAGCTTTTTCTTAGCTTCAATTTCTGCTGAAATCCTGACGAGCACAAAGAAAAAAAACGCCTTCATCACATTTATGACCCATGTCATTCATTTAGCGCTCTGGAGGCTCGGATATATCCCATGATTGTGAATCCAGTGTCAGCGACACGTTTCTCTGCCTGTGTTGTGTTCCAGGAGGATTTTTAACACAAAGGGGGGTCAAGGTTTAAAAAAGACAACTGATCCACATTTCACCTCATACCCCACAGGTTAAACACTCTGGACTGCCTGATTACTGCCCCCAGAGGTGAACACGCAGAATTACAGTCTGACCAGCAGGCTGGCGTTAAACAGAGGCAAACAAACACGAAGGTAACGTCCTACTGAAGACAATCAAGCAGCAGTACGAAACATCTTAAAGGCCTAGGAGCTCAGAGCCCATTCATTTATCCAAAATGTGAAAGTCCATGTGGACAGGGCCTAACAGTTGCCATGCAATACTTTAGCTAATAACCCTTGTTTAAGCAACTGAACACATCCGTATGACGTCTGGAGTGCAGAGGGACGTGAGGAACCAAACCTGCTGTTTTACTGTATTTATCAACACAATTTCCTTGACTGTATTAAAGGCCGGTCGCCTAGACAGGGCGTCAGCCTAGTTCTAGAACATTCAGCATCTTCCTGTTGAAAGGTAATGGGTTACTGCTAAGACACGCAAACACAATCTCAACCGAGAGAACTGCAACTGACTAGTCAGCTGGTCGTCTTAGAGGGGGCAACCCTAACAGTAGGACGAGCATACGCAAACAGTGCTCGCCAGGTGTTACCGACACAGCTGCCTGCCTGTGGAAGCAGATGCACAGGTGTAAGCAAGGGCAGCGATGACAGGTCCGTAGCAGGCAGTGCGATCGGCGGCCGCTCGCGCTGAAGCTGCTCTCCATGTGCGGCAGCCACACGTGACTGCCAGAGGAGCCACTTTTGTTTTTCTGTTTCTGCCGTGCCGTTATTTCCAGCCAGCCAGACTGAGGGCATGATTAATACATGACGGAACGCAAGAGGAATGAAAGATTCAACAGAGAGCACCCCCCTCATACCCCCACCCCCACTGGAGTGGCTGCTAAAGTAGGATGCATCCCTGCTTCACAGCCAGCCTGCACTTGTGCCTCAGAAGAGAATAAGGGAAGGAATGAATAGGAAAGAAGGCCACGGAGAGGGAGAAGGAGCGCAGCTATTTGGGTATTTCTTTTGCGGGTGAGGGACGCGATCGCAGGCTCATCTCGCTCTCTGATCTATTTCTGGAAGTCTCCTCAGACACAAGCGCTCACCACCAGCCTGCACCGCAAAGGCAATTTAATTAGCCTGCTGAGCTGCCGAACAGAGGACACGTCGCTAAAGCAGCGCTCAACCGGAAGTATTACTACACTGTTGCACTACACGGACTGACCCTACGACTGACGCGTCCTGGTCTGCACAGGATATTTCTCCCTATACAAGCTACGATGACATAACGTAACCCCCCCCCCCAACAAAATAACAGTAGGCCAATAGCAGAGCAGTGGTGGCCTAGTGGTTAGGACCTTGCCCTTGCAAACAGAAGGTCACAGGTTCAAGTCCTGACTCAGGAACCACTCGAGGTACCCTTGAGCAAGGATCCGTCCCACTACACTGTTCCCCAGGTGTTATTTACTTATTTGTCAGATACACAGCTATGCAAAAATGACGTGAAATGTGAGCTCTGCCTTTTAGGAAGTGAGCACACACAGCCAATGTCACAGCACCTAGTGAGCACACTGGGGGTTAGGTGCCTTGTTCAAGGGCACTTTAGCCAGCTGGCTGGTTCTGGGAGTCGAACCAGTAACTCTTCGGTAACAAACCTGCTTCTCTGACCTTTAGACCACAACTTGTGGGATTTGAAGGAGGCCGCGACTTAAACGCAACAGCTCCGACTGAGCATAGACCTGAGCGATAGTGGCTGGTGTCCAAACCAAATTAATAAGACAACAAAGGGAAAAGTCTCGTGTTTTTTTGCATCTCGATCCCAACATGATCTGATTGGTTGTAACTGTTGTAGACAGTTTTTCACGTTCAGGTCAGGCATCGTTTTGATATGCCTGATGACAAACAAGCACCATTGTGAGGTATTCACATTGGGGCCGACACTGACGGGGGGAAACTCTACACATGGCTTACGGCGACTGACGAACATTACCACAGATCTTTCATTTATCCATCACTACATACACACTGAAGAGCAGGACGGCGACAACCTCAAAGGCCAAAACCTTCCAAAACTCGGAGGGATGTAGTGTCTCTCCAGATCTCAGCCACACTGACTATGCCCCAACCGGTCAGTCCTTCTGTCCCTACCCATAAACTACGCTGGACCAGATGCCATCCTCCAAAAACTTGATGAAACGCCATTACGCTCGATCAGCTTAGTCTGAAGACTGCCGCTCAAAAAGAGTTTAATCACACTTTAAACATAATGTTGTACACTGGATTACTGTAAACATGACCCCCCCCCCCCCACTCTCCGAAATCAGGGGGGTTATTAAGTAGAGATGCACAGTATTAAATGTCATAGTGGTATCAACAAAGTTAAAATAATTAGACAGACAGACAGACAGTGGCAAAGACAGACAGAGACACAGACAAAGAGAGACAGACAGATAGATAGGAAAAACAGACAGACAAGACAAGACAGAAAGAGAGAGACAGGCAGACAGAGACGACAGACAGACAAAGAGACAGAGAGAGAGATAGAAACACAGAAAGAGAGAGAGAGAGACATACAGACGGAGACAGATTGATAAAATAGACAAGACAGACAGACAGACAGACAGACAGACAGACAGACAGACAGACAGACAGAGGTTAACTCCTTAATTATACCTGTTTCAGGAAATGTTAAGAAAAACGCTGGGCTACTTTGCTACAATTTCTAGATTAAAATTATTTTCCTATTTCCTATTTTTTTACATTTCGCTTAATACTAATCCATGCAGACATAATCCAACATTCTGCTGACATGTACCTGAAACACTGGTCCTGGCTCATCATTACCACCAGTGCGTCTCTAATATCAGGCCATGTTCTTAATCACTCCTTGTATGAGAGACACAGAACAACAACAGTAACAGTCTAGAAATCACTGCTCATCAAAAGCAGCAGACAAAGCCTTGGCATCTATTGTGATATTGTGGTGTTGTATTTAAAACCTACAGCTGTGCACTGACGGTGGGAACTCAGCTCGTGTAAAGAAAAAGAGCTGTGTCCCATTCAGCCATGGAGCCACTGAAGCCCAGGGAAAAAAAAACACTGAACAACACACACGTGTTCATAAGATCATTTCAAATGTTGACGAATAGATGACAGGACTGAGTGTGTGTGTGTGCGCGTGTGTGTGTGTGGTATTGAGATGTGAGCCGGGCAGACGGGCAAGCAGTGGCAGATGGCAGAAAGATGACACCAGAGCCTGATGGGCTGGATGAAGAGAAGTCCGTCTGTCTGTGTGGCATTAGACCCAGGGTTATAAACACACACAAACACAAATTTGCATAAGAACACTTTCGTACAGAAAGCAGTCCTGTGCTTATAGCTTTAGCGCAGAAACTATAAACTAATGCTGCTAATAAACACCAGAAGTCAAACACGGCCCAAATCTTTTCCAGAAAATACACCAAAACTCCCGGCAACCTGCTCTAACCACATCCAGCTCTTCATGAAGGGGGAGCAGACTCGTGGATGCGGTTTGGGACACAGTTTGACTTAATGTGAGCTTTAATGCTGGATGTGGTTCGAACAGGCTGAAAGAAGCTTTGGGCATGCATTTACAGAAAAGATTTGGGTTACGACTAGTGTCTGAAAACATCATACGTTTAAGAATTGCAAAATAAATTTTTACAAATAAATAAATATTAAAAAAAATAATAATAATAATAATATTTAATTTATTAAGCATTTTCAGGCTATATAAAGACACTTTACATACATCTTTAATAATAATAATCATAATAATCACAATAATCAGATATTTTCGGCATTCTGAAAAATGTTAAAAATATATCTCATATATTTTTATTTTTATTTTTTCAAAATATAAAACACCATGCCGTGCCTGACCTAAAAAAACAAACACCAGACATCAGTGAAACATTATAATTTTTTAAAAGCATGATTGCAAAACCAAAAAAAAAAATTTTTTATAATAAACTCAGTGTTGCCATTTTATATTCCACTTTCTGACGCCAGTTAATGTTGCCCTACATTAACCTGGACAATGTGCCAAAGGCCAAGGTCTTACTGTGATCAGGCCGATTTGTTGGGCTCAGGGGAAAAAACAAAGGACGGACACAGATGCTATTTCTGTAAAAGGCTTGGAGGCGCTTCACAATAAGAGAACCAAGTGAGCAGGACTCAGGGCTGCTGGGGCACCGCTCTGCTGCTCACCCTCAAGCTAATCTTTCATTCCACAGCCTGACCAGTGAGCCTGGCCGGAGGAGACGCAGCAAACATGAAGAGAAATACAAGTTTAGTTTATTCACGACAAACCACAAGCCCCGTGAAATGCCACACTGCCCTACAGCCACCTCTCACCGAGCCCACGCAGACCGCCTCCACACACACACACACACACACACACACACACACACACACACAAGCAAGCATGCTTCTCTGTTTATAGTAGAGTTGTAAAAATATCGGGACGTAACCCAGTGAACCACAGTGAAGCTTATCAAGAGCGTTTACAGCGATTCGCAGCCTTTGAAGACAGGGGCCTTATCAGCTGCCAGAACCTCCATCTCTAGTCTCAAACAAGATAACACTACCACCCCACCGTCCTCCATCTCAGCCCAGATCTTCAGAATGACACAGACATTAATGACAACAAAACCAGTCCTACAGACAACCAATCCCCAGCTGAGTTCCTCCCTTTATGATCACTACAGATGGGATAAACAGGTATCAGTGAGTGTCAGTGAGTATTAACAGAAAACGCTGGACTGGAAAGTGGCCAAAGGAAGGAAAAAATAAATAAATAAATAAAAACATGAATCAGATCCAATCCTGGAAAAAATGAATCCTGCAACAGCACACACACACACACACACACACACACACACAGGCACAGGCACAGGCACAGGCACAGGCACAGGCCATAGACATAGACATAGACATAGACAGACACAGGCACACACACAGACACACACAGACACACACACACAGACACACACACACAGACACACACAGACACAGACACACACAGACACAGACACACACAGACACAGACACACACACACAGACACACACACACAGACACACACACACACACAGACACACACACACACAGACACACACACACACAGAGACACACACACACAGAGACACACACACACACACAGACACACGCACAATGACGTCATGCTGTTAGCTGTGTATTTTGTTACTGTGGGGCAGCCGAGTGTTTAGTAGTTTGGGTCTAATGGCCTACTTTTACATGCTCTTCTTCAGTGAAGTGCTTCCATTTTTCCTCTTCCTTTGGTGCAATCAGCATTCAAAGTTCTGTCTGTGCAACAACTGTTTTTTTTTTTTGCTTTTATGGTGTAGTGAAACTATACTTTTTCTTCTTAATCAGCATTTCCAGACTATAATTAATAATTACTGTATTAAACAAGCAATAACCAGCAACCAGCTTCTGGACATCAGAGAAGGCAAATCGGTATCAGTGGGAACCAGAATCAGGCCAATAAAAATGCAGGACCAGAGTGTGGCTAAAAAAACAATTTGCATGATGTCCCGTTGTTAGCGGTGTTTCGTCTCATGTGTTTAGTCGCAGCTTATTTTAAAGTGCAGAGATTTTAAAAGAAAACTGCCATCTGTAGCAGTCATCATCATTTACACTTCCGGCTGTACAACAGGAGATTTTGGGCAGACGCAGACACGCGCAGACACAGACACGCGCAGGCGCAGACACGCGCAGGCGCAGACACAGGCAGACGCAGACACACGCACAGCGACGCACACAGACACAGGCAGACGCAGACACACGCAGACACAGACACACGCACAGCGACGCACACAGACACAGGCAGACGCAGACACACGCAGACACACGCACAGCGACGCACACAGACACACGTACAGACACACGTTTAGCGACACACACACACACACAGACACAGTGAGCGACACACACACACAGCGACACACACACAGCGACACACACAGACACACATACAGCGACACACACAGACACACGTACAGCGACACACACAGACACACGTACAGCGACACACACACACACAGACACATGTACAGCGACACACACACACACACACACAAACACAGCGACACACACACAGCGACAGCGACACACACACAGCGACAGCGACCAACACACAAACACAGCGACACACACACACAGCGAAACACACACACAGCGAAACACACACAGCGAAACACACACAGCGAAACACACACACAGCGAAACACACACACAGCGAAACACACACAGGCTAATTATGGTCTCCTTAAGTAGAAACATCTCTGCTCAGACTGTTACTAGGAAATACTCAGTGCTGCACACTGCTGACATGAGGCAGTGGAGCCTAAGGGCTGAGCACACTCAGGATGGCCCACGGTGACAGGGACCCAGACGGGGTGAACAAAGGTCCGCTCCGGGGAGAAGAGGGCCAAGACAGCCGGCTAAATATAGAGCATGCTGACTGTTGATGACAGGTCTGTGTGAGGTCACCTTGCCCTGACTCACTGGGAGGCTGAGGGGAGAAGAAAGAAGTCGCTAGAACAGCAGGGAGGAGCAACAATGGGAGAGAGGGAGAGATCGAAAAAGCAGGTCCATCAGCTCCCTGCTTGAACAGGCTTAGTACAACCGGACCACACAGAGCTCCCATCATTCATCCACACCACAACAGCCAATACACACAACACACAGCACATCGACTATTTTATAGACTCATTACAGCTCTCCATACGCGGAGTGTGACCATCCTTTAGAGATAATCAACAATACTGAATTAAGTGTCCTACAACAACCAGCAGACAAAGCGATTGATGCCCATTGGCTCCTTGACCAGCCACTTGGACATGGAGGCCCATGACTGACAAGGCCCATGTGTTCACTGGCTACTTGGTTCTGCCAAGGCTTGTGCACCACATGCCCAGTGCCAGGGCAGCCAAGGGTTTGGCAGAAACAGGAGCAGTAGGATAGGTGTAGAGAGGGCTAGTCACCTGCCTGGTGCAAACACAGTACACACACAGGGATAGCTCTGACTTGGACAGACATACACACTCCTCACCCCACTGCTCAACATGCACAACAGCTGTCACTTGCTCTGGTTTCCATATGAAAAACGCAGAACAAAGGCAAAAGAGACTTTAACCTACAAAATCATGACAACACATCCACACTTCCTCTTTTACTGCTTCCCTAGCCTGGAACCAGGCTGTTTTATTCAAGGAAGATACTGTTATTATTACAATTAATATACATTTATTCTAGACTCGTCCCGAAGCTGCAACCACTCACACTTTAGAATCCCAGTCTATAGATCCATCACACTTTTTTGAGCCCTTAGTTGACAGATAAAACAAACATTGATGGAAAGTGAACAGAGAATTCAGACAATAATAATAGACACTATAATAATAATAAAAATTATTGTTATTATTATTATTATTATTATTATTATTATTATTACTATTATTATTATTGTTATTATTATTATTATTGTTACTATTATTATTATTGTTATTATTATTATTATAATAATAGTAACAATAATAATAATAATAATAACAATAATAATAACAATAATAATAATAATAACAATAATAATAATGCGCCTTGTTCCTAGTAAATGGCAAATTCTTACAGTTGATTGCTTATTTATTTATTTATTTATTTATTTAACGGTGTAAAATGCGAGTGTCGTCATACTGTGATTATTTCACCCGATGATCTGCCAAAATGTCAATAACCTTAAAATTTGCATTGATGTGATTCGACTGGTTCAGTTCGATACTGGGCTCTGCAGTCAGTATGAAACATGATGAAATTGTACACAATCTGCTACGTTTCCATAGACTCGCCCATGCAAACCAAAAACGTGAACATTACACGGTGTAAGGTCAAACGCAGCAGTGTCGTCATAAGCAAAAGCGGCTTCTCAGCACTCGGGTTATGAAGGAATGAAGGAAAATGAATAGTCGAGTGAACACGTCGATGTTTATGCATCACAGACACATCGGCTTGTGCACTATTTTGGTCAACGCACCGATAAAGCTCAATGTATGGTTATATATACACAGACACATACGTACACATTATTTAAACATATATTTAACATATAAATTTAGCATATACTTTAATAGCAAGCGAAATACATTAGCCTGCTATGGGGAGAAATGACTGCGAGACCCCACTACAGAAGGGCTAATCAGTTCTCTCCTGCTGGTCTAAAGGCCAATTGCAGCCCTTCATCACTTCCTCATTGCTGCTGTGGACCTTTCAACAGGGCAGCTTGTCCACGTTCCTCACATGTTTACAGGCTACTTAGCAGCCACTCCACAGATACCACAGCGAGTGGAGAAGTACTGCCAGCAATGTGCCTGGGCTATAGCCCTCTCTTAGCCCTTTTCTGTTCAGATGATGATGCTTTTGTGCAGCTTTATTCGCTCAGTTGCTCTGTGGTTCTAGTTAACTCAGCTTTAAGAATATTTATTGTGCACGTGATCACTTTTGGTGTCATATTTGCTGCCATTTTCACATATTTTTCCAAAACATGAGCACTTCTGCTTCGTCTTTTACAAAAACCTGGTTCAACACATAGTTCAACACATTTCACACAGTGAAAACTGCCGGCCAGTGTGATATCTATCATTACCATGCAAAACTACATTACAGTTTGTCATGTTATGCTGACTGAGCTTGTGGTGCTGACTAATCAGTCAGTTGTGCAATATGTGAAAATGAAAATCACTGCACTTGTGTTTGTTAAGTGCAGTTTTTATGTCTGTTTTAATGGCCATATTGTTTATGGTGAAAAGCTACTGTAGTATCAGTGATTTATTTTTGCAGTGTCGATTACCCCTAGGGGACACTTCTCTAACCCACAATCCCCAGTGTTACTGATTTATGGTTTAGTGAATGCCACTGATTTGAACAATCAGTTAAATGTGCAAGAAACATGGCAGATTAGAATAAATACTAGCTTTGGCACAAGCACAGGCACCTTGTTGACAGAAAAAAAAATTCAGAACACTTCAGAACTATAAGGCTAATTTGCTAGGTCACAGAAATGCATGAGAGAAACCTGCATGCCTCACCTGGAGGGGCAAAGTGGTGGAGTCTTTACAAGAAGCTAGAGGGGCAAAAGACACACACTGGCAGAGTCTTTACAAAAAGCTAGAGGGGCAAAAGAAAAGACACTGGCAGAGTCTTTACAAAAAGCTAGAGGGGCAAAAGACACACACTGGCAGAGTCTTTACAAAAAGCTAGAGGGGCAAAAGACACACACTGGCAGAGTCTTTACAAGAAGCTAGAGGGGCAAAAGACAGACACTGGCAGAGTCTTTACAAAAAGCTAGAGGG
>JBBPDA010000003.1:19550779-19574536 GCA_037974385.1 Arnoldichthys spilopterus | reverse complement strand
CACACATATACACACACACACATACATATATGCATATATATACGCATATATATATATAGATAGATATATACATACATACATATATATACACACACACACACACACACACACACATATACATGCATACATACATACATATCTATAAAACACTGGTGTATGTGCAATATATATTAGTCTATGTATTATTATTATTATTATTATTATTATTATTATTATTATTATTATATGTTTAACCTAGTGAATATAAAATGTCTAAAAACCAACCAGGAAATCATGCTAATCATGGGCTCATCATCAATGACCATTTGCAGTCAGTCATCACAACTGCAAATCTGAGCCATTACTGGGAAAAGCAGCAGCTTCATGTGTGGCCAACCACTTCAAGCCATGATAAGTCACACAAATATGTGCCCGAAATAACTCGAGCCTCGAACTTCAGAAGAGGCCGGAGTGGAGTCAGAGTTGAAATAAAAGGAGTTTTTTTTCCAGCTGGTTGTGAGCCAAAGTGTGTTTTTCTGACTTTTTTTTCTGATTATCTGGCACAGTTGAGATGTGGAGCTCCAAGGACAGATCTCTATAGCTGTTTCTTCTAGTGTAGCGTCAGTCTGCAAAGAGGAACACGGCCAGCGAGCAAGCAGACCACGAAAAGGTCAATATCCCTTTACGTACAGGAAAGGGGTGAAGTAGTGCACGGAGACCAGGAATAGAGCAAAACAGGCTGTGGGAAAAGGAGGCAGAATGAGTTGCACGCAGACGTGTGGGCTACAAAGTGAAAGGCGAGAAAGTTCCTCTGTTTGCCCTGTACACGAGTTGTGTTGTGTGTGTTGGGGGGGGGCTTACACAATGACACTGTGCTGCCTGCAGGCTCTGCTCCCCTGACACCACCACCTGTGATCAAAAATGTCAAAGCTAGCGCATCTCACTCCGTCACTGGCTGTCTCTCTTCCACCCCTCAAACAGGAAGCTGGGGGCCTGTCTCCAAGGCTTCTCAGAATCAGTCGAATGCATACAGATAAAAGGAGGACAGCAGCGGCAGACGAACACCACCAACGCTACCTTTACTTAAACACACACATCAGCAGTCAGAATGACTGTCGAGAACAAATGTCCACACGCAAAAAAGGGAAATTGTAGCAGGTCGTGCAATATGACCATATGTATCATTATTAGGATTTATGCTAAAATATTATAGAAAACTGTAGAATTTGTGTTTACCTGGATATAGTGGCAGTCAGTGTGTGAAACACTGAAGCAAATGTATTTATGACATTTTTAAACTAAATTAGTAAATAAAATGTAATTTATTTTATTAATTTATTCTGATAGATTGATCAATTATTTTTACTATTTTTATTCATTTTATTTGTTTTGTTATTGAGAAAATGTTTCAGTATCGCAACATTATTTTTCCCATATCACCCACCCCCAGACTTTAACGTCGAGCAGGTGTTACATTAATCCTTCGCAACATCTGTGTGGAGTTGCCCCTGGCGCAGAGTGAAGGAGGAATCCAAATGAGGCACCACCATTCTCCTCTGGGCCTCGTGCTCAAATGGCAGCACTGCACTCTGCACGTTACACAGGCACAATGCTGACAGGCAGCCAACGCTTCCAAACACAGAGCAGAGGCTGCTTTCAAGTCGCCTTAGCAGAACCAGTGGGCACGAGGAGAAGCAAGATACTTTCCATCAATTACAGACAAACTGGACAACAAGATGAGTTCTGCTTCAAAACTAACAGAATGGAGGAGAATTTGGAATTTTATGGAATTTGTTTGCTTTATATTTGTACAAAACAGCTTTTTACATAAAGACATGACATTTTTTTTAGATGTTGATATGAAAACCTTGGGTAAAAGTCAAAACCAATCAACTCATTCCATACTAAGACCAATAAACTGTACTATTAGTGATGCTCAATGGTATTTATGATCAGGCCATCAGGCTACTGAACTCCTAACCTCATAATACGCAATGGGACCTCAATACTCTCATCCTCTCTGATTTGGACTCTACGTTCTTACAGCCCACCCCATGTGCAATACTGCTGTTCGCACTGGTCACACTTTTCACAAAGCCTCACCCTCACATTAGTGTATATTTCCTTCTTCTCTGTGCACAAACACCCTGTGTATCAAGCTCTTTCTATGCTCTCTATATATATATTTGTGTATATTTTTATTATTTTTTATATATTCATTCTGTATTTATCATGTTCTTACTGCTGAGTTCACTGCTTCTTCTGGTCATTGTACTGTTGACCCAACGTTAACCGACACATGATAAATTAACTCAACTTGAACTTGGTGGCATCAGACAGACAATAGACAATACGCATATAAAAAGCACAGGCGTCAATTTTGCTGATTAATCACTTGCCTAATAGCATGAGAGTTTCTCAAGCGCAGACTGGAAAGATACAGGTTTTACTAGTAATCGCTAATGCTTCTCCGTCTGCAGTGTTTGGAGAGGCACAAAGTGTCCAGACAATAGAAAATTCAACTCTCAGGAAGATCAGGAAGTCTCAGAATCAGTCGAATGCATATGAAAACGTTGGGCAGAAGTCAAAACCAATCCAACCATTGATCCTAAAAAGCCCCTAAACTTTACAAAAGAAGCCCAGTCAGTTTGGCTGATTAATCAATAGCCTAATAGCATGAGAGTTTCTCAAGTGCAGACTGGAAAGACCCAGGTTTAACAACTAATAACTACTGCTGCTCCATCTGCATTGTGTGGAGAAATGTCCAGAAATGAGAAAATTTAACTCTGACGCAGCAAAATCTAAAAATATTACTCTAGAAGTGATGGAGTTGATCGTACCTTCCTCTGTGGTTGAAGAACAAGGACACAGACAATTTTTCTCCAAAGTTCGTCTTCTAGATTTATACAACAGCACTTATAGCTCTACTCACGACTGACTCGATTTTCAGTTTTACTATGTATTGATGCAAGAGCATCAAAAAATATATTTTCCTGCCTGTGACTCATGTGTGTGCACTGCTCTATGCAAAGCAGTTCAAAAGAAAAGGTCATCACAGCCGGTTTTTAGGGTTTAAAGAAGAAACGTGAAGCTGATTTTTCTTTTAATCTTATCTGTTATCTTGATGTTCATTTTAATTTGTGCATATTTCTGGGTAATATGTAAATATATGTGGATTTATATTTATTTTTCAGAATTTAGAAACAGTATCAGTTTGTAAAGTGCACTTTAAGATACATACAAAAAACCAGCAACCTTCTGTACTAAACTGTAACCTTCCGTAAAAAACCAGCAACCTTCTGTACTAAACTGTAACCTTCCGTAAAAAACCAGCAACCTTCTGTACTAAACTGTAACCTTCCGTAAAAAACCTGCAACCTTCTGTACTAAACTGTAACCTTCCGTAAAAAACCTGCAACCTTCTGTACTAAACTGTAACCTTCCGGAAAAAACCTGCAACCTTCTGTACTAAACTGTAACCTTCCGTAAAAAACCTTTACGCAGTGGTGGCCTAGTGGTTAGGACGCTGCCTTTGGGACCTGAAGGTCACAGGTTCGAGTCCCGGGTCAGGCACTACTGAGGTACCGTTGAGCAAGGTACCGTACACTGCTCCCTGGGCGTTGTTAATAGCTGCCCGCTGCTCCACGTGTGCACGTGTGATGGGTTAAATGCAGAGGTCCCATTTCGTTGTGGTGTTTGAGTGTTTTCACAATGACAAAGAGTCACTTTCACTTCAACCTTCCATAAAAAACCTGTAACCTTCTGTACTAAACTGTAACCTTGACACATCACACAGTGAATGTGTGTTATTTCAGGCAAGATTTGTTGAGCTGGGCTGAATACATTCTTTTGTCTCTGCAAACTCAAATATCTGATTCAGCATTTACTGCTAATCGCTGTGGTACAGATGCCGGGCAGCACATCAGCACTATCTCTACTCACAATGGGCCTCATTCACCAACAGTTCTTAGGAAAAATTTCTTCTTAAAACCCACTTACACATTTTTCACGTAGATTCTGACATTCACCTATGTTTCTTACACTGTATTGCTCCTCTGGTCGACACCGGAAAGCAAAAACACACAAAAGACAAAGAAGGAATCTCAGTTTATAGAGGCAGCATTAGCTAAAAATCCTGTGGTCAGTGGTGGCCTAGTGGTTAGGACATTGCCTTTGTGAACTGAAGGTCACAGTCCCGACATGGGCACTACTGAGGTACCCTTGAACAAGGTACCGGCCCACTACACTGCTCCCCGGGCGCTGTTGATAGCGGCCCACTGCTCCACGTGTACACGTGTGATGGGTTAAATGCAGAGGTCACATTTCGTTGTGATGCTTGAGTGTGTTCACAATGACAAACAGTCATTCTCACTTCACTTTAGCAACATAGCTAGCATACGCAAATGAAGCAAGAAGTACATGGAGATGATCCATGGCAGATAAACTAGTCTGGAACAGGTGAGCAGGAGGCCCCAATGATGGGTGATTTGGTTGTGGGAGACCAGAAAGGCAGCAGTTCCTAGTGTACAGGTGGACTGTGATGCTTGTCAATCAGGTAAGTGAACCTCAGCAGGAGTAAGTGGGTTCCAGCAGTAAGAACCAGAAATGGAGCAAAAGGAGTCTTTTCTCCTGGACACTCATGTGGTTTAGGACTTATGTGGACAAAACGCATTTTACGGACACAGACGTAACCTTTTAATCTGTGGAACCAGTTCCTGTTTCACTCCACCAGTACCAGCAAGTGTGAGCACACGTGTGCACCAAGCGCCGCAAGCGTCGTGACTTCAGGGGGCAAGTAGGATTTGATAGATGTGTGATTATGTCTTTGTCCATGCGCGTGTGTGAGAGAACGAGAGGACGAGGAATGTGATTTCAGTGGGCAGGTACATCTGTGCAAGTGTCTGTGCGCGTGACAAACAGGATGGATGACTCAGAAGGTTTGAGCTCTCGCTTGCACCCTCACTTCCTCTCACACACATCTCTGCTCTGAAAAAAAACCAGCCGTCGACCTGCGTGCGCACGCCCAGCACTTCAGCTCTGATTCACGGCGGCTTCATTGAGAAGTTTCCTGAATGAAGCGGCAGCTGTTTACTGAGTAACATGTTGGTCCAGAACATTGAAGGAGCCGAGGCTTTTAGTCATCGCCACATCAAACTTTCAAGGAAAAACACAGCGGCCGCAGAGAGGTGCATGGTTTATAGCTCGTTACCCTTTGATGGAAGCTTTCTTATGGGACAGGGTCACGCTGTACCTGATGTTCCTCAAGCTTTACAGTCATATGGACAGCAAGCATGTCTCAGCAGGCTAGGAAAGAAACGGAGAAACCCCTCATTTCTTAATCTGCTCTGGCTCATGGAGATAAGCCGGCAGGACTGACGAGGACGGTGTCTTCCCTTTGCTGCTGGAATTTGCCCTCGACTGGCTGGGCAGGCCTTTCTAATTTACAGGCTCCTCAAAGAACCCAATCTGCCATCTGCTCCCTAATCAAAACACTGATTAAAAAGACATGTAGTGCTTACCCCGTGTCATCCAGACAATTAACACTACCATGCTTTGTAAGAGGCTTTGCAGTAATGCCGTTCCCAGAGTCTGAAAGCGGAGAGGTGATCTTAGAACATGGGAGCTGGTGTGATGAATCAGATCAGATGTTATTTTTTCCACAATGCACAGCCCTGTTGCTCTGGATCGTGGGCATGTTCGCTTTAACTATACATACATTTTAAAAAATAGAATCATTATTACAAAGGCAATAATAAAGAAAGATTCTTTAATAAAATATAAGCCTGAAGGTCGCAGGTTCAAGGCCCGGCCCAGGCACCACTGAGGTACCCTTGAACAAGGTACTGTCATGCTACACTGCTGTTAATAGCTGCCCGCTGCTCCACGTGTGCATGTGTGATGAGTTAAATGCAGAGGTTACATTTCGTTGTGGTGCTTGAATATCTTCACAATGACAAGTTGTCACTTTCACAAATAAAAACAGAATGTGATGAACTGCGAATCATGTAAACTCATGTTCACCTGACAACAGAACAAAGAAAAAGTTATTACTATTATTTGCTGAACAGTAAACTCATTTTGAATGTAATGCCAGTTAGGCTGTGACAACATGGGCCTTCATATCTTGTAAAAATGTTGGATAGAACTAGAACTAGACCTACTTGAGTATAGAGCTGTGGTTGCCACCACTGGTCCTGGAGTACCACTCCATGATTTTTGCTCAGACAGACCTGATGCAGCTAATCAGCTGATTAACAAGTTTGGTGGGGAAGTGGTTCAGACCCAACAGTGCAGAATAAGAGTCAAAATTGTCTTCTGATCACTGCATAGTATTTACTGTAAAACGGCAACAAAACCCTACACAAATGCCCACAGTTAAGGCAGATCATCCTTCAAGGAAAAGAAAACTCGCTTCCATTTTGCCTCAAAAATGAACAGAGAGGGAAAAGCACATTTCTCAAGCACAGATCAGCTCATGGCGAGTGCATTAGCTCCAGGCTACAATGGCATGTCTGCTCATCTGCACACATCACCCTTCTCGGTCAGTTAAGGGAACTAGAAGACAAGCAGTTAAATAATTCAGTGTTGTGGTTGTTGAGAGGACATGATTTTCTCTCAGTACACATCGCGTCTGATTTTTCTGGATTTGATTGTGTAAGATTATGAAACAGCTTTTGTGCTAAAAATATTGTACAATCTAATAAACAATGGACATTTTTAAATATCAACATTAAAATATTAACAAAGCAAATCGAGTGCTCTATATTTTCTGTATTGATAAATGCATTGAACGAATGTCTAACACATTAAACCTAAAATATCAGGAATTCTGTAGGATATCAATCATCTCAGTGTCTACAGATTATCTTCAGCATTGACCAATGAAAAGCAGGTTTCACTGAGAATTTTGGAAGAGCTAAAGTTTCTATAGGTTTCTAAATAAGTTTAAATTTGGCAGAGACTGAGGTTTTCAGAGACCCCAATCTGGCCACACAGCCCACTTCTCTGAGGAGTCTTAAGCCCCAGGTGCTTTGGCAAATACATGCCCCAGTTCTTCTAAGAATAGCTCAGGTGCCCAGTCAAGCGGCAGCACACAAACAAGCCGGCCTGAGCACATCAGGGCTGACCAGGCGAGGACTAAGCACAGCCCTGAGCAAGCGTACACACTAGGAGGAGGGGGGGGGGGGATGTAGCCAATGGCCTCAATATGCAAAGGACAAGGCAAAGACACAACCACAAACATACAAACAGTGCAGAAATGAAAGTAATGTCTCATGTTCATGAAGAAAAGTAACAACTCCTGTCTTGTCTGTACCACACGGATCCCTTACGTATCACAAAATAGAAAACTGGTTTAATGCTAAAAAAGGAGATAAAAAAAGGGACCTTTGCCAAATCCAGAGTGTGATACAGCAAGAAGGGGGTAACCGACACCTAACCAAGGAACCATGATGAACCATCTCAGGTAACCATGATGCATGTCCAACTGGGAGGTGCACAGATCCTAATCCCTTGCTGTTCTAAGCCACAAAAGAGCATCTAGAATCCATTGGGACAGGCATAGTTCAGAAAATGCCCTGCCACAAACTGGGGAGGCGAAACAACCATCCAGTCATGTGAACCAAAAAGTTGGGACAAGGACCCATGGGAGGTGGAAGAGCCCTCAGTTCTTCTGATTAGCTAAATTCCCAATGCATTCAGCTAACCAGTGGGGGCCTACAGAGCCTTCGTGCAAGCGCACAGACCCATGAGGGTCAAGCAGAAGAACGCTGGAGTGCTGGAGTGACTTCCCTGCCTGCTGTCTGGCAGTCGACACATGCCCTGCTAATGAAACACATTCAGAAGAACTTCAAAGGTCTTCCTAACACACACCCACTCCCCAAATCCCATCACACCTCCTGACTACACATATATATCAGTTCCTTGTGGGAAGAGCACAGATCCTAAAAATACGCCACTACAGAAACGGAGCGTGCGGAACCCTCTTCCCTGCTGCGAGGGGAATGTTGAGGGGGCGCGCAGGTTTCCCTAGCCCTTACAGTGGCACACATTCACATTCCTAATGCGATTCAACAGGCCTTCATTGAACTCCCATCACGTGGCAGGACAGCTCTGAGGGTTTTGACGTGCAATTGACTTGCATTCCCGTACATACAGTGGCTTAGAGGTAATAAAACGAATGCCTTGTGCCATTAGTCTGTCTGCCACGATTGACTAAGAAGGTTATGATTATTATTGAATGAGGAGCATATGAACAGTTGGACAGAAAGCACATATATTATTTATGCCAAGCCTCAAGTCGCTTTATAACAGGAATACCTGGAAATGTCCTGACAACAGCATTAATGGACTCTGAAAGTGTGCGGCAGGGGGGAGGGGGAGGGGGCTGCCTTGTGCCATGTTAATCGAAGTGCTGCTTTTAAAGCTGCATTGAACTGCCTGCAAAAAAAATGAATAGTTATTTAAATACCGATGCGGAGGGACGCTCCTGGTGGACATTCTCATGGTGGAGCAAAAACAATAGGGTATGAGTCCCTGTCCACACGTAGCTGGGGATTTTTGAAAACGTAAGCGGTTTGTCTACACATTTTGCCCTCCACACACAAGCCGAGGCTTTGGCTTCTTTCATCAAAACTGTGATGTCACACTGTGTTTACATGAGCGAGGCAGACAGACAAAATACTGTTGCTCCTAACTACTATTAGACATTTTTACAGCTTATACACACACTCACCTTCCCTCCATTATGAAGGACGCATGCGTCAGACTGAGCTTCCGACGTCGCTACTATATTCAACATAGACACTGCCACACCTGAGCGCCCGCCGCCAACGTCGCTGCCAGTTTTGGACGAGACCCGGTTAGAACAGTGATTGGTAGGGCAACTTTGAAAGCCAGCTTGTACTTCCACAACTCGTGCAGCATGTTGCCTTGCCTGCCTGCTGTGTTTGACATCATTTTTGGCATTTACGTGTGGACAGATATTTTCAAAACCGTGCTGAATTTTTTTCAAAAGGGAAACGGAAAATCACCGTTTTCAAAAATACGCATGGACAGGGTCTAACAAAAGCCTCCATAACCCTCCCCACCAAAACAACACCTCTCCTGAGAGAAGTGCAATAGACATATAGGGAAAACTAACAACTCGGCGTTATTTGTGCAATAAGCCGACACATCGCCCTCAATTATCCAAGAAACTCCTACTGGCAGGTCTTTCTGACGACAACGCTGAACTCTCCTGGACTCTCTTTTCCTCTTCGTTTTTTGCACAACCCCTGATTTTTGGCCTCCCCTCCACAGGTCGTGGGATTATAGGGAGAGTGGATCACATGCTCCAGCTTTCTGTTCCTCCACCACTCGGCTCTGTCTAAGGCAGCTTGTTCAAGAGGACAGAGTGGCTGTGGAGTCTGCTTAGAAAGAACCCCGGCAAGTCCTCTAGAACAGAACCACAGTCAGAGTCTTCACTTCACACTTGACTGGTAGTAAAGCAATTCTGGCACATTTAGACTCTTAGAGCTTAATTATATTACACCAGTGTCACTGTGGGCAGTGGGGGCCTAGTGTTTAGGAACTGAAGGTCGCAGGATCAATTCCCGGCCCAGGTACCACTGAGGTACCATTGAGCAAGGTACCATCCCTCTACATTGCTCCCCGGGTGCTGTTGATGGCTTCCCACTGCTCCACATGTGATGGGTTAAATGCAGAGGTCACATTTTATTGCGGTTTGTGTGTTTGAGTGTGTTCACAATGACATTAAATCAGACCTCTATTGGTGCTGGTTTCCCCTAATGTTAAATAGGCCTTCCAGTCAAACTCAAGTTGTCCAGCTTGAGTGATACATGGGCTTAGGAAGTAAGTGGCAACTGCAATGACCTGCTTTCTAAAATTTGGATTTTGTGTTAGATGCACCTGGAATTAAAAAAAAAAAAAAACAGAGTCAGATCCCAAGGGCCCTATTTTGCACCAGTGGAAACTCAAACTGGTTTTGCTAGTTTCATTCCGCCACATTCCTCATTTTTACACATGCATGCACGTTTTCAATGGAACAAATGATTTTGCAGGAGTGGTGCTTCTTAAATGAGGCGAGGCAGGCTAAATTGTTGACATGTTGCTATTTTAAGGCAGTGAAATGCCGTTTGATCAAAAACCACCATCTACAGTCAGCGGAGTATTATTAAACCATATTAAAGTGCCGTGTTTTAATAACGTGCGGGTGCACAACACTCCAGGTAAATGTTGAAAGTGCACTCGAAAGGCTTAGGTGAAACTTTGCACATGTTTTAACTCACCAAAAATCAATCTGGATTGCCAGGTAAATGCACCATTTTATTAGCAATTAAAACATTTGTCTTTTTAAGGAGAGGTGACGTGCCATTCATAATGGAATAATGGTTCCTGAGAGTAAAGTGAACGTGACTATTTGTCATTGTGAACACACTGAACCACATACAAATTGCACCACAACAAAATGTGACCTCTGCATTTAACCCAGCACATGTGCACACAACACCATGCTGAAGGGTTCTATCCACTAGGCCACCGCTGCCCACTCCATCCCTATGAATCTGTTCCAATTGGCCGGATGCTCTAGTTCACTTATACCGACAGCTAAGCTATCCAGGCAGTCAGAACTAAATCCTGGAGAGTATTTTCCCTTTCTGGACCTAAACTACCCATCTCTGGTGGAGTCACACAGACTGGCTTGTTTTTGACTGAAGAGCAGCATCTAGATCTATTTTTGAAGCTTGTAGTCACAGTAGGGTTTCATCACAGAGTCTCTGGGACCTTAAAAATACAGAAAATGTTGACACTAAAGTATTAGTTTGGAGTACTTTTACTGAATCATGGTGCTGCAAATCCTGAACAGGGGCTGACAAAGCCTAAGCAACTTTTGTGCTGCGTTTCCACTTATTATGAGAAAACCAGTGAGAGATGTCCTTTCTGGACATTTGCAGACATATCCAAATTCTCCAGCATTCTCCTAGCACTAAAGATCAAAATCAGATCACGGATGAGTCTGATCAAACTAAACATGCAGATCATGTAGTTAACTTATGGCACTTCTAAAAATGACACTGCGTGACTATGCTTGACACTTGTTTGAGGACACCACATATGCAAGACAGAAACACTGAAGCCTCATGGACAATCTGTAGCAGAACTTTTCCAGGAAGGCAATGCATGCAAAAGCATGTCTGATTGGTCCTGAGACTAGTAAACTGATCATCTCAATAGATTCATGGCACAATCTAGCAGTTAGGGAGTTGTCCCATGTGACCTGAAGGTTGCTGGTTGAAATCCTAGACCAATACAAGAACCACTGAGGTACTTGTGACCAAGGCACTGTCCCCAAGCACTGCTCCCCAGGCGTTGCCTACGTCAGCTGCCCACTGCTCCAACATGGATGGGTTAAATACAGAGGTCACATTTCGTTGTGGTGCTGTGGTGTGGTGTGTTCTTAATGACCATCACTCACCTTCAATAAACTTAAGTGTAATATCAGACTAATATCTAATATATCCATATTGCGTCGTCTTCGTCACGCAGGATTCGTTTCATTTGCTAAGGCTTGTCAACATAGTGATTTCCTGCCTTTTGTTGACAATGCAACAGAGCAATGAGGATTTCTCCAAGAATCCCAGCTTTAAGCAGTTTGTTTTGTATTCTGATATTCATCCACACTGAGGATCTGAAAAGGTTTTTAGCGGAGCTCATTATGAGTTGGAGAGTCTTAGTTCCCATCTGATGTCAACAGCCTCTCCAGTAACAGCTAATCCACACACTAGGTGGATTAAATCAGCTAAATCTGCCGACCCCCCTAAAGACAACGTCATCTAGCCCTCGTTCCATTAAAGTCTGCCAGTCTGTCCTTTCTGCCTCACCTCCCATACATTCACAGTCACCTTTTGTTTAAATGTACTTTTTATTTTATAATATTCTATTAATCCCAGAGGAGAAATTAGTCTGCATTTCAAAAAAGTAAGTACATTCACACTCGGCGCCATGAGCAGTTAGCGCACACACACTAGGAGGCAGTGAGCACACACACCCGGAGCAGTGGGAAGCCACACAGCCAGGGAGAAATGTCAGTCAGGTGCCTTGCTCAAGGGCACTTCAGCCATGGGTGTAGAGGAAGGGGAAGGCGCTGTTCATTCATTTGCCCCTACCACATTTTTCTAGCTGGTCCTGGGCTTCGAACCAGTGACCCTTTGGTTACAAACCCGCTTCTCTAACCTTGCAGGCTACCATGGGTTCACTTAAATCTGCAGTGCTTCTGAGGGTGATGTGTTCAGAACCCCTTTAATAAAAGGAAGGTATCTGTCGCAGGTCCAGCAGGTCCAATGTTCGTCAGAGTTTATCCAGGCTATCTCCCCCCAGCAGCAGGAAGGATGACCCTGACTCACAACACCAACATGTTCAGCTTGTTTAACAGCCTGGTCATTTCCTTTCCCAGCTCCACAAGCAAGTATTAACGAAGATTAGCCAGCGAAACAACAGAAGCAATTTTGGGCGCAGGGTGGAAATGTCCAGCCTGCTTCTTTCCTGCGGCACTTCCTGAGGGCTCCACTCAGCCGCATGGCACCATGTAGTAACGGGATCACTGCCACACAGTACGGGCTCTTGCTTCCCGTCATAAAGAGCTCAGTGTTCTTTTTTTGGTGCTCTCCTATAAAACAATAACACGCCGATTGTATTTTCCACTTTTCTCACCAGCACAGAGCCTCATCTCTTCTTCAACAGCCGTAGTGATGAGAGACAGACAGGAAAGTTGGAAAATGGCAGGTTTTAGCCTAGAAGAAAAACATCAAGTCTTCTACATGGCAGAATGAGTCTTTAGAATTCAGACCCCTCTTTTCAGGCGCGGCTAATCGCCTTGTTCACACACTTCGTTGCTGAAAGTGGTTGGATCGTTGTACTGTTCACACTACTAACCTTGAGACTCAGACAGTTGTGTAGTGTGAACGGAGGCAACAGGGGGTCACCAACTACACCATCTTTCAGCACAACTGGCTCGTCTGGTCTACAAAACAACATTGGAAGAAATGACGTGACCCCCACGCAAAACAGGACATGCAACATGTACAAGAGACGTTGTCCTGGTCGTAAGTCCCCAAAAACCAGAATGGAAGGAAAAAGCAAGGGATGTGGGTGAAGGAATGGATCGGCACAAGTGGGCAGTATGGATTGTCTGCTCTACAGAGGGAGTTGGAGGGAAGTCATTCAATTGTGTCCAGTTCGCGGAGTCCACCGTGACACAGCCAGGTTTTTTTGAGCTGAGGTGAACGTGCCTCTGCTCCTTCCATCGACTTCGGTCCTGATCTCTTCATTGTCTGTAGCTCACCAGCAACTGGCATAGATATGGATCAGAGTGTGCGACTAGTCTTTGTGGTGTTAACACATATCGATTGTTGATCATGGATCAAATGTGGAATCACGGCCTATCAATCGCTTTTGAATTTCATGCAGTGTGAACAAGCCATTAGGCCTCACTTATCTACCCTCACAAGGGTCAGTATCACACTGTAAGGTCAACAGCAAATGGGGTAGAGAAAGTATGCCCCAAAAACTGTGTACAGGGCTCCTCCCCTAACAAGGGACACCTGAAATGTATTAGGAGAGGGCCCACAGTGCTCGAGCTCTAGAGCCAGATGGCCATGAGAGCTTGGCTGGAGAAGAGACAGGCTGGAGAGACCAGAGGACTAAGTTCAGCCAGATTAGGCAGCGCTGGTGTTTCTGCTTCTGACTTTTGCATCTGTACTAATGTTAAAGTGAGTGATTACGTATCATTGCGAACACACAACGAGACAGCACACAGTGCACCACAATGAAACGTGACCTCTGCATTTAACCCATCACACGTGCACACGTGGAGCAGCGGGCAGCTATCAACATTACCCGGGGAGCAGTGTAGTGGGACGGTGTCATGCTCAAGGGTACCTCATTGGTGCCTGGGCCAGGACTTGAACCTCTGACCTTCAGGACCCCAGGGCAATGTCCTAACCACTAGGCCAGCACTGCCACATATGAACCGGTGACACTCAGTAACCCAATGTAATAAAAGTTTAAATAATAATGTTAAAATAGATGCTTTGCCTTAAACTTACATAAAGCAAATACACCGATGAGAAAATGTCGACTAGAAGTGTCTTAAAATGCTGCATATTGTTGCTGAACAAAACATGGTCAATTTTGTAGTCATTTCCATAATTTGAAAGCAGCTTCTGCAGTTTTTCAGGAGGAAAGGACCAACAGAAATGTTAAACTATGGGGAACATCTTGTTCTGTTTTTTTCTTTTTATCATTTCGAAGATATGAGATTTTGCTCTGAGAGCGACAATTTGTTCAAAGAAAATAGTCCATTTCTCCACATTTCTACAGAGCAAATGTTCCAAAAAGGCCTTGGTACACGAAGCTGAGTTAAGACTAGTTAGCTGGTTATTCAGTATTAAGTGAGCAATCCATTCATCTCCACCACGTGTTATGTTCCCAGATCAAAGAGGAAAATACAGTAATAACAGCACGGTCACAACAGGCGATATGACAGCTGGGGATACTTATTACTTTCATTGGAGAGATGTTTTAATTATTAGTGAAGTTTCGGAGTCTCTCCACGTTCGCGGAGAGCTCCAACCAGTAATTAGGAAGCCAGCGGCTGACAGGTAGTGGTGTTCTGGATCCAGGGGGTAACTGCTATGAAAGGCTTCGCACATGTAATTACAGTATCACGGCTCCAATTTTAAACCATGATTGATTTAAAGCACTGAAACCAAACTTTCGTTTTTCTCTGGATTTTTCCAGTCACAGATCCTTCTCGGTAAAGCGAAGTGACATTTGTCATTGCGAACACACTCGATCACACTAAGTGCACCACAAGATGTGACCTCTGCATTTAACCCATCACACGTGCACACATAGAGCAGTGGGCAGCTATCAACAGTGCCTGGGGAGCAGTGCAGTGGGACCCGGGTCAGGACTTGAACCTGTGACCTTATGTTTACAAGGGCAATGTCCTAACCACTAGGCCACCACTGCCCACATGGTGCCCAAAGTGGTCCGACCCTGAAAAAAACGTAAAAAGTAAAAAATCAAATGATGTAAATGTGCTTGCAAATAAGGTGAACATGCACTTCCTGTTGCCTGTATCAAGACATGGAACGGTTCGTCCCAGTTGCATCATACACGTTGACATGCACTACCCAAATTCATCTTCAATGTCTCTTCTTGATGTCGAAGATCCAAGGCGTACATGAGGCAGATTTGTACCCCAGTAGCAGAAATCAAAACGCCTTTCACAGGAACCGATTCAAGAGGCATCAAAAGTAGGCGATCGTGACGTGTGTTAGAAGCCCTTTGAGCTGTCAAAGTTGTTTCGCCGGCAGCACAGACTTTGGCCCCATGAACAAAAGATTCAGTTGAATGTGAACTCCGGTTCATTGTCCTGGC
This sequence comes from Arnoldichthys spilopterus, assembly GCA_037974385.1. Classification (NCBI taxonomy): domain Eukaryota; kingdom Metazoa; phylum Chordata; class Actinopteri; order Characiformes; family Lepidarchidae; genus Arnoldichthys; species Arnoldichthys spilopterus. Next base: position 19,559,113 of record JBBPDA010000003.1, on the reverse strand, counting down.
ATGGCTCCTACACCAGGGTCCTCACACTAATTAATATCAGCACGCTTCCTTGCGTGCTGGTGCACCCGAAATCTGTGCTTGCTGAAGACAAAGCCTAACAAAAGCAGCAGAATCAGCAGTGGCCTGCTACCATGCGGAGCAGAGAGAAGGCGGACACGGTGCAGCATAGGTAAAGAGCACGGAAAACAGAAAAGCGCAATCTAAGGACACTCCGAAAGACGCTGCAAAAAAAGCAAGGGTAGGTGAAACGCCTTCTCACACTATCCTCACATTATCACACTGTCCACTTTAGGATACGTGATCCAGGGGAGAAAGTCATCAAGTTTCATCCCAATTCGATCTGATAACACTACATACCGCAACAGTTCTATTTTTATTTTAGTTTCTGGTACAAAGTGTGTTTTTTTCAATCCCTTATGCCTCAAATCAACAGAAAATGCTGCTGTTGCACAAAACTTTGCTTCTGTGCTCAGGACAATGACATTTTGAAATGTACTGAAATGCATGAAATGAATGCTGAACATTCTGGATTCGGTTAAAATGCTAAGTAGACTTCCAGACTGTTCTGGAACGGTCAGAACTGTTCAGAAGTTTCTAGAATTGTCCAGAATTTACTAGAAGTTTCTAAAATCTCTTAGAACTTTCTAGAACTTCCTGGGACTGTCCAGAAAAGACACACATTTGCCTGTTTTGCCACTATTAAGAATATTTTGATCATTAAATCAAAGTTGGTGATGAATACAGCTGTTTGTACACAGGCTTTAGACATAAGCAGTTGAAATATAACCCTTAGACGTAGCGGTGGGAAAAAAATCTCTTATCACAATATTTTGAGAAATTTATGCGATATGTCACGATATGTATTAAGATGGAACAAAAGAAAAGGAGCGAACAGTGCTATTTGTTCTAAAAAAAAATAAAATAAAGTATGAGTACTTTATAAAGCATATTGTGACCACAGTTTATCACGATAACAATAAATATCATCAAATTTCCCAAAGAAATGTGTAACACTGTTATTTTAACCGAAGATTTCAACATAAAATTTGCAGCGATGAGATTCTGTGGATTCGGTTCGATACTGATGTCCGGGGACAGTATAACATGCTGAAATTTAACACAATCTGCTACATTTCCATGATCTCACACATGCAAACGGATTATAAACCGAACATTTTATTATTAAAGACCGAATGCAGCAGTGTCGTCATAAGCAGAAGCAGCTTCTCAGTACAAAACACTGCTCACAGTGAAATGAAGGTTGAGCGAACACACACGATGTTTATGTGTCCCATCGATTTTGGTCGATTCATTGTTACACCCCTGATGTGACCTTGGGACATGAAAGATAGAAAAGAAACATTTTAAAATAATGTAAATTTTAAAAACAAACAGAGGATATAAAGGGTCATGTGACCCCGAGCACAATCCAACGAATCTATTTACAATTCAGAACAGCGTTGGGAGCATAATTAGAGTGTCAGTGCTTGATGTGAACACTCTGAATAGAGTAAAATGGATATAGAACATTTAGGAGCAGAGCGTTTGAATGGAGAGGTCAACGCAGGCACCTCAGCTCACAGGGGACCTAGAGAACACTGAGAGAATGTCCATCATCCTGCACAGAATAACAGGACGACAACAATGTTTCTGTTGGGAGCTCATGACCCTGTACCCCAGCTATTACACTGTGCACCACATATGCTCTTCTTTTAAAGCCTTTTATTCATCCTGTGTCAGTCACCGTAGTGACCTGGACCAACAGTTTGGCAGAAAAAAATCTCATTTGCATTATTTCCAGTTACTCCAGATGCATCAGATCAGCCTAGACATGTTTGCAGTCCACATTTTACTACTTTAGTTGAACACTGATCCAAGATCTGTCCTCCCTACGACTGGTTTGTAAAAACAGCTCTGGATTTGCCTCGTCCCGATGAAGTTGGGTGCATTTTATAGCTCAGGGTAAATCAAAGTGAGGCCTGAACCAAGTTTGTGCTAAGTTAATGAAGAGCTGAACAGTACTGTGTAAAAGTCTTAGACACCTCTGTTAAGAGTTTAAAGCCATTTATCTTAGCACTGAGTTTCTTTCTGCAAAACACAAGTGAACATTAGAATCAATGCAAACAAACAGGAAAGCAGTGAAAAGAGTGAAGATTTGTTTTGTGTGTAAACAGTAGTTGATGGTGTGTGAGCTGGTTAGAAGAACAGGTTTGTCTCCGGATTTCTCCTCCAGGCCTCCAGTCATAGCATGGATGTGTGTGAAGCTCCATCAGCACCTGATTTCATCGAATGAAGGACTGATTGAGCCCAAAGCAGTGATTCCAGGAGGAGAACTCAGCAAACACATTGACCCATAAAATCACTGTTGTACTGTAATTTGTATTTATTCTAATATTAGTGTTTTCAATGCCCAGATAAACAGCTTTTAATGGTGATTTTTTTCAGGGGTCTAAGACTTTTGCACAGTGCTGTAGTTTAAGAGTAGTTAGCGGCATTTAACCCTAAAGCTGAACCACAATAAACCAAAGACTGAAACAAACCCAACACTCGATTCCAGACCTGCGATTCCTGACTGACCACTGGTGTTAGAAGAAAATTGCCTGTATTTTCTACTAAACCTCAGGGCTGAACCATGCAGCTCAGTGTAACCTGCCAGAACGTGGATCTATCACTGTTGTATGTTGTGCACTTTTTCAGGGGAGCTTAAAATGCTTTTACCCGACAGCCTAAACTCCTGGCTGTCGAGAGCTGGTTTCAAAGACCATCTAGTGCCTTGTGTACAGTAGAGTTCATGAATCTCAGCATCAGCGTCATCTCTAGCAGAGCCGAAATCGGAGCATCTCTGACCCCCTTCAACCTCCTGTCCTCAATCCTCATATTGGCTGGCTTTCTGCTGACCGCTCTCCACGCTGACGTCAGAGAGGACAAGTGGACAGGGCGATTACGCTGCAAACGGTATAATCTGGGATGATGCCGTACATTGGCCCCAATGTCGTCAGTTTTTGTTGTTATGACATTATTTCATCAGATTAATGTAACAGGGGTCTGCGAAAACTCTGGGAAAGTAATATTGTGCATCGCTGACGACAAGAGGAAATCCAGCGATTCTACATCGAGGAGACGTAGTCCGTAAACCCCTCGTTCTGACAAATGACACCGAACAGCTGAATTTGGTCGGCATCTGCTTGTATGAGGCCGGGATTTCACTAATCAGCACTGGACCTTGATTCCTCCACAGTTCACTTACTGAAAGAAGCTGCAGCAGCAGCAGCATCATAGCAGAATCGGAGACAAATGCAACCTACAGGTCAATAAGGCTCCTAATCAAGTGGCATTCATGCCATGGCCACGCAGATGTGGCCCACACATATGCATAAATAACCACTTGTGAAAGTGGACCAACCTTTATGCAGCCTCTTTGTCCTGTCATGCATTAACTCTTCCAGTTCCTTCCAACACACACATGCATTAACACAAACAAAAGGCTGGTGGGAAAGGGAGCTCAGTGGGTGTCACGAATAGCGAAGCACTTTGTATTTGGTCAATGGGACGTGGAGAAGAGAAGCTTGAAACGTGGTGTCACAGGGGACCTGTAAAAGCCCTGGCTGTTGAGTTAGCACTCGAAGCAGTTAGCGCTCCGGCTCTTCAGGCAGTTCAGCCATCAGCGGCCTTAATGAGACCTGTTGGGCCCGAATGCGACAGCAAAGCGTGCTCACTAACTGCGCTGGCAGGGAAGTTCATTAATGTCATCACGTCTGAAGCAGCGTGGGTGAAGCTCTGGATATGACGGGCACTAATTAAAGCTGCTCTATGAATCACTGGTGCTCTGAGATCACAGCCACACTGGCCTGCTCAGACTTACTCTCACTCACACTGAGCCCGACATGAATGTTAAGTGGTTTCTGCAAGATTTTAGTGTCTAACACCAGACCGGTTTGAGAAATGTTAATGATACGGTTGCCTGCCACACGGAATGGTCCGCCATGAACGCTGGTATTAACTTTATGACACAAATAGTATAGTTTAGCCCATATATACCTCCCATATTACATATCAACACAGATTTGATCATTATGAAGAAAGAAAACATCAGAAAAGGACCAAATTATGGACAGAAAAAAGTAGCTTTGCTCTGTTCTTCTGCTGAAACTAACCACAAAAACCTCTAGATTTGGGACGCACCGATCCGACATTTTCAGTCCCAATACAGATACTGATACCTGGGCTTTGGGCATGGGCCGATACATAGTACTGATCCAAGACCAGTGTTTAATCAGTAAGCTGTGTCTCCCTGTGTGGAAGAGACTGGGATCATTTTTAATGTGTAGGACAACATGAGCCTTGACTTAAATACATATAAAATATGAATTATTTTTTAATAAAACTATAATTGTGCATTAGCAACTTCGTAAAAAAAAGTCTGAAAAATTAGCAAGAATTAGTTATTACACAAACACAGAATTACAGAATTGAGCTGAACAAATCGGCCCCATGCATCAGCTTCCTGTTACCGATGCCCAGTCCAGCTGTTTCAGCCAGTATCAGACCAATATCTGATATCGGTTTTGGATCGGTGCATCTCTACTCTATACAGATGTGTATCTTTCTGGCATGTAGTGGTCGCCTTGACTACTTACAGTCCTGACCAGTTAACGCACTGACTCCTTGCCTCACTCTGACTTCTAACCCATCCCACATCATGCAAATATTTTCCCAGCTGTAAGAGCCATTTCCTATTGCGGTGAGGTGTCCTGTGCTAGCTGCCTGCACTGGTGTCAGTGGGGGGAAAATGGGTGTGGGAGGATGACAAATCACTCTGCAGATGGCCATTTATTCAAAAAAAAAAAAAAAAAAAAAAAAAAACCTTTCCATCTCTCTCTCGATCCATTTACATCAACTGTTGTCAAGAATAACCATAATGAAAGCAGCCTTCAGCTAAACATGTGTTCTCTGGTCTCATCTGATGTTTAACAAGCTGTTCTGTTGGACTTGCACATGCTGCGCTGAGGTCACTCCACCACCTTTGTTTACCTCGACAGGATCCTCTCACATGTGCTCCATAGCTGCGGCAGGCAAAGACTATGGTGGTGGTTTGGCCGGTTGGGTGAGTAGAGGCCGCAGGTCTGAGTGCATGACCAGGGTGCTTCCCCTTTGCGGTGTCAAAATGTCCATGTCTGCTTGGAAAGCATCAGACCCAGAAGCACAATGGCACTGTGGCATGTGATGCTGCTGTAAAACCAAGGTCCAGGCTCCTCCCAGGCTCCCAAATCTAGGTGCTTTACTCACTTGGGATAGAGGTTTTGTCAGAACTTGTGTCGCTAGGTGCATAACAGCTGGACGTGTCTAAAAGTTCAGGAAAAGTGTTCTGCGAACGAGAAAATCATTACCTTCGACGGATCGCACCTTTATTAGTGAGTGATTGTCGTTGTGAACACACCACAGGACAGCACACAACACACCACATTAAAATGTGAATCTGCATTTAAACCCATCCATGTAGGAGCAGTGGGCAGCTGACGCGGGCAGTGCCCGGGGAGCAGTGCATGGGGACAGTACCTTGCTGACTTTCTCTATACATGACATACACTTAAACTGACTTGCAGCATGTATGATTGTATCAGACGCAGTAGTATTTTACAGTAGGTTCGAAATCGTCTTACTACCAGTACTGGGTTGAGAACAGTCACCAACCAGAAACGGGGTCAGACACAGGGGCTAGAGGATGGCAAATACAAACGATCCTTGGAAAAATGGTCTACACTTTCTAACAGTATGCCTACAATGTAGGGCTGCATGAAACAGACAAAATATCAGTATTGAGATTATACCACATCGTACTGCAATTACGATGTGTTTCAATCCATTAAAGGGCCCATATCATGTTTCTCTAAGGCTTGACATATGTATATATATTGATAAATCTTCACAATGTATGTGCACCCCCCGACCATACAGTCCATGTATGTAAAGAAAGCTTTTAAATCAGAGTTTTTGTGAGGTCACAAAACCAGCACATTTACATATATCTCCTTATTTAGCCTAGTTTAGCCACGACCCTTCACATGAACGTTCTAAGAAGCTCTGTGATTCGTTAGAGGCTAATGTACATATTGCGGCCTTCTGTGATATCAGTATTGCAGAGACCAACACTGCGATTATGGTGTACAGACGATGCAAGAGAGGTGTGTCTACTAAAGAGGCCAGTAAGGGTTCGAAGACATCCAGACAGTATTTTACTCCATCTAAGGGCGTTTCATTCTTGCTGGTGTCGTGCACCTCTCCAGAAGATGAAGGGCTTAGCAGCTTCAGTCTTGTTAACAGTGTCACTCTCTGACATACGGCACTTGCCAGACACGGCTCATCTCACTAATGGCGAAGGGGACCTTTTTAACTCCAACGCCGCTAAATCCAGATGGATAAGGGACAGTGTATGGATCTCACACCTCAATGCAGCAATGGAATGATTCACAGGATTCTTGTTAGACCTCACAAAAGAAAGATCGAGCGTCATTATCTTCTGATGAAGTCACTTGTCTTTTCAGTTACTAAAGCAATTATCAGGAAACGTAAAGACGGAGTTTACTAACAGGGCATTGTCTGCTTAATTGGACATGATCATCAAACACTGTACACAAATTATACACAGCACTGATGGCATCCTTACAATGGCTAGCTCATAGCATGCATAGTCTCACTGGGCCCCAATGAAGCCTGCGAGAGAAAGCCTCTATTGTTGGAGTAGCAAAACAGCACGAAGGACAATCCAGCCATTGCCCCCACCTCAGCTTGTCCATCAAAGAGCTTTTAAACTGCCAAAACTGCAGAAAGCCATTAACCTATGACTAACACTGCACAGACTAGTGGCTCTAGCTACAGCCTTGATCCGATAGAGTCCATATAACAGACGCAAATACACCACAGCAGTTCCAAGATGGTCCATTTGTTGCCCGATCTCCCTTCAAGTCAAAGCTTCAAAAAGAGCAGTGACCGCACAGTAACTGTGCCATGCACAAAAACAAACCTAAAACAGCTTTACAGTGACAATACAGACAAAGTAACAATTGGTAAAATTAACTTTCCAATCAATTTTTTGCATATGATTGTACCTTGTGGATAAGGTGAGGTTTACTGAAAAGGCTTTATTTAGGTTGACCACTCTACAGCACATCCAGAAAAACTACAAGGAACAACAAAGATAGTCCTAAAAAGAAGTGCCAAAAGTGGTCACTCACTCATTCACTGCCCAAACCACTGTTGCAGGAAGGCTGGAGCCAATCGCAGCTGTCTATGGGCCCAAGGCAGGGTACACCCCGGACAGGAGACCAACCCATCACAGGGCAACACATAGACAGACAACCATTCACACATTTACATATGCCAAAAGTGTAATAATTGAAAAAATAAATACATTAGAATGTATTTTTATTTATTTATTTATTTATTTATTTATATATATATATATAAAAATGGACTGGTAGGAAATATACTGGTATTGCAAAAATAATGATTATTAATAATACAATATGCATCACCATATTTAAATTGAGGTTTGATGGGCAAAGATGAAGAAGCAGTAGTGCCTCAAACACTATCCAACACTAGGAGTAAAAAATGATTTTTAATCAGCTGCAAACTAAATAAAACAAGAAAAATGATTATACTCTCTTTGTACAGAAACGTGCAGCTGTGCACTGTTCTATAAGCCTTCATAATTATTACATAACTCCTTGATCGTAAATTTTTCAAATGATCACAATTACTCCAGCTTACCACAATTATTTTCCACAGGAGCTGCTGTTTCACGACCACACGATCACAACAGGCAGATGTGGAATAAATCAATGTTAATAAAAGAAAACGGGGAAAAACGATCCCTGAAACATGTCACAGGTCTTACAAAAACAACTACAGCTCTTTTAACCGGTTACACGTTTAAGGGAAGGACTGTGTACTGACTGGCTGGGCAGCTAATGCTAACTCCTGCATGCTACATCTCAAGAAACGTATGTAGGCTTTGCTTCACACAAGTTGGAGCAAGTAACATTAACTCACAACAATGGCACCTGTCAAGGGGGTGGGATATACTAGGCAAAAAGTGAACAGACAGTTCTTGAAGATGGTGTGCTAGAAGGAGGAAAAATGGCTAAGCGTGAGCATCTGAGCCACTTTGACAAGCACAATATCTTGATGGTTAGACGACCGAGTCAGAGCATCTCCAAAACAGCAGGTCTTGTGGAGTGCCATGATAATCAGCCAGTTTAAGTGAAAGTGACTATTTGTCATTGTGAACACACTCAAGCACCACAACGAAATGTGACCTCTGCATTTAACCCA
>JBBPDA010000003.1:19511301-19522845 GCA_037974385.1 Arnoldichthys spilopterus | reverse complement strand
CTCTTGCCTTTTATTTTAACGCCCATCTATGTAAAGCACATTGAATGACCGTCGTGCATGATAATGTGCTATATAAATAAACTTGCCTTGCCTAATGCAGTTTGGAAAATGCTAACAGCTAAGTCACCATCACTTTTTGGCTTCAGTAGCTTCACAGATACAGGACAAATCAGTCATGAAGACTTTAGCCACATTTTGATTGTTTTTTCTTTCGCTTCACGACCACAGGGCTGTTTCTCCAGAGAGTTTCTTGAAGGAGAGCATCTTTAAGTGTTTTCCACAGGCTGAAGGGTTGTTTAGCAGGACTGTCTCACACTGAGCTCACGGTCTCTGCATCTCTCAGAGACAACAGCAGCGGGACAGATCTGACTTGAACACACCTTCTCACATCACACTCAGTGTGACACACTGGATACCAGAGGGAGGACAGGCGTTACCCACACTGCACTGATCCTATATTCATCCCAGACCTGTTTTCACTGAGGGGTCCGCTGAGCATTGATTGAGAGGGTATACTATTAGCCTGTCAAGACACATATTCATCACAGTCTCAGCACCAGCAACAAAGTGCAGGATTTGTGAAGGAAAGAGAATAATGGGATTTAACAAGTCATCAGTGGTCTCATCTTGTGATACATTTATATACATTTACATCACCTCATTGCCTAATGTAATAACTTAAGATATATAATAAATGATCTTCCCATTCACTTTCAATTTATTCTGCATTATATACGAATTGTTTACAGCTGCCAATATGAAGCAGCCCATTTTTGAAAAAGTTGAGATTAAAGGTGTGATTTGTTAAATTTTTTTTTTTATTATTTTACTGATAAAACTTTAAAAGTCCTATTTTGTTTTCAAATGATCAGCTCAAATGTGTTTTGCAAACTGACAGAGCAAAATAAAAGTGAACAGTTCATAGAATATTCATGTTATGCCAAATGAAATATTCCACAATAAGTAGGTGAGGGGAACATGACTGGGTATAAAATGAACATCCACCAAAGGCTCAGTCTCTGCAAGCAAAGTGGAGTCAAGGCTCACCACCTTGTGCCAAACTTAATGAGAGTATTGTCAACCGTTCGAATCTCTCAGCAGAAGATTATAAAGAATTGAGGTCTTTCGTCATCTACAGTACATAATATTGTTCAGGGAATCCAGAGAAATCTCAATCCCTGTAGGACAAAGCCAGAAACCTTAAAGCTCTCAGAAGGTACTGCATGAGAAACAGTCATGCTACTGTGATAAATATCATCTGATGAGAACTTTGAAAACCCCTGGTTACTTACAGGTGCTGCATCAGGGAATGCAAACTGAAAGTCTATTGCACAAAGAAAAAACTAAACTCCAATTTTATACAGAAACACTGGTGATTTATCTGGACCTGAGCTCATCACAGATGGTCTAAAGGCAGTGGAAACATGTGCTGGGGTCAGATGAGTCCACCTTTTAGCTTGTTTTTGGGGAAAATGGGCTTTGAGCTCTGTGCCAAAGATGAAATGGACCACACAGACTGTAATCAGCAAAAGGTGCAACATCTTTCATGGTATGGGGGGCATCAGTGCTTATGCCATGGGTGTGAAGGTCCCATTGATGCTGGCGTATATTTTGGGATTGTAGAGAGACTTATTCTGCCATCAAGGCGGCGTCTTTTCCCAGGAAGTCTATGGTTTTTTCAGCAAGACAGAGCCAGGCGTAATTCTGCAGGCGCTTTAACAGTGTAGAGTCAAACACCAAGTCTGTGTGCCTGACTGACCTGCCAGCAGTCCAGATCTGTGTCCCACTGAAAATGTATAAAGCTTCATTAAGAGAAAAATCAGTGAACGGCCACCACGGACTGCTGAGCAGCTGAACTCTTGAATATGTAGAATTTTCACTTGCAGAACTGCAACAGTTAGTCTCCTCAGTTCCCAAATGATTAAAAAGTTTAACTAAAAGAAAGGTGATGTAACAGTGCTAAACACACCAATATGCCAGATGTTTTTTGGCGTCAAATTTTCAATTTGTTGATCGTTACAAAATACATTTAAATTGAGTGGGGAAAACATTGGAAATCTTTTCTTTGAATTTTTTCAGTTAAAAGTTCAAAAATTATAGAAAAAACATCCAACAATTTCCTCCAGGATCAATGAAGTATTCTGAATCTAAATCTAAGTTCACAAGTCACACTTTTTTGGAGATAGCCCTTATAGAATGGCAGGAAAGTAGCAACAGAAGTACAGTCCAATATTACAAATCAGTGTTGTGTTCCCATGAGCCGGTTTGTGTGTGTTTGTGTAAAGATTGTGTAAAATACATGAAAATCCTTCATTCTGTAACAAAAAACCTGCGTGAACATAAAATCAATTTTAGGGAGTTAAAATGTGTGTTCACATGTGTTTCTTTTGTAAAAGCTGTTCAGAGAATGTTCTTTTTCTAATAACTGTGCAAGTGGTTGCAGATGCGAGTAGCCATTAGTGTTTCAACCAAAAAGTCTGTACAACAGTCAGAGACAAAATAAATTTATTTCTACTCTCTTCGTCAATCACAATATCCAACAACTATATGGGAGATTCATATTCATTGTGGGTCCCAACTACACTGACAGGTTTAATACACACTTCTGAATTCTGCAGTAATTTTCATCCAATTTAAATGACAATTCTCCTTCTATGCACAGACCCCAGTGTGTTTCCCCCTGCATGTACTTCTCCTTGTGTCAATGAGCTACAAGTTAGAACTAATTAAACAACACAAGAGGCGTTTCACAGCGCATACTCCATGGGAAACCTAGGCATGTTAAGTGAGGTGTCATCTGATCTGCTGATAAGAGTGTGGAGCTGACAGCAATGGAGGTCGAAAGCACCGAATAGGTTTTGCACGTCTCGTACGTGCGACTCCTTGACGTGCTCTGTTCCAGGCTCAAAATTCCAGCTATTTCAGCCTTACTGCTTTGCCCTCGCACAGCCCAACATTCCTCCCTTTCAAATGTCAAATAAGCACACGGGACAGAATCTGGGCTTATAAAAATAAATGTAATTGCATACCAAAGGTAATGCTGACTCACTGCTACTCGTGTTGGAAGTGTGAAAAGACAAACTCCTAAATAACTGCGAAAGTCTGGAAGAATTCGTTTGGCGCGTAGACAAAGGAGCGTCTCAGAAAGCGCAATCGCATGAGCACGAATTTCACTGTGAGGGATAAATAACAATTAGCCGCACCACCTACCGAATTAATCCTCAAAACGCAACTGCTACACAGTCGCCCTCTCGACGCTAATTGATCTGGAAACGCAAACCGAGCAAACTGCGAGAAGAAAAAAGGGGGGGGGGGGGGGGAGACACAATGGAAGAGAAAAAAAAACACAGAAGGAAAAAAAAAACCATCTCTGTCTATGAAAGGGGGACACAATGTCAAGATCATGAAGCCCCGTCAAGACAGAAATCCCTGAAAAGTCGGTCAAGCGTCCACTGGCGCCGAGTGTTCATGTTGGGGGGGTTCGTGTTGAGACTCGAGGGAAGGAGCTAGACACTTCGTCTCCCCCAACACAGTCTATCACAGCCTGCCTGAGCGCAGACAGCATGCCCGTCTGGCCTGATCGTGGCTGAGAGGCACATTTGAGATCGCCTCACTGGCCGCAGGAGGACAGGCGTAGTCGAGCTGAGCTGCTCCTTTCAGAGGCATCCAAAGGACAGAACAGGACATGATGAGTCAACTGCGACTGCACAACATATCATTTGTTAGTCATTACTGCAATAATTCCCTGTGCAATACTGAGATCACAGAAGCAGCTCTTTAACGTGCGCTGTGAGAATCTTAAGCAATCACAGTTCCAGGTGAGTGTGGCTTACTGAACCAAGGTATTCATGGAATTCAACAAAAGAAAATTATTCACAGAGCAGCTGATGGATTATTTTCAGTGCTTTCACAAGAGGAACAGAAGCTTAATTCCTCATCCGAGAAGAAATGCTGCTACTATGTCAGTAAGAGCGCTGGAGTAAAACTGCTCAACTGACTCTGGAAGCCTGTTAAATAATGTTTATTTTAAGCACGTTAGACATAAATTACTTGTTTTTTTGCTTGAAAGAAAGAAAGAAAGAAAGAAAGAAAGAAAGAAAGAAAGAAAGAAAAGAAAGAAAAGAAATTTGGAGAAAGAAAAAAGAAATTGAAGAAAGAAAGAAAGAAAGAAAGAAAGAAAGAAAGAAAGAAAGAAAGAAAGAAAGAAAGAAAGAAATTTGGAGAAAGAAAGACTCAGTACTGAATCTTCTGTATCTGCTACGATAGGGTGTAAAACACTGGTAGTCACATCAAGACGTGTGCATGTTTCCTCGAGTACTCAGTTAAGCAGATTCCTCTTAATTACTAAATCCAGGTGTTTTAACCAGGCCTGACACCATGACTACATTTGACAGACGATATGTTTGTCTCAGGAATAATTGTAATAATATTATTGTCATTTTAGAACAATATCATGCTACTCATATAATGTGCACATTTGGGTCTTCGAATTTTCTTCTTGGTCTTAAATTTGTGTTGAATTATCGCATTTATGTAGTTTCTTAATTCCAGAGACAAATAAATCTAAAACACAGGCCCAAAAGCAGCACAATTCACTAAAATGTTAGTGGCCGTTTCGTCCCGACACCACTCCAGTTAGAATTTCAACGCAACATTCTTTTTATTAATTTTTTTAACCAAATTACTGGTGCACAATTATTGTTTTATTAATTAATAATTCCGTTTCTATGTTTAAATATGTATTTGTTACATTTTGTTTCACTAAGTCAGCAATGAGCTTGATGTCGCCTTACACATCCCAGTCTCTTCCACACAGTGTATTTAAACACTGGTATCGGATCGGTCCTCAGTATCGGCCCACACCCAAAGCCCAGGTATCGGTATTGGGGCTGAAAAAGCCGAATCGGTGCAGCCCTATTAAACACACTGCAAGGCCCATCGCGTACACACTACACAGATACGTGATTGCTAAATAGTAATATTTTTTTCCATAATGTGTAAAAAAAATAAAAATAAATCACCACTTTCAGCTCCAGAGGGGAGGACAGCAGAGAGCAAACCGCCCAAACTCAACATCTGTGATAACATCTAAAGATAGAAAACTTTTCCCCTCACAAAGCTTTTAAATGAGACGTTATCAGTGGATTTATGATTTTTAACAACATCTGCTTTCAGGCTCTTGCCAGATAAACGGCTGACTTCATTTCAATCCACCTGAACCTGCTCAAGCTGCATGTCTTTAATGAGGCATCGGGCTAATGAGGGTTACCACTTGACAGAGACCGATGGTTGTGTACGACACCTCAGAATGAAGAAAAACGGCTATGTGAACTCCGGTCATCCCCTGACCCTTCAGACTGTTCCTTCACCCGAGCTGGGGGCCAGCTAAAGCTCTTTGTGTCGCATTCCATCGAGAAAAAAAAAAAAAGGGACAAAGTTACACAACACTTGCGAGGACTTTGCTGAAGTGGAATCTACCCCTGCTTCCAGGCAGCGTTTCTGAACAGCGTCTACGTCCAGAACGAACGTGGCCGCCGCTGCACACGCGCCGCCTTCAGAAATGTTTCCACTTGCGCGCTGGATTCCATCGCCGCCGCAGCCAAACATTTCATCACGGAATGTCAATGCACTGGTAGCCCGACACTTAAGATACCAATTTGTGGTTACTGTTCGTTTCACCAAGTGGAGGCATTTATCTTCTCGCTGTAGGAGGAGACACTTTCCAGCACAATTAAAGAACATGCAGCTACTACTGCTGTGCTGACAAAGAAGGATGACGGGCCCAGAAACTTTTTAAAATGATAAACAGCATACGCTACGTGTGTACAGGCCGGATGACTTGCCCGTGGCAAAGTGGCGCTCCATTAAGGACCTGCTGGGCACCTCACCGCAGACAGGGCCCACACGGCTGCGCCTCCACAAAAAGCAGGGCTATTTTCAGACAGACACAGAGCAGGAAATGAGGTGGGTGCCCGCCATCTACTGTGCGCCTGGCTGACAGATCTGCACGCCACCACAATCATCACTGTGTGTGTGTGTGTGTGTGTGTGTGTGTGTGTGTGTGTGTGTGTGTGTAAGTGTGTTACACTCTTACACATACAAGCAGCCTTTCACTCATTTCCACGCACATAACAGATAAAAAATGTTTGTGAAATTTTATTGATGGAAATATGAAAATGCCAAAATTTCTTTAAGTTGCCAGTGAAACACCTCTGCCTTCATTTACCCCCTAAATGAGGGATTTCACTTACTTTAAATAATAACACAGTACCACACTGTTGATCTATGCTATGCATGATATATCACATTCAGCTTTGCAGCAGTTCTCAATTAACTATTCAACATTTCCCACACATGGGTTAGACTCTGGTCATTTGCAGTATACAGACAGCCCTTCAGGTGTATTTCAGATCATTTTTAAAATATATTTAATGATTTTATTGATAATAAGGTCCTGGGTTCGATCTCCGGGTCGGCCACGGGTGCCTCTCTGTGCGGAGTTTGCAAGCTCTCCCTGTGTTTACGTGGTTTTCCTCTGGGTGCTCTGGTTTCCTTCCACTGTCCAAAGGCTCACGGTTCAGGCTGACTGGACATTCTACATTTCCCATAGGTGTGAGTGTGTGCGTGATGGTTGTCTGTCTATGTGTTACCCTGTGATGGGTTGGTCTTTTGTCCAGGGTGTAAAAGTACTAAATGTCATGTGCCAGTCAAGCTCTGCATTATTAGAGATCATTGGGCCTCATTAAATAACGGTTCTTAAGAAGACAATTCTTAGAAAACCTACACAATCTGCAGCGTTTACTTACTGTTCTCACATAAGAACAGAACTTACACACACAAGAGTTTTTTTTGGTTAAACTTCCCCATTGAAAGTGTAGAATAATATAGAATATTACAATTGCTGCCTTAAACCCTACCTTATACTGCTATTTATAAGGGAAATGTTACAACGAACATTGCGGTCATTTCAGCAGGCATCTTTCTCCCTGCCATAAAGTCCATAAAAACAGCTGCAGGTTCCAGGCTCTTAAATAAGACTCTCTGATAGGACAGCAGCCACTACAAGTAATCACAGTAGGTGATGTGGCTTTCCGACAGACAGGACTATTATCACTGGAGAACCTGTAATCAGTAAAAGATGGAAGAATTCATATAATTTATTAACAATGACAACTTAGCATGCTGGTATTTGGCCGAAGTCTGGTCAGTCTCAAG
Organism: Arnoldichthys spilopterus; assembly: GCA_037974385.1. Lineage (NCBI taxonomy): Eukaryota > Metazoa > Chordata > Actinopteri > Characiformes > Lepidarchidae > Arnoldichthys > Arnoldichthys spilopterus. The sequence continues at coordinate 19,515,630 of JBBPDA010000003.1, read as the reverse complement.
ACTGGTTAACGAGTCATTCACCCAGAGCTTCATATACCATCCCACAGAATTTCCAAGAGTATATACAGAAAAAAAGCATCATTTTTAATATTTATGCTGGGGTCATGAGGGGACAGCAACTGCAGCACTCTCAAGCACCTTCATTTGAACAAAATATACTGCAATATAATGAACAGATACATATTTCAAACTGTAAAAGCTCGGATTATTTATAACTGCGCTGGATAACTTATTTATACCTTTTACTATATTTATACCCCATATTAATCAAGAACTTGGTCTGAGGTTTAAAGTGGGAAATAGCAAGAAATAATACGGAGCTTGTGACATTCCTGTAAGGATGATTTAGATCAATCAAAACCCAAACACCCATGCATTGGACAACCCAACCATAACTAAGTGGTGGTTTGGCAGACTACATTCCACAGATATTCTGGTCTTCTGGGCCAAAATAACAGAACTGGACCTTAATTTGGAGAAAATAACCTAAATTTATTTGAAAAAATGTATTTTTCATACTTATACAAGATCAACTTCTTTCAGCAGCTCACGCCTACATTTTTTAAAAATAGATCAGCAAATTCACATTAAATAAATTACTTTTTAAAAATTACTCTTCGCCAAATCCTTTAACAAATCCATGATGCAGAGGACGGCTGTTCAATGAAAAAATGTATATTTCCAATTATGATTTTGGCTTCCATAAATAATGAAAATCCAGATAAAACAATTACTGCAACAATGCTCCCACTCTGTCTTTACTCTTTGTAAATCCCACTGGATTTTTCAGACAAATTATATTTTTTCAAAAACAAAGTTAAAGTTAAACAGATGCGAACGTAAGTCGATGAGTAACTGTTTTGAACAATAATGATCTCATTATTGACTGAAAAAATCATGATTATGTTTTTGTCACAATCTGCCAGCTGTAATACAAAGTTGATTTTTGGTTCTGTCAGTGTAATTAATAAACTAATAATTAGGGGGGTAACAATAAATAGTCCAGTATTGCTGCTCAGCCAAAATAGCATGTGATCTGTTGCATCGATGAGACACATAAAACACTGATGTGTTCGTTCCACAATTCATTTTCCTTAATTCTACTGTGAGCTGTGTTTTGTTCTGAGCTGTGAGATCATGGAATGTAGCAGACTGTGTGAAATTTCAGCATATTTCATACTGACTGCAGACCCCAGTATCAAACCTAATGAACCCACAACACATTGAACCGATTGGTATTGAAAGTGTATCGGATCGTTGGTTAAAATAATAGGAACACACTGAAACGTGATGAAACTTGAGTTACACCCCTAGTAATAAGTGAAGTGACTATTTGTCATTGTGAACACACTCAAGCACCACAACGAAATGTGACCTCTGCATTTAACCCATCACAGGTGCACATGTGGAGCAGCGGGCAGCCACCAACAGTGGCTGTGGGACGGTACCTTGCTCAAGAGTACCTCAGTAGTACCCGGACTCGAACCTGCGACCTTCAGGTCCCAAAGGCCACGTCCTAACCTCTAGGCCACCACTGCCCACATAACAGTGTTAATTTGAGCATTGTGAAACCTGAAAGAAGCAGCATCATGGATCTTTCCTATCCTGTAACATGGCTCAAGCGGCTAGGAAAGGTGTGAGATGGCATAATTAATCGAGCAACTGTGATGTGCTTGGTGAGACAAAGCCCACGAAGAACGTGGTCCAGTGGTAGCTTCTGGCTCTTATGGATCAAGAGTGTTGCAGGATCAAGTAACATAGGTGGCAGGCAAAACGACGGCCTCACTGCATTAGCCATGGACAGTTAGCTTTCATTAGACAAACAATCTAAACAAACATGGGCTTCATAATTGCAGTCTTGGGGAAGTTTTTGGCTGCTGCGACATGCCAAATGAACACAAGCTTGGCCAAGTTTTGAGAGAGCACAATGCAAGTGTAAATGCACGCTTTCCAACAGCCACACATTGCGGCTGGTACTGATCAAGTCCAAACGTCTAAAGGGACTGTATATAGCCTAGCAGGTTCACTTGCTGAATCTGTCCGATTTCACACTTCACACTGTAATTCATTAATGCCACCGAGCACAACAGAGCCAGGCACAATAGCCGGCACCACAAAAGCTCAAGGGTCACACATAATTATTTTGTGACCAACACTGCCAAAAAGCTAGTCTCAGATAATCCTCATATTTAGCCTTGTCGTAGAACATGTACCACTGCACCCAAACCAGTCACCTTTACCGCCATGTGCGCCTTTATCAGGCTTCCCCCACCCCATGTAGCACAAACGAACTGCCCAGTCTAACTATCTGGCTCTCTGGACCACAGATACAGCACGGAGCTCAATCTGGCAACCTCCATGAATCTGCCAGCGTTGTTAATTACACACCCTAAGGAGCAGAATTGATTAGCGGGGCTCTCAAACTGATGTAAATTGTTATTCGGACCTATAAAAAGCGTGGGCCTACACATCGCCGCGTAGTCACATTCACAAGGCAGGGTCGTTATTCAGGACTTGTGCTCCTCTCTGTGCCAAGTTCTTGGAAGGCTGCTTTGACCTTCTTCCTGTGAGGCCTGGAATTTACAAGGACAGAGTGCCGGACCTTGGGAAGCGGAATGCGAACGGGCTTGCTTCCGAAAGCTCTGATTACAGGGTGGGTTTACGCAGTTACACATGAACCTGCATGTTGAGACTGCCGACCTGTTTTCACAAAGAAGTGTACAGCACAAGTGTCGATACGGGATCGGATTCCATTAGCGCGTACATTCACAAATACAGCACCGGCCAGCCCAGCGTATACGAGTCCGCACCGAGGTGCTAGATTACATCAGAGCGCTTTTGTAATGCCCTATAATAACCATCGGCTTTTATTATCAGTGCTATGGCCCAGAGAAAAGCAGCACTCAGGTACAAACCCCTTTCAAGTGTGACAATCAGAATGGCTCTGCACAAACGGCTTCACACAGAAAACAATGTACAGCCAAAGCCCTCGCAATCTGTTTCCACGAGTGTATGTGCACACTACAATCAAATCCAGTAAGAGGATATATTTTATTACTTCTGTGTGTGTGTGTGTGTGTGTGTGTTGTCTCAGCAGTGCAGGGAATCAGTAATAACCCGGTCACGACCCTGGAGAATCTAACAAAGTTATAAAACCTGAGCAGAAAGCCCCTTCCAGGTATCAGTTTAAACATTACTTCAGATCCCCTGAAAAACATGCACATTCTTCCTGTGAAGGGTGAGCAACACGATCTCATTACATCATATTCTCATGATGTCTGAACTTAAAAAACAATGATTGGCCTATTGATTCAAAGCGAATGCTTAACATCTGAATAAATGTCACTGTACTTAACTTTTTGACAGTGTTTTGCAAAAAACACGCCACTACCGTTACTCTTATCTGCTCTAGGGCTGCACAATACAGGCTAAATATCCGCATTGGGATAATGCAGCTATATATTGCGACTGTGATGTTTTTCAGTGTATTAAAGGCTCTAGGGCTGCACAATATATCGTCTGTACATTCTCAGCGCAATATCGATCTCTGCAATATTGATAACACTGAAAGCTGCAATATGGGAATGAGCCTCTAACCAATCAATGAACTTCTTAGAATGTTCATGTGAAGGGGCGGGGCTAAACTGTTGTAGGATAAATAAGGGGTAAATATGTTGGTTTTGTGACTTTACAAAAACTATGACTGGCAAACAGGCTGTTTTTAAAGCTTAGTTTCCATATATGGACAGTATGGGGAGTAAACATACATTGTCAAGTCAAGTTTCAAGTCAAGTTTATTTATATAGCGCTTTTTACAACTGACGTTGTCACAAAGCAGCTTTACAGAAACCGGGTCCGAGCCTCCAGAGAGCAAGCCAAGGGCGACAGAGGCAAGGAAAAACTCCCAAGCAGTAGGAAGAAACCTCGAGAGGAACCAGGGCTCAGAAGGGGGAAGCCATTGTGAAGCTTCAAAAAATACTTACATACTTTAAGCCTTTTTATTTAGAGAAATGTGATCTGGACTCCTTAATATACTGATAAACATCGCAATCGCAATATGTAACAGTAAAATCGCAATACTGATATTTTGTCCATATCATACAGCCCTAAAAGTGTCCAGTTCACATTCCTCTAATTAAAAAGGCCTGAAGTGTGTTAGTATTGTTAAAGCTTCACAATATACATTACGTTTGGGCAGTGGTGGCCTACTGGTTAGGACGCTGCCTTTGAAACTTGAAGGTTGCAGGTTCGTGTCCCGGCCTGGGCACTACTGAGGTACCCTTGAGCAAGGTACTGTCCCGCTACACTGCTCCCCGGGCGCTGTTGATA
>JBBPDA010000003.1:19483192-19507224 GCA_037974385.1 Arnoldichthys spilopterus | reverse complement strand
AGTTGTAGTTGTAGTAGTGGTGATAGTAGCAGTTGTAGTTGTAGTAGTGGTGATAGTAGCAGTTGTAGTTGTAGTAGACTTCATATTTGAGTTGCTGTGTGGGAACCTCAGAGTTTTCCATTTAGCAGCCATTCCAATGGCTGTGTGACAATAATGATTATCTTCAGCCAATTTAATTACTTTAATTATTATCTGAAAAGCTCTTACAAATTATGAATAAACTGTGTAACGTAGTACTGCCAAATTCCAGAACAAAAAAACGCACATTATTCCTGCAAACAAAAGCCACAAGCACTAGAAAGTAAACTCAATTAAGTGGAGAGAAAACAAGACGATGCCTCGTTTTTATTATGATCCTTTTTTCAGTTGAATTGTTTTTGTAGGAGAATTCCAATCACTGTTATCTCCAGTAAGAAAAACACTGCAGTGTACTGATAAAAGGAATGAGCTCTTCACTTGATAAAGTCAGACTTTTTGGTGGTGAAAGCCGGCCTGCGCTGCCCAGCCAGAGACAACTGATGCTGTATGAACCTTACAAACAAAGACGAGCCGACAGACAGCTGACGCTTCACATTCATATATTCATACACACACTGAATGTCAGTGTCAGTCATCACACAGATGCACATACACACACGTGCACAGACATGCCATTGTTCATTCTTCGGTCCAGTTCGTTTGGTCCAGGCATGGCCGATGTGGAAAAAAAGGCTTTTACACACACAACAAGCAGGTATAGACTAGGGAAAAATTTTATATACATGATTTACACCTTTACCCCATATACAGACATGTTTAGTGTCTGATGTTTGCTTCTTTTGTTTTGTACTGGAGCAGTGAGGCTAATGTACTGTAGCGAACAAGTAATGAAAGCTCATATTTCACCATTTAACACTGTGAATACTGCATGTGTGAATTAGCAATTATATGTTTCTTGATTTTTATAGATGATAGGATGTCATGCAGGGCCAGGAACCATGTAAACAAGACTATCTCACATTACTTAACAACAGCAGTTTGATGAAAATGTGTGGTGATTGCAATAGTACTGTCAATGTTAGAGCAACCCCTTGGGCTCCTAAAAAGTAACTTTAAACATTCTTAAAGATTAAAATATACTATTAAAACATTTTTTCCCCTAAGTTCAAGTCCTTGACGCTCACCTACAAGATCATTAATGGATCAGCTCCCAGCTACATGGAAACACTTATCCAGACCTACACACCCACCAGATCACACTCAGATCAGTGAGGAACCAGAGATTCCATCCTCACGTGGAATCAAACACCACTCCAGACTCTTCTTCTACATTATTCCTCAATGATGGAACGAGCTGCCCAGTGACACTAGATCTGCAGAGTCTCTCTTTACATTCAAGAAGCTTCTCAAAACTCAACTGTTCTGCACCCACCTCAGTACATAAGCCTATCGGTCAAGTACAAACTATTGCTACCTGATAACTGACTAGAGACTAGATCTCCAGATAGTAATGTTCAACTTAATTCTTATTGTAGCACCTGTAGTCTGTAGTTATTGTAGCACTGGTCACCTGTATTTTACAATTAAGAGAAATGTGTTGGACTCTTTGTAGCACTCACTTCACTGTTGCCCTGTGCAGATGTAATGCTTGATTATTTCCTCTGTCCTGGAAGTTGCTGTGGATAAAAGCGTCAGCCAAATGAATAAATGTAAATGTAAACAGACTGTTTCTGTTACTGAGTCTTTAACACCCTTCGCTGTGAATGGGTAGGCCTAAACTGCTGTAGGCTGACCAAACAGATATATGTCAATATGTTGGTTTTTGTGACATCACAAAAACAGTGACTTTAAAACAAGCTCAGTTTTCATATATGGACCATACAGACTAGGGAGTTCATGGTTCGTTTTCTAACTTTATGGGAAACCAGACATAGTTGTATATGGGTGTAACATCAGTGAAACATGTTATAACCTGCCCCAAGCAAAAGTAACAAACATGCACAAAGTAATAAACATGTTTACGCACATACGTACACACACATAGGTTGGTATTACTATCTTTTGTGAATACATTCCACTAACTTCTGTAATACTGTACTTAAGTAATGCTAGACCGACCCCTAAACCTAACCTCAGTAAACTGGAGACAATATTTCTGCTGTTTTAGTTTTTCCTAAAAACGTTGAAACAGCATGTTTCTCTGGGAGGACCAGCAAAATGGCCAGACTTCTACAGATTTTCCTGTATTCCTATCATTAAGAGGACATTTGGTCCTCATAATGCAGGTACACACACACCCACACACATATGCAAACATGCACATGTGCATGTTTTATTATTCAGTTTTGTTATGATGCAAATGTAACACACACACACACACACACACACACACACCAGTTAATAAAGTTGACAGGTCAGTGTTTTATTAAAAGCTTTTAAAATCCAATTTGTTGCCATAATTCTTATCTCAAAACGTTACATTTTTCCCCCATTGGATATCATTATGTTACATCTCCCCTCAGGGTCTGTTACAACTGAATTCTAACATTTCACTTCTTGTGAAAGTAATCTATGCAATTTCAGTTTGGTCTGCAGAGATGAAAACTATGCCATTTAATTGCAGACACATCTAACTCGTTTGGATCACATTTTGAACACACTGGTTTAAAAGAGCTCAAAGATACAGACAGAAACGTCACAAATGTTACTGTCTCCAGGCTGTCCCATGATATTAAACCATGTCATTTAAAAAAATGTCTTTATTTCATGATATGGGCCCTTTAACATTCAATATATCAAAATTTGATATGATGTAATTGTGTAAAGGTGTAAAGGCTGTGACATGGGGCAAAGGGCAGCTGATAGTTTCAAACTATTCCGACAGCGACAATATACAGTTAGCACAACGGATAATCTCCATGTGACTCGAACGGATCACCCAACAGTTCCTTTCATCTTAGCCTTCTACCTTCATCTCTCCTAAAGCAATGCCATTCCATCTGTGTGGATCCTGTTTTAGCTCTGTGTTTATCTGTTTAAGTGGTGCTAAACACACTTGGTGTGAGATGAGGGAGCAGGAGTGGATGTGCAGCAGTGCGAGGGCAGAGAGCTGCCTCCACACTCTGCTCCAGGTGCTAATTAGATTACAGTAAATGTAGGGTTTGTTTACATTCCTAAAATGAGCCTGTCACTTTTCCGACTGCACTGAGGGCTTTGAGGACCCGGCTGGCATTTGTCACTGTAATTAAGCCGAGCGCGCTCTCCTCTCTCAGCTCCAGTGAGAGTGCATACACACGTGCACAGCTTCCCCACAGCCCAGACGCCTCGCGCCTAATGACGGCCGGATGCGGGCAGGCCAGACGGATGAATCTCTGATCCAGTAAATGTCAGCACACCCGCATACACACGCACACACATGCACACAGCCACATCAGATGGCAAAATGACTTCCAACGTCCCAGCACATATAGGTCAAAAGGGATGGTGAGGAGGAAAAAAAAACACATGCACATTGTGGAATAGCCAGATAACAGATAAAGCAGTGTCTATGCACTTATCTCTGCTCAACAGAGGCCTTACAGATACTGTTTGGTTCTGAGGAAAAGGTTTTTGTGCCATAACTGATCCTGTGCCAGCTCATGGGCTTCAATGCAATGGCGCAACATGTGGAATTTCTATGTATGGCAAGTGTGAGCAATCCAGTCCACTTTGTGAAGGATTTATCTTCACCGCCATCCAAACCTCTGCTGAAGACCCCCTTTCCCTCATTCTCTGATTCACTGCTTTTCTTTGAATCGACGGACTGTTTCTGTTCTCTCATGGGTCTATTTTGTCTCCATTGTTGTTGGATGTGTGAATGCTCATTATCTAGTCTTCTGTAGCTTCTTGTTTAAGGTGTTGTATGTTCCCTGATCCTCTTTTCAATGTAAACCATCCTCAGTTATGGAAAATTGCCATGTGCATGTTTGAACACCAATAGTAAAATTGCTTTTTGGTTATTTCAGTCAAAATATTCTATAAACTGATCAAAATATAGATTTTTTCCTTCCAGTTTTAGTGGAAATATTTTTTTATTGTGAGTTTTTTTTTAAAAAAGATGAAACATAAAATTGGCCACAACTCTTGTACAAGCCACTTTTAACGTATTTTTTTAATTTTAGTTTTTCCTAATCTGATGTTAAATTCAGCAAATGATCAGAAATTGTGAATTAAATTGTGCAGAATATAAAAATACATAATGACAATAATACTGAACAGATTGTAAATTGTTCATTAGATTCATGTGAGTTTGTCTTCAGTCAGAAAAGCCCCAATGGCAAAATCCCTAGCATTAACCCTAACCATTCATTACTTTACTATCAAGCATTTGAATGTGTGGTTATAACGAGGACATATTGGTGTGAATGTTGCGTATTGTTGTGAAATTAAAAGTGCTGATGTTATGAACCGAAGAGATGGCTTTCTTTTTCAGCATCCAAACAGGAAGGAATTGCATGTTAGTGGATGAGTCAGGCATGCTGAGTATTTCCTCTTCTAATGTCACGACGATCATGTGACTCTCAGGGAGCCAGTAGTATGCAACTGGCAAGGGAAATATACAAGTATCTGCTCTTCTTTGTCACCCCCACCCATGCAGCTTCGAGTGGCATTGTCCGAACAAGCCGTCACACCCACTAGAGAGAAACTAATCTGGAGCAAAATCATGAAGCTTGAATGGTCAAACAATCTAAGCTTCTGTTTAATCTACTGATAATAATCTGATCGTACATGTTGTCACATCAAAACCTTATATCGAACATTATTTGAACCTGTGACCTTATGTTCACAAATGCAAGGGCCCAACCACTAGGCCACCACTGCAAATTGGATCAAAGTCAAAACAAATATAATTTCATCACTAACTATAGTGTTTCTGCTTCTGCTCTGTTTCTATCTTAGTTGTACATTTGTGCATGTAAATGACACAGGAACTTTCCTCAGGATTAATAAAGTTCTTCTTATCTTATCTTCTCTTAAAATTGACTTAAGTACAGTACTCAAGTAAATGTACTTAGTTACTGTTCACCCCTGTATGACACTATGTTTGTGTAGTGTGCTTTCTTCAGACAACTTCCCAGACCACCTTAAAAAAAGTTCTAATGATGTTTTTGTGTGTGACTGTTTCTTCTATGAGTTGGTTCTTTCCACTGTCAGACTGTGTTAGATCCTGTACACTGTGGCCCGATGCAGGGGCCTGCTTGTTTGTATCCTGTTAGGAGTGTCTCCGCTAATTGGCTCCCTTACATAAGAGAAACCTGTGGGAGACAGGACTGATGTTGTCAGACGTGCGGAGCAAATGCAAACAGAGGAGCTGGCCGCGGGCGATGCACTGAAATAGCTGGTGCTGGAAGCTCCCGCAGGAGCCATCAGCTGGGCAGCCACAAACACTGGAGGGACAGCAGAGAGCAGATGAAAGAGCAAAGAGCTCCATCAAACAGAAAATGCTGAATTACAGAAAATACTGATTGATTGAATCAGCCCAGGGGAGGTTTTGTGTGTGTGTGTGTGTGTGTGTGTGTGGTTGCATTCCCAGGACAGAAATGTTCTGACTGTAGTAGAGGAACAGAAGTAAACAGGGCTGTGACCTGCAGGACCCACAGCAAGTGCCTTTTAAAAAAGCTGCATGTTTATCTGTTAAACATTAGGTTTAAATATAGACTTAATACACTTGAGTATTATTATTTACCTCAACTCAGTTCAGTCATAGACAGGATGTCTACATATTTACATATTTTTCTGTTTTGTTGATTTACCAAAATGAGCTCAGCTTAACCTGTGATCACATGTCAAATTCAGCTCATGAAGGTTTAATATTGATGCTGAATTAACCGATTTTTCCAATGGGTGGGCTGTGGTGGCCTAGTGGTTAGGACCTTGTCCCTGTAAAGAGAAGGTTGCAGGTTTAAGTCCCAGCCTGTGTACCACGGAGATACCCTTGACAGTGGTCATTTAGTGTCCAGTCAGTTTGCAACACCATGCAATAAATATTTTGCTGCATGTTTGTTCTTACAGCAAACAACAACTAAGCTAAGCAGCACTAAGGGACTAAGCAGAAAAATACTTTAGGTACACACCTAAGCACATGTAGCCTATAGGGAAAGATGACACTGAGGTAGCAAGTAAAACAAGATGAAACACACGCACAATATTTAAGCCACAGGCAAAATAGGAAAGATGTGTGATTTAACAAGGTAATAGAGACCAGTCAGCACATCAAGTAAACATTATGGTATTTTATTGAAAGAACTCAATTTTATCCCTTTAGTGTTCTGGTCAATTATTTGGTTGAGTGCATTTTGAGTCCATTTTCTTATTAAAACATGAGGTAACCTGACTGTTCCATCTTTACCAGTTGGTTTAATTGGTTATGGTCAAAATATCAGCTGGATTTCACTGTGTCTTTAACTGCTAGACTTTTTTCAGTGACATTCCCCACCAGACATTAGACAAAGAGAGGTTATTTGCAGGTGGCTCTGTTGCACTAACAAAAATGTAAAGTTTTTTTTTATTTTTTATAAAGAATTTTATTTGATGTTTGATCATTTGTTTATGTTGTCAGAGTTTGTAAGCTTGCGAATAATAGTTTGTCTCTCGTGCCAGTGTGTGCTAATGGACCACAGACTAAATTAAATTTCAGTATGTTCCCCTCTAAGTGCTTAATTTATTAGAGGAAATCCCTTGAAATCACCATTCATTTTCTTTCATTTGACTTGACTGACGCTGATTGATTGGGCTAATTATTATAATAATTAGCATAATTATGTTGTTCCAATGCTAATACTTTAATTACATTAAAAACGGTTAGTTCAATTAATATCAACTTGAGCTTTCTTTACATGTACAAGTTCTTTTCACTTTGAGTGTAGGTGTTGGTTCATGGCATTTATTATTTTTAATATTTGTACTGATTTATACAAGACATGACATAAAATAGGGTTATCATGTAATTCTGTTCAACTGTGTACAGCTTGTATAATCAATGCATTGTGACAGTAATGCAGCCATGTATGCAAGGTCACCCTGTCTAATACCATGTTTTGGAAAGAGGGGGTACTCCCCAGAACAGTAGGGGGTGATATTGCAGTAAAGGGGAAACCATTTCCTTATTAATACCATATTAATACTTTTTAGAAGAAACATTGCAGGTGTCTATAGACTGAATAGTGTATGTACACTTCCAGCTAAGGCGTATTTGTAGCTCTCCCTCGTTTAGGCTTTTAAATAAAAAAGTATAAGAGGTTTTACAAGTAAAACACCACTTAGACATCCAAAGTGAATGATTGTGCATTTGCAAAAGCAGGATAAAACTCTCAGTCTCTGCAGTATTGCTTTGCCAGCAGTTGTGAAGCTTCCTGTCTCATTATGACAACAAGATCAATTTCTCCAAAGCTAGAAAGAGTGTGTTCCCCCGAGAGAGAGAGAGAGAGAAAGAGAGAGGTACAGTAATACTGGCACATTTGTACACTGAGAGTAATGCAATCAGAACAGGGGGAAATGGAGGACTCCAGAACAAGGGGTGTGATGCTGCATGCGCACTGAACAACTGACACATCGATGCCATGAAGGGATGTTTCTTTTCTTCTGATGCCATATTCTGATAACACCCTCTCCCCATTATCTTATCTAATTTCATCTTATTTAATTTTATTTCCCATACTGATGAGAAAGGGGAGAAAAACGAGAAAAGTTGCTTTACTTTTACTTAATCTTATTACTGCTGAGGTGTCAGCCATTCTCTGCAAAAAATAGTTCTTAATTGGGCCATGTGATGTCTCACACTGCTGCTCTTGCTGAGCTGTCACCCTCACAATGTCTTATAACCAGGATGAAAAGATACAGAGGTATCACCAACTCACCATGAGCCGAGTTGTCATCTCAGCACCCAGAGTTCATACTGGTGGGATCAGAAAATGCTCAATTGTACTGTAAAAAAGTACCAAATTTACAGTAAACACAGTATCTCACTGTTTTGTAGTTATCTATGTTATCTATCCCATGCAGTAGCAGGACCTTCATGTATATACTCTAGTTGCATTTTGGTAGAGATTCATGCAAGTAGGATGCGGTAGTGCTAACTGATCTGACCTGCACGCAATTATTATAATTACCTGTAGTTTCAAATCTGTTTAGTTCACTGTAGTTGTTCATCTTCTGTACTCTTCAGGTTGTAAACGCATGTCTAGTATTACCGTATATATACAGGAGGATACTGTGTGTTTACAGTAGTTACTGTAAAGCTTAAATTGCTTGCAATAGAACATTTTTGTCTTTTACTTGTTACATCATTTACAAACATCAGTTGCCATTTGGACTGTGTCAAAACCTGATAACGAACAGACCAATAGAAATACTCCAAAATAAGTTTGAATGAATCTGTTCCATTAATCTGAAAATTAAATATTTTTTTTATGTAAAGATTGTCCAACTGCAATAAAGTATCGCCCAGCTACAGCTACAATAGATCCACTACACAGCCCAGCTACACTCGTTCTTGCCCAGCTACACTAGATCTGCAGAGTCTCTCTCCACATTCAAGAAGCATCTCAAGACTCAACTGTTCTGCACTCACCTCAGCACAGAAGCCTATCGGTCACATACGAACTACTGCTGATATCTGCCTAGAAAATGTCTCTCAGATAGTAATGTTCCACTTAGTTTTTATTGTAGCACTTGCCACCTGTATTTTATGATTAAGAGAAATGTGTTGGACTCTGTGTAGCCCTCACTTCAGTGTTGCCCTGTGCAGCTCTAATGCTTGATTGTTTCCTGTGTCTTCTTTGGATAAAAGCATCAGCCAAATAAATACATGTAAATGTAAAAGAAAATATATAAGCTGTAAATACTGTAAATTTTATCGCCCTTCATTTTATGATATGACCTGCCCATGCGCTGCCTAAAGTGCTTTCGTACTTTAATCTTTGAGCAAAAATCCATTTAGATTACTCCTAAATTGTAGTGAGCAACTCTGTGTTTGTGTCTAAATTAATACTAAAGTGTGTGATAACTACACTCTATCTCACATGTACTATTTATATTTATTTATTTATTTATTTATTTATACAAAATTAGGTTCTGCTCAACAAATTCTTAATAGAACCCCGTAATAAAAGTATGAATCTGAGGATGTAGTCACTGCGTAGAGAAACTACAGTCACATTGCACAGATGCCTTCTCTTTAGCTATAAAACCTGTGTATGTATGTGTTCATGTGCATGTGTGTGAGTTTGTGTGTGTGTAGGACAGGCCAGTTCTTTCCATGTATGGACAGGCCTGCTGTAATTGGATTAAAGGGAGTGGAAATGACAGATTCTATCCTCAAATCTGCAGCCAGGCCCATTAAACACAGCATGACACTGAGCAGTAGAGAACAGTACAGCTTCCTCTGCCACACTGTGAGTGAGCTTTCAGCCACTCCAACATGCCAGTACCTTCGCAAAAGCTCCATCATCACATCTTTTTTCTCGCCCCCCCCTCTCCCCCCCATCTCTCTCTTTCTCTCTGTGCCAGCCACCTTTCTTCTCATCATCCTCTACTGTAATCACCTCAATCTATTGGATTTCCCATCTCTAGCCCAGGCTGATTTGCACAGTGTAAGTCAGACTGAGCCCAACAGCTCATCAGCCTGCTATATAGAAATAAACAATAAACAACCACACACCTGTACACACCTGTACACACCTGTACAGACTATTATACTTCATTATCACCCATTACAAAATGAAGTCATTTGTGGTTATTCTGAATTAAAGCTACATAACACAGCAAAGCTTCTGAACATGCATTATAAGACTACACATTTCACTTTTGAAACTTTACAAAATTAAGCCCTTTGCTTTTATTTTATTTGGATTCAACCTCAATTTCAGGTGCATATGAACACTTCTGTATGAAGGAAAGTAATATGAAATTTCTGCTTTTAGTTTGAACCTGGAGGACGTATATGGCTGATTCCAGCTCTGAACAGGTGCATAGAAAGAGTTGTAAGCAATGAATGTTGCTACTGCTGTTAAACACACTTAAAATAATAGGGGGTTCTTTATGAGATGCATTCCTTCATATTACGTTCTTAAAATTTTCATATTTTATTCACAAAAATGCTTGTTTAGGGAACTGAAATGGTTCTTCTATGTCATCATAAAACCTTTTAGGCACCTTTTTAAAAGTACACTTTTCTGGACTTATATATATATAATTTTTTTTCCCAATGTACTTAAACATTCACATTGCCAACAGGTCAGATAAAGGTGATATACTTGAATAAAACCACAAGGAAAAGTCATTTATTATTAATATTCTTCTGTGGAGAAAGTAAGTACATCCTTGGCCTCAGAAGCTGGTATTGACCCCTTTAGTAACATTTTGCACCAATCCACCAATCTCTAACAATCTCTAATGGTTTGCTGCATTTTATGACCACTCTACCATGCAAAATGTGTTCAGTTAACTTTACAATGCAATGTTTGGACTTGAAGGTGCAATAATACTTTTTCCATTTGACCGATCTGTTTTTTTAGATATAAATAATTTAATTTGAAATTTCAGTGTTAAAACAACTGGAAAACTGTGTACCACACACCTACAGGGTCTCATGAAGGATTTGATACTTGCCTAATAAGTTCATCCACTTACATAGAAGCATGAAAATACTAAATTGCATTTTGTCATGAACCTTCAGGACTGGGTTTTATGTAACATAGCTGGAGTATACACTGAAGAAACACTCCTTCCTGAAAATGGGACCTTCCACAATGTGGAAGTTTTTTCATATTGGACTTAGAAAGCCCATACAGTGAGTCAGCAACGGCACCCACAACCTTCAGTCTGGACTGGGCTTTCATTTCAGCCTAGACAGATATTACTACTCCCCAGCGCACACAAACAGGTTGGTATTACTATCTTTGTGAGTGCATTCCACTGACGTCTGTAACACTGTATTTTAGTAATATTACACCAACATCTAAACCTAAACCTAACCCTAATCTCAGTTATATACACACACATGGGTTGGTATTGCTATTTTTGCGAGCACATTCCATTGATTTCTGTAATACTGTACTTACGTAATACAAGACCAATCCCTAAACCTTACGTCAACCTCAGTAAACAAAAGACAATATTTCTGCTATTTTAGTTTATTATAAAGGTTGAATTTTTAAAATAAAATAGTATGGTTCTTTGTAAGAACACACACACACACAAACACACACAGGGGCACTCATTACCATGGTGCACTGGAGGGCAGCTATAGGACCTGTACCTGTCAAGCTTATGCCAAGGCTCTGTTTGTGTTCTGCCCCCTCAGACCTTGTAAACTACAGCACTGTCTCTTTCACAATCCACTAGCTCATCACTTTTGTCACCCAGAACAATAATGAAACACCCTCTTTCCTCCAACCCTCTTGCCGCCAACGCAACACGCCAAGAGATTTATTATGCTGCTTCTGCGTGCTCACAGCTGGGCGAGCCGCTTTCAGCCGCGATGAAAGGAATTCGCTACGCTGTCGATGTGTTTGTCAAATGTGTGGAGCTTTCCATTAAGACTGGCTTAACTGCTTCACTCCCTCTCAGAAGGGGAAACGTACAGCACATGGTCATACAAAGGTGTTACGGCGCTCACATCTGCTTTTGTACATGGACTTTAAGCCACCAAGAAAAATCTCCTTAATTCTACACTCCTACAAGGAGTCCTAAAAGAGCAACAGGCTACTGACTCGGCACCATTGACATGGGAAATGCATCTTCTCGCCATTTGTATTCACAGGCAGACTCCTGCTCCACTCCATAAGCGATCCTCGAGGATCCTTATCGCTTCTCACTGCATGCGGTGGATGTATGGATGCAGCAGTCCCACTGCCTTTGCTCTTATGGTACAGAGACGATGCCAATCACACAATGCCCACAATACCCTGTTAATCCACTCACAACAGGAGCATTCTGTGGCAGCAGAGAGATGAGCTTTAGTGAGAGTAACAGCTTAAATTGCGTACCTTTCTGGCAGCACAACTGAAGCCATTTGGGGCTATGGTATCCATAGTAACAGTGGATTATCATGTCTTACATAACTGCACTTGTGTCTTTAAACCCCCTGGATAAACCACACAGCATTGATTTTATGACGAGGACGTGTTTAAAAGAACGCTTTAGACGAGCAAGTCAGGAATGCGACGGCAAATGTACAACTCAAACATTGTCAAGTCAAACTGTCTTACCTTCTGAACTGTGCTATGAAAAGAGAAATGGACAAGCGACATTATAAAGTGACATGTTAAACAAGATGCTTTATTGTAATCAGCCCTGTCCCAATGTAAGCCTTTACTGTGTAAGCTGGACAGATGCCAGAAGAAGGCTCATCAAAGACCCCAGTTGAACTGCACTTAGAAGAAACTGCCATTTCATTATGGACTGATATTCACACACGTCTTTGTGGCCCACTGGGAAATTTTTTTTTACAATTATTACAGTAATTACAGTAATTACAAGCTAAAAGTCACCTGAATGCTGTAAATGTCACTATTTCTACTGTATATGAGAATGTCCTGATCAGTCTGCACTTCAGTTATTGTTCTGTCTTTTTGTACATTCATGTCTATTTATAATTTTTGTAAAGTTTACTTTTTTTTATTTTATTGTGCTGTATAGATTTTTTAAATTATTGCTTAACTTACCTTTTGTACTGTCGTAACAAATGCAAATTTCCTACTTGTGGGACTAATAAAAGTTCTCTTATCTTATCTTATCTTATCTTATCTTATCAGAGTAAATTCTACAGAACATTTCTATTTCTAGAAAAAAAGAGTAAACTTGTCTACAAATAGGCATTTTCCTGGCAACCCCATTTCCAGAATTTTACTGCTTTGTCAGACCAACTTATTTTTAATTTGATGAAGTTGGGACGGGGCAAAAAAAGAGAGAAAAATTTATAAAATATTCAAGATTCACTATTTTGAAACTGGGTTTAGAAAGAGCATCCACCAAAGCAAGCAAAGATGGGCTGTGCCTCTTCACTTTGTGCCAAACTTTGTAAAATAATTTAAAATTTTCACCACCTACAGTACACAATATTGTAATAAGATTCAGGGATAAGTATCCTCAGTTCCCAAAAGAAATAATAAGTGTACTTAAATGACAGATGATGTAACACAGTAATAAACATGTCTCTGTCCCAAAAACACTGGAAACTGACAAATCACAGATTCTCGTTCTTTTTTTGTATTTTACAAAATGTACCAATTTTTCTGCCGTCTGTCTGTC
This sequence comes from Arnoldichthys spilopterus, assembly GCA_037974385.1. NCBI lineage: Eukaryota > Metazoa > Chordata > Actinopteri > Characiformes > Lepidarchidae > Arnoldichthys > Arnoldichthys spilopterus. Next base: position 19,493,955 of record JBBPDA010000003.1, on the reverse strand, counting down.
TTTAACTAATAAGAGTAAAAGTACATGCCCACTAACTGTTTCACAGCTGTTTCTGTCCTTTGTCTCCTCCCAAGTGCTTTTCATACCTGCACGCTGCTCCACGTGTACACGTGTAATAGGTTAAATGTAAAGGTCACATTTTGTTGTGGTGCAGATTGAGTGTGTTCACAATAACAAATAAGTGACGTTTACCTGAAAATGAACATAGTTTATCTTACTCAAAATGTAACTCATCACAATATGAAAAGTAAATAAAAGATAAAAGATCCAAACATCTAAATGGGTTGTGTATTGAACAAAGCCTTGATATCTCCATACCCCCACTTTAACAAATTCCCTCAAACCTGTGCATAATGTATTACCCTTTTAATACCCTGTTTATCAATGACCATGACCCACAGGACAATCATTAAGCAGGTATCATCTGGTTAATGGATCATTCTCACCATAGTAGTCATACGGACATGGTAGCTGGACTGGTACACAGCAGTGTTGCTAAAGTAAAAACCCTGCACACTTACTGTCCACTCTATTAGACACTCTTGCCTTGTTGGTCCACCTTCCAGATCATCTGTTGTTGTAGACTGTACATTAGTCATGCCCTAGTCTGTCATCAGCGGTCAGGTACTGGCCACAGGACACAGCTGGTCATATATTTTTGATACTATTCTGAGCTTAGCAATGACACTGAGCTGTTTAAAAACTTCAGCAGCACTGCGGTGTTTGATCCTCTCTACAAAAAACACACACAATAACAAGCCACTTCCATATCAGTGTCACAGCTGTGCTGAGGATGATTCACCACCCAAATAATACCTGCTCACTGGTGGTCCTGAGGGGGCCCTGGACATTGATGAACAGGGTAAAGGGAGGCTATAAAAACAGAAGGGATACTGTCTACAACTGTAAGATACATGTGCACCCATATGGTCACTAAACCTAAAAATGTGTGTGTATATAGGTTTGTGTACCTAATAAACTGAGGAGTGAGTGTTTATTGCATAATTTATCGAAAGGATGATACAGTGTTTGGCATCGCTCAGTGATGTGAAAATTAACACTGATGGCAGGATACACATTACAGACACTGACATAAGGGCACAGCAGCAGAAAACAATTGTAACTGACTATGGTCTGCAAGGTCCAGTGGAAATTATGGAGAACAAAGTGCTATTAATGGAACTTCTGGCCTGAACTAGTTCCTTTGCCTTTTTTGACTCATATCTGGGCTCTTTCCAGGACTTGCCATCTGCTGATTTTTCTTAATGACACAGTTCTGAACGGCATGTATTGCTTCTCAGTTCTGCATTATCGCTAGCCCCACACGGTGGAATGTGTAATTTTCTGATGCCGATAAGCAGTTTACTTTTAAGTGCTTTCAGACGTGCGTGTTGGTCGTCGGCGACAGTGAGAACCCACACAGAGGAGGGTGGAAAGCTTGGGAGTAAAAGGGTCAGGGATAACCCTGAGTGATTGATGGGATCTGTGTAGGCTGTGCAGCTCCACCTGGAAATACAAAGCCTGACTTTCTCCAGTCAGATTGTTGAGCCATGAGTCATATCCCACTCTGGCTGTGTCATACACGTGCGAGGTACGTCTCAGAAAGCAAACTCCCACCACCTACACATCTCACCACCTACACATTTTACACAAGCTTACCCTTGAGGAGACAGACTTACTTTATCTACCATCCAAAGACTCTCCAAGGCAAGACCTTGCATTACCCTGGACAACAGTAAAAATCATAGTTTCACAACTGGCAAAGAATGTTGGGGTTTTCCTGGACATCAGACATCATTCATGGAAAAATAAATGTAGCTGTAGATACTTTTCACTCTGGGGATAAAATCTGTGGTTACCTGACAATTTATTGAAAATTAAGATTTTTCTGGCTCACAGATTGTTTCCCTGGAGTTGATTTAGTTCTTGCTTTTATAACTGACTCTCTAGTATTTAGAAACACAGATTATTTGAAATGCATCTGCTTGCTTTCTCATATTGTACCTTATAAAGAACATTATTGAAAACCTGGGGCCCTTAATAACCAATACAACTGATACTTTGATACATCCATTTTAATCAAAAAGTTAAATTAATTTAAAGGTATAGACAATAAAACCAAAAATGTATCTACACAACATTTTATATATAAGACCAATTTTAAGAAATAAAATGAATAAATGTCACATACCTGGGGCACCCCTGGTGGCTTGTGAGTCCTAGGCAACTGATAACAGTGCTAATAGCAAGAAACAGCTTAATGCCTTATGCTCCTACATCTGATAGACCTGTACAGCAACAAGGAGCAAATTTAAAACACGAGTATGTAAACAGTACTAATCAAGCCATATGCTCCTGTAACATCACTTAACCCTTTAGACCCTAAAGCGGCCTCTGCTGGCAGATGGCCAAAATTTACAAAGGAAAATTCTTGATTTTACATTTGCAATTAAATTCAAGCATTTGGCAGACGCCCTTATTCACAGCAACGTACTGTACGTACAAAGCGGGTGCTTTGTAGTTTACAAAAAACCTGTAGACTTAAGAGCTGCCAGTCAAGTTAATCCTTACACAGAAAAAAACAGTTTCTTTCTTTAAATATTTGTTAATTGTAAGAAAGTTTGTTACTTAGCATGAGATATGTAGTTATTGTCCCAGGTGCTCTTTGAAGATGTGATCTTCAGTCATCGTTTGTTGGTCAGGGAAAGTTTGTTCCACCACTTAGTGCAAAAACTGTAAAGAGTCTTGATGTCAATCTTCAAATTTGAGAAGGGGGTTCCAGTCTGGCATTATATTATTATTGTTGAGAGGTAAACAGGGGCTGGACCATTCTTGGCTTTGTGGGCAAGCATTAAGGTTTATATCTGATGCGGGCACCACAGGAAGCCAGCGGAGGGCTTGGAGCAGTGGCAATTCCTAGATTTCATGCTTCTATTGTAGGAGTGATGATAGTGTCCTCAAAAGTGATAGCAAGGTCAGGTCTTGGGGCTGCATCCCCTAGGATGTGCAGGAGTTCAGTTAAGCTGGGATTTAGCTTCAGGTGATGTGTTATTTTCCATGAAGAGATTGTTATATTCTGCATGCTGTGATCTGAACTAAGATCTGATAATCACTGGGAGGAAAAGAGAGGATGAGTTAAGTGTCGTCAGCCTAGCAGTGGTAGTAGAGGATATAATATCACCAAAAGTGAGAGTGTATAGAGTATAGAGTAGAGGGCAAGTACAGAGCCTGGGGGGGACACCAGTGAAGAGTTTTTGAGGTGTTGACATAGATCCTTTCCATGACACCTGATATCTGCAACCGTGCAAGTCGGATGAAAACTAGTGCCAGGCAGAACCAGTGATTCCAAGGTTGATGAGGTAAGTCAGCAGGATCTGATGGTTGACAGTATCAAAAACTGGTGAAAGATCTAGAAGAATTAGAACTGAAGACATCTTCACTGACTTGGCCTGCAAAGTTCAACTGTGACAGCCAGTAGTGCAGTTTCTGTATAATGAGCCACATTGAATTCAGACCATTTTGGGTCATGAAGCCTTTTTGGAGTAAAAATAGCTGATTTTATCCAGTGCACTCCAGAACTTTGGAGAGGAAGGAGAGAAGGGATGGTTGGGTGGACTGGTCTGTACATATTTACATCATCGATGTCCAGTGTGGGCTTCTTTAGGATTGAAATGACTACAACTGTTTTGAAGGTAGTTTGTGCATAGTCAGCTGTAATGGAGCAATTTATTTGTGGGTGATGAAAGAAGATCAGGATATTGTAAGAAGTATAGGTGATGGGACAGGATCAACTGGTAATGTGGTAAGGTTTCAGGATGCCAGGAGCTGAAGAACATTCTCAGGGGCAAGTGCAGTTAAGCAGGTAAATGGTCAGCAGTCTGAGAGTCTGGGAAGGGAGGGATGACCGGAGGGAAGAATCGTCTCATCTTGTTAATTTTTCTATCAAAGAAAGTTCCTCCTATTTACATGCTGTGCTGCCATCAATGCTATGGCCATGGGAATCCTAATCATCAATATATGCAAAGTCAAACTCTCTCTGGTGAACATGTTCCTCCTTAATCCCATGCTGGCCAACAGCTGTTTTTGGCCTTCACCATGTGATTCAAAGCAGCTGTTTTCTCGCAAGATAGCTGGACTCTGTGTTTGCTGGGGAGAAGTCATTGTATTTGTTGATGAGGGAGGATGTGGACAGTGCCCTCAGTGTATATGGCACCAATGGCACTAAGTGAGCACTAAGGGAATTATTCTATGAAATGAATCTATTCCTGAGATGCTAGTCTATAGTCATTGATTTGACTGGACACAACAATGCCATCACTTTGTTTAATGTCCAGCAATGAGCAATAATTATACGTTATACTGTTAGCTGCAACATTTAGCTATTGTTTTTACCTGAAATGAGTAAACAGGGCCACGGTGGTTTGCACATTTGCACCCTGAGGGAACTAAAAAGCTATGTTTGGAAATACTTTCTTTCGAAATATAATACTTTCCTTAGAAGGAATAATTTAACATAATTTTTGGCCAATTTTAACAGCACAATTATTTAACAATATTGTTTGTCCATACTTTTCACACATGACAAAAGTAATAAAGTAACAAGTAATTATAATTACTTTATTTAATTTGGAAAAATTATGAGTTACATTATTCAAAAGTATCACCAAAAGTAGTGGAATTACAGTAAAATGTTACAAAGTTACTTCCAACACTGGCTATGAATAGCATCCTAAGGTGTCATCTCTACTGGATTAGGCTCCTTCTCCATCTGGCAATGATTCCTTTTCTGTGGCCTCAGTGGATTCACTTAAACACCACTGCAGAGGCTTGTGAAGCCTACCTACCTGTGACTACATTTAAACTGCCTTGGTTGATTATGGCTTTTTCAAAGTGTTTTTGTCACCAAAAATGTTTTTCTATTGGCCTCCAGTGACCTTTGAGTTGCCTTGAGTATATAACTTCTCATACAAATGGGAATCACTTCAGAGGTTTTTCACAGGAAGCAGAAATGGGTGATGGACAGTGTGCATTGGGTAAAAATCAACACTGTTGATTTTTTCTATTGTGAGAGATTGCAGACAACAATGAAGCTACTATGCTAGACCATGGCAGGAAACTCAGAGGTACTGAGTGTAATATAAAGATGAAAGTAAAGAGAGGTTCAGGCTGAAGGAGGCACTCAAAAGGTGACATTAGACAGATTAAAATCCGACCAAGCCAAGGTCAAGGTTCTTTGACAAATGAAATTGCCAAATAATGGGTACAACCATTGCTGGACATAAAAAGTTACCTTGTAATATTCTGTCCACATTTCTGAGTGACTGGATTAAGACACAAGAAAAGACCTTCTATCAGAATAAACAGATACGCTTACAGACTCCTGTGATGAAATAATTTAGAATGAAATATGAAGATATGACATCAATATAAGGAGCTGTCCAGACAAAACATTTGCTTCTGGTTGAAATTGATCTTACTATTCCACAGTGTATTTGCAAAACAGAGGCGGAATTAGAGGGAATTAACAAGAGCCAGTTCTTACCACAATCTGCAGAAAATCTAATGAACTTACTAAGCAGGTTTGTCAACTTAGTAACCCCATTTTCCCTCACATAATAACTGCATGATTTAAAAGGAGAAGCATGCTGTTGTTCCAGCTATTCTGAGATATGTAGATAAAAGTACATTCTTCACACAATGAAATATGAATGGTAGTTAAAATAACAGAAAAAGACACATGCAAGACTAGCACCTGTTTGTGCTTCAGGACAGAGGTTACATGACCACTGAACTTGGAAAATACCAAAGCAAATACAGTAAGGCAGGATGAAAGTTGACATCACACTTTGCCTGCTATGAAATTCCAAATTCCACTGTGTACTTTGACTGTGGAATGCATTATAGTCTCCTTTGGATAAGTTCAAGGAGTTCAGCCGTGCCTGGGAAAGTCATCCCTGACTAAAACCCATTTCAAAGGGATGACAAAGGCAAAGCAATTACTTACCCATGCTAGATCACAGAAACACGTCCTTACCAGCAGCAGAGATATCTTGCCATGACCTTTGTGACAAGCAAAAAACATTCTAGTCCTTTGGCAACAATGAGACTTGAGAGTTAAAGAACTGGTGGAGGAGCTGTCTTTTTTTACTAGAAACAGAAAACACAGGAGACTGAGGGCTTCTCTCCACTAAATCCGCCCATAACAACGGCTCTTGATAGAGAAGCCTGTTTATTTTATTCGTTTTGGACAGCAAAGTGTTAAGTGTAAGCAAAGTGCTTACACTGCTCCTCAGGCATTGTTGATAGTTGCCCGCTGCTCCACATGTGCACGTGTGATGGGTTAAATGCAGAGGTAACATTGTATTGTGGTGCTTGAGTGTGTTCACAATGATAAATAGTTACATTCACTCTCTGGAAGGTGCTTTTCAGAGTGAAACCTAGTGGCAGTGACACTTATAACAAAGGTGGAATGGTCGATGAAGAGTTTTAAGGCTGTGCTCTATAGCAGCCACCAAAACTGTCAGGGAGTCTCCTTCTTAGGAGGCTCCACAACATTCCAGAGTGTTCTACAAATCCTGTTTAGGTCCACACCTGTTACAGCTCCACCCTTGCCTGCACTTGTGGACTCGATCTGCTATATATACACACCTCTTTGCTTCTCCTACATCTTCCTTAAGGTTTAAAGCTGCATTCTTAGTCTCTGTGGTGTTCAGATTCCTGGTTACTCCGCATTTGTATTCTGACCCTGTTTCCTGGATAAGGAATATGGATTCTGCCGATGTGCTTTTGTTTGTTGGTGTCTTGAACCTGTCTGTTTGTAATACCTTGTAATGCCTTGAGGAAAAGCCTGAATAAAGCATGCTCACATTTGTAGCCTACCACCTCTGGCTCAGCATTGTTGCAGATGCGCCTTATATATATATATATATATAAATATATATATATCCAATCAGAATCAGGGATTTTATGGCAACATGAAGAAAAAAAGTATTGCCTCCACTTGGAGGTGGAAAGGGTTTTGGTACATTTACTACCTAACAGCTGCTTAAAGGAAGAGCGTAATCTTTTTCTTGTGTCTTATATGATGAAATGCATGTCTTTATATGCATCTACCAGGGAAAGAATAAGGGAGCAACTCGCTTTTAAAAACAATATACCATAGGGGTATATGTGATATGATAAAGAGGGATACAATGCCTGTGTTTGTGCTATTATGTCTCTCATGATGAATTCTGAGATCCTGCCTGACTATGTTACTGCTCTGCCTGTTTTAACATTGTTAACACTGATGTAGTTCTAAACGACCCACTGCAGGTGACCACATTACTTAAGCCTTCAAGTAGTAATAATAATTTCTGAAAGTAAGTATAACTGATTTTATGGCGAAAATGTTCAAAGCTAATGTTAAATTCTCATTCATTATTGCACAAAGTTGTGATGCTTTAGTCCTTGTAACTGTTTTAGTGCCTCTGTAAAAGAGCATTCTAAACCCCAAACTCAATGCTGTCAAGGTATGAGGTAAACTATACATTTACAAATGCAGTTTCAAGAACACCCTAATAGGTGTAACAGTCTACTCATAGGCCCTATTGTCACGAGATCACAGGTTTGATTCCTGGTGCTAAGTTTTTTTTTGTGTGTGTAAAGGGACCTTGGGTATGTGAAATGCGCTATATACATGTAACGTTGTTGTTGGTGGTGGTGGTGCTACAGTCATCTGACTTTGCTCTCCCTGGCCAGGTAGGATGGCCCTGCATCTATAGCATTCTTCTTCAACTGCATGTTGTCCAGTGGTGTTGTGTTAGCAGCAGCATAAAAAGATGCAGTGATTGGATTCACATAGGTTCACCCTCCCAATGTTGGTGGAATTGTGTGATGGGGGCATCCAAGCTAGTGGACGGAACTGGAGTTGAATATGGGGAACTTCAAGTCCATTTAAGTCAAGTCAAGTCAAGTCAAGTCAAGTCAGCTTTCATTGTCATTTCAACCAGATACAGTTCACACAGTACACAGTGAAAAAAAACAATGTCCCCCCAGGACCACTGTGCTACATGAAAACACAGGACGACAGAAACTACACATATGACAAAATAAAGTGCATTGTGTGCAAACATGTGCAGACATTGCAGGACAGTGCAAAGACAGATAGTTACAAATGAAGGCAGTGCAGCAGGGACCAATACACAGGTTTGGATCTACCAGGTGCAAGTAGCAAGCTGTGCAAAGCAGTGCAATGCAACTTACAATGCAAATGGAACTTCCTCTGATGAAAGCTGTTAAAAACTGGTTTTCAAGTCAGTTAACCAATAACATGCCATCCATCCATCCATTTTTCAACCGCTTCTTCCGTTTCCAGGTCACGGGGAAGCTGGAGCCAATCCCAGCTGAGGCGAGGTACACCCAGGACAGGAGGCCAACCCATTGCATAGCAACACACAGACAGACAACCATTCATACACACATTCACACCCATGGGCAATTTTTCCAATCCAATCAACCTACTGCAAGCCTTTTGGACAGTGGGAGGAAACCGGAGCACCCGGAGGAAACCCACGTGAACACGGGGAGAGCTTGCAAACTCCGCACAGAAAGGCACCTGTGGCCCACCCGGGGACCTAACCCGGGACCTTCTCACTGTGAGGCGACAGTGCTAACCACTGCACCACCGTGCCGCCCCAATAACATGCCAAATGTGCACAAATGCTTTTTTTTTTCAAAACTGGAACCTTTTAGGTGAATACAGCAATCAAGGACGACCATTAAATATATCGTCCTATTTCAAACAGATATTGCACATGCCACATGAAGAAAAAAGCAATCAGTAAACAAGAAATCAATCTGTTCTTCCCTGCTCCACATTGGCCTTCAGAAACGTCATCCGTAGTGATCTTCCGCTCTGAGCTCTAATAGCTGGCTCCAGTGGAAGGAAGTGGCTCGTTAGATTTAATTACCTAACATCCGCCACCACTGCATCTGTGCATGCTCTGTTCTGTAAGCAGAAGCATTAGTGAGCACCGGGTAGGCGGAAGGTGATATTTACTCTGCGAGTGCACTCCAGGTAGGATCAAAGTCGGGGGTGGCGACTTCAGTCCCCGTGTGCAGCCTGGATGACTCATCATGCTACATAAGGGAGGGCAACGAGAGCAGATCATGAGGTACATGTTGAAGTCTGGACCAAAACAGCCACTGATCAATAACGTCAATAACACCTCAAAAAGTAAACTATACGCATCTCTCAAACACACGAAAGCTTGATTGCTTAAAGATTAGGCTGAAACATAAATCCTTCACTCGCGTCCAAAACAGATGACACCACTCAGCATCTATTTTAACAGCAGAACTGTCTTCATTATAGATAAATGCCACAGCAAAATCAGGCAGCCAGTGGCAAAACAAGCAGAAGAGTATTTAATTCTGAGGACACTTGTTTTGTCAACATCTGATTAACTTTTGTTTACCACAATATCATGTGCCTCGGCTAAAATCTATAGCAGGTTATTGCTCACACCTGGGACATAATCACCTCTGATTAGACCAATTTCCCTTTTAGAATCCAGCCATCAGGGAGCAGCTGTGCAAACTGCCAGTTACAATGGAGGGAAAGACAGCCAGCGAAGTCTGGCCTTTTTTCTGTCAAGTTTTTAGAACCTTGTGCAAAGATGAATTAAATAGCAACATAGAAGGATTAACATAAAGAAACCAACTTTCTGAAACAGCCTTCACAGAGACTTCCAAGCATAAGCATCAAATAACAAGCAATACTTTAGTATTTATTAACAGAATGCCAGAAACTGCAATATGACAAGATATTATACTGACATAAATGCCTAAAACTAACAAAAACTAAAGTGAGAGATATTTGCCCCATTTATAGCACTGTTATGAAGCATCATTCTTATGTAATTGAAGATATAAAGCAGACACTGTGTTAAGAATCATTTCTATATATTTCTGCTTGGGTTAAAGAATAATTACTATAAAAAAGACTTACATGGCTTCAGACAAGTCATATCATACCAGGGATTGGAAGTACATACTTATTGAAAAATATTATGGAAATCATCATTTCAAAGGCATCAAAATCTTCCACTAAGCAAACATATCTTTGTTGTTGGAACACAATCTTGTATCTCCATTTTTTATTTACTTTTCTTTCCTTTTTTTCAATAATTTGATATTATTTGAACCCAGCCACTGTTTGTTGTTAAAGCTGTGTTTACATTTTATGATAAACAGACCAATGTTAGTTGTTCAAAACAGCTCACATATTTTTTGAAGATAGGTTAGAGGATTTGTTCTGACAGCTCTGCTATGGTGATCATTAACCTAAGTTCAATTAGTTAGGAATGATGCCGTGTAACCGTGTTATAAATGGAATAAATAGTTGTTACTTTAGTTGCCCCTTTGGTGAATACAACACATTAAAGCACTCATTCCATCTGCAAGGTTGGCTCCAGTTAGTGGTTGTTTTATTGTATTGTGTTCTGTTCTGTAACAAGTCTTTGTTTACATTTTGTAGTCACATGTCTCTGTTTTGTCAATACAGTCCATGTACTTCTTTATCCTGCCCTGACTAGGAGTATTGTCAACTGTGTCTGGTTTCTGTGGTCCTTCCTCTCCCAGGTGTCGCACATCTTTTCTAGTGCATAGATATATACAGTGGTGGAAATAATTATTTGACCCCTCGCTGATTTTGTAAGTTTGTCCAATGACAAAGAAATAAAAAGTCTCAGAACAGGATCATTTTAATGGTAGGTTTATTT
>JBBPDA010000003.1:19450314-19475631 GCA_037974385.1 Arnoldichthys spilopterus | reverse complement strand
ACTCAAGCACCACAACGAAATGTGACCTCTGCATTTAACCCATCACACGTGCAGCAGCGGGCAGCTACCAACAGCGCAGAGGGAGCAGTGTAGTGGGACGGTACCTTGCTCAGTAGTGCCCAGGTCAGGACTCGAACCTGCAACCTTCAGGTCCCAAAGGCAGTGTCCTAACCACTAGGCCACCACTGCCCATATATATTTAGACAATGTATGGAAACTGTATGGAATCTATGGAGCACCCAGAGGAAGCCCACACAAACACTGGGAGAGCTTGCAAATTCCAAACAGAAAGGCACGCATGACTGACCCAGGGATAAACCCAGGACCTCTTTGCTGTGAGATGAGAGCACTAACCACTGTACCACCCTACCATGACACCAACATGTAAAAAAAACAAATATAAGTGAAATGATCTAATTTCAGGTGAAGTTACTTGTCCTTAAAAGTGCTTTGAGAACACTTACATTCCTTATGTCCATTCATTTTCAGAGGCGCTTGTCCTAATCAGGGTCACAACAGGTGCTGTAGAGTATCCAGGTTGCCAGTTCATTGCAGGGCAGACACACAGACAGATACACTCAAATTTTGGGGCCACTTAGCATCTCTTAGTCACATCTTCGGGCTGTGGGGGAAATTGGTTCTCTTGGTGGAAATCCACACAGACACAGGGAGAACATACAGAACATACATCCCCACCCGGGACAGCATTGTCCACTACACCACTATACTGCCTCCGTCATCAATGTAACAATGTGAATGTGTACCCTGCTTAACTTTACATGTTTCAAGATGTAACTCCCTCTTCATGTACCTGCTTCAAAGATTTTGAGATACACAGCAAAAACAGGACCACTGTTAGATGGATATTTTGGGCTGGTGGTCCTGCAATGACACCACAGAGTTTAGAGGCAAATTGTGCAGCAACAGAGAAATGTAAAGCTACAAACACCTATAATAATACACCTGGTAATGATGTTTTGTGCCTAATAAACTGGAAAGTGTAGATAATAGTTTATACAGTATAATACCATTCCTGCTGATTCAAAAACTGATCCTGAGTCTGCAATCACTCAGAACTTCGATAAATATGGGCCCAGAGGTTAGGAAAGTGTCTTCACCAAGAGCTAGACTTCCTTCCACCCTGATTCCCATAGACACCACTTCAAATACTGGCACAGATTGCAATTTCTTTGCATAATGGCTTCTTCCCAGATCCAATTTACTGTCAGATACAAGATAATAAGATGATGTTCCTTTCCAGTAGTGTATTGTATAGGTCCCTTCAATTTGCAGAGAAATGCAGTCATTATGGATAAGGCGGCTGTGCAGCAAAACATCTCAAACACCATGAAGAAGCAGATGATATGAATCACGACACTGGAAAATGTATGAGAATACATGTGCAATCACAGCACAAATACAGAGCATCCATTTTTTCTGCATTTTCAACTTTTTTTCATTTAAATAGGAGATAAACATAATCGCTAAATGTCAGTAGGCACAGGCATTTTCTTCCTGAAGCACTACACCAAATCCTGAAAGAATAAAAGGGGTCATTTAAAGTGCCCCACAGAGATTCACAGAGGATGTTTTGCATAAGAGCCTTCCATTCCAAAAATTCTTTTCTTTTAGGTCACAATAAAATGAAATCCGACTTCAATCCGACATGAGATTATATATTTGCATATATATATATATATATACACACACACACACATATATATATGTATATATTAAAAACCTGAGCAAATGTTCATCTTTCTTCTTTTTTCTATATATCTTAAATATATTTTGGAAATATTTAGAAAAGAAAGATGAACATTTGTCTCAGGTTTTTAATACTCCATGCAGCATTAAACTCAGAAGTATGACTTTGATACAGACATAAAATCCAAACACTGAGCAAATGTTAATCTATTTGAGTCACGTAATTCCAAATTTGCCAATTAACACAGAATGATCCTATTGACATATTTAGCAATAGCATGTGAAATAATCTCCTTTCTAAATCCTGCATGCGATTAAATCTGGGGATTTTTGAATTTTTATTTTTGCATTAATCTCTTTGTCACGAAGGGTCATTCAGATGGAACCGAAGAAGAAGAAAATGGCTAATAGCCGAGTAAATATATCTTTCATGACTCTTATTCAAAAGGGATTACTCCTTTCGCTATAATATTTCTGTCTCGTAGGAGAGAAGAGAACTAGGGCATAAAGTGCTCTGTGCCTAAAACACATTTTTAAAGTTTTGCGTTGGCTTGCTTATTTTAGAACATTGCTCTTTTTATTCTGACAAAAACAAAAAACAAATTACTGAATGAACATGTTTAAAATATATCATTAGGTCAAATGGAGTCAGCATAGATATTTATTTGACCTCAACATAAAATTCAGCTGTTGTTGGAGCAAGATTTTTCAGTTTAAAGCATTTTATTCTCTTTGGATCTAAATAAATGGATTTAATTTAGTGTACTTTCATTTAATCGTGTCCATGCAAAACCAGTTAATTGAAGACAACACATTTTATGTCTTTAATGTTGACATAGTTTAAGTTAAACAACCCAGCTGGGTAATTCTTTGGAGGGTTGTACAAAGTAGGACCTCGGTGAGCCAGATAGTATAAGCCAAAAATGAAGACTCTGCAACTGGACAGACTTCACTTTGAGCTTTAGTTATCTGGCAAACAGAGAAATCCTGCTTTGTTAAATACTCCCTTGATCTGAAAAGGCCCATTTCAAACCCTTTGATGTAAACTGCAGAATCAGGATAACACAGCAGGATCTGCAGACAGAACAGGAGCCCGACTGTCACTTCATCACAAGATAACAGGGCTATGTGTCCGCTGCCATGCCTGACAATCAGAGCATCCCAGGTGGCAAATCGAGTGTGGCTCAGAAAGAGGACCAGACAGGCTCAGTCTGAAAAGTACAAATAGGATCCAGAAATAAACCTGCAGAGTGGGTTTTCTCGACATGGGGTGCAGTGAAAAAGAATGACCTTTGGGGTCAAACAATTTTATCCAAATTTTGTCCAAAAAGTCCACATTTTGTGTAGATAATTAGAAAAAGGTTACTTAAAGGGCCCATTTTCCCCCCAAAGTCCACTTTTGATGTGTTTTCAGAATCAGGATCAGAAAATCAGTTTTGTGGTTTTATGTAGCAAAACAATTCTATTTCATTTTTTTCATTACCAATAACCAACCTTTCTTTATCTCTCAGATTTAAAAAAAGAGGTTGATCTTACTCCTGTTCCTATACTGATATATGGAAATTACCTACACTGCTGCAGGCAGAACAACATTATAACATTACATCATTACATCACTAAATACTGAATTCCAACAAGGCTTATTTACGGCTTAGTTTCTATGTATGGACTGGGAAGGGAATGGTACATTTTGAGTCCTTAACAGTGTTTACGTTTCATGTTAAATGATTTAATGCAATATAAAAGAAAATGGAAAATTAGATTTTTTTAATAATATGGCTCTTTATTGCAATGTCACAAACAAGATATTTAAGAGTAATTCAAGTGGACAGTGTAACAAGTTTCAAAGGCCATAGTCAGAGTATAATCATGAACATGCTTTCTTTTTTCCCTCACTGCTTTTCTCCCTCCTACTGCACTTTTTTTTTTTTTACTGTAATTGCTTCAGTCATTTGCGTACAAAGCAAACATGGCCAGCCTGTAACAGAAACCCAAGATGTGTATAAATAGCTCTTTATCGCACGCTTGTGTCCGTTACTAAAGTGCAATAAAAGCAGTTAAATTGAACAGAAGCTTAGCTGAAATAATTTGATACTCTTCCATTTCCCCACATTGGTGAGATCAATTTGCTCTAAATCAAATCAGAAAGAAAAGCCTAATGTCTAACCGCTGCCGTTTCAGCAAAATAAAATAAATAAAAATGCTCATTTCAAACAGTGTAATCAAAGCCTATACCTCAGTAATGAAGATTCAGAATAAGTGAAAGGACCAAACGTGGTGTAATTTCAAGTCATCCCCTGTAAAATGACTTACACATGCAAGATGGATATGGCAGTTTATGTGATTTGTATTTACAGTGAAAACCTGAATCCGAGATACAGTCTGTGGAAGATTAGCTCAGTTCTTGCTAGAAATCGTAATAGCAAGCCCTAAACATCATGCTCAGGCTGAAGACTTGTCAGTAAATGCCAGTGTTAAAGGTGTAAGCACATTTTCTGTGGTGCGAAAGAAAGACTCTACTCGTGTACACTTCTAGTAAAATGCACAATATGTTCATTCACACAGTCCTGCCAAAGATGACTGTAAAAAATAATACATTTTTTTTTTATCTTAACAGAATATCTGTTCTGTTTAATCACAGAAGTCATTAAACAATTAAATTATAGTTTACATTAAAATATTTGATTGGTGTTATGATGAGCGCAAATGAACCATTGATTTATATAAATATAAAAATAAGTGATTTAGCCCTTAGAATAACCACTAAGTCACCATGCAGAACAACAAGACAACAGCTTGTTGTTCTGTTATTATGCTATTAGAAGTACATCAAGCCTCACAATTTATGTCAATCTGATTACTTTGAATGAAAATGCTACATCATCAGAGGAATTCAGAATAATTTAGGCCAAACGTATCATTGAGGTCATAAAAGATCAGAAATCTGGATGGGGGTATACATTTGCTGTGCTGTGCTGTGCTGTATTGTGTATGCCTGCTTTCCACTCTGATCAGCGATGAAAATACTTGCAGAGATACTGCGTAATTTACACATATCAACTCACTTTACAAGACTAATATTGTTTTCACAGCTTGAAGTTAGACATTTTTCTGTTTTGTTGCAGAGTGATTTTGCTTAGTATTCATTCTAGTAGTCTGTATGCCTGTCAGCGTGCAAAATCAACTCACTGTGCTAATTTCAGAGGGCCATGGAGGCCAATAAAACTAGGAGGTGCAATCTGAACAAGCAGCGGACCCCAGTATTGGCAGTTACACTGATGATGTTGTGCAGTGTCAACATTTTGCAAAACAAATTGCAATAGCCCACGACATTTATAGTCAAGGTCACAAAAATCAGGAAATTCATGGATAAACCATGAGACTTGTGAGCAGTGCATTTTCAGTGTGTACTGTGAAACATCAGAACATGTTGTGAAAGCATTGACCAGAAATACATCAGTTAATAGTTGTAATGCAACAGTGACAGCTTTGTTTGATCAATAGCCCACTGGTGCATTTATCTGAATAGCCTGGCAGAACGAGTTCTTAACAAAGTCCTTCTGCTGCAAACCAAGGTTTCCATGTGAACGAACGGGATCTGGACATGGTGGGTGCTTCAACTGTATTCTGGGATGACAGTTGTTAACAAAGTTGTTTTTTTTTATCTCTGGAGTGGCTGAAGTCAAGATTAACTAAATTACACAACTGAGGCTTTGGAGAAAGACCACAACTAAATCTCCACCCATCTAGCTAATATCTAACCACACAATAACCATGCTTGATGCTACCTGTTCCCAACAACTCCCTTGAACGTTAATGCACTTAACGAACAATGTAACACATCCTCTTCAGCCGACACAATGCTTATCATTCTATTCTGGTATTTAAAAGATTATTTCTTCAGAGAATCAAATCAATACAAATAGCACCTCTATTTATCGTCAGCATGTAAAGGTTAGAGTTACATTCTCTTTCCAAGCATGGAATCAATCAGGGTGGATATCCCAGGAAAGCAATTAGTCAGATTTGTAAATTAACCTTTTCAAAAGAAGACTCAAGTAATGATTTTGGCCTTTAGTTAGAGTTGTGCTCCCATATTAAATGCAACAATCTAGTTTTTAAATAGGTGATGTCTGGAGTAGAATGATGCTTGAAGTTCCTCTTCTAACTTCCTATAGATTTCTAAACCTACTGTCTGTTTATGACAAAATTTTCCCATGTTCCCAAGTTCCTCTGTCATTGGGAAAACGATAACGTAAGCAACATGGAGCAGTTAGGGCAGAAGATAAGGCTAATAGTGACAGGTAAACATTTTTTTCTAAATATATTTTATAAATACTGTGTAAAAAATGCACAGTGCATGGCAAAAATATTGCATATAATATAATAGTTGTATAATATTTTTTAAAATACTGTTTTCAAAAAGGCACACAAAATGCATATTTATGGTTAACAAAAGTATTGAATATGATACAAAAAGTCAAAAGTCAAAGTCAAAGTGAACTTTATTGTCACCTCAGCCATATACAAGTATGATGAAGCTCAGGGTCCACAGTGCACATGGACAATAGGACAATATATACAGGAATGTGCAAAAATATATACAGGAATGTGCAAAAAGCAGAAAGCAAACTTCTGGATAATGTGGCTGTCAAAAGGATCCAGAGAACAGTTCAATCAAATTTTCTGGCTATTATTTTATATAACAGACTTTTAAGGGTTAAATCATCCATACCTCCAGCCCATGTTCTCTCCCATGCTCCAGTCATGTAATCAACCAAATGACATGATCAGGACTTGTAAATATTTGTTATCATTTTCCTTATAATTAAGATGTAAGATTGGCTGTGGTTAGCGGCCCCTAGCTCATTTTATTGTGTTTTTTTCTCTGCTCTGTAACATGTCAGTTTTTTGTGTTTTGCCATGTGCTTCTTGTCAATTGTCTTAGCCCTGCCCTAAATGTTAGTATTGTCAGCTGTGTCTGGTTTCTGTGCTCCTCCCACTCCCAGGCATTGGCCTACTTATCTTCTGTAATATATAACCATGCAGTCTTTTTGCTTGTCTCAGTCGTACTCCCTACCATTCTGGTTTTGTTTCTGCCCATTCTTGTATTTTGTTCTAGTGTTTCTCTTTGTTGGTAAAGCTTCCTGCAATTTCAAAACCTGACATAAGAATATATATCACATATCCTATATAAGGTATATATGTTTAGACTATAAGAACTAAATGTGGAATTCTAAATGAACGTTCATGTTCCACACTCTTGTGGAAGACCTTGTCCAAACATTTTTGCATGTGGAGCCTAGCGATTTGCAAAACACCCACCCCTCTAGGTCTTCTGCCAAAGCTTCTTACTGATGCCAACTGGCAGAAGGGCATTAAAATATTCCCATAAAAAGAAATTTCAACTCTGCGGTGAGTCCTACCATACACTTTCCTTTAAGGCTCATGAAGAATCCTACAGCATGCATACTCAGGTCACCTCATACTCAACAAACATTTAACAAATCAGGAGAAAAAAAAACAAACTCATTGGTTACTTGAAACTGTCAAAACATCACATAATTGTTCATCTGTGGTCTATGTACTTGGTAGCAAGTGTGCTAGACCCTCTCTGTTCTCCCCCAGTGTGGCTGCACACCTCGCTAATGAGACTGTAAAACTTTAAACAGCACTATGCTCACCAATCTAGATTCTTCCGTCCATGGTTGCTACAGGCACCAGACACAACAACTCACTAACTAACATTTACAAGCCTGAATCTTCCCGGCTGCTTTTGCTGGACAAAAACAAACGTTCAATTCAATGACCGCTATTTTCCTGGCTTTTCACATTCAGTGAATTTTGGGTAAAAAGTACACTGGCAAACACGAAATGAAGTCCTGTGAATGTGAATTGTCATTTCTCTGAAATGAATCGGTGTATTAAAAGTGATCAGTTCAATACAATACAACAATCAATAAAGGTGGGCAGTGGTGGCCTAGTGGTAAAGACATTCCTCTTAGGATTAAGGTCACATGTTTAACTCCCAGCCTTGGCACTACTGAAGTACCCTTGAGGAAGGTACCCTCCTGCTACACTGCTCCCTGGACGCTGTTGGTAGCTGCTCACTGCTGCATGTGTGATGGGTAAAATGCAGAGGTCACATTTTGTTGTGGCGCTTCACTCTGTTTACAAAGACAAATAGTCACTTTCTTTCAATAGGGGGTCTTTTTGGTCAGGCATAAGTTTTTTGCAATTTCACAGTGACAAGAACAATGTGCAGCATTTAAAATGATCTGTGCTAGAGAACCTCTGAACACCTTTTCTTGCGGTATCTTAATCAGCGTAAGCAATGCTATGATGGTAGAGGTAATCAGAGATCATGTATAATTCATATCATGATCTGGGGCCTTGGCAAAATAAGGCAAAAGGATGGGTAATAGACTCCTGCTTTCGAGGGCATCAAAGAAAAATCAATGGAATTTGAAAAAAAGACAGAGAAGCAAGGAGAAGAAGAAAGAAGAACAAAACAAGGGTGGAAGAATAGATTTTTTGTTATTTAAAAAATGTTACAAATGGGTACAGTCACTTCAGGGAAGGTTTGTAAAACAATCACATGTATAATAACAGTTCTAAACATGACACAGCTGTTTCTCCCGAGAGTACTGATAATGCACCAAGGGCTATCGTCAAATATGTCGCCATCTGTTCCATACTAATGAAATCATCTGAGCTCCTGACGCTCCGCCGAGATCCTAAGAAAAAGTTCTGATTGTATTTTATAAGACTCACTGTGCACGTCTCTGAGCTGGCTGCTCTTTCAGCCAGGCCAGCCTCCAGCTGGCAGCATTCTTCCTGTATCATGTTCAGATTATTGAAGTGAAAATATTCCCCCTCCAGTTTGGAGCTCCGGTTCCACGTCCCACCCCACGCCATTCTTTTACAATAATGTTTTCATGCTCTTGCGTTTCAAGTGGGAAGAGCTGAGACTCTTTCCTGGAAAAGGATTGTGTCAGATATCCAGCACTGTAGAGATGGGAAAAACATCCCGCAAGCAGAGCATCTTAGCATTAGATATCCCATTCAGTTGATACAGATACCAGAGCTGTAAATGCTGTAAGTGATTGTAAGAAGTGTATGCTATCAAGAGAGTTAACTGGGTGGAGGAACCCTAATGAAACACTTACCTCAAAACTCATTGCAGGACAATAAGGATTCCCAAACCAAAAATATCCAACCTGTTAGGTGGAGGAAATAAAGTAATTGCAACTTTGGTTCCAGATTTGTAATGGTAGCTTCAAAACTTGAGGCCAACAATAGAAAGACTATAATAGCAGGTACACCGGTGAGAGTTCTTGGGCAAGACTCCTAATGCTAGTACTGTAAAGATCCCAAAGTATCCAGACACCCTTTCTAATGACTGAGGTCAGCTACTTTAAGGTGGACTAATTGATGAAGGAGAAGATCATCTCCACAAAAAAGCAGGACCATTAAGGAACATATGAGCCTAAAGTCACCATACCCAAATCCAAGCAATATATAAACGAGGCCGAGCAGCATAGTGGTGCATTGGAACAGTGTAATATGGAGTGGGGCTCCATCCAATGTCTTTAGGGTGAGTTGGAGTTGGGTTTGTGATCCAAAACTAAAAATCCACCATCTGTGTCTGAAGAAACTCCCTCGTAATACCCCTGATTTCAGAGGAAACACTGGGTGAGCAGGTGTATACAGCCTTTTGAGCATCTAGTGTATCTACTAATAAGTCTATTTTTTTTTCGTGAAAGTGAGTGATTTGTCATTGTGAACACACCAAACCACAGCACAACACAGCACATAGTGCACCACAACTAAATGTGACTATTTAACCGATCTGTGTTGGAGCAGTGGGCAGCACATGTGGGCAGTGCCCATGAAGCAGACGGTACCTTGATTACTTGTTCCGGTCTGGGATTTGAACTGGAGACCTGCAGGTCACAGGGCAGCTGCCTAACTGTTATGCCACCACTGCCCTCTGCAAGTAACTGTAAAAAGGCTTTTGTTTTGTTGTGCTCCAGTTAAAAGATAAATTAATATATGTAAACTCACTTATGTAGGCTCACTTATTGTAATAAGATTGTATTGTGCAAATGCTAGTAATTTCCACCACTTAAATGTTAACAAAACATCTGAACATCTGAAAATGTAGCTGGGCACAGTTAGCAGCCTTGATTTAGAGAATAATGAAGGTCTTTCCAAGCCATTTCTCATTTTCAGTGTGAGCTAATGTAACAGTAGCTATATAAGGTTTGTGTTATAGCTTCCACTACCAGGTGGCGCACTACAATAAGGCATGGACTGATAATTGTTTTTGCACCCTTGTACAGGACATTTCAAATAAGGAGTCATGTCTTAGCATGATTTTTCTTTAGTTCAGCATGTCACTCAATTAGTCACCACAGACAGCAAAGTCATTTTTAGGCTGGCATTTATGTGGCAACATGCTGACACTTGGATCTATGCTATTATAGTTCCAGACAGATTGACCAGCTGGTGTGGAGCATAGCATGGGGCTGGGCAGTTTGCAGGGCATTGGTGCCCATGCTAATTTCAACTGTCTAAGATTAGCGCATACACTCACAAGAATAGAGCATGGCCAATGAACGAAGCAGGAACAAACAGCCTGCATTACCGGCTGTGACAGACGGTATTAGGGAATGAAAAGAATGTGATTTAGCACTGTGCCTTACGTTCTGATTGCACATCCAATTATATGTACCTTTGGTGACATCTGTGGAAAACAACAATTTTTGAAAATACATCTTTTTATTTTTTTGCTGCTCAGAATTTCCCAGTGAGATTAAACTCTCCACAAACTCTCTTTTACGTTCTAGCATGTAGCTTATCTTTAATAATTCACACCACCCCTGTTAATAACATAATGCAGTTTAATGGCCTGGGGATCCTTGTGCCACAGCACACTAAAAGTACTTTGTTAACCACCTAAAACAAATGTCAGAGGCATTGTTAGGACCTTGGAATGTTGGGGGCTGAGCCCAGCCCAGAAATCTTTATTTTTTACTCAATAATATCACAGTTTTAGAGTAAAATGAATATAAGCTGTGAGACAATGTGCTCTAAGAAACAGGATCCAGTCAGGCGTGTAGGCTGACTTCCACAACATGACATTAAATTAACAAAATTACAAAAAAAGTGCAATCTGAGTTCTTGTTCAGCTTTGTTGCTATTGTTAATCGCAGCAGCAGGAAACAATAACTATAGTGATCATTATCATGGTAATAAGTGATTTTAATTAGTCAATCTTGCTGCTGGCCAAGGAAGCATGTAATGACATTTATGCAAAGTGAAGTAAACTAGGCTAGTCTGGTAATTTGCCAAGCTAGTGTGGTCACCTGAGTGAGGTGCATGTTTGCAGAGATGTTTGTGTTTCATTCATGGATGTTGCTAAAAATATTGGGCCCTAGGAAAGAACATAATATTGGGCCCGTAACATGTAATATTCTTTTTAAGATAGTGTTATTTGAGCAGTCAGTACTGGGCACCTGGGTTAGTTCTGGGCCCCTCATGCATGTGACAAGAAGTCTGAAGGTGGATCTGCTACTTGAAAACCCAAACATACTTTTGGTCAATGATGGCATATCATTTTTTATTCATAAACTAAAGCTGTAACCTTGGATGCTAAGGCCTGAAGACATCCCTGTCAAATGCAATGCAGAAGACTACATAGAAACATATACTTCTACTGCTCTGAGAGAACTTAAATCAGCTAGATATTTACCCCTGCTTTGGATTCTGAAAATACCCCATTCAAATGTACACAGATCAGCCATAACATTAACACCCCTGACCAGTAAAGTGAATAACAGTGACTGTCTAGTTATTTCATTACAATGGCACCTGACAGCGGGGTGGTATATATGAGGCAGCAGGTGAACAGTAACTTTTTGAAGTTGATGTGCTGGAAGCAGGAAAAATGTAATCCGAGAAAAGCTATTGTGGTTTAAAAAGTTAATGCTGACTGATAGAAACGGATCAAAACACACAGCACAATATTAGGCAGGTGGCGTTAATGTTATGGCTGATCGGTTGCATATTGCATATAACTTTGTTTACTCGATTATGGTAAAAAAAACATGCCTACACTTCGATCTCATAGTGTTTGTAGTATTGTGTGATTGAGGGAGCTCTAGCTAGCTTGTGTAAATGGACATGACTCAATCAGGGAGAGGATAATACTACTACCAATACTACTACTAATAATAATAATAAAATAGTTATATGTTTTCTTATAGATGGATGAGGAGTTTAAGATTCTAAGTTGCCTAAGATGTGCAGGGTTTCTTCCAACAATGCAGTTCTCCTTGTGCACTTAATGGCATAAAATGTTAAAGGATAATGGTCTTATATCTCCATCTAGTGGACAACATGAGAAATGAATTTACTGCCCGTGGAATTCAGTGTTAAATTATTAATGGCTAAATCGTCACCATCATGCAAGCATGCAAACAAGATGTAAGCCAACAATATTTCAACATGAATGTTTGTAGGCTACAGTAAATGTCAGCTTATGAATCAATCAATATGCAATAAAAGGAAAACATCTCTGTATTGACATTTTTATATAATATTAATCAAACATATATTTGATAATGCAAATATGCATTATTAGAGTTATACTTAATGAGTTAAGCTAATGACACAGTCTAATAAGTGCTGATTAGGTTTAATTTCCCTTAAAGTGCCCATATAATGAAACATTTTATTTTTCTCTCTGTTTTCAAATACATACAAATCTTAATTCCAGAAAAGTTTTTGTAAAATGCAATAAAAACAAGAATCTGCAATTTGTGAATTCTCTTGAACCTTTATTTAATTGACAAATGTACAAAGAAAAGATTTCCAGTGTTTTCACTGACCAACTTAAATGTATTTTTATAAATATAAACAAATGTAGCATTTGAGGCCTGCAACATACTCAAAAAAACATTTGGAGCAGAGGTGTGGTTACCATTATTTTTGCATCAGCTTTCCTTTCAGTTACACTGTTTAATTGTTTGGGAACTGAGGAGACTAATTGTTGCAGTTGCAAGTGGAATATTTGCCTATTCTTGCTTGATAAGACTTCAGCTCCTCAGCAGCCAGTGGTGGCCATTGTCTGATCCTTTTCTTCATGACACACCAAACATTTTTAGAAGGTGACAGATCGGGATTGCTTGTTGGCCAGTCAAGGACACACACTCTGTGTGGGTATATGTGTGTGCATATACATATTTATATATAAGTGAGTACACCTGTTATATTTGATCTTTTTCTTATACCTATCCTTACAGTACATGTTGCTAGTATATACTTATTTTTTTAAAGCATTTCTATAAAAAGTAGCATCTGCTCTAAATTGACACCACAAACTACGTCTTGATAGGATACAAAAATTATATATATATATATATATAATAGATACTGATAGCTTGACTTTGAACCTGATGCCTGAATGATACTTTTCACACCTTATATTATGACCTGAACAGGGGTATATTTACTGATCATATGCTGATAAAAGTGCTTGAATATTATCATCTGGCACTAAATGATATTCATATTAAACTTTCACACCCAGCCCTAGCTGAGACAAAATATATCCAGGAAACAATAAAGTTTGCTTAGAACCTCTTCTCAAGGCTTATGTGTTCCTTCACGGAGTGTTTGGATTTCTTTTTTACTTGAATGAAATTGTAGGTGACGAAAGCCAGAACGATCACGCCTGCAATGGTAAGACTGAAGAGGACATAGAGAGCGACTTCAGCATCTGGAGCAGACACCTCCAGACCCAGAAAATTCACCACCATGGCCCCTTCTGGCGATGGGGGAAGAGTGGGAGGAGATTCTGTTCCTGAAACAGAGTGATCAGTGTAACAGTGTTTATGTGATGACTTCACTAAAAAAGGCTGCAAATGTTCTAATGACACGTGATTACCTTCTGGTTCAAGAGTCTGACAATCATGGGGTCCCTGGCTGGGATCTGGGAAGCCATTGCAGTTAATGATGGTAGCGTAGTGAGTGACTGATTTCTTGGGTATACGTGGCAGGGAGAAGTCTGAGCGATTCACATAGAAGAGGCCAAATTTCTCAGCAAAACCAGTGGCCCACTCCAGATTATCCATCAATGTCCAAGCAGTGTAGCCACGTATGTCCACTCCATCAAGCAAATAAGCTGAAAAGTAAAACTTGTATGTTTAGTGTCACTGACCTTACCTTTGTGACTATACCTTTAACCATTTACACATCAGGATGATCAGTATGAAATTAGTAAATGTCATTTTAAACAGCAAGCATTAAGACCAGAGCCTGATAGATAATATTGCATACGATCCTTCTTTCACATTATACATATTTATTCAGAAACAACATTCCTTTTCCACTTAAATTGTAAAGAACTAATGTAAATTATTAATTACTGTATTTCTTTAAATAGAGCAGGTGGCTGCAAACAATTGTGCATTCTGGAAGAAACAGTCCAGGTTATCAACAAAGTAGTTTAAAATGTTGGATTTTACACAGTGGGTTTGCACAGTGTAATAAGAAAGTGACTAGTACATTAGGATAGTGCAGCCTTCTGTGGTCTCTGAAGCTTCCCAGAATTCCTTGTGATTTTCTTGCAATTTTGTTAAATTTTGATTTTCTGTCTACATTTCTTTTCATTTTATGATTTTCCAGTCCCAGAGATGCACTGATTGCATTTTATATGTTCTTATAACTTTCCATTATTGTGAAAAAATGTTTCATTCAACTATTCCATCCCGTAACGTCATCATTAACAGAGGGGATGCATTGACATCACTTTCCACACCACTCAGTTGGACTGAGTGGAAAAACATAAGTATAAGTGCATGTGAGTGTGGTAAAGGGTATTTCAGCTCAAAGTGTGATAGATACACACAGGGCCCCAACCTGTAGGGGGCCACAAAATAATCTTAATAAGCATTTGTTCATGCAAAAAAACAAAACAAAACAACAACTCCGGAGTAAAAATGAATGTGTGGTCAGATGGTGTTTTTATTTTCTCAGGTGTACATCTGTCACACCTGCTTATTAATGACTGGTTTAGCTGTTTGTCAGTGTTGTGTGAGGGAGGGTCTTTCGAGGTTGTCTATAACCGTAAGTAGTTTTGTCAGACAACAGAACATATGAAAGATCAATGAGAAAGAGGCGATGAGAGAGACGGGATTAAACCAGAGCCCGTGATGATTTGATACCAGTGAGTGATGCAGTACCAGGACCACCATCTTTCTCGCAGGCACGAACTAATGTTCTGTATCTGAGACAAATTCAACGGCTCTGCGTTTTTCGTAGTGCTAACACTAACACAATGCCACGATGTTAAACTGAGACTCGCTCAACAGCTAAACCAGAGTGCACAAGTTTAACATTACCGGCTACAGAGACCTTGGAGTAACCGATTCGGGGGCCAGTAATGTGGAGGACCCCTACAGAACTGACTCTGCTCACTCGGGAAATATGAACAATTCAGTCAGAGCAAAGCTTCTGAATGCACATACAAACATCAGAAATGCTTTTTTTTTCTGAATTTCACTCTCTGTAAATGGTGAGTACGTCTCAAAACAATGGCTTTTATATTCCCCATCCGTCAGATCTGTTTTGTTTTGCTTCCCGGGTTTTCAGTAAAGGTAGTAACACTAGAAACATGCCACAGAGCGCAGACGTACTTCGGTTTAGTTAGTTTAACGTTGGATATTCGGCAGACATTAGAAACGGCTTCACTTAGGGACCGTCTACAAATGATCGTCTGAATGAACGCCATACCAGTTTAATCAATCTGTTAAGTGACCCACTGACTCAAAATCAGTGTTCACTGGAATAATCAGACACACCACTTTGTTTGCATTTTAGTTGTCTAATGTCTTATAATAATATTATAATGTTTTCACACTTTATAAAATATTAGGCACACTTAAATAAAAAGCCAAAGTGGTGTGTCTGATTAGTCCAGTGTAGTATTACAAGTTTACCCTGATTTTGAGTCAGTGGGTCACTTAATGTAGGAGCTATTGAGCAAAAATCAAGATTTCTCTTAAAATGCTACGTAACCATTATAATATTATTATTAGACATTCTGTAGACTAAAATACAAAACAAAGGAGTGTGTCTGATTTTTCTCACATAGTACTACAAGTCTACACTGATTTTGAGTCAGTGGGTCACTTAACATAGTAGCTATTGATAAAAACTGGTATGGCGTTCATTCAGACCTTCATTTGTAGACGGTGCCTAAATACGGCTAAAGTTTTTGTTGGGACTACTGTTGTACAGTTCTACTGCTCATTGCTATGAAAGCTTGGATAATGATGATCTGGTCATTTGTTCATTTTCAGTGCCAACCTTACAGCACTGAAATGGTGTGTAATGTGCCTTTCATACGGCTCTAAAAACAATGTTGTCTGTTTTCTGGTGTTGCTATTATACTGTCTTTTCACTGCATCTTCCATTATAATTTTACTCTCAACATATATGTGCAATGAAAAACATAAATGCTGTGTATTAGACATTTGTCTCAGGTCCGCTTGTAATACAGCAATGGCTAGTTAAAAATTTAAGCTTTTGATAGAGCATACTTTCTCTCTTATAAGCTAACAAATTGTGTAGTAGTTAATAACTTTACTCTGTGACTCCGAGCCACAAAACTTGAGGTGTAAAACACTTGCAACATTTTGTGTACTCCAAATATTTCTGTGTAAGTAGGGCCCCGAAAATGCATTTGCCCAGGGGCCCCCACCCTCCTTAATCAGGCCCTGTATACACAGTAATGCACTGCTGTGAAAAATAACATGATTGTTCTCTTTACTGTGTAATAGCCTGCATGTGCATTCAAGCTTCTGGTATGAAAGTTAGGCAGATTAGAAACACAGCAATTTGTAATCAATTTTTAAGTAATTGTATAATACAGTGTGAGTAACAAACAGTAAATTACTGTATAAATCACAGCCAGTAAATCACTGAAAAATGTACACTATTATTTTTTAGTGTTGTTATCTTAAAAAGAAAAAAAAGTGTTGTACCTTTGAGAGCCTGATTAATGTAGTTTTCATAGTAGTGAATTCTGTGAATGTCATTCAGGTTCACGTCGCCTCTCTCAGAAATGCCATTCTCAGTGATATAGACAGGAGGATTTCCATACTCATTCTTAATGAAGTTCAGGATTGATCTGAATCCAGGTGGTGTCACTTTCAGCCAGGAAGATCCAGAGTCCAGCCATGAACGGTCATGAATAGTTCCCACCCCCCTTTATAAGTTGAAAGTGTAAGTGATACATTTCTGTTATTGTGGATTTATACAAAAATATTCTTGACCATTACATTGATAAATGGGTATAATCCTCAATTATATTTTTATAGCTTTGTGACAATTGTTACAAACATGTGATTAGACTTACCTGTCTGCATCATAGTGCTGAAGGTTCTTGTAATCCAGGTTAAAAGTTAAGACTGTGGTGTAATGGTTGAATCCAAAGTAATCATAAGTGCCTTTGATTCTTTTCACTTCTTCAGGGGTAAATTCTGGAAGACTGCGAAGGCATGATAGTTAGCATGAAATAAAAGCAGATGTTGGCTGTCAGTGAATTGTTTGAAAACTTCACAGTGGGGAAATGTCACGTACCGTGATTTGGCTAGACCAGCAGCCAAGCTTCTGTCTCTAATTCTGTTCTTCATCACGTCATTGTAATCTCCATTAAACACAGGGTGAGCAAACCAGCCAATCTGGAACTACATTACAACAGTGTGTAAGCGATCAGAGCTAAAACAAACGAGTACATCTCAGACAGTTTCTCACATTTATGTCATAGGAATTAGATCAAATAGCAAGGTCTTACTTCCACAAGACGCCTAGCTGCATCAAAATCATCTTGCTTATAAGGGTTTCTAGGCTCTGCCCAGTCTGAGTTTATGGTAATGCCAACAATACCATGTTGACTGGAGCGGTACTTGTCATTGTACAAGTGCCAAGCCTCAGCATGGGCCTTAAGGAGGTTGTGGCCCACAATATAGGGAGCTGTACCTGGTCGGAAACTTATGCCTGAACAACAGAGGAGCATTTTCAGAGAAATCAATATCTGTTAAAATCAATTATGATGCTTAAACGGACCACAAACCACATGAAATTGTACTGTATGTGTAAGCAGGTTATGTAAAAAGCACTGGATTTGAAAGGCTGTTCCCATTTTGTATTGAAACTACAATTAATCATTATTTTACCTGGTGCTGCAGTGCCATAACCATGTCCAATATTTGCAACATTGTAGGGCTCATTAATTGTAATCCAGAACTTCACTTTGTCTCCCAGATTACTAAAGACAACATCAGCATAGTCTGTGAATCTATCAATGATTGTGTCATTCTCCCACCCTCCAACATCCTGCAAAGCTTGAGGGAGGTCCCAGTGATACAGTGTTGCCTGTTGGTATGGAATAGAGGAAGAGACAGTTGTACATGCAATACATCTTTGGAATGGCAAGATGTCCTCTTTGCACTTGATACATCCATAATGTTTTTAATGTTTAAAATGTTAGTTAATTTGTTCTTAATGACTGAAGGTTGCAGAGCAAGAACCTGATGTACTTTTACATAAAGATAACGTTTTGTGTGTGTACATAAAGTACTTTAAGCTGCATTTTAAATGTATAAAATGTGCTATATAAATAAAGTTTAATATTATTATTATTATTAAATAAGCATCAAGGTGGTAATAAAAAAAATTAGCTAACATTCAAACCATGTTCAATGCTATTAAAAATACCATGATTTTACTGATTACCTAGACATAAATATTTTTTTACTTAGATTATTACTACATTACCAATTTCATTTATCTACCTTATACTTTACAATCTCCATCTATATTTAGCTAATTAACTATGTAGCTATGTCTTTCATAAATGATTGTGTTCACCTGAGGCTTTATATTTGCTGCCAAAAGTGCATCCACCAGCCGATGGTAATAGTTCAGTCCTGCCTTGTTTATTGTCCTTGTAGTTCCATCAGGCAGAATTCTTGGCCATGATATGGAGAAACGGTAGTAATTGACCCTGAGTTTTTTGAGCATATCAACATCCTCACTGATTTTGTTGTAGCTATCACAGGCAATGTCTCCATTGTCATCATTGCCCACCCTAAGAGGTGTGTGTGCAAATTTGTCCCAGATGCTTAAACTTTTCCCATCTGCTCTCCAGCCTCCCTCAATCTGAGATATTAAAAAAAAACACAAGACAATTAAAGACACTTTTAAGTCTACAAAAGGCATGAACTGCACAGCAAAAAGTGAACTTGTTCACCTGATAC
Organism: Arnoldichthys spilopterus; assembly: GCA_037974385.1. Lineage (NCBI taxonomy): Eukaryota > Metazoa > Chordata > Actinopteri > Characiformes > Lepidarchidae > Arnoldichthys > Arnoldichthys spilopterus. The sequence goes on along the minus strand of JBBPDA010000003.1, from coordinate 19,456,594 downwards.
GATGCTGTGGCTGTGCTCCATGCAAATCCTTCTCGGAAGTGTCCATAAAGTGTTTTTTCCTCCTCTGGTAGTGGAAAACCATTGTCTCTCATTATTTGGTAGTAATAGTGAGCACTGCGTTTTGGAGTCCTTGGTCGCTCTGGGTTTTTGAAATCCACATGATGAAGTCCAAAGCCAACACTGTAGCCATTTAGCCACTCAAATGAGTCCAAGAGAGACCAAGCTGTGTACCCTTTAAGACGTACCCCATCCAGATTGTGAGCTTAAGAAAAACATAGAAAAATTAACAATTACAATTTCAGTTCTTACTGGATGTGTATTACTTCTTATTGCTGCTTTTAAAAAGACTTAGACTAGGTAGCAACATCACTGAACCTTTAAGCGCCTCATCAATGTAGGTCTTCAAGAAGAAAATTCTGTCTGTATCATCTACGGTTGTGGCAGTATCTGTAGAGACTCCATTCTCCGTTATGTAAATTTCCGGATCCCCATACTCCTCCTTTATCCAATTGAGAAGTCTTCTCAGTCCCCATGCTGCTGCCCTCATCTCGGTCATGGCAGTGGCTTGAGAGTCTGACACATCATCTATACCAATATCCTGATCATATTCATAGGATACAGGAGAAAGCCTAGAAGTCACATGACTTGCCATTCTGGAGGTGTAAGTATTGATGCAGAAGACATCAGCAGTGCCTTGGATGTAGGCTTTCTCCTCCTCAGTAAAAGTTGGCAGCCTGGATTCAGCTGAACCTTGAAGTTCACTCTTGTTACCAACCTGCCACTTCATGGCATCAGGATAGTCTCCATTTTTAAAGATGGGATGTGCAAACCATCCAAAGTAGAACTGGAGTGCCCGGTCAGCAGCTGCCACCTCTCGTGGTACATTTACATCTAGAGGCTCAAACCACTCAGTGTTCAGACTAATGGACACAAGCCCATGTTGTGTTTTTCTGTATTTCTCATCATACGTGTGGTAAGCTTTAGCATGAGCCTTTAAGAGGTTATGTGCCACCCTGTAAGGAGCACTGGCAGGGCTTTTGAGATTGGGTGGAATGAGTCCAAGTCCATATCCTATCCATGCAATTATTTGGGGTTGGTTTATAGTCATCCAGAACTTTACTCTATCCCCAAAGGTTTCAAAGCAGAAGTCACAGTACTCATTGAATATGTCAATCATACTAATGTTGTCCCAGCCACCAATGTCTTGAAGAGCTTGAGGGAGGTCCCAATGGTAAATTGTCACCATTGGTTTTATATTATATGCTATGAGACCATCTATGAGTCTGTTGTAATAGTCAACTCCCTCCTTGTTTAAGGAGGATCTGTAACCATTGGGGAATATCCTTGGCCAGGATAAAGAGAATCTATATGCTTGAACTCCCAAGGCTCTTAACATATAGAGATCTTCTTCAATTCTATTATAGCTGTCACAAGCCACATCACCTGTGTCACTGTTTTGGATGGTACCAGGCTGGTGAGTAAAAGTGTCCCAAACACTAGGCCCCTTCCCGTCAGCATTCCAACCACCTTCAATTTGATATGCTGAAGATGAAACACCCCACTGGAAATCATCTGAAAATGTTCCATAGTGATAAAGCTTCTTCTGAAATCTAGATTGAGGAGAGAACTTCTCCCAAACAACTTTTGATGTTGAGGGAACTTCAGATGGTGGCAGAATGGGAAGTCTTGAATTTTTGTTCTTTTTATCAAAGATTTGTCTGAAGGAAGTTGCTCTTGTATTCCCGAAACCATTTTTTTCAATGACCTGAGAGTAGTAGTAAGCTGAAGCTTTTGGGGTCCTGGGTCTATCGGGATCATCAAAATTTACGAAATGCAGTCCAAATCGTTGACTGTAGCCTTGAGGACCCTCAAATCCATCTAATAGAGACTGTACAGTGAATCTTTGTACATCAACCTTGTCCAAGTGGATAGCTGTATTGACACATTGAACAAATTGCTTCATAATGCATCAGAATACTTTAAATAATTAAATGTGCATTTTCAGTAAAAACAGGAAGAGTGGTCAAAATGTAAAGCTTTTTGGTTTTCCTGAATCTTTCAAAAAGCATTTGAGCAAGATATAAACAATTATGAACACTTCAATCAAAAGCAGACAAGCACAAATGGTAAACCTTGGGATTTATTTCTATTGACCTTAATATTTACCTTTCATTGCCTCATTGATATATGTCTTCAGGAAGCCTACACGTTGAGTGTCATTGAGCACATCATTGTTGTACTCAGTTGGCATCCCATTTCCGGTAATGTAAATGGACACATTGCTCACTGATGTGTACTCTGCAGCAATATAATTCAGCAAACGGCGAAGTCCCCATGGCACAGATTGGATTTGGCTTGATGCTGTGTTGGGCCAGGTTGGGTCAATATGACTTTGAAAGTTCCCAACAGTGTTTGGCCCAGGGACACAACTGCCTAGGCTCTCATTAACAAGACGAGAAGTGTGGTGATTTAGCCCAAAGAAATCAGCCGTGCCCCTGATCCTCTGTCTCTCATCTTCTGAAAAGATGGGGAGCACAGCCAGCTCTTTGCCACATTCCGTGTTCTTCAGCTCTATCTGTTTTTTCAGTAATGCGGGATAATCTCCATCTACAAATATGGGGTGAGCAAACCATCCCAGCATAAAGTGTAGGTAGCGCTCTGCAGCCTCAATGTCCTGGGGACTATCTGAGTTTTTAGGTTCAGCCCAGTCAGAGTTGAGCGCAATGCCCACTTTTCCACCCTGCTGCTTCCTGTATTTTTCATTGTAGACATGCCAGGCCTCTGCATGAGATTTTAGTATGTTGTGTGCTACCTGTTTTCAAAAACAGACTGATAAATATATGTAAAGCTAATATGTTTAACTACAGTTTTAGAAGTTGTGGAAACAGTCTGAGAAACTTACCTGATAAGAAGCCACTGTAGGGTCTTTAATGCCTGGAGGATGCTCTCCTGTGCCATACCCAAAGTAACTAACTGCCCATGGACTACTAAAAGTGTTCCAGGTCTTCACTCTGTCTCCATATCTGAAGAAGCAGAAGTCCGCAAATTCCTTGAATGCTTCCACAATGGAACCATTGGTCCACCCTCCATTGTCCTGCAGAGCTTGTGGCAGATCCCAGTAATATAAGGTGACTGTAGGCTCTATGTCTGATTGCAGGAGTGTGTTGATCAGCTTGTCATAATACAATGCTCCTTCTTCAAGCATGCTTTCTTTATGACCAGTTGGGAAAATACGAGCCCAAGAAATGGAGAACTGATAATTCAGGGCACGCATGCCTCTAAGTAGGTACACATCATAGTCCACCTTGTGGTAACTATCACATGCCAGATCAGCATTTTGATTATCAAAGACATTGCCTTCATGGCCAAAGCGATCCCAGATTGTCTCCCCTTTCCCATGTTCTTTCCAACCACCCTCCACTTTAAAAGATGCACTGGAGACTGCCCACTGAAATCCATCTGGGAATGAACCATTGAGGAAGAGATCTCTTTCAGATGGGCTTTGAGTCCTGAACTTCTCCCAGACTTTGTGATAAGAGAACACAGATGTACTTTGCTCTTTACTATAAGTCTTCATGTCCTCAGTCTGTGAGCTGTACAATTAGAGGAAGAAAAGTTGACATAACTTGAAAGGCATAAACATAACAAAAATACTGTTGATAAAACAACTGTTGTAATATGTAAAGTTTGGCTTCACCTTGAATCTCCTTGATCAAGTTGTCCTAAAAGGTCAGTTATATCACAGCCCATAAGGTGAAAGTCTGTGTTTCTTAAAGCTGAAAAATGTAAATTCATTTTTAAGCTCTCTCTCTCTCTCTCTCTCTCTCTCTCTCTCTCTCTCTCTCACACACACACACACACACACACACACAGTATATTACAGTACTGCTCAAACGGAATAACAGTTTTAAAGTTTGGAGTTAATATTTTTGTAATATAAAACCAATTTGTTTGCATCTTGAAAAGATACTGTAAATTGTTGTTTTTTGTTATGAAACATGCTCACTTAATTTAAAGTTGCCAAATTTTCTAGAATCTTTATGTTACGAAGGCTCGTTTAACATTAAAAAGTTATTCACTCTTCACACTTCATTTACAGTTTTTGAGAACCATCCATTGAAATATTCCAGTACTTAAACATAGCATCAAACAAAAAACCCTTTCTTGTGCCCTTATTTTTAAGTAGAAATAGGAGGGAGTGGAATAAAAATTCTACACTGTTCAGATATGTTAAATCTCAAAATTGTACTTTCTTGAGCCCTTATTTTTAAGATGGTACAGTATTATTCATCATTTAAGCAATTTTCCTTAAACTATCTAAGTATACATGAGTGATTATTTAGTATTTACATCCATAACATATATTATTTAAAAATAACAAAGATAATTAAATGAATGCTCATATGGCATTTGCATGTTTAAGACTATATTTGTTAATGACACATTCTTTCTCCTGCTGGACTTTTTTATTTTAAAAAATGCTCTTAAGTGTCTTGTGTCCTTGTGAAGCATAAAAGAAAAAAAATGCGTGGATAAGCAAAACCCACACCATTTACGATCTGCTATCTTCTGAACATTTGCATAGTTCAAACACTATCAGTTGTTACAAGGGTGGATTACACAAAGCATTGAGTTGTATTGTTATGGTTAAGCATGTAGGGACTTTTACCTTCAAGGACACTGATGAGAGGTTGAAAATGTCTGTCAGCACAGTTCTTTATGTTCATCTGATACATGAGAATATGTCGTTGACCACTTGCCATCTGAAAGAAGACACTGAGTTTGTCTCAAAGTAGAGTAGCCCACTCTCTAAATATGTTCAGCAGTAAAATATTACCATTAACTGCTAAATATCATTCAAATAAAATACAATCTGCCACATATAATGGACTTGGGGAATAAAGTAAATAAAGTAGCATTCTTTCTAAAAAATAAAAAGGAAAATGTTATTTGGCTACAGAATTGTGGCAAGTGGACATGTCTAGATTACCTGCATTTCTGTTACTGCCTCTGCCAGACTTGTTTTTAGTGTGCAGTCATAAACCATGTGCACAGACAAGAAATCTATCAGTTTCTGAACAGAAAATAAGAAGGCAACATGAATACAACATACAAATACACTTACAGACAAATGACTAATAGGAAAACCTAATGTAGCCAATTATAATGAATGATGTGCTAGTTCTATCTAAATGTTATTCTGGGTTATTTCTCTTACCATGTTCATGGATCCTGTTTGGTACAGACTGAGGACATCACTGGCTCTCATTCCAAGGGACACATGGCCATCTGAAAAATAGCTCCAAAATGTAACTCTAGGCTAGTAGTTCATTACATTTGCAGACATTAGAGCACACTATACATACTACACTAAAGGTAACCATCCAGGCAATCACCAAGTCTTTCCAACTGTCCTACTGCTTCCTTTGAATGATGTCAACGCTTTAAAGTCTTAGAATGTGGAAGCCTGTACGCATGCTTGTTCCAAATCTAGAAAAATGCTTGTCCACCAGTACTGCCTGTAGAGATATCTCTCATTTTGCTGTATGCTGTGGTCCCTGTTTTCAGGATGCAACTGTTAAGTCTTACATTGAGTAAAACTTGTCCAGAGACAAGTGTTATTTTTATGCAGGCGCAATTATAATCACTATGTATGTTGGGTGAGGCTGTGTTGAAATAGAAGGATATGGAATAACAATTCTACATTTTTTGTTGATTAGATATACCCTAAACTCCTAAACAGTGGTAAAGGCAGTGGCCAGACTGCTTCACCAATGAAGAAATGGTAGAGCACTCTTTACATGTAGTTGAGCCTTATTGTGCAATTAAGGCCCAGTGTAAACGGGCGGTCATATCTTGGATAAGTGAATGCGCTCTGAGTGACATAGGTGTTTTGTAGTGCTGCTAGATTGACTTTAGAATGATGTTACATTTGGGTTTGTTTGCCTCTGTTGAACCCCAACCTGCAGCCCAGACTAGTGTTTACCTGTGGGGGCAGAAATCAGACAGTCCAGACTGTAATGTCTGTGTGTTTATCTGTGGGGGCAGTAATCAGACAGTCCACACTGTAATTCTGTGTGTTTACCTGTCGGGGGCAGTAATTAGACAGTCCAGACTTTAATTCTGTGTGTTTACCTGTGGGGGCAGAAATCAGACAGTCCAGACTGTAATGTCTGTGTGTTTACCTGTGGGGGGCAGTAATCAGACAGTCCAGACTTTAATTCTGTGTGTTTACCTGTGGGGGCAGAAATCAGACAGTCCAGACTGTAATGTCTGTGTG
>JBBPDA010000003.1:19438334-19450214 GCA_037974385.1 Arnoldichthys spilopterus | reverse complement strand
CAGACAGTCCAGACTGTAATTCTGTGTGTTTACCTGTGGGGGGCAGTAATTAGACAGTCCAGACTGTAATTCTGTGTTTACCTGTGGGGGGCAGTAATCAGACAGTCCAGAGTGTGTTTAATCTGTGGGGTTTGAGCTTCATCCTTCGCTGTATTAGTGAAATACGCATCAGCATCTTTATTAGACCTGAATATTTATGTCCTTGTGTTAAAAATCCTCTTGATAGGCCACCGCTACTGGGATCACATGATATTTCTGGTCCTCCAGAGCACTTAACAAACAGCTTGTAAATGCAAGAATTCGGCAGAAATTGATGCCAAGTAAAAGCCACATGCAATGTTTTTTTTTTTTGGTTTTTTTTGGGCGTCTGACTCAGTGAGAGTCCTGAAAGCCCATGTGGACTCTTTAATGAGCAGAAAAATGGTCGGCGTGACCGTTCCGACGCCACAAACTCACGTCCGCATGGACAGGGCTTGATGCACTGTGTTTCTCGGCTCAACCAAAATCATATTGGTCAGGACTGCCCAAAGTGTGGCCCTTGGGCCAAAGCTGGCTCATGAGGACATTGGATTGTAAACCCCAAAACTTTAAACCCACACCCTCTCTTAAAAACATATTGTATACTATAGACTTATTTAAGAAAAAAAATCCTCTCTTTTTGGCAAAAATATTTGATACAATATTTTAGTAACAAAAACTTAGTTTGAAACCTACTTATGGTATTGCTACAAACATGGCACTTTGGTCCCCAAGAAAAAAGAGGTTTAGATATATATATCCTATATATGAAAAAAAGTAGATACATACAGATAAAACACAGATAGATGTAGACAATTTGTCATGAAAGGAACAATATTAAAGCTCCATTATTTTGAGCAGCTCTGGAGCATGAAGATGTTAGATGGTTTACACCCACCATAATCATTACATAAGTCTCTGATTAAGTTCTTCTCTGCCTTGGCCAGATTTAATCACTAACCATATAAGTTTATTGCCACACAATGTTATAACTCTGCATATCAAGGCAGATTTTCCATGACCTAATGAAAGCCCTTGTCATTTACAGGGAAGCTCCCGGTATCTTTAAACATTGTGCATGGCATGATAGTTTGATAAAAGCACTGCACAATTACAAACACAATTTGTGCAGTGACATGCTTGAAATCATGTGCTTATCTACTTCTTCTGCAGTCAAGGGAGTTTGGGCCACATTGGCTTCAATAACCACCTCTACACTTCTGGAAAGGCTTTGCACTGAATGCTGGGACATCCTCTCAGGACTAATTTGAATGCATGTGTCAGGAATGGATGCATCTTAGCTGAATTCACTAATAAGACAGGAAATAAGCTTAGTATTGGGCAGAATTGCAGTGACAATAGTGATACAGTATAATACAGTACAATCTTCTTACCTTTAAACATGTGATGGAAGTTTTTGTACACATCTGCATGAGCTTGAAGAGCATACTGAAACTGCGATGAATCTCTGAGCTCATGTAAGTGACTAAACGTGATGTAGGAGTTGACCAGGTCTTTAAACTTGGTGAAGATAAAATGTGCATAGTTCTGAAAGATGTGCCTCAACTCTGGGTTCTCCCAGCCTCTGTATCGTCTTCGAAGGCCTTCTGGTAATGCAGAACGATGGAGCTCCAGCAGAGGCTGGATGCCTGATTCTGTCAGTTCCTTTACAAGGTTCCTGTAGCAAGCCACTGTGCCTTCATGGGGCTGACTGGACTCACCTGTGGGAAGGATGTTTAACCAGGACAGAGGAACTTTGAAATGAGTCACCCCTCTGTTCTGAAGGTCCTGGAAGTAGTCTCTGGACTGTGCTGGAAGAGGGTTACTGCAGTCGAAGACATCAACACTTAAAGCTCCTGCTGGCAAGGTTTGACTGGCAAAAGGATTTGTTTTCAATTCATTCACAAATTGGTTGGTTAAAGGACCTGCTAAGAACATAAAACCCTCTGACTCATCTTCATGACCATAGGTCCCACAGAAACTCAAGATCCAAAAAACAAGAACTGTCCCAACATTATTCATCTTCACTGTGGAAGTGTTTCTTTAGAATCCTCTCACAGCCCTTTATACCTGGACTCCTGAGGCAGTAGATACAGGTAATTTCATAATCATACAGTGCAGCAATGATCAACCATATCGGTTTAGTGCCACTAGGCTGATAACTGTAGATAGACTATGAACTTAGATAAAAGGAAATTGTAGACCATTATGCTTGACAAAACACTGATAACATTTTTTATTAATATAATATTACTATTACCTATTTTTGCAACATAGAAACTCATTCTCAGTCATATGAATGATCATTAGTTTCACTTCATTTATTTTTATTTTTTACTCTTTTCAATTGCACAGAATACTGACCAAGCATTAGCGGGCAGTGGTGGCCTAGTGGTTAGGACACTGCCCTTGAGACCTGAAGGTCTCAGGTTCCAGTCCCAGCCCGGGCACTACTGAGGTACCCTTGAGCAAAGTACCGTCCCACTACACTGCTCCCTGGGCGCTGTTGATAGCTGCCCGCTGCTCCACATGTGCATGTGAGATGGGTTAAATGCAGAGGTTGCATTTCATTGTGGTGCTTGAGTGTGTTCACAATGACAAATATTCACTTTTACATGTTAAGTGTGTTTCTGTTTTTATGCATCTTATGAAAACACTCAATTCCCAAAAGAGAGTAATGCATTTAATTAAAACACACAAAGGTGTGGTGGTTACAGTCCTTAGTGTAGTTTTACTTCTGGCATTCATTTTTTTTTTTTTTTTACTAAAGAAAAAGGTCTGTAGTGCCTGAAATTTGCTAGATACTGAACTTTGACTGAAACTGGGTTTGATAAGCCAAAAATAGAACTTTTTTTCAACAAAACCAACAAAAAGAAGGATAGTTATACAAAAGACTTTCATCCCCACGGTTGAATATGGTTAAATGTTATATATCTTGGACTGTTTTGCCTCTAAAAATCCTGGGTCTCTTTATCAGACCGCACATGCAGGGGGCTTGGGGTCCCTTTTAAATCCAAGTACCTGCTGCTTTCCCCCTCGTTGGCCATTGCAACCTTTTCAGTGAGCTCTGGAACATGGTTCAGATAAGAAACCAGTGTTCTTTCTCATCAGTATTTGGTTTTGTTTAAACTTGAACCAACTATGGCTGAAATAAGTAATTGTTTGTGTGTTTGCTTCACTATGTATTACAATATGGATTCATAACTGAACAGCCCTACATGTTTCCAACCTTATCTAACTTACCTAGGAGTAGTGCTTTATGCACAGAAGTGCTTTCCTGTCTGCTTAACTGGATATATCTGAATGTTTGTCAAGCCGTTAACATCTTTTTACGTCCGTTTTTCCTCCCTCTCATCTTTCTCTTTGTGAACTGTTGACACACAATCTGAGGGTTTCCATTCAGAAAAAGCACACTTTTTACCTAGACACAAGGGGAAAAAATGCTGAGAACTCTGAACCTCCATAAATGCAATTTTTGGTTGTTTTTTCTGTCAAGACGTTCTGTCCCCCCCTTCAATGTGTAGTAAACCTAACTGAAAGCAAGCAAACTAACAAACACTGAAAACATTGTGAAAGGCTCAGGCATCCTTATAGACACTGTAAAACATTAAATGAAAAATTTTGAAGTTTAGCAGTTATTAGAAACAATAACCCCCAAAAACTTCCCATCTCCTGCCAAGAACCACTTAAAATGATCATTACTGAGTTCCTGAATTAGACAACATACAGTAAGTTAAGCCTAACTACTGAAAACTGCTGAATTTGATGCTTGATGTTCATCTAACATTAGTTTTTGAGTAGATTCTCACCACACAGTAAAACTGCATTTCAAAAGTTTTATTTTGTATTTAACCTGCACAAAAATACTATTTGTACAAAAAGTATAAAAACCGTAGCATACAAAAGTTTAAAACAAACACACAAAAACATGACTGAGATGACACTGCAGAACAGCCCTCTGAACTTATGCTGAAACAAGAGAGAACCACATTTTGCCACATACACAACCATCATAGCCCATTACTTCAGGTGGATTTTCAGGACTCACACTAAACTTAGACCAAGTTACTTTGTCATCTGGGATTCCCCAAGACAAGATTTCAGACCAGGCTCAACCTGTGCCTGGATCATCCAATTACAGGAAGCACATTTTATCAAATACAGCAATGGCTAGTACTCAATTTTAGACAAATGTTGCGTCTAGACAAGGTTCTAACTTGCTCATGCTGAAACATTTTGCCAACATGAAGGTCTTTCGTAAATCAGGCCTATGTTGTTCTACAGGAGTTCCTCATTGTTGCTTCACTATTTGAAGGTTGAACGCAGTTCCCCTAAAGCACTATGGGGTTTACCTTATGCTTGGAAGAGTAATCATTTTACCCCATTATAATGATCATTAAGCGCCACTGTGCATTCAGGAAACCAGGTCCAGACAGCCCCGTATACCGAAGAGATGCATTTGGTAGAGCTCGACACAGTTTGCATAGAGAAGCAACGTCAATCAGCTGAGGGGGGAAAAAAAGAGAAAGATATCTACAATTCGAGGTGTATGCTTTCAGAAAGAAGAAAAAAGCAACCTTGCTGAAGACTCGTACCTCCAAACGTCAGAACAAATAATCTGATACACAGCTGCTTGCACTAGAACATGTAACAACGAAAGCCAGACGGATCCACATCAGGCCAGAAAGACAGTATGAATATCAGTAAACAATATTAAGTCTGTGAACCCTTTGTTTTTTCATAGAGAAGCCTTTTCGTCCTAGTTCTAATAAAATGGCGCTCAACAAAATCCCCATATACACATCTGACAAGACTGGAAACAAAAAAAAAAAAAAAAAAATCAAAAACGAACCAAAAAAAAAAAAAAAAAAACACTATCAAAAGCTTCCTTGTAGGTCAGCAATTAAGATTCACAAGTATTCAAGCATTTTCCAGGTTTTTGTTTTGATCATTCAGACAAAAGGCACCAAAAAGTGGCTTCAATAATCCAGAACAGCAAGGCTGAGTCCCAGGATGACAGTGAATTTCAGCACATTGATTGCTACTACAGACCTGTGCAGTACGTTGCTGTTCCACTTCCAGTTCTCCCAAGAAACAGAAGGAGAGATGTGTTCTCAATATACAAACCCAAATCATACCATCAATGCCATTGAGTGTCTCGTATGGCTTGAGGGGGACTGCGGTGAGAGTACAGGCTACATATAAAATGCTGCTTTAACAAAAATTGCTTTTGCAGCCCAGTATACAAAAGGCAGCTGAAGAATTCGGTGACTGGGTTTGTTGTGCAACATAAACAATCAGCTCAGAATGCAAAATACAAAGGGGAATGGATATTTCAAACGGTGGAACTGGGGCCACTTGGACACCTATAAATAACACAAACAGTGATTTTGGTCTGGGATCATATGTAAACTTCAAATCTACTTACAACAGTGCTGGTCTCAGATCAATATTAGGCCCTAGTGAAAATCACAGGGATTTTGGAGTACTGTCCAATGTGAAATATTTCTCAAAGATTTTCTACAAGTCCAATTAAACTATTAGAAGACAGATCCGTATGAATCAATAAGACTGATCCGAGACAAGAACACCGATTCTAATATATATATATATATAAAAAATAAACACAGGTCCATGGCAGATTCAGAGAATCAGCCGTTCCACCCACACTCTACAGAGCAAAACTGAGTAACAATGTTCCATCTTTAACAACAAAAAGCCCTTGGTTGACACTGGTTCACAGATGCATGCAAGTACTAATAATAGCTTACTACTAAACACAAAACCTACTTGTCCTATAAGTACCTAGGCTAACCAAAAGGTCTAATGTGGTTTTACACTGGCTCATCCATTTCTCTTTTTGGAATGACAAAAAAAAACATGTAAACTCCAGTTAAAATTTAAGGCATTTTTGAGATGCAACCCTTGGCACTTCATAAGAAGCGGGCAAAAATATGGAAAGAACTAATTTCCTATGACAGACACACACCAAAACAAAATTACTTAAAAAAAAAAACAACCAAAAACAAATAGCCTACAAAGTTGCCTACAGAAAGTAAAGGTTTCTTTGCTCTTAGGTACTTTGGAATGTTAGGCAGACCTTTCCTCAAGTACAACTGGCTGCTGAAATGTTCTTGCGATAATACTGCACAGCATGTTTTACAGTCCACCGGTGTGCTCACACAAACAAAGAGTGTCCTATTGCTTTACAAAACCGAACTCAACAAACAAAACTCAAGGATGTCCATGTCCATTTTGGAGATGATCAGTCTCAAGCACTGGATGGTGTTTTAACAGCCAGAAGAATGTCCCAGATTCAGGCTCTGATACCTAGAAGGAATAAACAGTGAAGATTATATACACTAATTAAAAAGAATGGTTTGGTGAGAAATTGAGATTTTTAAAGTTGAACAAATCATTGATGTGTAGCAGAATATGTGTATAGACTGTTGTCTAAAATTGCAACAAAGTGTCTCAGGATCTGATCTACAGTATGTTTTTGTGGCAGCAAACCCCATAAATACAGGAATCTGTATAATCTGTGTGTCATACTGTGCCCTAAACCACAAGTGCCGCAAAGGCTGTTGCTTGACGGTGATAACTGAGCAGGTTGAGAAAAGGTATTTATGGAAACTTATTGAATTGTTAGAAAAGACTCCAGCTTTACTTAAACTCAAACTCTTGAACTAAAGAAGTCAAATTTGGACTCTAAACGGGTCTCGGCTGATCATCTGCATCTGTGGGAAGTGGAAAACTGCGTTGGTTTGATTCCTTTTATGTACAAGATGCACAAGTGTGTATAGGGGTGAATAAAACACTGCTGCATTATATGAGAACAGTGTCAGGGGCATTGTTTGCATTACCATAGTCTCATGTTACCTTTCTCACAGGAGCTCCCTTGCTTCTCCTGCTTCTCAAAGTTGAGCCTGTTCTGTTCCACAGCAGTTCCGTTCGACTCCGGGCTGCTGCTGCGTGAGGGGCTGCCCTCCTCGTTCTGATAGGCCAGGTCCAGGTGTTGCTGAGCCAGCTTTAGGTGCCTGCGCAGCCGATCCAGCTCACGGGAGGACGTCTCGTCACCAAACGACTCGCGCCCCGAGTCGCCCAGATTGTAGTCAGGTTTCATGCCCATGGCCACTTTGCCGGTGTTGTCTTTTTTCAAGGCAGTGTGGTAACCAGGGGGGGCTGTTGGGACCCGACTGCACATGATGGGCCTTGGGCCACTCATGGCCAGGTGATGGTGACGACGTGCCCGACTGCGGAAGAGATCGCGGATGCCACTGATGCCCAGGTGGATGATCTCGAGCACAGTGAGTAGCAAACACAGCGAGCTCACGGCATACATGATCAGCAGGAAGATGGTCTTTTCGGTGGGACGAGAAACAAAGCAGTCTACGGTGTGGGGGCATGGGCTCCGTGTGCACACGTAAGAGGGGGACACCTCAAAGCCATAGAGGATATACTGGCCAAAAAGGAAGGACACTTCGAAAGCGACACGAGAAAACAACTGGAACACGTAGACCTTCATCAGACCATCACGTTTGATACGCCGCCGCCCATCATGCTTCTTTTTGGGCTTCTCTGGCTCCTTCTCCTTCTCTGGCTCAATCTCCTCACACATCATGGGATCCTCCTCACCGTTGTCCTCGGCCTCCTCGTAGTCGCGATTGGCGCCACGGTTGATCATGGGCATGCGCTTGCGTGTCGGTGGCCTGTACTCGTCGTCGTTCATGCGGGCTATCTTGTGCATGGCAAAGCCCAAGTACATGATGGTGGGGGTGGTGATCATGATGATCTGGAAGACCCAAAACCTGACATGCGAGAGGGGCGCAAACGCATCGTAGCACACATTCTCGCAACCAGGCTGGCCTGTGTTGCATACAAATTTACTCTGTTCATCATAGTAGATGGACTCGCCACCCACTACAGTCAAGACAATACGGAAAACAATAAGCAGCGTCAGCCAGATCTTCCCCACAAATGTGGAGTGGTTGGAGGTCTCCTCCAGGAGCCGCGTAAAGAAACTCCAGCTCATGATATCGCTGCTACAACTCGCCTTTCAGAACTGCAAAAGAAAAAAAACAAGAAATCAGGATTGAAACTAGTATTCATCACACATGTCAAACTGTATATGAAGTATCGGTGGGGTACTGACACCTGGAGCACAACACAATTTAAGTGATAAGTGATTTCTCTACTCAAAACACACCTGGTTTTACACATTAAGCAGACCACATTTTGCAGGCGTGCTCGATCAGGAAAATCACCAAAGCATTGACACCATTACTTCAGGACCAAGCAGGGCAAGAAAGACGTTTCAGTTTAGAGAGATAAGTAAGGCCTAAAGTCAAGTCTGTCCATTCTACTGGTCCTGAATTAATTTTTTTTTTTTTAAATGAATGAATTAATGAACAAATAAATGAATAAATAAATAAAAACCAATGAATTAGCCCTGACCTACATGACAACAGAAAATAAAATACATTTTTAAAAAGCCCAAAAAAAAAAAAAACCTGTTTGCCAGATCTCTACAAGACAAACATAAAAAAAACCCAAAAAACAAAAAACCAACAACATTCTAGGCAACCACTTCTCATAGAATAGTTACCATCGAGCTACCAAACAGCATCACTCTTGTATGTTGATTGTATTTGAATGTGGACGGTTTAAACATTTTGATGAGGAAATCAAATCACTACTTTTCCAAAGCATTCAACAAGATGCTTGTCAAGTTAACCACCAAACAGAGCAGCATTTAAGAAATAACAGCACTTAGAACTTTAAAGTTTGCCACTACTGCAGAAGAACTCCCTCTGTAGTTAGGAATGTGTTAACCTAATGTGGTACTGGCATGAAATATGAATTTGTAAAGAGAGAGTTTTTCTACACACTAGATAGTAGACACTTGACACTTAAGATTAGTTCATGTAAAACAAACAAAAAAATGGAAAGATGCCATAATAGTGTTTAAAATGTTTAGCTCCTAAAATGGTTACTTGTGAAACCAACATGGTCAATTAACACCTGTTCATGTTTTGTGCACTAGATGGGGCCACAACAGCACTGATAAACTAAGACTCCATGTTCAGATGCAAATACCTGACAATTGTTACTGGTCTTGATAACTGCATTAAGGTCAGAGTCAGGATAATACAATCCAATAAAAGTTCAAGTTTATAAAGCAAGTAAAGTGTAAATTACATACAAGTGTAAATGCTGATAAAAAAAAACTCTTTGCAATAAAAATTAAAGTGGCTAAACTTACAAAAGCACCTTTTCAGCTGTGGGGGTGGGGAGGACTTCAAGAGATGGTAGCACCCAAGTGTAAAAATGCCCTTTGGAATGTGCTCTTTTAATACCTCCTAACCAGTGAGGGTTAACTACTTAATTAGTGTCAGAAGAGCGAGTCAGTTTGAATGTGTGTGTTGACAAACCAAACAAGCTGCGCTGGCCTGCAGAGGAATGAGAAACACAGGTTTTAACTGAACTGATTCTCCAGCTGCTTCCCAGAGCCACCAACAGCAAACAGTCTCTCTGTTTGCTTGAATTCAGCAAACAAAAAAAGCTGCCTGCTGCACTGAAGGGCAAGTGTTTGAACTGTGCTGAGTAACCTTCAAGGCAGTCTACAGGTCCACCTCCACTGCCTTTAGCAAACAGTCTTTCTTCAGTCTTTTTCTTTTTACCAAATGCAGTGGTTCTTCACATGTAACCATCTGTAGCCCACAGCTTGCAGCTCAGGCCAGGTTTTAGACTGTTCATGAAGGAGGAATGCCATCCCCTCCCAGGACAAGCAAGAGCATGTCCAAATAAGCCCAGGACAGACTTGCTTATCATAAGACTTAGCTGGCTTAGTATCGGCTTCTTCATCTCTGTGGCAGCTGTTTAGCACAGTAAAATAAGGATGAAGACAGAGTAGTGTGTGTGTGATGGGGCTAAACAATTTGGAGAAAATATGAAATTGCAATTAAAATTAGGTTATTCTCTTTAAAATGATCGAGTTTTCACCGAGGCCTTTTTTCACCAAAGCAGTGTACTTTTCTAGACTTAAGGTCTGAGTGTAAGGCTATTTGTAATGTGCCAGAGCACCAGTTCTCAAGGATTAGATCTCACTTTTATTAAACTCCCCCAATTAAATCTGGTCAGTATTGGAGAACATAGATCGATTAACACTGCAGCCACTGCAAAGTGAAAACTGCACTCCTTCACACTGAGATTTTGATATAAAAATGATTAAAGTTCAGACCTAGTGTGTGTGTGTGTGTGTGTGTGTGTGTGTGTGGTGGTGGTGAGAGGTTTAAAGAGCTGCAGGCACTGTGATGTTAATGGTACAACTGCAGTCTGAGAGTGTGAGGTGGCAAGATTTATTAGATACTACGTGTCCGCACAGTAAAAGTCATGCTGTGCTCTGAACTAGGCACAAATCACTGCAATTTGCACTTGGTGAGAATAGGACACATCCGTCTGGAATTTAGCAGCACAACCAAATAGCTGTGAGATGCAACAGCACCCACAGCCGGTGCCCACCCACCCCTCCATTTCTACATCACTGCAGGCAAAGCCAATTCCCCAACTCCAAATGCTCAACTATTACACCTTGTGTGCAAATAGGTCATCTTACTGCAAGCTGTTGGTGATCATCACTCTGAACACCTCAAAGGAAATGAGGGAGAGTTAATTTCCTTTTGTGTAGTGGAACCAGATGCAGAGCATTTATTAGCTTTCACTGCTGAACAAAAACTTTAATGTCTAGAAAAGCAACATGAACTTATTAAGCCTCCACTCTATTAGTCAAATCAGACAGCTGTATCAAAAAGATAGAGACAAGGAACTTAAGTCACCAAGACTCAGAACTTTAAAAAACTCCTCAGGTCTTAACTGGTGAGGTTGTGAAAGAAGCCTGCTCTTAACCACCATTCTGAAAACCTCCTATTCCTACTGGGGTCCAGCAAAGCCAAGGAGGGCGACCATTACACTCGGTGAACGGAAGCCTCAGCTTCACAGAAACAGAGCAGCTTTGTGGGGAAACATCTGGAAGAGCAGTTAAGGCTCCAACCTAAGGGTGGGTGATCTCCTCTCCCCAACCCAAAAAAAAAATCAGAGCACAACCTTTTCACACCCCACGCAATCACGACTCACGATCTAAACTGTGGCCTTTCTCTCTAAATTTGAAATGTACGGTCAAGAGTATCCACACTCCAACAAACCAGAGGAAGTTCTTTCGGCATCGCTAAAAAGAAATACTGCATTAAAGACACGGTTGGTGACTAAAACTTATGTTAAACCTTATTTTAAAACATTAGTCACAATCCGAGCTCAGTGGATAACCACCATAAACAGGATGCTATTTCAAGAAGCAGTCTGAACACAGCGTGGACCTATAATTACTGAACAACGCTTTATGTGAAGTTTGGAAACTGGAGGTCGACATAAAAAAGGTCATGGTCTCTAAATGAAGGACGTCTTCAAGAATGACTGCAATATAAAATCAGCCGTATTGCCCGACCCTACTGCCAAACCTTTTACCACTCAGACAGAAGACAAAAACTAAAGCAGACCTAAAACTCTAAGAGGGTCTTCAACAATACTGTTGGGAGATTGCTCACCCTGGATAAAAAATGTCCAAGATGCTCCAGACACACAGGCCTCTGTAAGGGCCTGGGATGTGTCAAACGTGTGACTTAAGTTTTTTGCTTCTCCCCTACACTGGCTCAGCAAGAAGCTATAGCACGACACAAGACAGAAAAACAACCTCTGACAATAGAGACCACATGGTCCACCGACCATAGTCACAACACTGAAGTAATGTCTTATTATCCTCTCTCTCTCTCTCTCTCTCTCTCTCTCTCTCTCTCTCTCTCTCTCTCT
>JBBPDA010000003.1:19335155-19427394 GCA_037974385.1 Arnoldichthys spilopterus | reverse complement strand
GCCTTTAACTCTAACCCGACTTGTATGTTGGCCCCACACCAATTCCTCGTAATCACGTAACACACACATTAGTTTCAGAGATGTTACCAATAATTAGTACTGAACAATAAGCCTGAATAATATGTCTAGAGATCAAGAGGTTAAGACAGAGCTGGTATCCAGCATAGATTGATGATTTCCCTGTAAACTGCCAGGTTTATTTGGTGTGGAATAATTTTAAGACAAAACGTGTTGGTTTGTGGTTTTTGTGAATGTCATTTTGAAAGATTTTATTGTTTAGGGTGATTTTGAGTAGCTTTATCTATTCCTATAGTTCTGAGGCTGCCAACATGCCTCATGAATCATTTGTAGCTATTCAGTGCCTCAGTGGAGGGAAGAGGAAGTGAAACTCAAGGGCTGAACGTGTTCAGGAAACAGCAGTAGCTGTACCTCCACTTTTAATTCAATTTTGAATTCAATCAATAGTCAAGCTAGTGTGGATGTCTTTGTTACTTGAGGCTGTTGTGCTGCTTCAGGATCTTTAGGCAGAGAAATAAATACAGACTGGGGGCCAATCTTGACTGAAGACTGCAGGTCATCCGGGAACGTGGTTCTCAGGCTTTTTTTGGTGGCCTGACCTCTTTCCTACTGCTCTGGATAGTTACAGATCAGAAATCCCAAGCATGTTTACATGAACGAGACACACCTGTTGCTTTCCCGGGCAAGCACTGATCATCTCTCCACCCCTGGTAATGCTGGGGTATTAAGTGCTCCCATGATGCCTTGTGTGCACATTGGTACATTTATAGCAGTTTTCCACTTGGGCTAATTGCAGAAAGAAAATGAATCATTTGAAAGAATAACCTGGCCTATAAATATGCTTGCCTGGTGGTTTCCTTGCTGATGGGTGAACGCCTGAATGGAGCAACTACCACGTGTGTGTGTGTGTTTGTTTTTTGGATTGTTGTCTGGACTATATGCTGCTTTGTTTGCTACTGATGACTGGCTTGCAGAGCTCCAGCAGTTAGCTTGTTTTAAGACTGTGTTGCTAACTGCTGCCACTGTCACAGAGACAGAACAGAAGCAAGATATGAGTCACCAGCAGCAGCTCTCTCATCAGGGCTGTTTATCATACTGAAAGAGATTATACACACACACAGGCACGAATATGTATTTCACTGCTGTTATAAAACATTAAAAAATCTACAAAATGGTTAGTTTTTGAAGAACAAAAAACTAAATGTACACTTATAGTGAAATATAGTGAAACTTTATTCCGGGTTATTTTGGGCTGTCTTTTTCGTCCAATCTTCTTGGACCAAAGAAGAATGAGGGAGCTGGCATTTTCAATTGGTGAGGAGAAAAATGAAATGAAAATGGTAATTATGCTTTGATGAAAGCTGGCACAATAACTATTAAACCTAATATGCGTAAAAAGTAATGTTTTTGATTAATCTGCTTAATCATCTTGGTTTTGAATTTGAATGCTAAGGTATCCACACTTCATTGTAAAGACATGCTCTGCAGTCTGAACATTCCTCAAAAGGAGAACTAGTTCACCATTGGTTTGGTGTGCATTAGAGAGAAAACCCCCACCAGCAGGATCTCAAAAATGTTTTTATTTTTACAGTTACAAATTATATGCATATACAATTAAATGTTACAAATTGTGTGTATGATTCAAGGTTAATATAAACAATTGCTTTATAATTTGCACATATGATTACTCAATATATTTGCGCATATGATATGATTCTGATAATCAAAATCATCACTAAATTACTCAATTACTAATGAAATCAGTGGTGTCAGCCCTTATTTAAATATTTCCACAACAGCATGTACAACTTTGTAAGAACACATATACTCAAAATACACACATTGATGAGAGTGCATGTCTGTGTGTAATGTAACCCACATTGGGTGGACAGATACTGGGCACTGATGCGTGAGGTTCTGTCGAGGTCTGACCTTTTCTGGAGTGTATCATCAAATGTTGTTGCCAGTTTTTCCACAATGTTATTCTTGCCTCAAGTTCTGTCTTTACAAAACCTTACACTGGTGATTAATGCTGGGAGAGAATGGCTTAGCCCTTGCCTTCCAGACTATTGCAGTTAATCTTGCTGGGACTAAATTAGACCCTGCCCTCCAGGTGTGGCCTGTATACAGATACATTGCATCTGGCCAGGTGCAATCCATGTTTGCTGAGGGGCAGTTCTTAAAAAAAAAAACACCCCCAGAACAGCCACAGCTCTATTCCGGTCTTCCTGTGACTTTGCTTTCTTAAAGGCTACATTCTTATCACTGTGTTACAAATCATAGTTTTGCATCAGTGTAATACAGATCTGTTATTTATCATGCATTCTTTGCATAATGAAAATAGACAAAAGAGAGAAATTATATTAGGTTGATTATACTGCTACCTATTGTGATTGTGATGCCTTTCAATATATTTAAAGGGTTCACAGAGAACATATACACGTAACAAAGCAAGACATTTTGCTTAGATACACAAGACTGTGTAAATACAGAGTACAAACATATAAAAAACAAAGTACAAGAAGGTAGGCAATATGTCAGAAAAAAACATCATGATACTTAGACACATGATAAATGATGTTTATGACCAACCATGCCTGAGTACACGAAAAGCATTGTGCAATATGATATATAATACCTAATATATAATTATGTAATATAATAATATAATATACATATGGAGTACCAGCATGAATTGACAATTCATATCATAGTTTATGTGATGTCACAGAACCAACATATAATCTCATTTAGCCTGCAGAAGTTCAGCCCCACCCATTCGAGCTGAAGTCCTAGGGAGTGTTTTGGCCTTTTAAATGAGCTGCAATACAGGGCAGCCATTAAAAAAAGATTTGCATTATTGCCTTAAAGGCAAAGTTACAAAAACAGCTTTTTTAATTCTAAGGGTGGAAAATGGTGCTTTAAGAAGGAATTATGATTAATTATGAATTATGTATTTGGCACAGAAACTCACAAATTTCATGGAAAAAATTCAATGGAGACAAATCTAAAAATTTAGACTGTTAAAAACAGCCGATCAGTGTCTTTAATGGTTTAAGGATTGGCCAAAATAATTTTACTTCTGTTGGATTACATGAATACCTCCGTGATTGTCACCCTGTCAGAAACACTTTGATTTGTTAGAGGCTTATTTCCAATTTATTGATCATGACTAACAGACGATATATCGTGCAGCCCTAGTTCAAAACCCTACATCAGACAGAATTAACACCATCGCTCTGCAGAAACACTAATGCTGTCACTATGGTAACATTTACATGACTGTTTGCCACTGCTGGACATGTAAATGACCCCAACTGCATTAATTATGCTTTTGGCAGGGAAGGACAATTTCTTCCATACCATTGTGTAGATGCAGCATCAAAGCGGTGTGAACACAAAAATTAAATATTTTTGACCCTGATTTGAGCCACAGTGGTCGTAGACTGGATACACACATTACTATTAGTGATACATCGATTGTATTAATGGACAATATGGAACTCAAAAGGGGAAGGAATAAAGGGGGAACCAAGGAACACCTTGAGCTGTGACCTTAAGGAAAATGTGAAGAGAACTGGCTGTACACGTGAACAGCTAAAGAGCCTAAAGCCTGGAGAGACTTTGTTGGCGGCCTGTGCCCAAAGTGAAACCCCAGGCATAGATAGATCTATTAGCCAAAGTTGCAATAAAAATAGCATTATTTGCTCCTTAATGAGCTTAATAAATTAAAAAGAAAATCAATTGCCTCCTTACAAGGAACAAGGAAACATTGGGAAACATAGAGTGCCTAAAGATAAAGGTGATTATATTTGGACAAAAACAGAAGGAAAGGTAGTTTTTTTCAATTATTTAGTTTATTTAGAAATATCTACAGAAATATAAAATTATTACTCTCTTGGCCTCAGCAGCTACTATTGCCTCTTTTAGCAGAAAAAAACACTTGTAGATGTTTTGCATAAATGTCCACCAATCTCTTACATTGGCTTGCTGTAATCTTTGACCATTCTTCCATGCAAAATTCCTTCAGTTGAGTTCAAGATGTTTGGGCATTTGTGTTTTCAGATTCCACACAACATTTCAGTGGTGTTTAAAAAACAAAAAACATTCCTTTCTTCTTTTTGAGCCACTCCATGGTGGATTTGCTATTGTGCTTAGGATCATTAATTTTTCTAAAAAGTCCACTTCTGGTTAGATGACCTCACATTATTTTCAAGCACCTTTTGATGCACCACCATGATTCAGTTTGCATGGTGTCTTTGGTTTATGCCTCACATACATACAGTTATTGTGGCCAGTTTACATTATTCTAAATGTATAGTACTTTTAGAAGATTTTCCTTAAAATGGAATGATTTATATAACATAGAGATCTTTTTAAATTTCTTTCCAGATTCCTAGGAATCAAAAATCTTTTTTTCTGAAGACCTTAGACCATTTTTTCAGTCTTGGCATGATGATACCGCACAGCTAGTGTTTTGCGGCAGTCTGTCTACTAGGCATCGTCTGTTATACCTGTACCTTCTGGGCCCGAGAGTAAAAATAACCTGTTTGGTTTGATATGGAAAATGCCTAGTAATGGCCCAGCAGTGTTTTGAGCCACATACCGTCACCCTCAGCACTGTTTGTGCTGGTGGCTATGACTGCAAAGGTGATTGCTGTAGTGACCATGTGCATCTGTGTGTGTATTTACAGGTTATGCCACCCCACAGGCTGACTGGAAACCCAACCGTCAAAGAGAAGGGCTGATCTCAGACCCCCACACACTCCTGCTGTTGTGCCCCTCCCTGTCCCCATGGCGACAGGAGGCCAAGCCCCCGAGACAGATGTGTTGATTAACCTGCATCAGGTAAGACATGAAAAACTTTATAGTTAAAATGGTCATTTTCTCTGGTCTGGTAAATGTTCTTGCATAATTGCATAGTTATTTATAATAAATCGTATTTAATTATGAAATTTAGCATGTTTACATTGACATTTTAATAGTATGCTACAAGCTAATAGGTTTTAAAACCCAGTCATTGTTATTATAATGATTTGACAGATAAAAAGTTATTGATTAATTTGTTTTAATATCAATAAAATACAAAAACATGCTAAAAATGTAAAATGTAGAAATCTTTCAAACAACTGCTCAGACACGAGTGACGTCAAAGTTAAGCTAAAGTTAGCTTGGGTTGAAAAATGTGACTGCCTGGCCCACATCCGATGCCATAAAATACTTAATGTAAACACATATGACTGCGCACGTGAGTTGAACTATTAATGTATCAAGTAATTAGAAACCATTGTGTGGTTCTTGGAGTAATCGTTGACCGCTATATAATGGAAATTTTTTTATTATTATGAATGTTCTTCACAAGACAGAACAAGTTTTTAGACAGTTTTTATATTTTGTCATATTGTATTTTCCCACTATTTTAGAAAAGCAAGTCAATGCTTTGTGTTGTATCAAGGTCAGAAAAAAGATAATGGTTGTGTACACATATTGTGCGTAAGTTGATAATGTAATTACCTTGATGAACTTACTTTCAGTATCCATGATGGGCTCAGAAAAACATTTTAAGCATGTTAATGTGATGAGCCTTATTATGAATATATATATTTTATATGATGGGCTTTATTATGAATATATATATATTATGAATCATTACATTGCAGAGCCTTATGTTACAACTATGTTATGCCCACAAGGTGCCATGTCATTAAACAAGTACATAGCTTCTTGATTGCTGTAATAAGTCATCTGTTCTACGTTTTAGCAAACATGGCATCGACTGAAAGTTTAGAATCTGTACTTTCAACAAAATTTCCCCGTTTGGTTCACTGAGCTACACTTAATAATAATTATGATTAAAGTACACTGTACATTATTTCTAGACTTAACTCTGACTTCTTAGGGTTAACCTCTACTGATGTTTTCCTGCCATTGGTTACCATAGCAGTGGTGCAGGTATATAGCCTTTGGTTGGGTTGCTGTATTAAAATAAAATAAAGAAATATAAAAGCAAAAATTAGATCAAGCTATCTGTATAGCCTCAAATGTGATAAAGGAAAGAAGAGGGGCTGTGTGGATCTGTTGGGATACAAAGCTTTTCCTCCACTCGAGCTTGTCTTAGCCAGGTTAAGTGATTTTCAGGGGGTTCTGTGTAATCATTGCATCCTGAGAATAAGAGAGGTTTGGGTTCATTCTGATAAAGTAAAATGATTCAAATATCTCCAATTAGAGCCAGAGCTGTTTTCTGTCTCCTGAGCGAAAACGGCAAGAGAGCGGTGGGGGAAGGGCTGCTGGTATAGTGCCAGATGTGTGGCGGAGGTGCTGGGTTACACAGGGCAGTAGGGCAGACGGTACTTTGCCAGAGGCAGTCCACCCTCTGTGGTTCTCACCAGCTGCTCAGAATGCATGGGGCTGTTTCAGTCTGTGAATGTCGGTAGTGTCAGTTCATACGTTTTGAGGAATTAAAGGATGTCAAAAGAATAACTTCAAGAACCTACAGTTAACTTACACCATTCTTTAAGTCAGATAAATATAAATATATTATGTCATTTTATGCCCATTATTGGTGTGATTCTCCCATGTTTTCTCTGACCCTGTTGCATTTGTTTGAAGGAGAGAAAAGCTGTTATTCCATGTAACTCTAGCACAGAACTTTTTTGGTGAAGAAACCATCCTATTTATGCCTGAAACTTGCCACAAAAGGCTAAACTCAAGACTGATGCACAGCTGATCCACAACAAGTATAAGAATTCTCAAAAGAAATATCATTTCCTGACACAGAATGAGTTATTTTAGCAGCTCTAGAATGTGATCTAGAAAGCTCAATGTCACATGTACTTTGGGAAGGAGCTACATACAAACATCAGTGTCTGTTTTTCAAGCTATGTTAAATCATGAAATATATATGTAATTAAAGATATAAACAAGTCAAGTAGTCATCGGAGGGCACTGCTGTGTTTATTTTATTTGTCAGTTTGGTGAATGAATATACAAACATTTAGCTGGAACATTCGAATCTCGCTGGTGGGGCTGTGCTATCTAAGAACCACACGGGGAATCCCATTGGGGGCTGTACTTGAAAATGGTTAATTTTGTCCAGAATGCTCCCTATTTTATAGTCAATGGGTTTCCAACATTTTGTGCCAGTTGAATTCTTTCAGTCTTACTTTATTTGACTAATATAAGAATAAACCTTTAATTGGTTTGCTTAGTTTCAGAATGTCTTTTCAAGAAAGAGGGCTTGGTACTTTATTTTAAAAGTTGTTTCAGATGTTTCTAACACCTTAGGGAGTAGTTTGATTTTGTCACTATGAGCAAAATCCAGTTTTTAAATACTACTGCAGCTGCTGTGACGTACCATTGTCAGCTACCAGTGAGGTGTGATGGGTGTAGCTGGCCACATGTACACTCTTGTGGCAGCTGTTTTTTTTAATACCCTCAGCATGGGGAGCTGTTTTATTTGTCCTATTTGCCCTGTTTTGGGGGAAGTTAAACTTTTATATTGTTTTTACTTTTATAATTTCCTTTTATTTTTTTTATTACACTGGTGCCCTGTAACCTTTGATTTAACTGCTCCTAAAAGTCATTTACATTTAAAAATCCATGTAATTAATGTTTGTCACATGACACTGTCCACTCATTAAGTATTGAATAGAGGTATTGATTAGAACTTGTCACTTTTTGTAATTACAAAGACTACCTCAAAATCACCTCAAAATCACCTCAAAACCTAGTTATTTAAGGTTTTTTGCCCAGCCTGTGAAGTCTTTGCAAGCTTTATAAACTAAAAAAACAGATGCAAAAACAGCTGCAACTGATCTATGCAAAGTTCAAAAGTACAGGATATAGGGAAGGCCAGTATTGCAGGTCAGTGTTACCTTCTTAATATGATTGCAAAACAAAAAACAGAGTCTCGGCCTGCTTGAAGCATTTTCAGTCTGGCCAAGAGCTGAAAGCTGTATTTTTTGTTTAACTACTATGCTGACAGCATAACTCTCAGTGTTGGCTTTTAATTTGTTCCAGTTCTTTTCAAGATTGTATCTAAAATAAGAAAATCTTTAGAATTTTTTCAGCATTGTAAAAGAAGCTCTGATGCCAGATCACATTTTTAGCTTCTGCTACTGCTGGCACATGCTTGCCACAAATGGACAAGGCCTGGTGTATGTGTGTTACAGTCTGCCTGGCTCTTCCTGAATGCTTCACAATTACTGCAAAATATATTTTTCCTTTGCATTCAACTGTCAACTCCTGTCCTCCACTTTGTTTCAAAGTGCACAGTGTATGTTTGCTGTTGTATGTTCTAAAAAAAAAGAGTTGCTTGACACCACTGAGATTATGCTATTTAAAACAGATGAAAATGTGATTATAGTGCCTACAATATGTTGATACTTGACCATAGATTAGCTACTAATATTTCACCTATGTCAGCAGATATGTGATGTTTTGCACATGCCAGCAGTGAGGTTAATGCATAGCATAGCTCTTGATATTTTACTATTGGACATATAAGTGTCTGATGTATGATGCCCATGAAGTAAAAGTGTTCAGTTCAAAGTGTATTTAGCTAAGCGTTGCTTCAAAGTGCTTTTCTGCAGTGTGTGGTCTTACACTTCGTTCTTTGTGTATCGGCTGTGCACATTTTTTCATGAAACCGTAAATGTTGGTATTGAAGCACTCATTCCTGTCTCCTGTGCAAGGCTGTTGTTTTTGATGAATAAAAAGGAGTGTTAAGCATCTGAATGGAACTGACTTATCAAAGCCAGGCAAGCCAGAGGTAATTAGTTGATGTTCAGCCCCAGTTCTCTGCTGTCAGTATTAGGTGCGCCTCTGACACTTCTCATATTCATGTCAGTCTCTCATAGGGCTCTTTACTTGTCAGAGCTAGAGGGGATTCAGTACTCCAGTTCAACACAGCACTGATAACTTCAGAAATTGAAAAGACAAAGGATTCAGAAAGCTGCCAGACAGAAAACACCTCCCAAATCTATCGTTTACAACTGACGGGTCAACTGTGAAATATATTTCAAATATATTTTTATTCACAGAGGTGTGGAGGTTGACGTAAGGCAGTGTCTTGGAGCTGGGTGGGTGGGAAAGACTACAGTTTGTTCTGCATAGTATCCTCTAGGGACTGTTCAGTCTAAGGTAGTTGTCATGGTTTTCCTGGCCAGGATCGACCCCTTTCTGTCTTCACCAATATCTTACCTCTGCTCTATCATAGTTCTGTCTCCGTAATATCTGCCACCAGTGTGTAGTTTCCAACTCTCCTCTGTACCTGTTTTTTCTAGATGTGTCTTAATTTTTATTTTTGTTTCTATTTATAGTGCTTGTCTTCTCTTGATTGTTGGTCTTTTGTTTAGTTGCCATTGTTACTTTGCCTATTCATTCCTAGTGTTTTTACTTTTTCTATTGATATCCCAGTGATCCTCGTTTCTGTTTGCACATTAAATTCAACCTCGCCAGCTTCACCTGATCCCACATACAATACAAGAGAGCCCACAAGGCCTTCTGTGCCTTTAGATAAATGATTTCTGGGAAATACATTCACTTTGAGTTGTCTGTTTTAGTTTGGGCCTATTTTTTCCTCAATCTTAGTTTTGTAATAAATTTGTACACTTTAAACTGGACATTTACATGGCATTTTCACAGCGTATTAAGTGAAACTCATTATTGTTTTTTATGTTTTATTTTGACATTCATTTGTAGCCTGCACTGTAAGCTGTAAATAAATGTGGCTGCTAATTTGATTCTGCTTTTAAAGAGAAGATTCTGTCAGTCAAATCCTTGAGAGGGCAAAATTCTAAAGACCCTATGTGATTGTGCTTTTCTGACATTCTACAGTGTTTGATGACTAGTGAAGAATTTCTTCATGCATATTTATTTGCATACAAGTTCATGTAAGTCAGATGATCACATAGTCAGCCCAATATGTTTCTCTACATTAATGTTGTCCTCAGC
Source organism: Arnoldichthys spilopterus (assembly GCA_037974385.1). Classification (NCBI taxonomy): domain Eukaryota; kingdom Metazoa; phylum Chordata; class Actinopteri; order Characiformes; family Lepidarchidae; genus Arnoldichthys; species Arnoldichthys spilopterus. The sequence goes on along the minus strand of JBBPDA010000003.1, from coordinate 19,417,422 downwards.
CTGAAGTCAGAAACAGCTGATATTGGCAAGTCACTTCTGGTGTAATGAATGAACTGTAAATCTTAAAGTGATGTCCACAGTGCTTTGAGTCTTGAGATGGCCTTGGACCTTTTTGTGGTAAAATCTGAAGTGGGACTTCAGACTGCAGTTTTTTAGCTTCTTGCAGGCATTTTGATGAATAAAACATGAGTGTAGAATGTTGGCCTAGATTCCTGAGCATGACCGTCCCTGTAAGTGGCTTAATACAGCTTGCTGCATATGCTTGCTTCTTAGCACATGCTGGATAATGCTCATTCATCAGTGACAAAACCTTTGGTGTTGAATTAATGCCTACAGTGTCCTACAGCTGGACACAAATTACCACTTAGCTGCTTCAGCAATAGGGATGTTTACTGTGCAGGGCACATGGTGACATCTCAGAAAAGACCAGAAGCTTCTGATTTTTGCAGTTTTGCTTAGTCATTACAGATACACACTTGGACCGATGTTTAATTCATGAGCTCTTTAATTAATTTATTCAAAATGTTAGATTTTTGATGTTACAACAAACCTCTTTCATATGCAAGAAACAAAATTTAATGTAATACAACACAATGATGTTAAACCATCTTGAGAAATGCTCTGAAATGCTCAGATAAAGCCAGTGTGGGAAGTCCGAATTAGAGACGCTCACAGTAGCTGCAGTGCATGGGTGAGTGAACATGACTTTAAGCAAGTCTGAGTCAGCGAAACTGTGGTTAGATATGCATGGCCAGACAAACTTCTCAATAAAGCATTTCAACTGTATGTTGTAGTGTAGAGACAGTGGTGATGCAGCTTTTCTTTGGAAGTTCCCATATTTGTTTTCCTGTCCTATCTAAGCCTATATAATTGCACTGTAAGACAAATCATTTACTAGAGTATCTCAAACCTTGTTTTATGTCCTAGGCTCTCCCATCACTGTCTAACAACCATTGCTATTTGCTGTTACCTCGGTCAAGGTTTTAGTTCTAGCAACACACACTGGTTCATATATGTTTTTAATATAGAACTCCAAATATGATCATAAAATCCCCCTATGGGACAACCAGTAGCCTACCTGAGTGAAGAAGGTATTTTTCTACCCATTTCCAAAGCCAAGCCAAAATAAATTTAATTTCATTTAATTTGCTGTTTGGTGTCATAAATTAAGTTATTTTTGACTGAATATGTCCCAAATACGAAACTCTTTTTCTAAAACATTTGTTACATCTTTTCAAACTGCTAAGCCATTCAAATCTATGTTCATTTGAAATGGGTGATAATTGGCAGTAGCTTAATTAAGAAAAAGATGCTAGGGGCAGCTGGAGGACCATGTTCATCCATCAACGTGTTTCCTGAAAAGTGGATCATTTGATTAATTTCTCTTTCTTGCCTCCACCCCTTTTTATACAATTTAACATTATTTATGTGACCACCTGCTGTCTGCTGTTAGTTTTTTACTTGAATATTTTACCCAAATCTGTTTACTTGACTTTTCAACTCTATTTTATTAAAAAAAACATAATTTATATATATATTATTTTAATGCACTTATTTTGAAAAGTCATTACATTGACTTAAATTAAAAATAAAAAAACAAAAAATCTCCTCTATAGTTGCTATTCTGGATATGCTTTTTTGGACCGAGTATTTTAGCCGGTTATGCCATAGTTGGTGTTGTAACATTTTGATTAATGTGTTCCTGAGCACCTGAAACTTTAAGAACTGTCAACCATGGGTCTAAATGAGTGTTTCTGTGGGTGCTCAATTCAATCAAAGAATTCATGGAATCCAGAGAAAACCTATAATTTTTGTTAAGACAATAAAAAGCCTGTCTTTAATCATGTCAAACTACTGATTCACCAGTGACTTTTAAAGATTAATGCACAATGATGTTTGCTTGGAAAAACAAATATCAGCATCAGTAGATATGTACATATAAGTAAATATTGGCATTGATCAACAATTATTTTTGTATTTCTTATTGTATTTTCTTACTACCACTGTTACAATGTCAAAACTAGGGATGATGTCAGAATTATATCAGAATCACCAAATATTTGCTGTGAAAAAAAAAAGATCAGACCGATCAGGCATCATACAGATATTAAAAATTGACCAATATTTCAAACTGATCTTTTATTATGCAGTTATCATGCTCTGAAAGAGGAAAATGTTTAGGTGACTCTGTCCTAAATTACTAATATTTTTATTTATATATCAAATTGTACCTACTTTAAGCTTGTATAAATAAAAAAATGAATCATGTATTTTTCTAACCCAGGTAAGATGTAGTCCCAGGTTCTGCATTTGTCAAAATATTTTTTGTATCAGCATCAACAGATATGTTGTTAGCACTACAGTAGTAGTAGTATAAGAACTTGGCATATGTATTTATTGCAGTAGTTGCTGTCTGTAGTTACTGTAAGCACTTGGCATATGTATGTATTATAGTAGTTGCGTCTGTTATTTATTTTACAACTATGAGCAATGTGTTGGTTTTCCTTGTAGCACCACCTTCAGTGTTACTCTATGCAATGCGAATGTTTGATTGTTTCCTGTCCTGGAAGTCGCTTTGGATAAAAGCATCAGCCAAATGAATAAATGTAAAATGTAAATGTAGATATGTACATGAAAAACACTGCATATGATGGGGCTAGTAGCAAGTATGTGTGAGAGCATACAGTTTAAAGGTTTTATTACAAGAAAGAAAAAATACTGAGACTAAGACATGAAAATCAACACAGAAACATAGAAACTGATTAGATACAGCTTACATTGATTTAATACAGCAGATAACGTAGCATGGACAGAAAAAGGTTAGGGGTAACAGAGGCCAGACAAAGACTTGACCCAACATGAAGGGTTATATACTTAAACAAGACGCAGAACATTTGGGCACAGGAGGAGACCTACAATAAGACACTGTTTGGCACAATAATCAAGGGGCAGGGATAGAATGGGGCACAACATGAGGTGAGCACATGGCTAAATAAATAGTACCTGACAGGACATTACAAGAACATAACAGGGCATAAAACATGGGGCACAATACAAATGGTGCATCCCTAATTTTAGAAATACAGCAAAGCATGTAAGAATTTGGGATGCACCAATCTGATACTGATATTGGATATTGGTCCGATAGTGGCTCAAATAGCTGGATCAGGTATCAGTACCAATGGGCCAGTCTATTTAATTCAGTTCTGTTATTCTATGTTTGTGAACATGCAAATACTAACCATAGTTCTTGTTCATTTTAACATTTTTACCAAATTGCTAGTGTGTGATTTTTATTATAATAATAAATAATTCAGATTATTTTGTTTTATTAGGAAAGCAATGTGCTACCTTCAACAACCTGTTCCATCCCATCTTTTCATATTGAGAATGCTATAAACATCAATCTTTTCCATTTAGCGCTTGAAGGCTTGTTGTGCTTGTACAAAGAAAGGTGCACGTAATGAATTTTTTTCACTTCATGATGAGTCATCAGTGGTCCTTGGGATTACAGCTCAGCCAGCAGAGAACTGGGGTTATGGTGTAAAACGTACAGTAAGTAGACCTGCCCAAGAGCAGATATGTGTGAAATGTTATTTAGAATACACTGGCATGCAGCACAGTCTTCACAAGGATGTCTACAAGCCAAGAAGTCAGCCACATGATTCACAGTGAAGTTCTTGTATTTGGCTAGTATGAGACCTCTGCTGTTTTTACTGCAGAGGAATATGAAATACACACACACGCACACACACAAACACCGAAACCTGTCTATTTCATGTCTATTTCATCATCCAGCACCACCAGTAGGACTCAAGAATGTAGGTTAGTTTTGCATTCACTTGGCAGCTATTAAGGCTTCTAAAGAGTCAGATTTGTATTTATTTTTCTATTTAAAAAATTAATGTTTAATGTAACAAGCAAACTCATTTAACATTTAAGACTGATCAGTCCATACAGTCATATATGGAAATTAAGCTGCAAAAACAGCCCACACTGAATTGTCTGCTTCCATGATGTTGCAAAAAACACACATCTATAAACTGCCTGTCTAGCCCATAGCTATTTGCACTGAACTTACAAGGATTGTTTCAGTACACTGCTTTTTGAATGAGGCACAATACACAAAAGTCAGTCTGTACAAAGACCATTTGCATATACGCTGATCAGCCATATGACCACCTGCCTAATATTGTGTAATTGACAGCTGTGACTGTGGTGTACTGTGTTCTGACCCGTTTCTATCATAGAGCATTTAGATTTTGTACAACAGGAGCTGTTCTGTGGGATCGGACCGGACATGCTATAACATTCACCCCAAACATGCATCATTGAGTCTTGGGTGCCTATGGCCCTGTCACCAGTTCAGCAGTTGTTTTTTCCTGGATCACTTTTGGTAGGTACTAACAATGCAGACCTGGAACACTCCATAAGACTTGCCGTTTTGAAGAAGCTTTGACTCCGTCGTCTAGCCATCGCAATAAAGCTTTTGTCAAAGTGGCTCAGATCCTTATGCTTGCCTATTTTTCCTACTTCCAGCACATCAACTAGAACTGACATATATCCCACCTTCCAGACAGGTGCCATTGTAATGAAAAAACTAAACAGTCAATGTTATTTACTTCACCTGTCAGTGGTGTTCTTGGTATGTCACTAAAATATCCTGTTTAATTCTAATATATATAAAGAGAATGGAAAGTGATTATTGTAAAATTAATTTGGAGTAATTTTGCCACATAAATCCACACGTCATAATTTGACTTCAGGGAGAAAATAAAATACATGGAACATGTAGGATATGGGATTTTAATCATACAGTGAATGAGTAATTATTTGTCATTGTGAACACACCACAAAGTGCACCACAATGAAATGCAACTGACCCATCCATGTAAGAGCAGTGGGCAACGTCCGGGGAGCAGTGCTTGGGGGCGGTACCTTGACTGTGTATACCTCAGTGATACTTGTGGCGGTCTGGGGTTTAAACCAGCTAACTTCAGTTCACAAAGGCAACTTCCTTATAGTTACACCACCACAAACACACTTTAACATCTTAACAGTATTATATCTTTCAGTATAAGAATGCAGATGTTCCAGTAATATGAATGTGCATCTTTCATGATTCATATAGTGAGTAATAAATGGAACAATTTTCCCCACTCCATTTGAACACGTTTACATAGTGGTTGAAGTGCTATATATGATAAATAGAGAACGATTTGAGAAAACGCTCCAGACGCTGCTCCTAAGGATTAATGCTTCTGATAGAGCCAGTCACCAGTAAATGACTCATGCTAATAAGACAGCTAAACTAGATCATCTGCATCATCCTCTTCTGCCAGTGCTGCTGGCTTCATAAGTACTGCTGCATTTACTAGACACCTGCTATGTGGTCCAGCTGGTGCAGCTATATGTTCTAGTGCCTCTGATTTTGCTGATGACGTACCTGGAACCTTCATTCCAGAGGTTTTGCATAAACCTCAACCTCTTTCAGCCCCAGTCCTGGGTTCAGCTGGGAATGCGTTGGCATGACAACGAAAGTGTGGCACTGGTACTGATAGCCAGCTGCAGCTGCAGTAATGAGAGCAGGGGTCATGTGTATAAAACCGTTTCTGAGTGCTGATCGAAGTTCAGGTTTTCCATTTATCCACTAACAAATACAGTTCATAAATAATTTAATGCTACAGGCAATCCCATGTTGATTTTTTTCCTGTATTTTAAATAAGCAAATATTTCAACCTTTTTTAATACAGCAACTAGAGGTAGGGGTGAATATACTCCAACAAATGACACCCAACAAGTACATGACCGTTTTGTAATAATTTTATTTCATTAAGATCAGTCACTTGGAAAAATTAATAGACCCTTGCATCTATCACTTATTCCATAAGTCCATAAATTCAAAATCAAGTGTTCCAGATATAGTGTAAATACAACTGCAGGTGGAGCCTGTCTTATTTAAACTTGACATCTAGGGTATGGTTTACTCTTTGGTACTGAAGTGTGAGGTGTCCTCATGCTAAGATCTAAAGACCTCTCTAAGGCCTTACAAGAAAAAGGTTGTATGTTCATAGAAATCTGGAAAGGGATTAAAACGTTTTTATAAATTACATTAAATAAATAATTCTGTGTGGGAAATCATCCACAAGTTGTTTAAGAGCAGACCACTTGATGTAAAAAGAAGTATCCAAGACCCCCAGACTTTAATCACAGGATTGGCAGGTATCTCTTGCAGTGTAAAAGTACATATGTCTACAATCAGAAAGAGATTGAAAAAATTTGACCTGCCTGGGAGGCACATTAGGCAAAATGATCTACAAAAAAAACATTAGTTCATGATCACAGTCAAAGAACATAAAGACTGACCCTTTTAAAATAATGTAGATAGGGTTGTTTGGCCATAGTAAAAGTACACGTGTAGTGTAGACTAAAGACCACTTACCAGGAGAAGAAACCTGTACAAAATGTGAAGCATGGTGGTGGAAATTCAACAGGATAATCAGAATCAGGTGTCTCTCTAGTACTAGTGTGTAAGACACATTTAGAATACAAACCGTACTATACAGTACACATACAGAACAATACAGTACATGATATACAATGGAATGTGCAGACTACAATGTACACAATATGCATATATGGTACAATATAATAAACAGTGCAATATACATTAGACAGTGCAATATACTGGATATATACAATATACAGTACATGGGCATATATACATACTTGTGTGTGTGTGTGTGTGTGTGTATATCAGTATACATTATTCAGTGTATACAATATATAGTATACAGTACACAATATATAATAAGCAATAGAATATAAAATGTATAAACAGTACAATTACATTGCAAAATATGCAGTGTATGTTACACATGCAATGTGTTGATTAAATAGGAAGGTGATGGGAACTGTTCAGCTGTTCATGAGGGTGGTGGCCTGGGAGAAGAAACTGCTCCTGTGTCTGGCAGGTGTTGGTGTACAGGGACCTATAGTGTCTGCCTGAGGGGAGGAGTTGAAAGAGGACTTGCCGAGGGTGTGATACATCTGTAATGATTTCTCTGCCCTATTCCTAGTTCTAGTAGAGTACTGTTCTTGTAGGGTGGGTGGGGGGAAACCAATATTTTTTCTCCTTTCCTCACTGTTTGTATGCAGAGAACACTAGCAAAGCCTCCAAGGATCCTCAGAGTTTTTGTGTGTTCGAACTGGCAGCTTTGTAATACCTTAAGGAATTGGACATTTGGCTGCTTAGTATTCTCTTGGCCAAGTGTGTATGGGTGCATCTGTCCAGTACCTGCCCCATTCAAACCACAAGACAATTGCACTTCTTCTGCAAAAAACAATATAAAACATTGTTTAATGGGTTTTGTAAAGCATAAGCCCTGCTTCCTTACTGCCCACTTTAATTTAATAGGGTCGTTGCAGATATCTTGTTCTGGTTATTGATGGTGGTTTACACAAAAGATGCTTAAAAGAGAAGGAGCAGTGTGTCAACTATACGTTTAATTAACGATGAGATACTGCTTCAAATTAGATTTTCAATACTGTGCTTCATAATACTCTTCCAGGCAGAGTTAGTGCTTAAATAACGGAGATTAAAAAAACATCTAGGTTTGAGGAAAATGTCTTAGAATAAGAGGAGATTGAGACAAAAATTTATGAACAAAAAGGTCTTAAATGACAGCGTAACTGTTTCCTTTCCACTCTCAAATCTATCTTGCCTGCAAAACATTTAGACTTGAGCAAAATCCCCTTGTAAAATCTGCCTTCTTAATAGTTATGATGAATGATCTAGTTTGGCATGGTTATATGCACTGCCATATTTTGTGGGCAAGCATATTTAGAATGTAGTTTGGATCCGTTCTAATTATAATTAATTAATGTAAACAGAATTATGATAAAAAGTGACTACAACAATATCCTAGTCATGTATTTTCTTTCTCAAAAAGGTACTTTATAACACCAAAACAAATGGCTTTGCTACTTCTTTCTGTTCTTTCTGTTCTGTACATATTAAATAAATGCAGTAACAGCAACTTATTATACAATGTTGTAGAAGTAGATTATATAGCAAATTAACCACTTTTCTACATTGACCTTAAAGCTAATTTTTCTTAAATATTGAAACTGCTATTCAGTCTTAAAACCGAATATTAGGAAATAGAACATTGTTGGTAATTATTGATATTGAATGATATCAACTGTTATAGTCAAGCATACCAAAAACAAATTCCATGTATGTGGAGAAACTCTGTAAAAGAATAAATCTGATCCTGATTGTGTTTCTGATCTGCAGTGTTGCTATGAATACCAGGAGCCTTCTAGAGCACCTGCTGCTGTGACTGTGAAAGAGCACACAGTACTCACAGGTCTACAGGAAGACCTCAGGTGGCTGATATGATACCTGCAACAGCAGCCTGCTCCGAGTTAGAGAGCTCTCACTCTCACAATGGCTCCTTCAGTGCGCTACGTTTTCATTGTATTACCAACACAAAGCGTATGAGGAACCTCGTTCATCATTTGGCCATGTCAGAGGGCACTAGTGCCCCAGCTGCATCCGTGACAGACTCCGCAGTCGGGGAGGGGCCGGGCTGGATCTGTATCTCTATCTGCAGTTTACCCAGCACGTTAATGAAGAGCAGGCAAACACATCTGTCAGCCGACACTGATTTCTCAGCTCTGTCGCCCTGTGTTTGCATCAACACGACATTGAATAGAGCAGCAATCCATAAGCTTTACGACCACCGTTTGCTCTCGATTGTGCTCAGGACATTAACATTTGCACAATGAGACAGCACTGGGTCTGAAAGGGAAAGGGGAAACAAACACTGTTTTGGGCCCCTCGCAGTAAAGAGATAGTGGGGGAGTGCCATTTAAAAAGCAATCTGCTATAAAGGCCTCCATTGTTTTATGCTTGTTTATTCTTTTGTTGTTACATGATGGTAATTAAGGTGAAACAATTACAGAGAAAGAGGAAAAAAGCATCAGATAGCCACAGAAGAGACGCACGGGGGTAAGAGAGACAGAGAAGGAGATGTTAGGAAAGAGAGAGAATAGAAGCCAAAATAGGAAACAAAGAGAACAAAAAAATCAAAGAAGTAATAAGACTGTGGTAAAAAGTTTGAATGTTTACAACTTCCTTTGAGGTTTTAATTTTAAGACGTGAATGGAATGTCTGTCGTAACATTTTCATGTTATTGATAAGTTTAAGATGAATTCTACCACTTTTTCAATACTTACAGCTGCTGTGATACAAACAACATCATCCTGAATGACGTAAGGTTAAATGAAACTTTCCATTTTCGATTTCTTTACAGTGGCGGTGAAAGGAACCAGGGGGCAGGAGGTCTATAGCACAAATACTGCTGTTTTTTTTTTTAATCCAAAGCCATTAGTAAACTTTTGAGTTATATGTGCTTTTATATGTGTTTATGATGATAGTAAAAAGTTTATTTTGGGGGAACTGTTTGCCTTCACTACATGTCCCCTCTTACTTCCTGTCTGCTGCACTGTATGCTGTTCTGTCCTGCTTTAGCATTGCTTGCTATTTTGTGCTACTGTGTTGTTTTTGTGTTGCACCATGGTCCTGAAGGAACACTGTTTTGTACACTGTGTACTGACAATGAACCTGCTTGACTTCACAGGCATGATTGCAATACATTTTAGGCCAAAACTCAACAAAGAGTCAGTAAATGCTTCAGACCTCTTGTTCTTATTGCCACCACTGAGCAATTCTGACTTGATACATTCCTTTAGAATGGAACATTTCACATTGAACCACTCTGAATTAGTCTGTTTACATCTTAACCATTTAAGGATGCACATCTAAAGATACACTGGTTGAATTTAACTTAATGTGAGACAGATTACTTATTATATAAGACGGCCAAATTAATACAGCATATCTACAGTGAGTTTGTGATGTGGTGCCTGAACACTTGCCCTGGCTGTACTTTCCCTCGTTACTTTCAGGCAAGAGAAAGAATGACCTCATTCTGGCTGCTCACTAAACTGCCACAAATATTCCTCACACATTTCCCTTGTTAAAGATTTATTAGGTGATGAGTCCTAAAAGGACGGAGAATTCAGTCGCCCAAAAAGTAGAAAAATGAGGTGGTGGCTTAAAAAATGATGCTCAATCTGAGGGCCTTCTCAACCTTTTTGCTGTCTCTCTCTATGGGGTGCTGATCTGGCCCACGTCCAAGCCTGTTTTGTATTTCACAGGGTGTGATTTATCGTTTGACTCCACAGGTCGGCCATCTTTATTAAAGTCAACCGTTTGAATAGAGATGAAAGAGCGGACGAAGGGGGGGGGCAGGCACCCAGAGCTTAATGAAATGTTGTCCTGATTAATTCACGCGAAGCCGAGGGACATGGACGACAAAGAGGACTTTGTCTGCCTTAATTAGTGGCTTCCAGTACTGCCATCGCTTTCACGCTTTGCCGTGTTTGGCCCATCTGCTCTGATTAATTGTCAGCAGGCACTTTAAGGGGCCAGCACTGTGAGGCCTTCTCTGATGGAGAGAGACTTGTTAAATCACGAATTGTCTGGAGACGAGAGGATGTGTCACTTTCCATGCCGTTGATAAATGCCTTTAAATTGCCTTAAGCTCCATAACACTTTAGCACTGTTCTGGAATGCCAGTGCAGCTGGTTTTGGTTTTAGGCTACTGTCTGGATAAACAATATACATAATTTACATAAAAACATAATTGTAAGTGTAAAGAATTACATTTCCATTCATGTAACATTCTGTATCAGCTGCTTCTGACTATTTTTCAATTGTTTCAGTGTTAAGGTTCACCATTGTTCTGACCTATACAAAACAGCATCTACACTGCCTGAAAATTAATCATATAATAATGGTTCAAATTATCCAAACACGCTGCTGAAAATTTACATTTATTTTCACTCAGTTTTATTTTTGTGACTTTTATTTCTTAAACTACAATGGCTAGCTACTTAGACACTCCCAGGTAAGGCCCCAAAACCCCAAAAGGTTGTGTGAACTTCAAAACAGACACAGATACTGCAGACACAGATACTGAACAAGAGCAGTGAAAAAAAATTAAAGTGCAATGTTTTAAATGCCTTTTGAATGCCTAATTGAAGAAAATTTGTCATTGTGAACACACCCCATCACACAAAGTGCACCATAATGTACGGTACCTTGCTCAAGGATATCTATATATCAGTACTGCCCAAGAGGCATCAAATGTTACAACAGCTGCAGCTTGCAGAAAGACATGAGAAAATCTGCATTTCACTCTGGATGAATGAAATCTATTCTGTCAATATGTTTGAAATGTGAAGGATCAGTTAGCCAGTGTCGTATGCACTGCTTTAAACAAATAGCAACTGAGGTGAGCAAATTACCTTGGATTGCGTTTTCTTCTAACTTTTCCAACTCAGCTGGCTAATGTGATTAGCGGTGAGACTAATATTTATTATTCTTAGTCTATTTTGCTGTATTTAATATTTATAACATATTTTTGCTTCCTTTGAGTGAAGGGACACATTAACATCTACTACTGCTCATCTAGTAATTTGCAGCTGAACAGTATTGACTCTTGATTGTCACCAAGAGTCAAAGTTTGCCCAAAGAAAAGGCTATCACTGGATCCACACTGTACTGTTAAACTGTACCTATTTAGTAAGAGATGTTCTCCAGGTAATGAGAACATAGATATTGATGTGCAAAATTGACAAACTTGAAATGGCAAAACCGTGAAAATAACAGGACAGCGTAAATGCCACAATGTAGTACTGATTGAAGGTTTAGAATCTGTGTATGTTAAAGCTTTTTATGAGCTGTAAGTGCAAAATAATTCACTAAATTTCACTAAAGAGGCATTTCAAGGCGTGTGTTGCAGGGGGATCTAGAAGCATTCACTTCTCTGCATCTTAAAGGGCAGTGAGTAAATTTCTTTGGCTTGTTGTGACCAGCAGACTCAGGCTGTCCTGTGCATTAGGGCTTGTCTGACATGACAGAGGAGCTTGTGAGCGCAGTTGCGGTTGTTGATGGCAAGACTCCAGGCTTGCTGTATGCCTCCCACTGGGCGGGTGACATTTACTCTGACTGATCTGGCGGCCTCGTAGCCTGTCATCCTGCTTCCCTCAACCCGCCCCGTTGCTCCTGGACCTCTTCAAACGCTGACATCAAAGCATTCAGGGCTAAGAGGCCAACAGCTACTTGCATCCCTGGTACCAGAGTAGTCATGTGAGTGCTGCACATGATAATGTATTAGGCTAGTGATCAGCGCTACTGGGGCATAAAACATTGGGTCGATAACTTTGATTTCTTGATGATTATGATGCTGTACGTCTTCAAACCTGCCTAAGAGGGATGGGTCAGTGGATTTTTTCTTTAATAAATTAAATCACTTTTTTAGAAAATGCTTTTCTGAGCATATTAATCATATTTTGTTGGGGGGAAAGTTGTATACCCTTTTCCTTAGAAGCTAGTATTGCCCCATTTAGTAGAAGTAACTTCTTCTTGTAGACATTTTGCATAAATGCCCACCATTATCTGACATCAGCTTGCTAAAAGCTTTGACCAATCTTCTATGCAAAAATATTTCAGTTGAGTTCAATTTGTATAAAGGTTTTCTTGCATGTACTGCCCTTTTCAAATCCCAAAGAACATGTCAATGGGACTTAAAACCCCCTCTTTCTTCTTTTGAGCCATTCAAGCATTGTTTTGCCAGTGTGTTTAGGGTCATCATCTTGTTGAAAAGTCCACCTGTGGTTCAGCTTTGTCTAAATCTTCTTTGATGAACTATAGTCTTGCTCTAATGTTCTGTTTGGAAAGTAAAGGCTTTTTTCCTGACATTTCACCCATGTAAATGTATCCAATGTATTTCTGTACACTTATTCAAATTCACATTAATAGTTGCAAAAGTTGCCCCTCAATCCCACAATGACATTTTGGGCTTCTTGATGACTTTTCACATCAAACAGTCTGCTCTCGAGCTGAATTTAATTGGCCAAGAAGTTTTGATAGCATTAGCTCCCTTGAAAAACTTCTTGTAATGGTGCCAGTTTGTAGTGTGTTGTGGGCATTGCGATGCTCTGTCCTCACCAGCTTTGCAACACCAACAACTTTTAAATAGAATATTTTTCTCAATAAAAAAAATATATTGTTTGAAGTTCCTTTTATCATTTCTGCAAATAACCGTATATGTAATGTCATAATGTGAAGTCCACCGGACGTTATTGAGAATTAAATCCCTTCAGGGTAAAACAAAACTCCTTCACTGTGCGTTAGGGCCAAAAAGGCTACACAATATGGACAAAATATTAGTAATGCAGTTATACAGAGTCTATCAAAAAAGGTGAAATGTCTGTTCCAAAATGTTGGGGGGGGGGCAGTTTTCATGGAACATACTTATAATTTCACATGACTGCACCTTATATCTGATCTATGGTCACCAACCCTCAGCTTGGAAATTCCTGCAGATTTAGTTCCAATCTGTGTTTGACATGCTGCCCTGATTTTACCCAGTAGTAGAGTAAATTATGCATCTTATCCAACCAGTCAAGGACAAGACATACTAACTGCTGTGGTTACTGATTGATACTGACTGTGTCGTTGTGTTTGTGCTCTCATGTACAGGTTCTGGCCGAGGAGGAAAAGGGCTCCACAGAAGGTCTGGAGGATGAAGACTGGGAGAGGGCTCTCTCTGTGGAGCGGTTTGGGGACATCATTACCGAGTCAGGCACCAATGGTGCAGACAAAATGGGCCGCAGCTACAATGAAAAAGACTTTGAATGTGAGTGTAACATTCTCAGGCAACATCTTTCCAAGAACTTCCTGGCGACCCAAATTGGAAGTGGTTTAGAAAATGGATGGATGGATGGATGGATGGACGATGTGAAATGCTTAGTTATTCAAAAACTTGCTGAGCAAGAATTGTTCACAGGGGTTGTGATCAGAACCAGATATCTGAGTTTGAATGCCTCTAAAATATCTGATTCCTGAATATCTAAATCTGATTCCTGGGAATATATGTAATAAATGATTTAGGGTTTTGACTTTTTAACACCACTTCTCGGTGGAGGGGTACATGCAGGGCCTTGTGAGGCAGAGTGAACTATAAAGGAAAACACTTATCCATCCATAATCTGAGTAGCTTATCCTAACCAGGGTCATAGGGGGTGATTGAGCCTATCCAAGTGCTCATAAGTTCATCTGATGTGCGTGTCTTTGGATAAAACTCAGACACATGACACAGGTAAGTTTGTAACATTGCTAATAAATGGCTGCATTTGCACTGTGGATATTGTTATCCTGTCACTAGTAATGTTCATCAGAGCCTGTAACTTTTTTTTACAGTTCAACATTTAATATGAAATCACATTTCGTTGTGGTGCTTGAGTGTGTTCACAATGACAAATAGTCACTTTCACTATGGATGACTTTACATCTCAGCGATCAAATTTGGAAAAATTGGTGGAATTCCTTTTTTAAATGAGTGTGTGTGTGTGTGTGTGTGTGGCATAAGGAAAATTGTGAGGAACTCCTCCTGTCAGGCTGCTTTCACAGTCAAATAGGATTGGACTTTGCTTGTTCAGCTTGCTTAGAAACTTGCAAATGACCATCCCTTGTTTTTCATGGTCAGCATCTGTCAAAGAGATGGAGCTCTCTCGTGCACCTTTCTGGCACTTTGCCTCCGCAGTCATAGCATTTTAAACCTTTTATCAGGCATCCCCTTTTCTTCCCTTAACTATTAAATGCAAGCTGTTCGTGTTTCCATGCGTAGAGAAAGAAACAAAAACTGTAGCACACAGTTCTCTTTGCTGTGTAATGTCGCTGCAATGCCCTATCAGCATTTGATGCCTGAGCACAATCACTTTGATAGCTGAAACATTAAGCTTCAAGCATCAAAGGCAAAGAAGTGAGGAGGATAGAACAGTCTCCATATGGTGTGTGACTGTGACTGCAGAACATTCATTTTGTTGGTTGCTAATGCAAACTGCATAATAACCATTCCCTATAAGCTGCATCTATATAGAATGTGTTACAATCCTTTTCAAATTTTAGCTAAATTTGTCATTACTGTCCAGCTTGTGTGTACTTTTACTGTTGAACTACAGCGCTTGTTTTTTGAAAAGAGGTCTTTGGCTAAGTGACTTGCCCGGAGAGCAAACACGGGGCTTATCAGCTATGATTAACACTAAGATCCTTTGGGCCATAGTTTGTTTGGGCTATTGCTTTAATCCTACCATTGCAACATGTAAGACAAGAGGACAATGAAAGTCTTTAAAATGACCTAGAGAAATCTGTGTACTTTTTCCTCTTTTTCCAGTATCTTTCTAAGGAATATAGAGTTATTGTGTCTTTGCAGTCAGAATTCCATTGGATTAATTTAATTTTGCCTGTATGTTATTGTGACAGCCCAGTGATGATCATAGACCATTTTATTTTTTGGTCAATATAGTGTTTACATAATTAGACTTGGCATGATTGTAGCCCCACATGGCTGATCAGGAATAAGAGGATTGTATCTTAGGTAGGCGTGTTGCTTTGTACTGTTGCCCCCTAAAGTAGGGTAGGCACAAAACATTTGGGCAATTGGTTAACAACAGTTTTGCCATAAATTATGGCACACGACACTAGATCTTTTCGACCCATTTGCCATTAATGAATAATGTCAATGCATAAATGTAGTGCTTCAGTAGCCATTGTCTTTTGACATACATGTTTGTACTTCACAAAAATTGGCACATTGCATCTCTTCCACACATGTCAAATTTTATGAAATTTCATCTATAGAAGCTGCTGGAGCTGACACCTTTCAATGTTTTAATGACTGCTTAAACTAAACATGTATGCTGTATCCATATCACTGTAATAGGGTGTGTCTAGCTTATCAAAGAACTTTGCAGAGCTTTGCCAATTTGGTAAACTATAGTCACATGTTGACAGACTAGCAAACGTCACCTGACTGAGAGGTCCTTAATGCACCACATGTCCAAAAGTTGACACCTGCTCATCTAAGTGTATTATAGGCAGTGTCCCCCCTTTGTTGCAGTAACGGACCCTACTCTTCTGAGAAGGCCTTACACTAGATTTTGTACCATTGCTGTGAGGATTTTATTGCATTGAGCCTCAACAGCATTAAGTCAGATACTGACGTTGGATGGTTAGTGCTGGATAAAACGAAATCCTCTCCAGCTGGAGCTCCATCACTCCAGCAGTGGATGCACTATTAAGGTATTTACTAATTAGAGTTTTTCAGTACAAAGTGTACAGTGTTTCAAAACAACTTCAGTTCCCAACCCCTGTTATTTAGTATATTGGATAAGCAGGTGTTGAATTCAGCCCACCTGATTTAGTTTAGCCTGTGTTCTAGTATAAATCATTTTAGTGACTTAAAACCTTGATCACTCTCCCTCATTCATTAATGAAATATGACCAAACCAAATCCTTAATTAAGCTTGATTCCCTCCTAGCTGACACTGGGTTTGATGTTGTTAAGCCTAAGTGCGGGTGCTCCAGAGAGCCCTATTCTACCATCAGTTCTTTTCTATGGAGGTTGTGCTGGGTGTTTGACATTGAACACTTGTATTAGCAATTGGTGGACCTTCAAGCTAGTGTAGGTGATTCTGAAGAAATCAGTGGGAAAAAAATGACTTCAGACCTCTCACCAAGCCATTTTTTCAAAACACATGAACACACTGCCTCGAATCAAAGTAAAAGTATATTAAATACATTTTTTAAATGATTAATTATTAAATCAATAAAAAATGATACTTGGTGCTACTGTACTGATATGATATTGTTCCAAAAACTATTGAAATACTAAACATCGTTTTTTGTCTCAAACAAAAAACTTTTGTCTTGTGTTTTTGTAGACCTGATTGTGTAGATCAGTGTTGTATTGTCATTGTTCTTAATGTTATTTCCATTTTTGCCAGACCACCGGCATACGTTCCACCACACCCACCACCCCCTCTCCACCCACCTTCCCCCGCAACGTGTCAGGAAGAGAGTGCTTAGCATGGACCGCAGGCGTAAGAAGAAACGCAAGAAAAAGAAAACATCCATGCCTCCCTCTGAGGTCACGCCCACCATCCATGAGGTAGATGAAGAGGAGGTGGAGTCTGAGCCTGAAGGACAATGCCAAGCAACCACACCCATTGAGACCACTGAGCAGCTAATGCAGGTATTTAAATGTGACAGCTGATATATTGTGATGAAAGGCACTTTTCACCAGAAAATGGATGTAAAGCAGAGTGCTGTAGTTCTTCCAAGGCTTCCAGCAGTGACAGTGGTTTCTATTCACCATTCTTATCAATATTAACCTAAAAAATCTTTTGCAAGAAGGAATTTGAGAATTTAGTCTTGCCAGTGTAAACTCTCAACCTAAGGGACCTTTTTTAACACATTCATTCATAAGAACTGTGTAATGATACAGGATTCAATTTGATTCACAATTCTGGCTTTATGATTCAGTTCCATATTCTTAGGGTATGTTCAATGTAATTTAATGAAGAAAAATATTTGTAATAGTGATGCAACATATATGACCTAATATTAGAAAAATATCATTACTAAAATAGTTTAAAAGCCATTGGAACAACCACTTTTATGAAATCTCTCACTTCTTTAAAGATACAAACCTTTATCTGTCAAACTAAATGCTATTTCGTTATGCAACAGAATGCAGCTCTGCACACCTTTGGACTGTTTCTGAGACTCACTAATTCCCATGCTTTCATCTGTGTTTATTCCTGAGAAAAACATGAGTGCATTCTTGTCTACTGCTCATTATTCACACAATAAAACAGCACTGCTTCCTGAGCAGGATGCATACTTCTATACTTCTATACTGGGCAGTGGTGGCCTAGTGGTTAGGACACTGTGCTGGGGACCTGAAGGTTGCGGGTTCCAGTCCTGGCTCAGGCACTACTGAGGTACCCTTGAGCAAGGTACCGTCCCACTACTCTGCTCCACGTCTTGGAAGTCGCTTTGGATAAAAGCGTCAGCCAAATGAATAAATGTAAATGTATACTTACCATTTTCTACTTATTTAAAAATAGCTGTTAAACTATTCATTCATATTCTAAACTGCTTCTTCCATGTCTGGTTGCAGGGAGGCAGGGTATACCAGGCAAGACGCCAACCCATTGCAGTGACTGTTAATCAATGAATCTATGCAGATGAAGAAAAATTATTAAACCAATATTTTTTATAGCATATTTAAACAATGAAAAATGGAAATGTTCTATACTTGTAGCCCTAGGCTCCGATTATGTTGTTGCACAACTTATTATTGACATTAAAGCTGTGGGCTTAAGTTATCTGTCTAATTTAGAAACCCTGCTTTGTGAAATACCTCCCTGAGGGCAAGAGTAGTACTGTATTGGGTTATTGTCTGGTCTTAGTCGTTTGCCAGTCTTCAAACCATGCAGTTTCAATAGATGGCAAAGTTACCAAAATGACCATTCTCCACTAAGCACATTCACATCTACATGGTGTACATTGTCACTCTTTGCACAACAAATGTCACAATACCTTAATAAGTACACACAACAAAAATTTATAATTTCATTTAGAAAACCAGTAACAAGTTTCCTAATCTGAGATGCTTTATAAATGACAATAAATATTTGTAAGTAAGTAAGTAAAGTTTATTTATAAAGCGCCTTTTACAGACACAGGTCACAAGGCGCTTTACCACAGTAAAATACATAAAATTACAATAATAAAATACAATAACGCTAATGAAATAGGAATAAAAATAAGAAGAAAGAGATTAGGAAAAATAACACAGCTATTGCAAGGACATAACTACCCGTAAAGCCTCTGTTCATGATACAACTTCTATAAACTGTCTGATTGCAATCAGAAATGTGAAAATTCCCAAAAGCATCATGGTTGGGGTTTTATTAGGACAAATTAGAACAAAAACGGTGTGAGAGATGAGTGCTTCACAGCAAAACGATGGCCTGCGGAAGATACACATCTGCTGAGTGGTGTGTGTGTGTGTGTGTCTATGTGAATGATGGGTGAGGCTGCTGAAAGTGTGCAGGCGGGGGTGTCATATGACAGATATAGATCTGCTGACAGTACGTTGGACTGTTGCTTGTCTTAGAAGAGCGAGAGTGAGAACTTGTCAATACCGTAAGGTGAAGGAGACGCCTTATTGGATCTGAGGTGGTGAGAGGGTAACGTATGTTGTGTTCTCTCAGTTTAGCTTGGGGAGTGAAGAAGAGCTGGTTCCTCCCCTTCCTCTTACCAGTTTCCATGTGGAGAGTGAAAGACCGCCCAGCCCAGAGCAGCCCATCACCAGGGCTGCAAGAGCACAGGAGGAGGAGCCACATGACAAGCAGGAAGAGGAAGAGGAAGAGGAAGAAGAGTTGTCAAATAGGTAGACTGAGCCACACAACAACCAACCACCACTTGGTTGCCTTAAAAAATGCACAGAAATTACAGAAAGAAACCATTGAACATTAGCTCATTAGTTAAACTCGTTGTTCACTGGCTACTTGATGTGACTCCCATGCAGAAATGTATAACCATGTGTACAAACCAACTGTAGACATATCCATAAGCTCATGTTGACATGCTAGATTCCTCTTTTCCGTCATGTGACCTTTTTTCAGTTAAGGTAAAGTGTTAAAATATAGTAAATATATTCAGATACTATAATGCACATGGACAAAACACAGCCTAACACAAGAGCTTACAGCTAAACCAAATAAATAAGACCTCTCACTGGACTGTCGGTTTTGAATCACTGGATAAGAACCCAAAAAAACCTAAAAGTAAAAGATGTCAGAATTGGATTTATTGGCCAAAAGAAATTTTCTTGGCTTATGGCGTCCCTCTAGTTCTTAGTATGTGGACAATGCACATGAATGATACCAGCAGTAATATACAATACTCACAATACATAATAGAAAATGTACAGTACAATACACAATGTACAATAGGTTATACAATATACAATGGACAGTACCCCATTTACAGTTTCCAATGCAGAAATATCCAGGAGACCAGCAATGTGCAGATTAAGTACGAAGGCCATGGGAACTGTACTGCTGTTTGAGAGTAATGGCCTGAGGAAAGAAACTGCTCTTGTGTCTGGCATTTGTCTTGACGTTCAGCGTCCTGTAGGATGCCGAAGGTGAGGAGCTGAAAAAGCAGTTTCAGATTTAAGGATGGAAGAAAGCTTTCTGTGAACAAGATGGAGGATATAAGTATCTAAAGTAACTAAAGAAACTGAACATGCTTACATTGGTGAACAACGAAACTGAAAAAGAATAGTTTATGCTGCTTCATGATACAAGATATTTGGTAGATTCTATTTTATCAATAAGGCATGCTGATTGTTGCATAATTACCTGATTAAAATTATAAAGTTATCACAGTATGTTTGCATTGTTGTTAGGCTTTACAGTTATTTATGTATTTTTGCTTAAATATAATTTGATTTTTACACAAATCCTAAAAGCAGCTATAGAGTTATACAAATGAGACAAATCATTATACTTGGTCATTTATTTATTGAGAAAATGTCTAGTAGAACATTATCTGTTAATACTATATTATCTGTGAATGGTAATAGAAAGAAAACTTTTGCTGTAGTACCTGGTGTGGCTCCCTTACACAGTAATAACTGTAACTAAACATTTCTGTTGATCAGTCCTGCACATTGGCTTAAAGTAATTTTACCCCAGTCCTTTATGCACAGCAGTTTTAACTCTGTGATGTTGGTGGGTTTACTCACATAAACTGCTAATTTCAGGTCCTTGCACAACATTACTATTGGTTTAAGGTCAGGACTTTGACTTGGCCATTCTGAAACATTAATTTTATTCTCTAAACATTTTGTGGCAAAACTTGGTTTAATTGTTTAATGCCATCACCACCATGTTTCACAGATAACGTTCTTGTGCTGGAAAGCAGGGTTTTTATTTATCCAAAACTGCTAAAAACGTTCTGTTTTGGTCTCATCTCACCAAGGATTTCTGTAAAAGCTTTCTGTCTTGTCCGTGTGATTTTTAGCAAACTGTAGATAGGCAGAAATGTTCTTTTTGAAAAGCAGTGGTTTTGCCTTGCAACCCTGCCATTCACACCATGGTGTTTTTCTTATGGTTCACTCGGAAACATTAACATTACCCCATGTGAAAGAGGCCTTAAGTTGCTTAGAAATTACCCTGGGTTCCTTTTTGATCTTAAAGACTTATTACACACCTTGCTGTTGGAGTGATATTTGCTGCTCAGTCACTCCTGAGGAGGGTAACAATGATCTTGAAATTCCTTAATTTGAACACAGTTTGTCTATGGATCGGTGGAAGTCCAAACTCTTAAGAGATGGGTTTGTAACCGTTTCCAGCCTGATGAACATCTACTCTTTTTCTGAGATCCTTAGAAATCTTCTTTTTTTTGTGCCATGATACACTTCTACAAACATTTGATTTAAAGATCAGAAAATGTGTTTTCTTTTTTTAATAAAACAGGGCACCTACTCCTGCATGAAAACACCTGTAATTTCACCTTCAAATGATCTGCTAATCATAGGGGTTCACATAGATATGTAATTCTGGAGCATTTTCCTCAGTACAACTTTGCAAACTTTTAAGCCTAGCTGTATATAAACTGTGTGTATATTCAGCAGAATGATTGAGCCAAATAAATGTTAATAAAAAAGCAGAAATTTAAAGGAATATATCCATGATGAGGCTCCTGGTTTTATCTCTGACTTTTTGCTCTTACACCTATTAAGACATCTTATTTGACCTTATGCTACTTCTATATACAGTTACTATTTATAGCCATCTAGGAAGCAAGATAGCTAATTAACAAGTTTGTAAACTTGTGCAGTGTAATAATTATGTACAGTAACCTAAAAGGCAATTAGGTAGTCAGTTATTTATACCAGAAATAACTGTCAACTAAACTTCCATGATCTTCACAGTGTGAGGAGTCTAGGCACTGATGGTAGGTTCATTTTCACAGTTTAAATCACCTCAAAGACTTGATTTTGAGCTCTACACTAAGACAGTACATTGCATCTGTGACAATTAAACCATCACTGTGCACTCGGTCATCCATCAGGTCATTCTTTATTCAGTTATGATAAGTAAAAAGTTCTTACATTCATAAAAGTACAATTTCTTTGTAATCACTTTTCCTAGTTATCTATTAACAAGTCGGAATTCATAAGAAATAATGCCTCACTTTTCTGCCTCTACATTCTGTTAGAATATGTGCTTAGATCATTTGATGTTAATTATGCAATATATGTGATAGACACCACCTATAATAATATACTATGGTTATGCAGACATTAAACCTCTGCATTGGTCCAACAAAAAACACTGTTCTGGGGAAGCAGTAACATAGTGAAACACTATACAAAGGCATGATACGACATACCATAAAGTTGCATGACAATAGCCAATGGCTTTGCTGAGACAGACTGTACCCTGTCAATAATGTTATGCTCTAGCTCCCTCTGCTGGATCTGCTTCAAATTTGAGAGAAGCTTTCTTCAAATGGGAATTTATTACAGTAAATGAGAATTTAGCACACTTGAAGCATACAGCTCCCCTTCAATAAAAGTATTACGAATAGGCCACCTGGTTACATGTAATACATGCGTGCTCCAGGCATTATGAAGAGTTGGATGGCAGATGAATACATTGTAGCATGTAATGGCCTAGCATTCTGTGTGAGCCATATATGTATTCTGCAGGTTTAGCCCATCTCCAGAGCCAGCCAGTATGACCACCCGGGGGTGGTTCCGCAGGAAGCCTGTACACCGCTTGACTGGAGCTCAGCGCACCAGCTATGACCTAAGGGAACGCATCTGCATCGGCAGCATGACTGCCATGGAAACTGCAGTGTACCAGAAAGTGCCCACAGATGAAGCAGAAGCCCAAATGCTGGCCACCGTTGACCTGGATGACATGAAGAGTAAGAGAAGCTCTTGTCCCTAATGAAACAAAATTCCAGTCAAGAAGTTTTGCAAGTAACATTTGTTTGTAATACTAGAAAAAAAGAGAGTTACTCTAAAATACAAATTAAACTAAATAAAATACCCTCCACGCTCTTTTCTTCTTTCTCTCTCTGTCTCACAGCTTTTTTGATACTGGAATGATTATTAGAACAGATGACTTGCATGCTGTTTTGAGTGTTTAATCTTGTTTTTCATAATCTGTTTCAGTGTACTGTGTCTGAGATCGCTGTGTGAGCCAAATCAGAGCAATAGGCCTGTGTTTTAGTCGGGATGCCCTCCAACTAATGGCATTGCCATATCTTATTTATGGTCATGTCAGCTGTTTCTCTTTCATAGCCAAAGCTTCATACTGGAAATGATCTCAGGCCAAATGTAAATATCTAGGATCTGGACGGCTAATCTGTTTTTGTCTCTGTGTGATCAGCTATGTTATTTAGCATTGTGAAACATTCAGTTATTCATCCTATTTCTCCATATCTTCATCAATATGTTTAGTTGAGGCATTATCATTATTATCATATATATTTTTTTATCTAAATATCTTTTTAAAGCTTTTGAGGGCATTCATTTTGTGCTGTTTGTGTTTCTTGCCTTGCTCTGTAATGAACTGTGAGGTCTGCTTTGGCAGCTCTCTGGTGGGCTGTTTTGAAGGTGCCTGCTGTGTGCATGTCCATAATCATAAATGTGTTTTTGCAGAGGGGGAGGCCAGCAGTAGAGCAACAGTGGGCCAGTGTTAGGCCAGTCTTACTCGTAGTCCATTATGAACTGTAGTAAACAAGTCTGGAGATGTAGAAATGTGGTCGGATCACTGGGACTGGGACACGCACCAGTGAGCCTTCTGTTATTTTTCCAGCAATTATCTTTAATAAAATCAGCTCAGTTGAGTATAAAGCATGAGAAAACAAACCCCAGATTACTCCTCCTGCTTGGCATGAGGGTGCAGTCACTAACCGCTCATCAGTTTTCTTTAAGCTTTAGGAGGATACTGCAGTTTGAGACTTAGAAGTACGAAATGCCAAAAGTAGTTGTTATGGGTTTGGTTTGAGCTTTAGGGTAATCGCCCTGAAGCCACTAATCATGAAACCCATTACCTTCCCCTTTTTTGTTTTATGTTTCCCAAAGGGCAAAGCTCCTTGTAGCATATGATGGTTTTGGGTGTTTGATCAAACAAGGTTGTTTGTACCTCTTTATCTCTCAGCTATTATACTGTAAGAAATGTGTGGTAACTTTAAAAGCCATTAGAGCAGTTGAACCCCCCTTTCAGAATTACCGCAGTCAGTGTGTATAATTTAATCTCAGTTTGAGTTTATAACCTTTTAGTGCCTCTTTATTATAAACTTAAATACTTTAACCATCAGTGCTTAATGCATGCAGTCTGGATAATGCAAATTATTACATTTTCAAGTAGTTCCATGGTAAATAAACATGTTTTTTATTTTGAAATTGTAAAAACTGGAAGAGTGCAAAATCAATATTTGAAAGTGTGCAGTTCTCAAATAGTAAAAGCTGCCATTTAATTATAGCCTATATGTTTTAAATGGAAATTCAACCTAATAGCATGTCCAACAATGTGACAGTGACCAATCAGAAGCAATTAAATACCCACATGATCCATTCACATCAACATAGCCACAACTAGCAGTCTGTCTGGCACACCAAACACAGGTTTTTTAAACCACAATAAAAGTCAAGCTTTGGCCAGAAACCCAGTCCTGGAGGTTATTTCACAAAGTAGCTTCTCAGTTTCACAAAGCAGGCATTCCTAATGGGCAATCCTCAACTGTGGGCTTACATTATCAAGCTAACGTATAAATATTGCTTTGTTTAATACTCTCCTAGGTCACAATTTATAGAAAATAACTGCATTTTAAATTACACTCAAACATTTGCAAGTACAAATGTTCACCAATCATCCCACATCATCTCATGTTGTAAAAAAACGAAATGTTTGTACTAATAGTAATGTTGATGGCAAATGTGTGTGTGCTGTTTGACAAACTGCACTCTAGTATGGTCAGTGAATCTCTGCCCTATTTCCCTATATGAATGAGAGGGAAAGAGAGAGGGAGAGTGAGAGAGAGTACATTTCTAGCTAAGAGAGTTGTGCATTGGGTCCTCGGGCTGTAATTAACATAGTCACTCTGATCGATTATTCTTCCCAGCACCCCAGCCTGTGGCTCTTCCTGCTTTCATAAAGTAGGAATCATTGACTACAGCACTGCTGTGAACTACAGATTTGGACCTGGAACAAGCCATTGAATTTTAGTTATGCACCAACAGGGAGGCCTGTCAACAACCTACACTCTTTTTGTCTTTCCTGTGCTAATGATTTCATATGGAATGTTTTCACCCCCTGTCTACTTATAGGTTATACCTAGATGTGGTACCATTTCAGATCTGTGAACACTTGTTAAGGTGTGACAAAGCTCACAAACCCTTTT
The DNA here is from genome assembly GCA_037974385.1 of Arnoldichthys spilopterus. NCBI lineage: Eukaryota > Metazoa > Chordata > Actinopteri > Characiformes > Lepidarchidae > Arnoldichthys > Arnoldichthys spilopterus. The sequence continues at coordinate 19,392,005 of JBBPDA010000003.1, read as the reverse complement.
AGTGCAGACATTTTCAGTAGCCAAGTATTTATGGTAGGTACAGCATTAATTACATATAGTGTCATAGTTGTTATCAAATAATTCTTAGTAGTTACTGAATAATAAACAGTGATTTATGGTTCTGGTTTCAACATTTAGAAATTTTATAATTAGTGCATCATGCCAATATCAGTGTCTTAACAGTGACATTGGAAATGTCTTGGTGCATTATATTGATGTAGTAAGTGTTAATGACGCAAGTGTGTACATATGCCATTGGCTCCAGACTGTCTAATGGCACGACCGGTGTGGTGAGTGAGACAGCGCATCTCAGGTATCAGTGTCAGAGATGCGAGCATGGAGAGCACTAGAAGCAATCATGGTTGCCATGGCAACCTGCGATGTAGACACAGCACACTCCGGTTGTGTGGCTACATGTTGTGCGTCTGGACGTCGTCTGACTAAGTGTGATGTAGGAGCTGACGCCTCCGCCTCCCCAATACTCAGCTGGCACAGCCTGCACCGTGTGCATTCGTCATAAAACTGACAACCTGGCTTCATAAACCTCCCACTGCTGCAGCTGCTTCTGCTTCGGACAGTATTGCTTCGGCGTTTCGACTGGAAGGTACATGGGCACAGTGGACAGCGCTTGGGGCCTGTGATTCACAGCAGTGAGAGCTTTGATGCAGCTGGGTGAAAGCAGGGCTGGGGTGCATCCACAAGAACCAGCAGCTGAACAATCAATCAGCAACGTAATGGAAACTAGGCAGGGGAGCCAATAGGCTGGGTCGGAGAGGCGAAAAAAGTAGATAGTTGTTGCACCGTATTCACAGAACCGCCAGGCATGTCCAGCATCCCTGCTGCTTGCTTTTGTGTGGAAGAAACAACAACACTTACCCCAGAGAGCCAAGTGCACAAGTCAGGAAGCCTTTGACAACATCTGTCCTGCACATCTGAGAGCAGGCCAGGTGGATCTGACAGAATCAAATGTATGTGGAACAACTCTGGAATGCCAGCTTGGAGAAACTTGTTGTGAAGAGTTCTTCTACAGTGTGTTTTTTACTTATTTTTCTGCTCTTGCTGGGCTTATTTCTTGTGTGAAAGCCCCATCTCCGTGCTAAATGTAGGATATGCTTGGTGTTGTCAAGCTCCCACTGGAATTGGGGAACCCCACCCACCGGATGCAGAGGATCTAAGAGGCTTAGACTTGCATTGCTACTGTTGGAGCCAGCATGCTAAGGGTGACCAGCTCATCTGCTACCATCAACTGACTACAGATTTGTAGAAATTCCCTTACAAACATCTTTAAATTTCTGGAGGCCCAGAGCACTGTGCTGCTCAAACGTTAATAGGCTGTAAGCAGTGGTGTACAAGAAAAGCACATTCTGGATGATCAGGGCACCCCCCCAGACCAGGGCTGGGTGGTGGCATCAGGCGTGGAGATGACAGACGTGGGGCAGGAGCATGTGGGTTCAATTGCAAACAGCCGAGAACACCAGGAAGAAATGGATGCCGGGAAAACGCATAGGGAGGAAGAGTATCCTTCAGGAGTCTTCCCTGTGGAAGGGTTTGAGGACTTTGATGAGTTTGTGCTGGATTTTGATGACTATGATCTTCTGGAGTCCATCCACAGCCACCTGGCCTCCCCCATTGAACCCATCCGTGAGTATAGCATTAACTGCAGAACTTGTAACGAGAGAATGAAGGCCTAGCACTGCGGGTTCACATCAGTGTTGTTTACCCTAGCTCAAGGTTGTCTGCGATAGCTCAGGCAGTTTTTACTCATTCACATGTCATAATCTAACATTCCTAGACCATTTTAATGCATTTATAAAGTGGAAAAGCAGCAAAGGCACTGTTCTGCACTTTCTATTACGGTCTTGACAGAATCCAATACCTTTTTCCGTTCTGATGACTGTGGTTACAGCGCTGTGAAAGGACCCACCAACCTTTAGAGACCTAACCGACATTGGAAATTGATCAGTGGGAATTTTGAACTGAGCTGTTTCATCGATCCTGTTGGGGAAACACAAACTAATTAATGTGAAGCCTAGCCTTTACACAAGGCTTGGTGATATTACAATCGAAGCAGTCCAGGACCCGTGGTGATGTGGCATTGGCATGGTGGGCAAAGCCATTGATCGGGCACCTCATCCCATTCACACACAGACCACGTTAATATACACACAAACACACACCCCTAGGCCCATCCACTTCAGGCTTCAGCTCACTGAGGCATGAACACATCCCATTGAGTGACGCTGATATATCTCACCATTTGCATTTGCATACTTGTACAAGTTAAGAAGCTCGATAGTATGCTCAATAATAACAAGTGCTTAAAAAGTGTATGTAATTTAATAATTCATACAATCCCCATTTCCAGGAAAGTTGGGGTATTTTGTAAAATGCTATTAAAACATAAATCTGCATTTTTTCTACCTTTATTTAATTGACAAAAGTACAATGTCATGTTTTTTAAAGTTTTGACTAACCAACTTGATTGCATTTTGTAAACATAAACACATTTTGAATTTGATGCCTGCAACAAAAAGTTGAGCAAAATAACTGCAAAATGTATAATATTCCAAAAAATCAATTTACACCATTTTGAAATGTTCCACAATAAGCAGATGAACAGGTGAGAAGATCATGATTGGGTATAAAAGAGCATCCACCAAAGGCTCATTCTTTGTAAGCAAAGATGGGTATTGGCTCACCACTTTGTGCCAATCAAGAGATTTGTCAATCAGTTCAAAATCAGTTCTTTCACATATTTTGAAGAGATCCCAGGAACCTGGAGAAATCTCAAATCACAGTGGGCAAGGCAAGGAATAATTGTTCAATGTGTGTGACATTTGAGCTCTCAGGAAATGTTGCATGAGAAATGTTCATGCTACTGTAACACATGTAGCCACATCTTGAGCACCTCATGAAACCGTTGTCACTGAACACAATCTGAAACTGATTAACCAAAGAGAAAGCCAAAACCAAACACTGCCAAATTCTCTTAGCACAAGTTCATCACAGATGATCCAAAAGATAGTGGATATGTATACTGTTGTCAGATGAGTCCATGTTTTATCTTGGGAGTTCTGCATGCCATTAAATGGACCATTCAGTCTTTCAGTATTTAGCAAAAGGCACAAAAGCCAATATCTTTTATAGTATAGGGTGCACTAGTGTCCATGGTATGGGTAACTTGCATATATGTGAAGGTAGCACTGACATGGAGGCCAACATTAGAATTTTTGAGAGACACATGGTGCAATGAAAGTGACATCTTTTTCTGGAAAGTCCATGGGTATTTCAGCAAGACATAGCAGGCCAAATTGATACAACAGCCTGGCTTGTGTAGACACAGAGCGCATGTGCACGATTGGCCTGGCCAGCAGTCCAGATCTGTCACCTGTTGTCTACATCATGAAGATGAGATTTATGCAGTGGCGACCATAGAACACTGTATTATTTACAGTTGCAAAATCTTCTATAGCAAGTAAATGATTCTAAAGTGTAATTTAAAGGAAAGATTGCATAACACCATAGTAAACTTGCTTAAACTTTTTTTTAAAAGTGTGACACAGGCATCAAATACTAAATGTATTTATATTTTTCCAAATACATTGAAGTTGATCAGTAAAAACATTAAAAGGTCTTTGTACTTTTGTCAGTTACATTTTCAAAATCATTAACACATCCCAGTTTTAAGTTTTTATTATACTTTACAAATATCTCAAATTTTGTATATTTTAACAGTACATTTTGCCTGCGTTTTTTTATCTGTCTTATATAGCTCAAAATGAATTCAGCAGGCTGAATAAAGTCATATTATGAAAAAGCTAGCCAGGACAAAGTTTTGTGTCTTTGCAAACAATAATGGCATCCGTGAGTGTGGTATGTTTTTGCCTTGCCGTCTAGACTGTGTTAATCAGGGCATGGCCCCTGAGGCTTCTACCTCTCAGCACTTATTCAGTGGTCAAGGTCCTCTGCTCTCTTTCAGGGGCACCTCTGTTTGCGCTACAGCCACCCTGTTTGGAGCATTACCCTGTCTGTGTTTCCTCTCTGTCTCTTTGTGACAATCAACAGAAAGCCTCTTTTCGAAAACGCAGGCACAGAGCATGTGTTGTTATTTGTAGTTGACGAGTTTTCTCAGATTGTAAATAAAACAATCGCAGTGAGTCACTTGAACAACTCAGCTTGTGCTTATGAAGTATTTAAGTTTTGCAGTATATAATGCCGAGAAAATAATTTGGGTAAAAACCCACCACTGGGTTTTACAGTGTAGCACTATGGTTAGTGATCAAAGTACAAAAATCTTATACTTAAATAAAAGTAAAAATAACCTTGATAACATATTACAAGTGAAAGTAGAAGTTTTGTATCTACACTTCTGCTTGAAGTACATGAGTTAACATACAAAAGTACATTTCACAGTCATGTGAAAAAATTTGTGCACACCAATGAATATTTAGTTCTTTAATAAGAAATAACATATTAATATGAGATCTTTTCTCAAATTATTAAGGTTATGTTATTGCTTTTATTTAACAAAAGGAATTCACAAAGAATCCAGTTCCCACTGAGGAAAATGTTAGGACCACCCCCACTTTGATTATTACTTAAATTGCCTAGAATTAGATTCAGGTGCACCACATCAGGTGCAAATGATTAGAACATCATTAAAGTTGTTGTTCGATCTTGTTTTCTGAAGTGAGTGGAATCACTACGATGAGCTCTTTGGGGCCTTCAGAAAGAAGATTGTAGATGCATATGATTCTGAGAGAGGATATAAAAAATCTCAAAACAATTTACAATGACCTTTTCCACTTTTCTGAAAAACTTTAAGGATATAATTTAAAACAACTGCCAACATGGCCAGGTCAGACTGCCCTAGCAAGTGTAGAACAGAATATAAGATACTTAAAGTAGTCTTCAGCAATCTTAAAATATTTTTGCCACAGTTAATGTCAAAGTACATGCATTTACCATTAAAAAGAGACTGCACATGTTTGATTTACATGGGTGGTATGCAAGGAGAAAATGAATGATTTTCACTTTGCACATGAGCAGATACTTTTCCTCTCAAAAAACAAGGTAAACCTTTAGAATAGCATTTACCATAGCTTGTATGCCCCTGTCTATGAAAAGTGAAGTGATGGGCCATTCTGAATGATTAATTACATTTTAAGTTCGGACTTGCACTGGAACAAAATCTGTTTTTATCAAAGCAAAATGAGGCTTATTACTTGTGCCTTGTGTGCCTTTACGTTTTGTTAAATTGTCAAAATAAAACCCACAATCCACTGCTTAGACAGTTATGCCACTTGGGATCCTGCTTACAGTTCTAGTACAGCTGGGCTATGTGATAATGACTGTATTTACGGTTATTGTCATGTCTTGCATTTAAAACAATAGCTTTTCTGCCACATGGGCTCAGCCAGAGTCCAGCCAAAGTTCATGGCTAACAATCTGTTAAGAGCCTTCATGTACTTAAAGAATCAGTTCAGAGTTCAGAGTGCATGCACTAGCGTTTTGGGCAGGAAAGAGGTACAGAGCTTAGGGTCAGAAGAAGAGGGAGCATAATAAAGCTGGGAAAAAAAGTGATTTTACTTGTGTTTACAGCACATCCTGCGGCTACTGTGACAACTCAAAGCAGCAGGGCCCCATTGCGGCCTGGCAAGGCCCAATCCCCCAGGCCCCCCGGCTCTCCACTGGCACACACTATGGCTACAGAGAGTGCAGAGCTCCCATGAATGCACGCCTTCAATTATCCTAAATTCAATAAAAACCTTGGTCTGTGGGTTGAATTGATACAATATTAAATCATGGTCAGTTTTTTGGAGAGGCCTGTGGGTTTAACTGCCCAGAATAATTCCCTCCTTGGCCAACAACTGTCTTTGTTCACTGATCAGTGTTTTTTGCTCAGATGATCACTTATATATTCTAATTAACTCTATTTTTACTTTTAATTTAATGTGCAAATTACATTTTATTTTGTTTTTTAATGCTCTTCTGCAGGTCACAGGTTTGAAGACAATCCAGGGGTGAGACGACACCTAGTCAAGAAGTCATCTCGTTGCCAGGTCACCCGGGCCAGCAACACCTCTTCGCCTCTGTCCAGCCTAAAGAAGAGGAAGAAGATGGACAAAAAGACTCATGAGGTGAGGACTATGAATGGAGCATAGGGGTTCAGAAATGCTATTGGAACTGAACTGGCTTTACCAGAAGAGGTTGCATATCTTGTCTTATCTAATATGTGATCTTTTTGTCATCTGATTTATTTGAGCTAAAATATACATATAATTTCCTGAAATTTCCACAGATAATCCAGAATCTGTACATTTTGGTTTTTGCATTAATGTAAGAAAGACTGGAGTAGGACTGCAACACAGCCCATTACTTTAGGTTGCTTATTGTTCCAAATATTACCAATAAAAATCATAAACAGAATCAGGTATTGCTTAAAGTATAGCACTACTCCAATAAAACCTAGTTTAGCTTAAACCAGCTAAAAGTCTAAAAGCAGCACAGCTAAATTTATTTATTGTAAAAAGTATGTAAAAAAAAAAGTGATCGATGACACATCTGTCACATTGGCAATAGTGATCCCAGAACACAGACATCATACAGAAATATCCGGTTTAATAAACCTGCCCCAAATGATCACTGCGTGATTGATCCGTCACCCTGTGGGTCATGTCTCTCTTCATCCTGCTGGTTTTCCTTAAAGCATGTGACATCAATTTTTGTAATTAAAAGAGATGATAACTGTGATAACTGCCCCTATTCATTCCTCAGCTCCTTATTGATCTGTAACATACCACCAAAAGTGTATGTCTCACTTAGATCTAAATAATGGCTAAATGACATATAACCCCTATATATAGGGATATACTATATACTCTTTAACCTTAAATTTAACCTTATTTGTCAATGTTGTCTAATAGGCTGTTCATTTGTCAATGTTGCCTGTCAGGCTGGTATAAGCTCCACACTTATTGGAGGTCTGCTACTCTTAGTATGAAATCCATATTTCTCCATATAAGCTCTTTCTTATATTTTCTCCCACTGTGGTGATGTCAGGACTTATCGTTTCTCAAACATTTCATGAGTTAAAACCACCTTTGGATTTTCAATATGAGTTTTGACTATACTTTGGAAAATAAAAGTCAGCTCATCATTTAGACAAAACTTACCCATTAAACAAAAATATGTTTTGGTGAATCTGAAGTTAATATTGCACAATATATCCAGTGAATTAGGAAATATGTTTTATGTCACATAAACAAAAGAACTTCGTATAATAACAATGCAAAACCTACATACTGACACTAATGGACTCTGGATAGCTGGAGGAAACATAGCCTTCAGCAAAACACCCCAGTCTCTGCATGGAGATAACTTTATTTTGGACTTGTGGTAAAATGCTGTTTTGCGGCTCGAATTTGCTGAAGTGGTTTATGATGTGACTCTGGAACCATGCGGTTAGGTCTTTGTGGAGCTGAATGAGCTGATTGTGGATAAGAACCAGGAGATGCGCTGGAAGGAGACAGCTCGATGGATCAAGTTTGAAGAAGATGTAGAGGAGGAGACAGACCGTTGGGGAAAACCCCACGTGGCTTCACTGTCCTTCCGTAGCTTGCTGGAGCTCCGCAGGACCATTACACATGGTGAGTGTACCAAACTGAGTTTGTAATATGGGTGCTTTTGCACATGGTGAGTAACTTGTCCATGGAACATGCCATGCTGTGCAAGTGACCAAAGAGTATCACAGCACCTTGCTCTGCTTTTGGTGTTGCGGTAACAGGCTTTTAATTTATCCAGGGCTGTGCTCTTACGTTTTTAGTCTTTTGTTTTCAGTGAAAGCATATGCTACCATTTACAAGCTTATTTTTTTTTTACTTATTTTTACTTAATGACATGCATCTCCACTACCTCAGATTATATAAGGTAAACAACTAAACCAAATAACACTCTTGACAGTTAGTCTTTGGAAACAAAAGTAGCAAAGTACACTGCTCCCCGGGTGCTGTTGATAGCTGTCTACTGCTCCACGTGAGCACGTGTGGTCACATTTCATTGTGATGCTTGAATTTGTTCACAATGACAAATAGTCACTTTGCTTAACTCTTTTTATATAACTGTTGTTAGTATAAAACAAAGGGAACATTTCACACAGTTGTAGAGTCATAGCAAAGACCTTAAACATTGGTATAATTGTTTAGATAATATGGAAATTGAAATTCTTTTCAATTATTTTCAACAATACAGTGACTCTAAACACAGTAAAAAAAAATTTCATGGGCTGGCTAGTCTATCTTGACTTAAATCTTGCTGAAAATTTATGGAAGATTTTGAAATTGTAAGTACAGATGAGGTACCCCGTAACCTTGGGCACTTGAAGACAAGGGGAATGGGCAACAACTGAACAGTTAATTACTTTTTTGAATTCCGTCTGGCAACAGCAGCTTAGCAACAATCTACTAATGTTACTCACTTGTGTAGTCTAAACACTTTTTCCCCTTTATAGTTTTGCCTTTTAAACCCATTTGTTTATGAATATTTTTGTTTGTATTTATAAATATCAGTACAAGATAAATTTGAAGTAATATGTACTGGACATAGAAATGTCTTTTCTGCAATGCTCCAACTAGTACATTTCATTCTCTCACAAAGTTAGCAAAGCTCAATGATTAGTGCACAGAATTCCAAATGTTGCTATTGCACAAATTTTCATCTTCACATTGAATATTTAATCACAGATGTGAACAAAACTGTCAACTGCACTGTCCAGCCCTCTAATTGTTTCCATGTCTGTCAGTGTGATTCACAGTGATGGTAATGCAGTCTCTTCCTCTCACTCAGGTGCCGTAATGTTAGACCTGGACCAGACCACACTGCCTGGAATAGCCCACTTGCTGGTGGAGACCATGATCATCTCAGACCAGATCAGAGCTGAGGACCGGGCCAATGTGCTGCGTGCCTTGCTGCTCAAACACAGGTCAGAGAGGCACATATCAATACTGCAAACAGTTCAGCCATCATCCTGCCCTGCTGCAGGCGCAGAAGCAAGCACAATTTCTCACACTCATTGTGTTTATTGGCCTAAATAGATTAAACGATGTGATTATTTTTTGAAGGTAAAAGAGCGCAATAATCACAGCTGTCAAAACAGTTTAATGTCCACAGAAATTTGAGTTCATTTGAAATCTATGTGTAAGAATAAACAAAGAAAAAAACATATCTGTTTTGTTAGGCTTTCTGTAAAGGGTGTGTGACCAGTAGTTTGGGTGCATTCATTGTTTTCATGCTGGGTTTTGCTGTTTCGGGTTTAGCGTGTCCCTCAGGCCTTATGATGAGGTCAGAGCAGCACCCTCCTTAAGGAATAACAGGATAAATGTTGCATAGCCCCCACACACAGAGAACTAATGCTTTGCGGAGGAAGCTGTGACCCTTTTAGAGAATGTTTTCTTTTTAATAAACAGCAGAAAACACAGATGACATATGAGATTAATCAAAGTTTGTTTACATTAAAACGTCTGTATAGGACGACATGCTGTTTTGCTATTTTTCAGTGAAACTACAGTGCCCTTAAGCTGATGCTGTCATGCTCACTTCTAAACACATCATGTTTAAAGCAGATCATTGGTATGAGGAATGACCTGGCCTGTATTTTTCTCATAAAGATTCAATAAAGGAATAAACCTGACATGTTTGCCACACGCAAAGCTCACTTTCCATGTGTTAAATTCCACACAGACGTACGTCTTTCTTTACATACGATTTCTGAAATACATTGGTGGGTCAATGAATCTGGAGCAACAAGGTCGAAATCCTTACCCGTCTGAGTGCTTCTCCTTTCTAGACATTACACTCATTTACATGTCTGATCTAAATGTCCACAGTTTCCTAACTCCGGGCCAGATGGCAGCACCTGTGGTCATTTAATTAATTTCATGCCAAGTGGCTCTATTGCCCAGTAGTAAAACCCAAGCACACACATACAACAGACTTGGATGCCCACTCACACCCAAAAAAGGACACACACCCACACACTCACACACACACACACACAAAATTATGTAATGCACTTTACTTTACAGATCCATTTTGTTGTTCACGGTGTTAAAACAAGTGTTAAACTTGTTTTTCTCTGATTTCCTTAAAAGTCAGGACATTTCAGGCTTGAAAACGTACTGAAGCACACATGCACAAACATGCCAATTCCTGAGGAATGATTTTTAATAAGTACAGCACTCCTACTGCATTCTTCCAAACTAGCCATTGGTGACAGACCCCTCTGCAACATTTCCCATCTGTTCAACTGTGGCTTTCCATGGGAAAATCCATCTAATTAGGCCTTCCATTCCAAGATATGTATTTATAAAACGGAAAGAAATACATCAAGGTGTAGTATAATTTTGCTCATTGGTTACTCATTCTTTAAAGATCCTCGAGAAACACTTGAATACAATTTGGTTTTTGTCACACCTTGTCTTTTTATTTTTTACCATGCCATTAAGGCAGCTGGCTGAGCTCGGCTCGGGCCTAACAAGAGCATTGATGTCATTGGCTGGATGCAGGCATGGTGATGACAGCATGTGTGTGAGGTATCCTGGGTAAAAGAACACACTGCTCTGCCTGTTCTTTGGCCGGATAATGTGGCCTTTAAAAAAGAACCATTTGTCTTCTTTTTTTATATAAAATAATATCACTTCTCAAGCCCAGAGTGCACACAGAGATCAGTGTCTCTGTGGACTCAAAGCTCATAGTCTCCTGTTTAAATAGTCACTGATGTTATCAGGCCGCAAGTTGCTTTCTTGTTGCCTTTTGCATTTCTTATTGGTTGCTTTGGCGTGTTTTCCTCCAAGTGAGTAGAAAATGTGGTTTGGTTTGAAGGTTGGATTTAGATATCTTGACATGAGGAGTTCTGTGTTTGGTTTCCAAATATTGAAATCTGAGCTGGAAGGCAGACATTTTGGACATTGATAAGTGCGGAAATTGCAGCACATGAGCACCTAAATCAACATGACAGCATATTTGTTCTCTTGTCTCGCAGATCAGAGCAAATGTTTCCGAATTGGTTGGGGGATTAAACAAAGCATAACACATTACTGGACACACGTGATAGTGATACAGTACCATACTGTGCATACTGTTAGCACAGTGGTTCAGAACCTAGTACTGGATTGTGTTTAGTGTTTTCTCTGTCCCACTTTAACTGAGGATGGGTTTTAATTTCTTGAATAATTAAATGAAGTGTGATAGGGCAGAGAGAACACAGAAATATGTAGGCCGTCCTTCAACCTTACATATCAGGGCTGTTTTTATGTACCCTTGCCTAAAATTAAAAACGGACATTGCTACTAACAAGTGGCTGGTCATACGGCAAGAGGAGGGGATAATGAGTAGCCTTAGTAAAAATGAACTACTAAGCCAAGCAAACTTTGTAATGCAAACTGGCTTGGAAAACGTGTAACATGTAAACTTTGTAAATACATGCTTTATCTCATTTAAAAAATTTTATAAGCACTATGGTGCATTGCCCTTCTTTTTTGTTATTGCCCTTAGCTTGCTAGCTTGAAAGCTATTAAATTAATTTTAAAAAGATAATAATAATAATTATTATTATTATTATAATTATGCAACAACCCCAGTTGTAGTCAATCAGGCAAGTCTTTTTTATGTGATTTAGGACACAGCATAACCAACTATAAAGTAAAAATGATCAAAACTACACTGTATAGTTTTGATGCACTGAATTCTAACTCCCCTTTGTTGCACGCATATCAGTCAGCACACTTGGTACAACACACCTGTTGAATGCACTTGCTGACCTCACATTACTCTGAGGAAGCACGATCTAACCTTCACCCTCCCAGTGTTGGTTGTATGGGGTGCTAGATTAATCTTAGCTTTTGGGTGGAAAGTGACTAAAACTGAAAAAATAGGTAAAATTTGTACAGCACCATGAGTGGGAGCCCTTGTCGTAACAGCTTGATAACCTAACCTACAACTAGTCTTTCTTTTAAATGTGGCCTTCTTCTATCTAGTCATCCCAATGATGAGAAAGACGGCCTCTTCCATCGCAACCATTCGGTCAACAGCCTGGGAAGCTTGCGCCACAACCACAACCACGTCCATGATACAAGCTTGCCTCTAGTTTCTGAGGACCACAGTGCAACACACGAAACCAAAGCAGAGCATGATAAAGAGGTGTGTGAGTTTGTGAGTTACTTGTCAGCTTTCACACATATATGTTGTAGGTGAGGCTTCCCTGACATGTACAATTTCTTACTCTCTCTCTGATGAGAATGTCAGAGCTGCTCAGATACAATAGGCCATGTTTCAGAAAAGGCATTGTTATACGTCTGAACGCACAACCTCCTTTCGCCATATAGAAGAGGTCTGTGAGTGTTCACCACATTAGAAAGGCAGGTAATGGCCTGGGCGTTCTATAGCACATGTGCACGATTAAGACTGGAGTGAGTGTGCAGGTGCTTCTTGTTAAATTGATACAGTAACTGTGAAACTTTTAACGTTCCCCATGGCTAAAAATGTTGGCAAATTTAAAACAGCCCATAAATAAGAGTAAGAAAAGGATCATGTTAAATTGATTTAAAATGATTTACCATTCGGTGACTTTCTCACCTGGTTCTGTAGATGTGTGTCTCCTGATGGAAGACAGACAAAATGGTTCATTAAAATCCAGAGGTCAGTGTCAAACTCACACACGCATACACACATAGGGCCACAATGCTCACATGTGGAACAATGATCTCTCACATAGCCATGGGGAGACGTTTGCCTGCACTGCCTGCCAAAACTTTTCAGCCACAGCTTTGAACCCATGTTTAATGTTAATACAGTTCTAACAGTTTTCTTCTGTTAACAAAAGAAAAACCTGCACCCTGGTCCTGCTGAGGCCCATGCTGCAGCCAGATCTATGAAACTGCTGGCAAAAATCCCCAAGGATGCTGAGGCCACAGTGGTTTTAGTGGGTAAGCTAAGGACTGCCTCACTCCCTTCTACCCCCCGCTTTTGTTTCATTTTTAGGCCCAAGATTATGTTTAGTCATCATGTCACAGTTTTCCAGTAACACTTTACTTTTTCCTTGCAGTATTATATAATATTTCATACTGGTATGTCTGACTGTGGTTTAGACCCCCCCCCCCCTTTTACAGTGTACATATACATATAAAGGTGATTTACTTGAACAAAACTACAAGAAAAATTTGCTTTACATTCATTTAAAAAAAACATATTTAATTTTACTTCATGGAGTAAAATTGGACCTCAGAAGTTAGTGTTGCTGCCTTTAAAAAATAATAATTAAAAAAAAAACTTTTTGTAGGCATTTTGCCTAATTGTCTGGCAGTCTTGATGACCGGTATAAATTTGACAGGTTCCACCTGCAGGAAGTTCTAATAAATTGACCTAATCTAGAACACCTAACTACTTTTAAACTTTAAATGTCTATTTTATGGAGTTTAGTCACCTTTATCTGTAGGCCTTGTATTAAATAGGGTTAAATGTTTGCTTGTTGAAAAATTGTTGAAAAAATCAACAACTTCCAGCTTTTCACATGATTGCATGTGTGTGCAGGTTGTGTGGAGTTCCTGGAGCAACCTGCCATGGCATTTGTAAGGCTGAATGAGGCGGTTTTGCTGGAGTCCGTTCTGGAGGTTCCGGTTCCTGTGCGGTTCATCTTTGTGCTCCTTGGGCCCAGTCAAACTAACATAGACTATCATGAGATTGGACGCTCCTTCTCCACACTCATGTCTGACAAGGTTAGTCCTCACAAACGTATTGTGAAAAATCATGGGAGGGCTTGAAATATTTCACCTAGTCAAACGTTTTCAATATGAACAGTTAGGATCTTGCATTTCAGTTCACGGTGATCAAAGTGGTCATTATCTAATAACTGATCATAAGTAATTACAATTAAGCCGATTAAACAGAGGAATTAATTCTGCCTTTTAATTTACTGTTAAACAAAATTGGCTTCAGCATGTTTTCATGCAAATTAATTAATACATTGTTTTTTTCAAGTAACTGTCATAAATACAGCGGAATATGGTCCCAGATCAGTGCTTTCTATCTGTGGGGTTGCCTGAAGTGGCTACTTATAGCAGTGAAGTTTTATTCATTTTTATAGTCTTACTGCAGCGGAAACCACACTGACAAGTCAATTTCAATGAAGACAAGTATGCAGTTTGAATTTCCACTAAGGGGGTTGTACCTTAAGGCCACTAGGGTTTTATTTGCAAATAGGAAAACACTGATAAGAATCTGACTTAAGTAGACTCCTTTGCAGAATGTGAGGACATAGTCATGTAAATTCTGTGTCCCACAGAAATTAAGCTACAAACACAATTTCGACAAAAGTTGGGGCAGTTTGTAAAATGCAACAAAAACAAAATCCTGCAATTTGTAAATTCTCTTGAAATCTTATTCACATGACAAAAGAGAGTGTAGCTATTTAAGAAAATAACTCTTAAGAATGAACTTTTTATGGTTTGGTTAACTAATTTGATTGTATTTCATAATTTCATAAACAAAATTAGAATTGTATGCAGCACAGTTAAAAAGTTAAGACAGGGACAAAATAAGAGTAAAAGGTGTATAGATTGTTCAAGTTACATCACTTTGAAACATCATATGATAAGCGGATGAACTGGTAACAGGTGACAATGATGTGGTGGTTGCAGCTAAGGAGGGTTGTGGCTCACAACTTTGTTCCAAGCTTTATGAGGAAATGTTCATTAGGTTCAAATAGAGCATTTCTAAATGCAAGATTGCAAAGAAATGTTTTTCACCACGTATAGTACATGATATTGTGAAAAGATCCAGGGAATCTGGAGAAATTGCAGCTTAGGTAGGGCAAGACTGAAGCCACTGTTGAATGTGTGTGACCTTCAGGCCTTTATAAGACATTGCAGTTAAAACACTGGGAATTGTTTTACTTTTATCAGTTAAAGCCAGATAACTAAAGAAAGATAAAGATCAAATCACAGATACTTCTTTTTATTGTATTTTAAAAAATGATGCAACTTTTCCAGAAATGAGGCTTGTAAACTGAAGAGTGGAGTGGAGACTTTCAAATACTTTCTGTTTCGTACACTATGCTCCATTTCACACTGCTCACTTTCCTTAGAATTTCCACGAGGTGGCCTACTTTGCTGATGACCGGCAAGATCTGCTAAATGGCATAAATGAGTTTCTGGACTGCAGCATCGTGATTCCTCCTTCTGACGTAGAGGGCAAAGACCTACTCAAGACAGTGGCCTCATTCCAGAAGATGATGCTACGCAAGCGCAAGGAGAGAGAGAATAAGAAATGTTTGAATGTTGTGGTGGGAGTTGATCAAGAAACTAAAGGTCAGTGGCATTAAAATCTCTCCGTCTATTCTAGTTCAAGACTTAATTTCATACAGTGACAGCATTGATTGATTTTTCATGTGCAAGCCTAAACTGAAAACAACTAAACTTTTTTTTTAAATGCCTGCTATGTTTAATTATGTGTGAAAAATTCAGGATGTATAAAATAATAGAAATGGTCCAAAATATTTTTATATTATATTTTATTTAAAATTTTAACTGTTTTAAATTATTTAGCAAATGTACCATTGTGGAGAAAAAAGGGTTTTTTCTAACAGTGAAAGTTTGTAACAGTAAAAAGCATTGCTGTCATCACTGCCACTCTGTTAGTGTTTACTGCTGTAAAAATGCTTTATATTTTTGGAAGCCAATTAACATTATTTTTCAAGCAATAGTCCAACATGTTACTAAGAAAAAAAAAAGATGCACCAGGGAAGGGTACCTCCATCAGAAAGCTGGTTATGATTGATCAAAATAGCTGTTTATGAACTGAAATCCTGAACTTCCCTTGGTTACCATATGGCTTAAGTTGTTCTGGTGACGTTGCCTGATAAAAAATACACTTTAATGGGACAGAAAATACAGGGCTAAGTTGAATTAAGCCTAAGTTAGCTGGCTAAGTCCATAAACCCCATGGCCTTTTCAGTTTGAGCCAAATTTATTTACCATATCATCTTATCATTTTAACTTTCGTATACCAGTCCCAATGAGGACAAATCATTTTTAGGAAGAAAAAAACATCCTGTCAATACGGAAGTGAGTGGTTTAACCCTTTAAGCTAAAATGAAAATGCTGGTGTAATTAGGCAAGTGAGCAGGCAGGAAGCATATGCAACTTCAGTTTAGTAGAGTTGATAAACTGGCAGAAAAACTGTTTTTTCATTCATGAAAACCAAAAACTGAGAAAACCAAAAGACCAGAGCAAACACAAACACTGGATGCTGAACACAAGAAAAAAATAAGCAAACAAATGAAGCACAGAAACCTTCAAAAAGGGAGAACAAACCATGCATGACAGGGAAAGAGGGAACACAACAGACTATATACGTATGTACTGACTGGGAATAAGGAACAGCTGGGAACAATAAGTGCAGAGAGAGGTTAAAAAGTACACACAGGTGAGACCATGAAAAGTGTGTGGGGATTTGTGTGTGTGTGTGTGTGTGTGTGTTTGTTGGGGGTAGGTTTGTAGTGACTGATTGTGTACTTACACTTGTTCAGAAACTGTCACATTGCATCTAGCAAACAGTGGGGAAACCGTAGACTGTGTATTTCAATAAATTAAAAACTTTCTCTTAAAGTATAGGTGCTGGAATAAAACCTTCTAAGGTGTCTAAAAAATATTACTAATAGCCTCTATGTCTCCTTTCTCTATCAGATATAAGTCGAGATGACCAAGAGGAGGAGGAGGCTGAGGTGGATCCACTGAAACGCTCTGGTATTCCATTTGGGGGCCTGATCCATGACATTCGTCGGCGCTACCCACACTACATGAGTGACCTAAAGGATGCACTGGACTCTCAGTGCATTGCTGCTGTCATTTTTATCTACTTTGCTGCCCTTTCACCAACTATTACCTTTGGAGGACTGCTAGGTACTCTCACAGAACCAAGACAATTGCCAAGTTTAAAATTTGCACTTATAATAGAATCTTTCATACATACTTTCGCTATTGTTATATATACAGGACTTCCCAGGAAGTCTGTGATTTTTTCAGAAAGACAATGCCAGGGCTCAGCAGTATAGCTTTAGAGACAGAGTGCATGCGCATTACTGGCCTGCCTGCAGTACAGATCTGTGTCCTCTTGAAAATGTATGGTACATCATGAAGAGGAGAATCAGACAACAGTGACCATAGACAGTTGAGCTGTAGCAAGAATGAGCAAAAATTCTGCTTGCAAAACTGCAACAATTATGTTCTTCAGTTCCCATATGATTAAAGTACAACTAAAGCAAAGTTGATGTCACACAGTAGTAAACAGTAAACCTTATCTTTTTACTTTTGTCAGTTTAAAATAAAGGTTCAAGAGAATTCACATATCACAGATTTTGATGTTTTGTACTTTACAAAAGGCCTTGTAGATCAGCATAAATTGATTTATTTTGTTGACCCTGTTTCCATTAAATGAGATGGGACAGTCATGTTGTATTTTCTGGTCACTTTAGGGGAAAAGACTCAAGGTATGATGGGGGTCTCAGAGCTCATTATTTCCACTGCAGCAGTCGGGGTTCTGTTCTCCCTGCTGGCAGGACAGCCCCTGCTCATTATTGGCTTCTCTGGTCCTCTCCTAGTGTTTGAGGAAGCCTTCTACAAGGTACAGTCCCTCTGAATAATTCAGCTGGCAAGACCAGTAGCACCTCCATCACTGCTGAATTTTTATCCTGCCAGGCACTGAGTAGTGAAGGTTTTACACCAAATAATAATACTCCACACAAAAAAGAACTGGACTCACAGTAACCGCTTAGACGTGGTTGTACCAGTTTACAATAAGACTGTAATTATAAAGTGTTTATAAATGGTTTATGAAAGCATTAATAAGCAGTTATAGCACAAAAATGTAACAGTGATGACTTGGGTGGAGATAAGGTGGGGCTTATGTAATGGACACACCAACACTCAAATGGCTGAGGTGTTTTTATGTAAACAGCTTTCAAACTCTAGAGGTTGTGATTTGGGTGTAACCTGTTAAATGAGAGCACAACAGCCTTTAAATAATGTTACAATTGCTTATTTATGAAGCGTTTATATCCTAAGTAATAGTTATTGACAAACTACTTATAAACCATTCATGAACACTTTATAAGGGTAGTCTTATTGTAGAGCGGTACCTGTTTGGCTTTGCTGTTGTGACTCACTCACTTGTCCAAGGATATTGTTGTGTAAGACTTGCTAGATGCAAGAACTAAAATGTGCACATTCCCTTTACCCCAAATGTTTTACAAATGCCATGGAACCAAGATGTGCTTTTCATCTGGGGGCTAAAAGGCTAGTCTAGCTAAAAAGTAGTGGAAGCTTGTCACCTTATACTTAAGCAGCATTGTACAAAATTCATGCTTATATCGTCACACAATTCCCTCAAACCATTTTAAGGGAGATACATTTTTTGTGGTTCCTGGCTCTGTGTCTCTAAACCATCTCTTTTCCACTCTTCTAAACCAGTTCTGCCAGGCACAGGGCTTTGATTACCTCACAGGGCGGGTGTGGATCGGCTTCTGGCTCATATTCATCGTGCTGGTGATTGTAGCAGCTGAGGGCAGCTTCCTTGTGCGCTACATTTCACCTTTCACTCAGGAGATCTTTGCTTTCCTCATCTCTCTTATCTTCATCTATGAAACCTTCTCCAAACTCTTTAAGGTAACGATCTGGTGACCCAGTACCTGCAATTCAAGCAAACAAACATAATAAAATGAATCTTAAAGTTCTTGGAATTAGAGAGTGTACATTGTCATTAAGAGTTCCCACTATTTGGCAACCTTGCAAAACTTTTGAGCACAACATAGCCCAGTACTAAACATGGTTCCTACCATACACATACCCCAGTGACACCAAGAAACATAACACTGTGGACACACAATGTAATTAATACAAAGAGCCTTTCTAACATAGGATTTCCATAGTTACAATTACTATAACTGAGGGAACCCCTCACTCATAAACAGTGTTGAAAATGCAAAATAATGTATTACTGTAACTCCACATCTTTTGGCAGTAACAAGTACAGTAGTGTAGAATAGCTTGCGAGTTAGCAAGTTACATGTCTGGATTATGAGGTCCTTTCTAATAGAAAATGGTAACCTATTCTTTTAGCATAGATGTGGGATATAATAAGACCTTTGACCCAGAGTATACATTTAACTGTTAATACAACAAATGTCATTCTGTTTTAGGTGTTTCATGAGCATCCACTGTTGAGGAGCTACCCATCCTCTCCAGGCCATCCAGCTCATGCACTCACAGAAGTGTCTGAGGAGAGTGTGCTGATCGAAGGCCCTATTCTAAACCAGCCCAACACAGCCCTGCTCTCTTTCGTGCTCATGCTGGGAACCTTCTTCGTGGCCTTCTTTCTCAGAAAGTTCCGCAATAGTCGCTTCCTTGGTGGCAAGGTAGAATGTCAAAAGGAGTGGAGTTAAAAACATCAGAGAGGTTTGAGAGAACATGAGATTTGACCATATTGTTTCAATCATGTCTTCTGTTTGCTTTATTTCTTTAATCCAAAGGCTAGGCGAATCATTGGAGACTTTGGCATTCCCATCTCTATCCTGCTGTCTGTGATAGTGGATATTTGTATTCCTGCTACTTACACGCAGGTAACCACAGTAGTATCTGAATTGTGTCAGAATCAGAAAACATTTTATTCTCCAGAGTGGTATATGATTTTAAGATGCGCTAGAACATATTGGATGTCATAATGATGTAAATGTAGATATGTAGATAAAAATAAAGATCAAATACAGCATATTGCAATCTAGGAACATAAAGACGTGCATGCATATAGTGTAAATCAAGAAAAATGATAGTAGGCGTTTGCTTAGTGTGGGAGGATAAATTCATTACACAGTTTTATCATGTACATCTCTACAGAGCAACAAAATGTCCTCTGATTTCCTGTGCTTGCTCAAACTCCTTATTAAATGCTTGCCTATAATTGAAGCCAGCTTTTCTTTCGGAGTGCGTATTAGTGTGTGGTTGAAGGCTTGGCATAGTGCAATGAACAGCGAGGACTGGGATTTGAGCACTTGTGTTTTGTGGTGTTTTGTGGTTGCAGAAACTGAACGTGCCCTCTGGTTTCTCAGTCACATCTCCTGAAAAACGCGGCTGGTTCATCAGCCCATTTGGAGACAAACAACCTTTCCCCACGTGGATGATGGGAGCCTCTGTGGTGCCCGCCCTTCTCGTCTTTATCCTCATCTTTATGGAAACACAGATTACCACGTGAGTTCCATGCTCAAAACATTACATCACTGTCATGAGAAAACATTGCAAATTTGTTATTTATTTATTTATTTATTTTTTTTTTTACAACATTTGCTCTTTGTTTTGTGTGAATCTTTCTTAATTAATGGGGAATTAAAAAATGTAGGCTGTACAAACCGAAATGTTAAAAAGAATTCTTTATTCTTTTATAAAGATACTACATCAGAGATGCAAGATCCTCTAAAATGTCTTATAGACACTTTCTTAGAACAGTGACTACTGGCTTTGCCTTTTCCCAGAAAGGTGGTACTAAATCTTAATGTGGCATCAGTTACAGCACTTCTCTTCCTATACCTTCTCCCTCCCTCTGTAGGCTGATCGTGAGTAAGAAAGAGCGTCGATTGGTAAAGGGTTCAGGGTTCCACTTGGATCTGCTGCTGATTGTGACTCTGGGGGCAATATGCCCACTGTTTGGCCTGCCCTGGCTGACTGCTGCCACCGTACGCTCAGTGACCCATGTCAATGCTCTCACAGTCATGAGCAAGGCTACTGCCCCTGGAGAAAAACCCATGATACAGGAAGTCAAAGAGCAGAGACTGACCGGGATGTGTGTAGCCATACTTGTGGGTAAGAAAAAGTAGAGCTTCAGTAATGCCATTAATAATCTTTAGGTTTTTGATACAAATGATGTTCTAGACCTGACTTATCGTGCCATCACTCACTCACTCCCACATCAATGAAATGGTATGCAATGTTATCACAAACCTCATGGTGGCACTCTTCACCTACTACTGTAATGAAATATCCATACCACTGTTGTATAATGATAAGTAGTAAGTGATAGTGGAAATGTTAACTCCATCTGAGTAACAAGTCTTCAGGTAGTTTGTGATAAAAAGTGATATGTCAAATCAACTACACTGTGTATCTTTTTAAAATCTTCATTTTTATTTTTTTGAATTCTAATTTACAGTTTATGAATATGAATCTTCATTTGTGCTTTTCACAAGCGCTGCCTGCTCTGTGACATTTGCCACAGTTGAACACTCTTCTACCTCTTTCTGAAAATACCTCTCTCACTATTCTGCAGGCATGTCCATCGTGATGACAGACATCTTGCGACATATTCCTCTGGCTGTGCTGTTTGGTATATTTCTCTACATGGGGATCACCTCTTTGACTGGCATCCAGCTGTATGAGCGCATTACACTTATGGTCACCCCTGCAAAACACCATCCTGATCACATCTATGTAACCAAGGTGAGTAGATATGACTTACAGAACTTCAACCCCACTTAAAATATACATTAAAACAAAATGCAATGGTTTGCAAATCAAGTAAGCAATGCAAAGAAAAACCTGTATTTGATTAAAAAAAGAAATAGACAACATATCAAAAGCAACACATTTCAAAAAAGTTGTTTGCCACTGTGTTTCATTATCCATTACTTTAACAACACTCTCTAGACACTTAGAAACTGAGGAAACAAGTTGCTGGAGTTTTGTAAGTGAAATGTTGCCCCATTCTTGCATGATACAAGATTGCTGCTGCTCAACAAATGGGTCTCCCATGTATTTTTCCATCCATGGTCGTGTAATTTCCAGATTATGTTAATATATGGAGTCATCTTTGCATTTCTGGATGCAGTGATGAATTATGTTCACAGACAATGTTTTTCTGGATAGTTCCTCAGCCCATGCAATAATTTTCACCAGAGAATCATGTCAGTTTGTACTGCAGTGCCACCTAAATGCCTGAGGATCACATCATTCAATACTTGTCTATGGCCTTGTATGGCCTTGTTCCTTGCATTTTGAGGTTTCTCTGGAATGAGTGGTGAACCCCTCCCCATCTTCACTTGTGAGAGACTCTGAGTTTCTGGCAATGTCTTTGTACCTGATCATGTTATTGACCTGTTACAAACTGGCATATTTAGTTGTGAGATCAGTTCAATCAGCTCTTTTACCATTGCATAACTTTTACAGACTTTTGTTGTCTCAGTCCCAGCTAGTGTTGCTGGCATTAAATTGAAAATTAGATTTTTTTTATTCAGTTACCCTTCCTCAGTTACATATGATAATGATACATTTGATATATTGTTTGTATTATATTTTCGATTAACAATGGGTTTACATGATTTGCAAATTGTTGCATTCAGGTTTTTTTTTTTTAACATTTTATTATGCAGCTTCTGATGTTATCTGATATGTTTCTGTTTTTTGCACTTATTACATAAAATGACAAAGCTTCTTCGGAGCTTAGTATTAGGTTTAACTAAGTATTAGCTTTGGGAAAGGTGTGATCATTTATTAGGCATTTTAATGAAAACATGTTTGTTGCACCCACTAGATGGTGCCCAAGCCTTCAGTTTTTTTTGTCCATTCTTTCGCAATAAACGCAAATATTTATAAGTGAACTGTGTGTCATCAGTATATAAACCCTTAAGACCACATCATGATTTCTGTCAATGTGCGAGCTGAAGAATAAGTGTTTTTTCAGTTGTTTATAACTCTGGTCTCTCTTTTCCATGTTTCCTTAGGTGAAGACGTGGCGTATGAACATGTTCACCATCATCCAGCTATTGTGTATAGTGCTGCTGTGGGTAGTGAAGTCCACTGTAGCATCCCTGGCCTTCCCCTTCATCCTCATTATGACAGTGCCCCTCCGCAGACTCATCCTCACAAGGATTTTTGAGGAGAGAGAGCTGGCAGCGGTAAGTCCCCTCACTGGCACTGATCACTGGCCAGTGTTAGACAAGAAGAGTGTTTAAAACTATTTTATATATTATATATTATTATATATATTTTATATCTTGGTGAAATTTGTTCTGTTTATTAAGTTCTACCACTGGCACACTTTATTTAACTTGATCATGTAGTGGTCAAACCAGGTATGAAAACTTGAGTTGCTACTTAGGGTTCTGCGAGAAGAGGTTCTGAAATATTTTATCTAACAAAAACAATTTAACTTTAAGCAAGTAAACACTACCAGAGAGAGAGTCTTAAATATAATTTCTTCTGGTTACTTCGTACACATATCTGTATATTCCTAAAAATGTTTCCAATTTTTTTTCAAAGCAAATTAATTTCTTTCCTTTTTATTATTTTTTAAATTATTTTTGTTTTTATTTTTTTATACATCTCCATCTGCACTAATAAAACTAACACTTACAAGAGCAGATCGTGCCCAACTAGGAGAAGTCTCAACCTTAAACTTAGACATGTATATTGCTTAAAATATAGAGCCCAAACTTGTGGGCTGTGTGTCTGTGTGTTACAACATGCCTGTGTCTTGATATTAGGAAAATGAAAAATGACCAAAGCAGAGAAAATTCATATGTATGGACTGATGGTGTAATGATAAAGTGAAGCTTATTTTAATAAAAATAATCAAACACAATATGACTGGCATACAGAAACAACCCACTCCTCAGCCTTGTCAGACACACATACTTATCACATGCAAAACAGCAAAGACCACATGCAAATTGAAGATCAGCTCTTTCAGAAAGATGCATTTTAGACATCCATGAGAGATGTCTGGAGATAATTTTCCAAAATCTCTTCAGGTTATGTAGATATTATCCATATGGTCAGGGTCTATAACTTTTGCATATTACTGTAGGTCCAGTTTCTAGACACAGGAAAAATCTGGTCCTGGATCAGCTGTCTTATCCTGTGAGATTTTTGTCCCTTTTTTGTGGATACAGGCTCAGATTCTGACATTCCGTCTATTCACGTGACTCAGTTTCCTTCCTCTCCTCCCGTGTGTGCGTCTTAGCCATTTTGGCTGACTTTATGTCTGCAGGCCCATTTCAGCCTACTAATGCTTTGTTGTTTTGAGGCAGGGTTCTTGCACAACCCCTGTTTGTGGAGTTGTTGCGTTGCTGTAAGATTTTGCTGATATAAGGCATGTGAGGTTTAGGGAAACTCATGCGCTCGTACTCGTTTCCTAATGTGGATGATGTGACGTAAAGTGGCTTCTTTCTTTCCATTGCAGTTGGATGCAGATGAAGACACGCCCAATTTTGATGAAGACGGTCGTGATGAGTACAATGAGATTCACATGCTTGTGTAGAGGGGGCTTTCCATCCTTTTACTACACATACCAATCAAGCAGGAGTAAAACGGCTTTATTTGTAAAGGTGACTTTGACCATGAGGCTTAATGAGGAACTTTGATAATCCACCCATCTTCAGGATGTGTATATTGAAATACTGTATTTATTCTATGTAAAATGGAGATATTGATGCAGACAATTCACATAATTTAGATACTGTTTGTTGTTGATCTTATTTATTTATTTATATATATATATATTTTTAAAAATCTGTTTCCTCAAAGAAGTGGCCTCCCTGAGTCTTGCTAATGCCCTATGACTCTTTGACTGAAAGACACCGAATGGACCATGCACCTTAAACCATGTCATTTAAGGGACTTTTTCTGTATGTACAGAAGTGAATAATTCAATCCAGTAAGGCTGGGGTAGAGTGCGCGTGTGTCTCCCCTAATAGAAGTCTGTTGCTTGTAGATCTGAGTTGCCTTCTCTTCTGTACTGTAGGCATTGGCCACAGGGTCTGAATCACTTTTCAGTAGCACCTCAAGTTCAGAACCTTCAGGTCGATTAAATGCGTTTTGCTGTGCAATCCTTTCGTTTGAATGCAGTACTGCTGTCCCTGTAGACATGAGCACACTTGACATTTTAGTTTCAAGGGGAACACCCTCTTTGGATAGTCTCTGGATGTAGAGGGTTGACCCTAAACCTTATTGGAATTATTTGGCAAAAAATCAAATTTACACTTACCCCAGATGTAGGAGATCTGCCAAGAAATGTCTTTACATCTGGCTTCTTTAGTTGTGCAGTGGAGAAACCAGGTGATGTATTGAGGAGATATGAGTGACTGTTGACTTGTAATGTTTGTCAGCATTTGCCACAAAGTTCCAGCACTAAAGTAAAGAAAACTAGGACACTAAAAATATATCTTGGCAAGTACATCTGTGGTAAGTGCAGAATTGTGTAAATTATTTTTTTGTCAAAACATTCCTTTAGGCTTGTTATTTATATTGGATTGTTTTATTGGGTTTTGTGTGCCATAAAGCTCTAATGTCATTATTCACTGTTCACAATAGCACTTCCTTCTAAACAGAGATGCACTGATAAGGGCATTTTTAAAAGAGAACTCTGCTTAGGAGATATAGGACATTGTTTTAATTGGTGTGTAGAATTTGGCATTAGGCTGGACAGATGAGGTTAAGATATTTTACCCTCATATGTTTATGTTTTATGGGAACATTTAAAGCCATAGTATATAAGATTAAGCTATATAATGTATAGATTTATTTTAGTGTCACTCCAGTGGCTATTAACTGCCAATGTATATGGATGCACTTAAAATGCTAGCTTGAACTAAGAGCAAGGGTGTTTGACTCCACTATGTCCTTCTGCCAAAATCGGTGAATGGGGTCACTGAGGAAACTTGGTCTTGGTCTTATCTGTCAAACTTTAACTAGTTTAAAGGAAGTGCATGACCTTTTCAAATCCACATCACACTACAGCCAACAGGTTCATGCTATTTTGCAATGGACGATCAAAGCCTTTGTAATAATTTCTATCGTTTTGTCTTTTCACCTGAAAGACGTTTCTTAGAGGATTAAGTGAACCTCCTGTCATTATAGGTATAATATCTCTTCTCCAACAACACATGAAGGCCAGTCTCTGAATTCTGAGCCACAGTTCCCTGCAGAGAGAGCGAAAAGAGAATGGCATTAGTAAAAGTTGCCCTTTAGACTGTAAATAATGTTCTGTCCATGTTCCTGTTGATTGTGTTGCGTGACTGGGTACATTATGCAAACCTCAAGAGCTCCACTTCCCAGACCTGGTACACTTTCCCACAGGCCATCACACTTAAGTTGTTTTTTTCATTTTACTGCATTTGTGCTAGTTTTAGTGTGGACATTGTGTCATTCTGAAAACATTATTTACTTCTCTAAATACGTGTTTCAGTAAAATACTGAATACTGCTGCTACCCACTCTGCCAGTTTGTCACAGAAGGCTATGGTTAGATTTGAGTTGTAATGACTAATGATTTCACGCTCCTCACTGATGATTCCTACTCCAAACTGAGCTGAGTGCTTTGGTTTTCGCTTTCTGTTGAAGGCATGATATTTGGTGCTTTATTATACTTGCACTCTTTGAGAGACAACACTGCCATCACTTTGCCTTTGCCAAGCTTGCTTTGGCTTGTTTTCTTTATGAGAAACACTGACTCCACAGAATGAGCTGTGGTCACTGCCCCTGTGAAACGGACTTCCTCCCTTCTGTCTACCAAGAGGCACCATGACAAACAGAGTACGCTGCACGTCCCTCTGATATAATCCATTTAGCCTGACCTGTAACGTTTTCCAGACAACAAAGTGGGCCTATTATACAAGGCAAATCTATTGAGATGTGTTCCGGAGGGCTTCAGTCCAGCACAGGTGATCCTCTTTACCAGGTTTAGTGGAGGGGGTGGAGGGTTATTAGGAAAACTGCCAAACTCAGGCTCAACACTGGTGATGGAGCTATTTCTTTATTGGAGCCTGACCATTATGAAAATGTGGGATCAATTACAACTTTGAAAAGCCTTAAATTCAGATAACTACTAATGTTGACTGATGTCATTTAATGAATAGAAGAATAGAATAGAATAGAATAGAATAGAACTTTATTTATCCCCTATTGGGGAAATTGACTTGCCACAGCAGCTGAGAAAAGATACAGATATATATACACACATATATATATGTACACACACATTTACATACTAAAGAATATAAAATATAAATACGTAAAATAAAACACTATAAAATAAAATAAAAATCTTACTATAAGTATGAGTAAAATGAGTAAAAATGTTTGTCATGTCTCAGCTGTCACAATATTAAACAGCAAAAGTCTGTGTCTGAGCACCGGGTTGAAACTCCACAGATTTTTTGCTAATAATTAGTTCTAATTATTCTCATTCTGCTTCATTTCTCTTAATAGAAAGGTACTGGAAAGAAAGGCAATGGTGGCCTAGTGGTTAGGACATTGCCCTTGGGATCTGCAGGTCGCAGGTTCAAGTTCCAGCCAGGGCACTACTGAAGTACCCTTGAGCAAGATACCGTCCCACTACACTGCTCCCCGGGCGCTGTTGATAGCTGCCCGTTACTCCGCATGTGCGATGGGTTAAATGCAGAAGCCACATTTTGTTGTGGTGCTTGAGTGTGTTCACAATGACAAATAAGTCACTTTCACTTTTTTGTTTTGGGTTTACATGCATTCTTGCATTTTATTCATATTTTATGCGTATTCATGCGTTTTTTTTAATCATTTTTTGTTCACAAATGCTGCCATATATACACAATCATTTTTTTACTTACTAAACAAAAACTGGCCAACTGATGTATTGACTGGGTTCTATAATTAATGTAGCTATGTGAAAAGTTTGCATTTTCTCTTTAATTAACCTTCTCTTACAAAACATTATGAACACAAAATTCCATGTTGAATGAGGTGATACTGCAGACCATGCAGCAGAGTGCATGAGACACTACTGTGCTTGACCCATAATACACTTGCCTCTCGAAGCTTTGCTCTGGACCATTTTCTGCTTGTAATAATGTGTCTGCCATGAGAGCCTGCAGCTCTCAGAATGACACCAGCAGTGCTTGGACACGGCCTGTAGAGGAATGGCTTAAATCAATGGCTAGGGGAACAAAAGGGGGTGCTTGAAGAGACGGCTATTGTGAGCACAGCTGACATGTCTCAGGCAGTACTGGTGGTTACCAAGGCTGCAGACAGGTTGCTCATCCAAAAGGCCAGACGACCTACAGGGTTACTGTTCTGGGTGGATGTTTTACAAGCTCAGTATGGGCTGAGAATAACACCTGTGCAGGCATGCAGGGAGCTCTCCAGTCTTTTCAGGGTCACGCTGTAGTGTGCAAGGTATGTGGGGTGTATGTGTATGTGCGTGGACAGGGGCAGGAATGGTAGGAATAGAAAGTCAAAAAAGAGAAGGAATTTGTAAGTAGGGGTATTATTTGAGATAATAAAAAGGCACTGAATATCCACTTCCTACCTGCGGTTTTTCACATGTTGGAACGAGGAGATGAAAAATAAATAGTCTGAATGACGGTGAAAGGACTTGGTATGGCAGACGGGTTTCACTGGCCTATACCACCCGAGTTGCGCAGACCACCCAGCCCAATCCTCCAAACCGTGTTATTGTTTAACGTTGTGTCTGAACTGCCGTTCTTTCAATTTCCTCTCATTTCCTTTAAGGCAGACTTTGTATGCGTGCACAACTTTTCATTAGGGTCCTATTACCATTTAAGAGTAAGTAATGACAATCATAAATGGTTGGAGTCAGATTGTGTTAATCCCACAGGTAGCCTTCTAAAGTATGTTCAGCATTCAAACCACCAGGCCCAGAAGCAGGACAAGCTTGGAATGATAGAAAAGTGCAAAAGCAAACATGTGGGCTGGTGCTTTTTCTCAAAGAGCCATATTAGTCAACTCTTAACAGTGCAGTACACTGAGTCTGGATGCAGTAATATAGGTGGCAATATTCTGAGTTCAATGAGAGCGAGTGTGTAAAAGGAAGTGCTTACCTTTATCCTTTTCAACAACTTTCTGTAACTTAGATTTTGAGTAGGTGTCCCCTGGTTATAGCCATTAAGCACTTGAAGAAAAAGAAAGTTGCTGAAGGAAGAAAAAAGGTTATGCAGGGATTTCTCTAATGTAGAAATGACCTTTTTGTTTTTGTAAAGCACTCATGTATCAATACAGTGTCCTAAATCATGTTGAAAAGTTGTCAGTCCCAAACAAACCCCATGTAGAACTCAGAAGTGTTGCCTGGTTGTAACTGAGGTGTAGTTTGTCTGTCAGAAAAAAAAGAAAAAGACAAACGCTTTACAGTTTTGAGTTCTTATGGTTACTAATGTATTACTTTAGCTTTAGCAATACAGAAAAATACTTGTGTGGATATTTTAATAGCAGTACCAAGTGCTATTACTGTAAAAAAAAAAAAGTTTTAAAACCACTGTAAAACAAATGGTTATTTTTTTGTCTCAAAATAAATATTTAATATGTGTTTCAAATGTTTTGTTGTAAAATATGTTTATTTTTAAACATTTATGATTATATCTGCTTGTGTGCGTGCGTGTGTGTGTGTGTATTTATTTCATTGGGTTGCAATGAAAAGTTCAGTAGTAGTCATAACATTTATGTGGTATGAGGCATTAGAGCTGTAAAAACAAAAGTAGCCTGATGAGTTGCATTTTGCTCTTTTTTTCAACATCTGCAAGGGGTTTCACTGGTCGATAATCAGTGGAACTCCTCAGCCTTCATTACCCATGCCCAACAGTTCAGCATGAACATGTTTATCTTTCCTGAAAGGTCCAATTTTATGAAGTTTCAGATTGTGCTTCCTTAAACGAAAGGCAAAGGACAAAATGCAGACCACCACATAACTACAAATGCACTGAAAGATGCACACAGTCCTGTTTCCATTATGACTGAATTTGCTGAAGTTAACATGAGCTGCTGTAGTGCATCTACACAGCCCTGAGATCCTGCAGAAGAAGTTGGGTGACCTGCCCATTTCAGCTTGGTTTATCAAGAGGCTCCACAATCTGTGCCAGTGTTATTGAGGCACATGCAGAAGAAGGGCATGAGGAAGGTGATGATGATGCAGGGCAGTGTAAGCAGCAGCAGGACGTGCAAGCCAGGGTCCTGCATTAGGAAGCAGAGCGGGAAATAGGTCTGGTGGAGCTTCAGGAAGATTTCGTTTTTCAGAGAGGGTTCCCCACAAAAGGTGAGATTCATCGCCTTCCTCACACATTCATCCAGCCTTGCGTAGTGGCTGAGGGCACAAAAGCAGCAAGAATAGAGGAACTTTTCAGGAAACCCAGCAAGTAGACTAGTGGTGTCAAACTCTGGTCCTGGAGGGCCAGTGTCCAGCACAGTTTGGTGATTTCGCTGCTTAAACACATCTGATTTAACTTGCCTGCTAAGAGTCAGGTTTAGTGAGTGCGTTTGAGGAGGGGAAGTACTAAGTAGCGCTGGACACTGGCCCTCCATGACCGGAGTTGGACACCCCTGAAGTAGGCTGTCCATCCAAAGTCTAAGGACACATTGCTTTTGAAATTGTTAAATCAATAGACATAACTTCTTATGACAACTATTATGGTATGTGACATCTGTCATGATGTGTTTTTAGCAACATTACCTAGCAGTCAAAGTGTCATAAATACCTGCAAAAGTTTCTGTTCTTCACTAACACAGAATACATCCTTGAACCAAAAAGAAATTCTCAACATTTGGTTTAATTTAATGCAAGCTTTTCATGTAATTTTGGATAATTTATCTTGGTTTATTAGATATTAAATCTGAAAACCATTCTTCACACATAGAAAACTGCAGCAGACATTTTCAAAATTTACTCATAAACTATTCTTAACATCATTGAAATATGCACCAGGAAGTGGATAAAATGCCACTTACATAAAGGTATTATTTAATTTGGGGAACTGTCCATATCCAGTTTTGCCTTTGTCCATTTTTGTCATGGGTAGGACTGTTTCAATATCAGATTTTTACTACATGGTTATTGTGGCCAAAAAAATTCACAGTAATAATATTGCAGTATTTATATATAAAACCTATATAACACCATCTTACTCCGCTCCTGGTGGAGAGAGGGACCAGAGCACCCCTCCCCCTATATTTGGGGGTGTAGTATTTCCGGCAGTGGTGGCCTAGAGGTTAGAACCTTGCTCTTGTGAACTGAAGGTCGCAGGTTCAAGTCCCAACCCAGGCACCACTGAGGTACCCTTGAGCAAGGTACCTAGCACGTGTGATGGGTTAAATGCAGAGGTTACATTTCGTTGTGGTGCCTGAGTGTGTTCGCAATGACAAATTTTCACTTTAATATTTATATATAGGATCACTGACTCTTTCTACTGATGCAGATGATCGTTGAGGTGAATGCCTCCAGAAATCAATGTTTTCCTATGTCATCTTCCCCAAAATGCGGCTGCTAATTCTACACAAAATCAGCACACGCTGTGGTAGTAGCAGTTCTCCTAATAGTTCTTTCTTCTTTGTTTTATGATGGGTGGAAGCAGGTCTCGGGCCAACCAAAATTAATAGCCTTGCTACTTGTCTAAATGGGCAAATTTCCTTCATTTATCAATGTACATAGACTACTGCCACAGCATTTTGAGTTTTCACAACATATGAGCTAAATGGCTCAAAGGAAGAGTCCAAACAGTGCAGTCATGAGTTTGGTGGGGCTCTAATTAATTAAAACCCAGAGTAACAAAAAGCACTCCAGGGAAGCTGTGAGCCACAGCGTTCCCATGACTGCAGCCCATAGATCTTTCAGGAGGAGTCTTTAAAAACTGGAAGATTGTTATTTTTAGTCCATCTTCTCCACACCCTCTTCCAACAGGGAGATGTCATTGTGAGCTCATGGTCCCATCCATAACGCCATTAATGAGAGTGAAGACAGGGAGACTTAGAAGATAACCTCTATTAAATGTGCACAATATACATACAATATACCCACCCTTTAGTGGTGGGCCAGGGACACTCCTGCTGGTAATTGCTGGATGCCATTCTTTGCCTGTATAGAGGTATACAGTGGTTGTAAACCTCATTGTCAAATGTGAGCCTGTCACAGGGCAAAGGCTTTGCCCCATCCAGCCCTAAAAAAAAGAAATAAAAAAACAATGAACAAAAAAATAAACAGACCCCAAAACTCTGGAAAAACACCCATTAAACGACCTGGTCAATAATAGACAGTGGGTGATTTCATGTCTGTGAAAGGCCATTTCCCCTATAAACAAATTACTTTGCACATAAATCACAGTCAATTACTAAAGAAGGGAAGAGGCGATGAAACATTTCTTTGTCTGGCTTGTGGTGGCTAACATGAAAAGCAAAGTTTCATTTTTTAGGTGGTTAGAAACCCAACAGCAAAAGCACTGTTTGAAGCAAGAGACTTTTCTGCTCATCCAGAGATGAGCACTGGGAGCTCAACCAGCATTTCCAGCCATATGTTTGTAATTACCTGTAAATGCTAAGCACATGATTAAAGTGGCAAAAATTGCTGAGGTCCAACTGCCCTCCATCCCTCTGTGCTTCTAGGATGAAGAAACAAAAGAGAGAACATCAGGAATCACAACTTGAATTCATGTGTTTGCTGGCAGTAAAGTCAATGTGTGTGTGTAAAGATAGGGGAGATCCAAAGCTTCAGGGTGGATAAAGATGGTCCAGCAGAACATTTAAGTGATCCTCATTGGCTTCCTCCAGTTGCTGACTTCATCAAGTTTCAAAAGCGTCCCATTTTACTGTGCATTTGATGAGTCTCCCATGTTTCATGATTTATACCTCATAAGTCAACACAAGCTTGACTTTTATTGACACTGGGAAGATGTGCATTTACTCTTGGCAGGAAAAAAAATATTGGAAAAGTTTTTTCAATAACTGATCTGAGCTCAAGGTCAGAACACAAGCTTAAAGTAGTCTAAACTGTAAAACAGAGAAATACAGCATTTCGTTATGTATGTATCATTTTGTAAATGCATTGGTGATGCAGATTGATTAGGAAGGGAGAACAGGGTAAAACCCCTTACAAGTAATTGTTATGTAGTTAGAAATAAGTCAGAACGTGCTTTATTCATCTTCTATTGTTATATCGGTATCTTTTACAAATTTTTTGACATTTTTTAATATCCACCTAAAATATTGATTTTCTACTCCGTAAATGAATTTTTCATTTAAAGAGTTGTGCATTTATATCACACTCATGCATATATGTCACACTCATGCAAAATGCACAGAGTTCACACAT
Source organism: Arnoldichthys spilopterus (assembly GCA_037974385.1). Classification (NCBI taxonomy): domain Eukaryota; kingdom Metazoa; phylum Chordata; class Actinopteri; order Characiformes; family Lepidarchidae; genus Arnoldichthys; species Arnoldichthys spilopterus. The sequence goes on along the minus strand of JBBPDA010000003.1, from coordinate 19,358,853 downwards.
ATGTTGTTTTATTTACCCTCTTGAAGGCTGTAACTTTGCAGCATTTAAGTCTTAAACATCAAAGTCTTTCCAGACTAAAGTACAGCCTCCACTTGGTGGGGTTAGTTTTAACATGGTTTTGCATTTAGTGACATCCATATTCTCCCCATATAAATTCAAATGAACGTTTTTTAGTTAGGATTTTTTTTCTAAAAAGCAATAGAAATGGAGGAGTATTCACCGAAGGCTCAGTTTATATGAACAAAAGTAGGTCCTTGCTCACCACTTTGTGCCAAACTTCGCAAGAGTTTAAAAAGAACATCTCTCAGCTCAAGCTTGTTAAGAATTTAGGCTTTTCACCATCTACAGTAAATAATATTGTGAAAAGATTCAGGAAATCTTAGTCCATGTAGGGCAAGGCCAAAAGCTGCTGCTGAATGTGTATGACTTTTAAGCCCTTAGACTTCATAGCATGAGAAACCATCGAGCAACTGTGACAAATTTAGTCACATGGGCTGGACTTTATTAAACTATTGTCACTTAACACAGTTTTATGCAGAAAGGCCACTGAGATCTCCATACAAAAGTTGTTATCAGCAAAAGGTGCTTTTATGGTATGAGGTGTATTAGAGCCCATGACATGGGTAGCTTGCATGTATGTGAAGATACTGTAACATGAACCTGAACACATATATTGGGATTATGGAAAGACATGTGAGGTCTTTTTCTGGGAAGTCACAGTGTGGCTTTAAAGACACAGATTGCATGTGCTTCACTGGTCTGCCAGCAAATTTATCTGGTACTGAAAATGTTTATCATGAAGAGGAGAATCTGACAATGGTGCCCAAGGGCTATTGAGCAGCTGGATAATGGAAAGAAAAATCTAAAATATTACAAATAAATAAATAAAAGCATTGGATATATATACGACAAGAACATATTCATTAATATGCTGATAATACTGTTATCCTGCATTCAGTATTTACTCAAAAACCAAGCCAAAACTTGTGCCCTTAGTGAAGGAATAGTGTTGTCTTTTTTGTGTTGTCTGTTTTTTTTTGGGGGGGGGGTTCTGCTCTTTTTAATTTGACAGTAATATGCATTTAGGTTAGAAATTACATTAAAAGTTGTAATGCTAATACCATACAAATATATAAATAGTTTTTGCATCTTATTTTTACATTTTCTAATTTTCCCCAAATGTTTTATATGTGTGTGTGTGTGTGTGTGTGTGTGTGCGCCAAAGTTTATATATATAATCCTACCGTGTAAGTCCTCCTTGATCCTCAAGGATTGAAAAAAACATACTACTGGAAGTCCATCAAAAGCATATCTATTCATGCCTTGGCACCAATCCCCCACTACCCTACTCTTACTGGCCACTATATTGAAAACACCTGCCTTCTAGCTCCACCTTGCTGGTGCACAGTTATGAAGCACATCTGTTGCACTGCTTGTGTTAGTCATCTACTACTTCATCTTAAATGGTTCTTTTTAATAGTTTTTGACTGTATAACCACTATTGGCTGGACAGCAGTTATATTGATGTGTAAGATACCCAGTGTGTATAGTCACATGCAGTAACATGCCATCTTTGTCATTGTCACTACTGTTGATGGTTCACATTAATATCAGGTCAACAGTGGTCCTGTGGTCAGAAACTGACTAATAATAAATTTATGAAAATTGAGAAGTTGTGTGAATGACAAAATAAGCAAGAACCAGTAATTGCGCATGCACACACACACAAACACACATGAATATAAACACTGTTCATAACAGGACAATATAAACACAATACTTTACAACATACTTTGACACTAATGGCTCATTTTCTATTAAGTCGATCAATATTTGCAAATTGTTTCTTGGAGGCTCTGAGCGAGCAGTCTTCTGTTGGCATGGGGATAGAAAGACATTAGTTTCCCATAGCAGATGGCCATGTGTTTGCTTTTGTTTTACATTTTCGTCATTAATGAATTTATCCCTGGAGACAGTGTTTCTCCATGAGAACAGCTGTGCTGCTATGAACATTCCTGAAATACATTCTTGCATGAAGAAAAAAAAATGCTGACTTGATGAACGAGGCACGCACTTGAAAAATAATACTGAAAGACTGATCAAATATAGAAAAAACTCCTTAAGTTAATGCTGTTTAATGGCCCTTTATACCCCAAAACCTTAATTACACGTTCTGCTTATTTTCAACTTTCTGTTATGACGTCAGAAGGTTGAGCTGTCATTAAAACGTTTAATAAATAATAAATAAATGACTGAAATATGATATTAGGGAATTGCAGTAAATGTAATACACTGATCTCTCATGTTAGAAATCCACAGCTAAAATCAAGATATGGCATTTTATCCAAAACCACAGCTTTAATCAAGATATGGCATTTTATCGAAAGTCACAGCTATATTCAAGATATGGCATTTTTATCCAGCAACATTAATCAAGTTGAGTCCTTGTTCCTGACTTACCTTGACTTGGAATGCCTTCTGAATTTGTATCACCTGTTGAAGACTTAGAAAGGAAGCTGAAAGGATCCTCTGCAGCAACAGTGTCCGACAGAGGAGGTGCTTGGTGGGAAAGCAGTCACCAAAGTCCTTCGTAAAGCCCTCTGGCAGTCACTTCTGTTATCAATGGGACTGGGAACTGCCTTTCGCAATTACCAGCCCTGAGCCGCTGGACGTCTGTTTCCTTTCCCATGTCCCTTCGTGGCGATTTCCCTCTTTTTCAGGCATATTCCAGGCTCTGGCTATTCCCAGCTGAATATGGCAATACAGCCCTCTCACATTTTTTCTATTTCAATAGGACATGCAGACTCTGAGAAACAAAGAGCAAGGCTAGCTTCACTGCTAGCGAGAACTGTCTATGGATAAGCATCTTCAACAGCTGTGTTTCAAACTCACTTAACAACCCTCCCCCCATAAACACACATACAGACACACTCACACTAATGCAATTTTCACCAATGAGGACACAAATGGAAAACGCAGTAATGGTTTGCAAAGTCTAATTCCATTCATTGATCTGAGAACTGTTTGAAGGCAATGAGTGCAAACTCACTGAGACTTCAGGAAAAATTCAACATTGAGCTTTTCCCACTCATGCCATCCCCTGAGCACTAACATCCCATAAATCTGTGCTTTCAGGAGACCTTTCCTTGACCTACAGCTCTCTGAGGGGGAGGTTCAGTGTGTGTGCGTGTAATGGTGATGCGTTTGGAAGTCAGTGTGCATGTAAGTGCGTGTACATGTGTGATAAGGAGTTAAAACACATTTTAAAAAACGTGTTAGATGGAATTCAAGTGAAATTGCAGAGAAAATAAGAGTGCCAAATCATGCAGGGCATTGCCTAGAACCACTTTCATAATAATTTCCCTGAATTGTACCCATAAAACATTCAGATGTGGCTGTGGCCAACTCCACAAGCAGAACAAGCCTCCTGTCTTTTGTTTAAATCTCTCTCTCTCTCTCTCTCTCTCTCTCTCACACACACACACACACATGCTCACTCTTTCTTCTGAAGTCATAGGTCTTTGGACTAAGCTTAGACACAGAAACAAAACACAGGCATTCACATCACACAGATATGTCACTAAACACTGACAGTGGGTGAACTGTTCAAATCTCCCAATCCGCTGGACGTAAAGGTTTTAGCCTTGTAAAAAGCTCTGTACTGTATGTGGTCAGACACTTCAGCTCCTCACTCACTGGGCTATATTAATTATATTGTAGTTGTAGTGTCTGCCTACATGGAGCCGTACAGGTCCCTTGGGCTTAGAGATTTTGCTTAACTGTGTCAAAACATATATTTTCAATTTAGCAGCTGATCAAAAAACATGATTTACCTTACAGCTATATAATATGGCTAATATCAATTATTAGGTGATTGCAACATTACTAATTATTTGGGCTGTAGTTATGTACATAGTTATTGATAATAGTTACCATTGTTAGAAGTGAAACTAGTGCGTTAGCGCAATTCACATTCTTTTGGTAGTACTGATTAATGTAACTAACTTCCTTTTTCAAATAAAAGAACACAATTACAATTATGGACATGGGCTCAATACTCTTCATGCTTCAACGTTCAAATCTTTTGATGTTTGTCTTGCATGGAAAAACATTAATGAACAATAACACTGTCAAAATTGACCAAACTTGTCATTCCTTTATTCCTGAGTAAAGATATGAAGTTGTTAGAAACATTAGGTATAGCTGCAGTTCAGGAAAAATTTGAATTCCAACCATGCATTGGCTCATCAATTACATAGGGTAAGTGGAAAACTGTGTATTTGCCAAGTATTGGGATAGTGGCACTAATACTGATCACATTTTCTGGATTGTAAGCCAGTGTGAGGTGACACAGGCTTAAGTATTTAAAAAAAAAAAAAAGACTAGTTTTTTTGGGATTGCAGGGTTGCAGTCCCAGTCCCAGTACATGTACCACTGAGGTACAACATTCAGCAACGTTCTGCTACACTGCTCCCCAGGTGTTGCTCATAGCTCCTGCTCCATGTGTGGGTTAAATGCAAATTGTGGTGCACTGTGTGAAGGGGTTTGTTCACAATGATAAATAGCGACTTTCACATGTTTTCACTATTACTGGAATCCTTCTGGAAAAATATAGCTCTTGTCATTTCTTTCCGAGAATGGTGACAGGTTCTCAGCTGATGGCACACCATGTCTGCTTCTTCCCTGATCCAAGACCACCACCACACTCCAGTGGAACTCCTTTGAGCACTCCTCAAGAGGCCTCCTCTTGTGTGGGTCTTCTTGGACTTGCGTTGTTTCTTTTAAGCTAACCAGCAGTAAAATTGGAATTGGGAAATGTTGCCCAGGCCCGTCATCTCATCAATCCAAGTTCGGTCCTGGGTGTTTGCAAGGCCAAATGATTCTATTCGGTGTTTGCTTCGGTTACATTTGAGCTTGAGCGATGGAAACATTCGACTGTATGCAGTGGCGCTGTTTAATTTGCTTTGACGAGACAACCACTTGAAAGATGGGCCTCTCTAAAAGCTGTGAAAATACCTTTCAGCACCATTCGCTGCCTTTTTCCCCCTGTAGGGTAAAATTGAATGTTTCTGTGATTTAGCTAATGCACATCCATCTCGAGTTGCCAGGCAACATACACATAATATAATCACAATCCATTTGTGAGAGGAGAAATTTCCAAGAGCACTGGTAAGAAAACATTTCCATTTCAGCAAAGATGCAGGCGTAATCCTGTTAGCCACTGAACAAACAGGCAGGCCTGGGTCCATGTTCAGAGCTTTTGTGATCCTGAACTTGCTGTTTGTTCAGCCTGTCTCATGTCTGGAATGGAAAAGGCATTTTGCATAGTGTAGACACAGGAAGAAGAAAGCAGGCAAGAAGCTGCTGTGCATATCACCCAAGAGGCAAATGACTTTGTATGAGTTATATAGCCAGAACTGTAAATGGCCCTTTGATGTGGGCAGTTGCCACATTGTCCTTGAGGGTCCGACGTTCAGTCATTGGAGCGAAATGGATAGTTTACAGGCTTTAGAGGAACTCGATTACTGCTGTGGAAAATTGCACAGCATATCCAGGTGTGAAACCCCAAAATGAACACACACATACAGACACACACACCATCTCATTACAGAATACACATACTTACTCATCTGAGACAGAGACAAAATAACACTGTTGGAAATGTGCTCCATGAGACAGCATGGGTGAAAGTGCCAGTTGGTAGTCTGTCCCATGGCATCTCATGTGAAGTCAGTCTCTCTGGATTCTGAGCTTTCTACGGCACTGCCCAACAAGAGGTTGGTCAAGCAGACCGAAGGGAAAGTTGGTCACATTCTACACTTTTTTCCAGACTAATGGGAGATGCCATCTGTTTTTTTCCCTTAAGTAGGGATGTACAAATCAAAATTGTTTATAGCTGACCCTGAGTCTGATTTCTTTACAGCTAATTCAGCTGATGGCTGTTTTTTTTTTTGCACTGACACAAAATAAATGACATTAATTAACAAGCACTGAAAATTATTTAACAAAACATATGCCGTGTTTTAAATTAAGATCTACACTGAGAGTAAAGGGCACGTGTACTGGATGAGAATGAATGTGTCAGTCATGAAATCATGGATTTCCAGTAAATTCTCTACACAGCTTTCACAAACTTGGTTCTTAAACAAAACTCCTGAATGACTGAAAATTGTAAGTGTAAGTATTTTAATTTTAAGTGTGACAGATAGGGTAGTTCAAATCAGATGTGAATAAAGTACACAACTCCAGTACTTGAATGAAAATAAAGATACTCTTGGTCACATATTTCTCCACTACAGGTGAAAGTTGTTCAGTCTCACTGAAGAGTTGAGTTGAAGAACTGGAGAATATGCTTTTAAAAATACCTAAGGGTAAAAAAATATATATATTTTAAACATCAGTTGTTGTGTTGTTTATCACAAAGCATTTATAGAACCTACTGCTTGTAGCATGTATAATAACAGCTTGGCATTTACTACAAAGCCTACTGAAACACAGATGAAACCACGAAAGTACAGCCAGTACAGTCATTATTGTTTTTATTTATTTATTTATTTATTTATTTATTTAATACCCCCACCACCCCACCCTGCTCTTATTGGGACCAGGTTGTACATGAACATGCCCTTGTGTGATGTCACTAGTACTGCATTTATCTGCAAAGACTAAAACAGATATTTGTGAAAGGCCTTTAGTTTGTAATGTTAACTCTGCAACGCTAACAGGTTCTCAAACACATTCACACACTCGGTTAACAGCAGCAGTTGTGGTCTGCCTCTGTCACCAGATTCGTCACACATTCACATTTTCAAGTTGCTCTCATATCTACAGTGGTGAATTTATCTGCATAAATCTGCATAAATGAACAGTTTACTTGCTTACTTACTCACAGCCACCTACAGGAAAAGTTTAGACTTGGCAAACACAGTATGTAAACGGGAAGCAGTTAAAAAGTTCAGCTGAGACATAACATCAGTCACGAAACAACTTTCAACAGCAAATCCATAAAAAGTATTTTAACCAACCATAGCATAAAACTGCAACACTTACAAGCATGGACAACTACTTTTAACATTTTTAATTGGAATTAAGCAATGTACCTCAACATGTTTGCTCATGTTGGATGAATTTTTGAAGGCATTGACCAAGTATGTGGTTAACAGAGACAATTTTTAATACAATACAAATCTTTCTTTATTTAAAAAAATTGTAAACATGGACTTCAGATATGACATTGGGTTCTCTGGTGAGGAACTTCTATCTTTACCTTTATCATCTTTCCCTGCTGTAGTAGTAGCCATCATTACAACTGTAAAGTCCAGCTGTTAAAAAAAAAAAAATTCCCCTTTTTTAAAAACTGTAGTGGAGTAAAAATCATAAGTTTCCCCAAGTAAAGTACAGATACTCAAAGATGTACTTTCTTGTTTCCTTAATGTACCTCTTTTTTTTTCTCTTGTTACAACGGCATCAAAAGACATGTATTCCTACTCAAATTGGTTACTTTTAAACCTGTACTGGGTGTAGATAAACTGCTCCATATAAAAGTGTTAAGGCTGCTGCAGGAAGTATGAGGAGTTCTAACATTTTGTCCCTATGGAACTATGAACGTTTTTGATAGTCGTACCATTCTGACTCTTCCTCTCTTCTGGGGTGTCATGGATGCAAAGATTTTCTGCTTTTTTCTCATCATACTTGCTAGTTAACAGTAGATCGCAGCAGACTCACAGAGCTTTCTGCTATGATAATTATCTAGCTATGCTAGACAACTTCAGTCAACTAATTAGATACTAAAAAACAGTTAACTGACAGTTATGGGGCTCCTTTTAATTGGCAACAGAGAAAGTGCACCCAAAACCCTTGTGAACCCCTGAAAATTGCTATACAGTCAGCCTTCTGAAAAATGTTATGCAAACCATGAAAGACCCAGAAAACAGCTATTCAGCATGTAGTCTAGTGGACAGCCTGTAAAGAACATTGGCCCCCTGCACCGGGCCGGAAGGCCTCAAAAGCCTCTTCAGGACCCCTGTTTCCAGGATACACTCCTGCAGGTGGCAGCCAGAGGCAAAAAGACCGCCTCAGTCCACTGCTCAAGTACTACACAGAGCTTCATGAAAAACCTCTTCAACAATGTAAAGTCTGTCCTGCCCCACTCCAAACAGCCTGAGAAAGAGGATGTCCAGATAATTCTCCACACTCAGCAGAATTATTTATATCCGGATACAATAAGGCAACTGTGTATTTTGGCATGACAGAGGGGTCACTCACTGCCCAGTTCAAAGCCAGCTGAATGGCCACAGCAAATGTGACATCAAAGCAATTATTATGCATCAGGGAAAGATAATTACTGGAAAATAAAGCAGTCAGAGTTTATAATATCTCTCTTAAAATAGTAACACAAATTATAAGATATATGACAGCTGCTGCCTTTGCACTTGTAATTGACACAAATTTGATTGGACCATCATATTCAATTAGATTATCCTGATGGGACAGAGATGGGAGAGCTGTGGTAATGTGGTCCAACAGAGATGTTCATATATGCTGCACTATTTTAGAGTTTTGTCACAGCTCTGGAAATGTAATAATGATCCCTACTATTAACTAAAGCCAACACAGAAATTGAGGAATATATGCCAACGTGGGCTTTTTCTCTTTTTCTGTGCTGTAAGACAAGCAAGTGTTGAGGAAGTGTCCTGTTAGACATTACATCATCGTACAGTCGGAGATGGCCCGAATGTCAGTCTTTGCTCTGCCACATGGCCTTGTGCTGGGTAGCCCAGACGTTACCCATGGGTCATAGGCAGGAAGCTAGTTAAGCGTGGAAAAGCACTTTTTCCCTGCATTCACTTGCCTCATGCTCCATGAGAGTCATACCAGTGGCCCGGTGCCCTGCTGCCAGACCACTCAACCCTTTGAGTATCTTATGAACGACTTTTGGCTCGAAGAGTTGGGCCGAAACCGATCATGGAATATTTTAGCAAAGACCAAACAGGAAACTGGTTTCCGACACTTGCTCCAGGAGCTATATTTAGTCCAAATAAATGCTGCATATCGGAAGTAGTTCCATGCCACATCTGTGGTCATATGTGTATACTTTATGTTTATTCACCTGGGTGGTGAGAATTTCTCCAGTATTTTGGAAAGCACTCAGCTTGGCTAGGAGGGTGGTAGAGTCTTAGAGCTGCTCAGCATGGTCCTTTATAGGCCCACTGTGTTTATTCCCTCTCTGTCTATGGGGCAGAGGCCATCCTGTATTCAGTTTCCAACAGAACACATTTACAATAGGACTATTAGCCTCAGTTAAAGCTCCCCCAATCAGTGAAAGCCAGGGTACAGCTGGTCCAAAATCACAGCTATTCCTAAATCTACAATTACAGGGGTGTGTAGGAGGCCGAACAAAAGCAAGCAACTTCACCCTAGTCCATTAATCCGTCGTGACAACCGCTACAACTGAAAAATGAAAATGTCCATGTTCTGTGTCTACAAGGCAGTGAGGCTGGCACCTTAACAAAGAGTTCCATCAAAGTTCAAGTTGAAAACAAACTTGTCAAACTTGTTCACAGTTTCTAAACAGTGAGACAAGCTTCTGTGGTCATACACAGACTTCCATCAAATTATGAGAAAGCCCACAAAACAAAATCATTTTCATCTTTGTGTTTTTGTGTCTGAGCAGTGATTCCAACACTCATAAATCAACAATGAAGTCTCCAAGGAAACTGCGAGAAACAAGCATAACTGCACAGGTTAAGGAAAAATTCCTGTGTTTTCTTGCAAAAACCATGTTTACCTAGTGTTTGAAATCATTTTATTTCATTTTTTACGAAAAGTTTTTGATCATCTTCCATGGCCTATAAACATGAATCCAGTGCCATGCTACAAGGGTCTTTAACATCTGCACGCAAAAAAAGAAGCACAGCAGACGTCAAGCCCTCATGTTACTATGTAAAACCGTGAATGGATGTTTTAACATATAAACTTTGTGTGTGAAACTGAAATTTAGCTCATTTTAGCTTCTAGCATTCCATCCAAACCTTAAGGTCAACTAGGGGTGCAACAAAGCATCATCACATTGTAATGAAAAACTGTGATGTGACAATTCACTGTGGAGCTAGCTAGACAGTCAGCTATTGCTAAACAGGGCTTGATGCAGCCGTCAGAAAAATTACAGGAAGTTATTACAGGTACCATACAAAAGTAGCAATAATGCACCTAGAAGCTGTGTTCCAACTGCATGTTTTTTTTGGATAGGGGTGTCAAAATATTAAAATATTTTGTTGACCAGGGGCTGGGAAAAACCATAGTTTTTGTGAAGGGGGCAACTAAATATTTTGTCAAGGGTATGGTAGCAGTGTCTGTGGGGGGTTTAAAATTTTGGGCTTAACTTGATGGACCATGGCATCAACCACTGGCCCAGCCTTAGTACAGTACTACTATTATCATTTTATAAGATACTATGTTACAATATAAGGGAATATTAAATTTTGAAGTCATTGTTGTAAATCACCTTGAATCATGAGCCCTAATACATACATTTGTCTGCATTCTGTTCATTATCTGGTCTTCACATACGGTGTAAATAACAAGACAGCCATTAGAGAGTATTATATTTGTGTGTTAGCATGAAATCCACCTATATTTATGGCTTTTTATATATGATATAACATATTTTCATTTTATGGTTCTTTTTTTCCACCACACTTTAACTTCACCACACCACTGATCATATTAATCAGTGGGCCACACACAAGGTGAGCACAGGCCATGGATGTAAAGTGCAGATTTAATTAAGTGTCGCAGACATGGACAGAAGGTAGTGTAAGCCTGTCAAAATACTAGCCCTTAATTTTCCCACAGTAAGTTCTGTTTAAGTCCCTGCCTTGCTTTATGGAGAGTAAACATAGCCTACTTTACATTCCCTACATAGCCGACGCACATATGTTATCGTTCACATATGCGTAGCCTACCTCACACAAATAACAGTTCACATGCACATTTTTTGTCTACACGCCATCCTATATACCATATATCTTGACCCTGGGTTCTCAACTCCAGTTCTAAGGATGTAAGTATTCGCCCTCCTGACACAGCCCATGGAGAACTTAATAATAAACGTATGAGCTGAATCTGGTCTGTTTGGCCAGGGAATACTTGAACCTGTCCTGGCTAGCTGGACTCCAGGAAGGGATTTGACAGTCCCTATGTGGTACTATCTCCCACAATGTTTCTCAAACGGCCTGGAGGCCCAGCTGCACTTCAGAGGTTCATGTTGTTCCTCAGCTAACACGACTGATCCAACTCAAGAAAGGCTTGATTACCTAATGAACTGCATGTTGGAGCAGGGAATGCATTTGTAAAAATAAAGGTCCTTAAATGGTTCTTGACTTGGTTGTACAATTCTAGCAAAAAAAAGTTTCTTTACAGTCACATGTCTCGTTAATTAAATGTCTCTTTAGTAGCATGTCTTCAATAGCAGATGTGCCCTGTCTTATCCACAAAGGGGTGGCAGGGCTGCAGTTTTTCATCCCAAACAAGCATGAGCACCTGAATCCATTTGTTTTTTCAACTGCTGTTTTCTGATGATCGGGTTTGCTCCTGTTTTGCTGGAATGAACTGGACTGGACTCTCTTGTTCTACAGCAGGCATGTCAAACTCCGGTCCTGGAGGGTCCAGCACAGTTTGTGGATTTCCCTGCTCGAACACACCTGATTCAACTTACCTGCTCAGTGTTAGGTTTAGTGTGTGTTTAAGAAGGGAAAGTACTAAGTGCTGGACACCGGCCCTGACTGGAGATTAACACCCCTCTTCTAGAGCATGTAAAGAACCCTTATTAGCAGTAGGGCTGCACCGATCCTATCTGATGTCGAATATTGGTTCGATACTGGCTAGATCTCATATCGGTAACAATATGATGATCCATGGGCCCAATCTGTTCAATTCTCTTATTCTATGTGTGTGTAAATACTAACTTTAATTTTTGTTGCTGGTGCACGATTATTGTTTTAATAAAAAATTATTGAGTTTTTAGGTTTATATATGTATTTGTTACATTTAGGTGTTTATTCATTTTAGAAAGCTTTTGAAATGTTTAAGTCAAGTCTGATTGTGCCTTACATACAAAAAATGATCCCAGTCTCTTTCAAACAAAGAGGCACACAGCTTTAACATTGGTATCATAACAGTGCTCAGTATCGGCCTATACCCAAAGCCCAGTTATCGATATCGGAACAGAAAAAGTTGGATTGGTGCATCCCTAATTGGCAGCCTTTTTTTTATATGTATTGAACCTCAGCCTGTTTTAGTAGTACTGAAATAAATGTTTTTAAAGGTTCTTTAGAAAAAGGCAATGTTTCCATATAGAACTGAAGATGTAAAAAACCTGTTGTAAATTGTTCGTTAAAGTACCTTTTAGAAATTTTTCTGCTATATGTACAAGTCACATACCCGTTTGGGCAAGCTTACTATAAACACTGATCAGCCATAACATTAAACTACCTAACTAATACTGAGTGTGTCTCTCCTGCTGCTAAAAGAGCTCTGACTGTGGTGCACTGTGTGTTCTAACCCCTTTCTATCAGAGTCAGCATTCCCTTTTTAAACCACAGTAGCTTTTCTGTGGGATCAGACCAGATGGACAAGCCTTCACTCCCCACATGCATTACCCTGTCACCGATTCACCAGTTGTCCTTTTTGGATCACTTTTGGTAGGTACTAACTACTGCACACCTGGAACACTCCACAAGACCTGCTGTTCTGGAGATGCTCTGACTCAGTCTGTTCACTTGCTTCCCAATATATCCCACCATTGTAATAAGATAATCAGTTATTCGTGTCATCAGACAGTGGTATTAATGCTGAAACCACCACCAGGTTTATTTCCACCTGTCCTGCACAATTCAGTGTTTTTTTTTTCATGCTCTGACACACTTGATTCAACTCAAGAGGAACTTTGTCATGATCTGAAGAAAGGGGGGGTTAAGACCACTCGAATGAGCAGAGCAGCTGGGCCTCCAGAGCGGGAACGAAAACAAACAATGGAAAACACAGATCTGCCAAACAAAGCAGGAAAAACAAGGACGACGTGGAGCGTGCACGTTTGATTTTCCAGCCCCCGTCCCCCCACCCCCTTCCCTAACATTGTTTTCCACGTGCGTGCGCGCGTGCGAGCGTGCGTGCGTGTTCGCGCAGGGTCGTCCAAAGCAAACAGCACGGGGTTCTCGCGCTGACCGTCCTGCAGCCGCTGCCTGCATGCGCGCTGCCTCGAGGTGATGATGTCAGAGGAACATGGCAGCAGATAGGACCCAGCAGAGCGCGTCCCCTCGCCTCGCCTCACCTGTGGCCGGCCGGTCTGCACTTTCCTACCTGCCGCTGGCCCCTTCACACCGCACGCAAGTCTAGAGTCGCGCTGCTCCCCTCCACGGCCGAAGGCAATGTGGTGCCCGCGCTCGCTCTCGTCGCGCACGCTGCCGCCGCTGGCGCTCGTGCTCGCGCTGCTGCTGCGCGCCTCGCGCGGCGGCGAACTCGTGTTCCGCTGCCCGAGTTGCACGGCCGAGCGCCAGGCCGCGTGCCCCAGCCCACCGGCCGCGTGCGCCGAGATCGTGCGCGAGCCCGGCTGCGGCTGCTGCCCCGTGTGCGCACGCCTGCCGGGCGAGCCGTGCGGCGTCTACACGCCACGCTGCGCCAGCGGACTGCGCTGCAGCCCTGTCCCCGGGGAGCCGTACCCGCTCGAGCAGCTCATCCGGGGACACGGGCGCTGCGAGAAGCGAGTGGACCCCACGGACAGCCACGACCCGTTGGACCCTTACGCGGAGGATGGTGAGTGACGAGAAAAGCCCGAGGAACGGAGATGCGCCACAAAAGTGTGCTGTGAACTCGTCCCGTGTTTACTGGCTTACAGCATGAGTAAACTCATAGGCTCATCTAGGCTCGCTGCAGACATTCAGCACTAGACGCTGTGTTGATCATGCCTAAAGCGGGCAGCGCTGTGCAGTTGTGCACGAAGTGTTATAGGGCTCAGTTTGTGTGGGCATAAATGGTTTAGTTATGAAAAAACAAGTGCGTTTTAGGCGTGTAACTATTCATATTCTGTGTGTAATTATGCATAGAATGTGTAAAGATAAAGCGTGTTTAGATATTTAGTAGTGGTATAAATAATATACACAAATAACACACTATATAGCAAACACTACTATTTTACTTTAAAGCTATATTAAAACACTAATATACTGCAGTAATACTACAGTGTAATGCACCTATGCTACATTCATATACTACAGTATAACACTACTTTACTATACCAGTGTACTATACATACTATACAACTATACTAACTGAACTACATTACTGTAACACTATACTTAATATACTACATTCCTATTCTACTTTACTAACTATACTGCATTACTATTTTACATTACGCTGTGCTGTACTATACTAACTATACTATAGTACTATATTCTGTTACTATACTATATACTGTATACTATATACATGCTATAATAATACTATACTACTATTAATACACTATATAACACTACTGTATTCATATACTGCAATATAGCACTGCCATACTACTACCAATGTGCTATACATACTATACTACATTGATATGATACTAAACTAACTACAATACAAATACAACACTTTATTTGACTAACTATGCTACTTTTCTGTAAAAACTATACTACGTTACTATACTATACTAATTATAGTCCACTACTATAACACTATACTCATTATGCATTACTGCACTACTAAACATACACTACTTTAGTCTGCTACTGTATTACATTACTATTCTAATGTACTTATAGTTCATACTACCAATGCTACTTAAAGGTCATAAAATACACTACTATGTGTCTCTACTGTACTCCATTACTATACGACCATGTTTACTAATTATACTACATTACTGTGCTACTATTTAAGACCACTGTACTCTGTTACTATACCACTATACTGTACAAACTATTTATATATATATATATATAACTACCACATTACTATCCTACTATATAACAATACAATACTCAGTTACTGTACCGCTATACTATATGATATACTACTGTGTAACACCACTGTACTTAATTACTATACCACTATATTATACTATCTATAATACATAACTAAACCACTATGTGACTCTACTATACTCAGTTACTATACAATTATTGTATATTAATATACTACTCTAAACATAACCATACTTCATTACTATACCACTATACTAACTATAATACATTACTATGCTACTATATAACAATACAATACTCAGTTACTGTACCACTTTACTATATGATATACTACTGTGTAACACCACTATACTCAATTACTATACCACTATACTATAACTATAATACATAACTAAACTGCTATGTTACTCTACTATACTCGGTTACTATACCATTACTGTATATTAATATATGACTGTAAACACTACCATACTTAATTACTACACCACTATACTATACTAACTATAATACATTACTATACTACTATACTAAAATACACACCACAATATTACACTATTATATTGCTACTATACTTTTATTTCACCATTATGCTTTATTATCATACTACCATATAACATTACTATAATCCATTGCTATACCACTGTACTATACTAACTATACCACAATACTAAAATACATACCACTGTACTGTACTAACTATGCTACAGTACAACTTTTATAACACTACTATATTTTGTTACTATATCACTATGCAACATAATATACTAACTATACTACTTTACTACTGCAATGATATTCTTATGCTACAATACATAATACCATTTTAGATGCACAGTAAGTGTTTGTGGTTATGCATAAAATTTAGTTAATTAGCCAATATGTCATTGTAGATGTTTTTGTGCTGCTCCTGCTTTGATTCTGTAGATCTTGTTAACTATATTTATACGTTTCCTAGTTCGCTTTGAGCTTTAAAATATTAGATTACTGTGTGTTATCAGCCACTGCTGAGGTATCTTGCTTGATCAGTTGACAAGCAGGCTAGTAAAATAAGCTTAGTACCTGTTGAAGTCTTGACAGTATGACACTTTCCCCCATATCTGTATTTTTTAACACCTGCTTTTTCTCACAGTTTAACCAGTTTTACTTTTTAGAAAGAATACATAGACTTAATAAAGTAATTACCTGTTAAAATTGCAACAATAACAGTATTTGCATTATGTAGATACACTAGTATTCAAAAGTTTGGAAGAGTGAAATTACTTTTTATGAAACTGATTGATTACTGACAGATGTATAAAATTATCGTAATCTTCTGTAGGTTTCAAAATATACCATTGAGAATAATGTGAGATGAAACATGTATTAAGACATGTTTGTTTTTGTTTGGCTCAACTATGCACACACTTTCACCAAGATATTTTGGCTTTTTTTTAAATCATTGTCTTGATGATCTCTGGGCTGGTATATCTCTCCATTCATGATTTGTATTTATGTTCCATGCCCCAGTCCTGTTTGCAGTGAAGCGGTTCCATATTGCAATGCTCCCACCTTCATACTTCACTTTGGGTGTGGTGTTCTTCTTTAGTCTGAGAGAAATCTTTCATTGTACAAATGTCTGGGGCAATCTGTGGTTTAATGAACTTTCCAGTTGCACGTTATTGATCCATGACATGATGTTTAAGGTCTTTGCTGGAGCTCTGTACCTTTTTTTCAAGTGTTGTTTAACTATGTTGACCCTGAGAACTTCAGAGAGTTTCGTTATCTTTACCATGGCTGAAATCTTCCCTACCAATGGCATTGTCTTTTATAATGACACTAGGTGCAATATGTTGTATAATCTATATCTATATATAATGTTTGAATGTTTCTTTTAAAAAAATATGTTTATGCTTATGACACACTTACGTGCACTTAAGTTGATATGTGCACTGAAAATATATTAAATAACAAAAAATTATCCAAAAACATGTTTCCCCTTACTATCCGTTATGAACAAAAACACAAAAATCTTCTCATGAACTATGGATTCTACTGTTGCAGTAATATTCAAGTTGTCAAGTAGTAGAGGTAAATGGCTGATTTTTAAAAAATACAAATAATGACACATTACGTGCTGACCATATTATTTCCTGTATGTTAATAACATTTAGAGAAATAGTTTTAAACAAACAGCTTATGAAGTTAGAAAGCAGGTAACTTCATTTTTGACTGTGCTCTCAGCAGGTCAGTGGGATGAGCAGTCAACACTTATTGTCTTGCTTTGCTGTGCAAGCTAAATGTGTGATCCTGGTTCTTAGTGAGAAAGCTTTTTTTTTGGTAATCGCAATGACTGAACTTTGCCAGAGGCATTTGCTTTGAAACAAATTGGCTGCCATTATCATAATGTGCTGCTGAATTTCCAAGATATCAAAGGGTGGAAAGGCTAATGTAGTTTGGCAACGATTAGCACAGTGGACTTTGAGCTCGATCCAGCCTCTCATGTGAATCTGCCCGGCTGCAGTGGCTGTGATGTTTGTGCATGAAACGGTGTATTTTGGGATGCCCAAGAACTGTAGAAACTGGAGCTGCCAAACCTGCAGGGGTAAATAATCTGGCCCCATCAGACCAAGTGACTTAGATCTGCAGAGTAAAAACTGTTGCAAGGTCAAAAAGCAAAGCAGAGCCTGCTATGTAAATTACATATTAGATAAAGTAAGAAAAATATGCTGAAGAACAGCAAAGTGAGCTGAGGCCTCCTCGTCCAGTTCAGTAAATCCATGTGCAAAGTTACTATTTCACGTAATTCTACTGCAGTTATACTGCAATGTGCACTCACATTGGTAGTATTTTCTAAAGATTTACCTTGGAAGAACAGTGAGTTCCATTCTTACTTTTTTTATTCCAAAGGAATATTAAAAGGAATGGTTCACCAAAACTGTGTTACTTTTACCCCAAATGTGGACAATCAGCCAAGACATGTTTGATTTGTAAAGTTTGCTTATTAGTTTTGTCATAGAGCTAGTGTTAAAAGTCTTTGTCATTCAAAATCAATTTGGGTCTCTTGGCTCATTGACCACCTTTGGAGTAATATTGTAAATTAGATTTTTCAGTGAGCTATTTCTCTAACCTTTACAGTCTGAACAGTATTCTCTATGTGTTCCTATTGTAACGTGTCCAGACAAAGGCTTCTGACCACCATGCTGTACTAATGATTTGGCAGATCTTCTCCACCAGGGAACATGGCTTAATAATGCAATGTTCCTGCACTGATGTCTAAGCAATGTCTAAGTTCTTGATGTACTTCTCAGGTTATGGGTGTAGTGCAGATCACGTTTGTGGCCCTGTGCCTGCTAACCTAAGATTTCTAGGAAAAGATGTCTGTATTGCCCAAACCGAGTTGGATAACATGTTATTTTCTGTTATTGTCCTTCTAGTATGAATCAATACTTGGAAATGATGGCATAGTTGCCAAAAGCAAGCTGTTTGCAAGGGTTGTTGATGCTGCTAGACCTACACTTAATAGGGAAATTAACTCTAACAAGCAGATAAAACATTTAAATAACGCAATGTAAATGAAAACCTTGTTAGTCTACATTTATTATAGGGATGCCTGTCAGAAAAAGTTTGATACTGAAGCTGTATAATGAGCTTAACTCATATTTTACCCGTTTTCACTTGTTCTCATTGTGGCTTTCTTGATATATTGTCTTCTGCTGAGTATGATAGTTTGTCTATTATTTCACAGGCAGATGCAAATCATATTATACATTTCGTTACCATCCTCTGCTGTCTTTGTTAGGGTTTAATTGTGATCGCATTGCTCCACCTGTAGTCAGCTTTACTCGTGCTAGATTCCTGCATTGAGCATGACCCAACTGGCAATGGAGCCTGCTTGGAGAGATGGCTCCAGCAGTGATGTAATCCCACAAGCAGCCAGGTGTCTGCTCAGATGCTCTTCTCTTGGCCTTCTCTTTGAGTTCACTTACAGGTGATCAGATGAACACAGTCAAAGAAGCATTGTGAATCCAAGATATGATCATGTAGTTGGGGGATGAGGAAAGAGCCTTGGCTTTGTTTCATAGCAAATAATGACAGCATTAGGCTCGTGCTATTCACAACTATTGTCTTTATGAACTCTGAAAGCCCATACATGTATTATAAGGTTGGGCACCGACACAGAGGTGACAGTACAATACTATCACAGTGTTTTGGCCTAATGCAATATCATTGTGATTCTTCGAGTTGAAAGCAGACGGAGTCTTACATACAGGAGTCTCTGCAGTCATCATGCTGACTGACTTTCTTACCAATTTTCACTGTAATGCAAGAAAAGAATGAGGTATTGCGCCACCTTGTGGACTTCAGAGGCATTGTTATCAGAGTAGACGTGTGTACCAAGTTTATACACTAAGAAGTACTGGAATACTACACTGTATCGATTTTTCCATGTCTAATGTATGCCACCTGATGTGACTGAGTAACTGTTGTGTTTTTATTTAAAATTTTATTTAAAAATCTTGCAGTGACTTAAGTAGGTTATAGATCACTGATGTATTTGTTCTGTGTTTACAAGAGAATTGTTTGCTCCATTTTGTCATATGCCTTCTAGAATTTGCACTACATTGATGGTATTTTCTAACAGTTTCTCATTTATATGAATGCTTTATTGGATGCAGATTTGTTAATAGGAAAGAGCTTTAGGTCAAGTAAGTAAACTAACTGTGCTGTTAGTCTTTCTCAGGCAGTATCCAATATGTCTTTGATGCAGCCTAGTAGCTTGCAAATGTTCAGTGTGTAGTTCTGTCTATGTGCGAGAGTTTTCAGATGAGTCCAAGCGTGGGGGAGCAAAGGGGACAGCGCCTCCCTGCTTGCATCAGCTTTACGAGACTAGACAAGTTGATTGGCTCTGGTTGAATACAGGTGGAATATTGCGTCGGCGGAAAGGGGGCCCCCTGCCAACCTGTCGCTGCCTACTCAAGTGCCTACAACTACTTGAGTTGAGGTATGAAAAAGTTTCCCCAGCAGATGGCCACCTAAGCCTCGCTTACTACCTCTCTGCTGGGGTAAACAGGAAAGAGGGAGGAAAGGAAGACTCTGAGTTAAAACCCTAAAACCTTTACCAAATTACCGGCAAGCAGCCACACCTGCCTAACAGGGACAAGGACTCTGCACCGCCCGGTCAGACAACCATACCTATAAGGGCTTTGGCCCAGGTGAAACACATAAGCATGCTTGACGTAACCACGGTGACAGACCCCCAGCCGGCCCGACATGGAGCGGTCGCGAAGGCAGGGCCCTCAAGCGCCCCCTGCCGGGCGCTAACCTTTACACTATGGTCGTGAGACTAATTTATATATTTGCTATCTTAGTTACATTTACATATAAGAAAACCATTTAGGATGTAGCAAGTTTCTGTATGTTTAAATACTTAATGTCCTGAAGTGAGTGAACACATGTTTATTCAAAGCTAGCACTGTTGTACAAGAGGACACAGATCTATAAAGATGGAAACTGACTACATTTGGCATTTTGAGCTAAAAAGAACATAACATGGTTTAAACATACTGAAGTGGACTCATATTGCATTGAAATAATACTGCTTCACATGTAATCTTATCTGTAAAGAGCTGATGTGGCTGCAAGTTTTAATTGAAACAAGCAGGAATATAACTGATACTACACATTTCATCAAGTGGAGCTCTATCACTCCAGAAAACCCAATTCCACTGCTTCAGAGCCCAATGCTGGAGGGCTTTATATGCCTCTAACCAACACTCGGCAGTTGGGCATGGTGACCTATAAAGTGTAGTTTGCACATATTGCCTTAAAATCCACATTAAGTGTCCCTGAACCGATATTTACATTAACATTCAAAAGTTTCGAAGGAGTTGTCATATTGGTAAAGGTTAATTTATTTTATATACAATATGTATTGCAATATTTGAAACTAGACATAACAATGTACTTTTTGGAAATTTTAATGTGTCAAGCTGTTTGGGGATCAGCAAAAAGTTATTCGATGATAAATATAACATCTTTGTCAGGTTGTCCAGAGATTTAAACCCTACTTTACAATATAATATACAATTTTCACCAGTGACTTTGTTATTCACACATGCATGAGCATTCTTTAAACATTTACAAACAATGATTTTAAATGCGTTAATGGTACTTTCAAGCTATTGAACGATATTTTCTTTTCTCTCAACTTTCAGTTCCCTTTCCAGTGGGTATGGTCTGTTTGCATTGCTTTTTCCATTGTTTCTTTCTTGGCATGTGGACTGCGATTGCCCTTGAAGGCCTGCGGGGGTGTGATGTGTTGGCGCCTGTGCCTCCCTCCCCCCAGCACCCCCACAGAGACTAATTAGAGTGGGGATGCCTTGGGTGGTGGCTGCATGTCAGTACCTGTGACCCCAGAGAGGCTCCTCATGGCAGCTTGACTTTACCTTTGCCTGAAGGTGTTAAGGGCGTCAAAAGTGTCAGTCATGCAGTGGAAATAAACGCCGGCCTTCCATCTCCCCCAGCCCTCTTGAGTGAACCCCCTCCCCCCTCCCTGAAGAAATTGGGGAGGGTGTGTTCAAAGCAGCACTCTCAGACCAACACGTACTACCGTCTTTGACTTTATGCTGTAAAACTGACACATCGCCTCGGGTGCCATTAATCAGACAGATAACAGGGACAAAAGTTTAAGTGTAAGCATGGAAGGGAGTCTGAATTTACTGTGAAAATACCTTTCTGTTTTTTCATATGTCTGCAAAAATACAGCAGTGAACACTACAAGGTAGAGTTTGTGTCTGTACCTGTGTGCACATTCTTGGGCCCGATCAGTGTTTTGGTTGGCTGATAATATCGGCCAGAATTGAAGTCCTGCAGATTCTCAGTATTGGCAAAAATCATATAGACAAAGCACCAATATGTAGTGGTGTAATGACAAAAGTTTTACATTCTACATGAGGAAAACTGTTGGGATTTAAGTAGTCTCAAGCTTAATATCAGTCACCATAAATAGGGTTACAGTGATAATCATTTATCAGTGGGGGTGGGAATCATATTTGTTGACCAGAGGGAAGGACGATTATACTTGTGTACCAAAGGATGGGGCGATTGTTCTTGTTTGATTGGGACTTGGGAGGTGTGTTGTCAAAAATCATATGGTGTCAATCAGTAAAGAAATGTTAGGAATGCTTGAATGAATGAATGCTTTGTTGAAAAATTTAATTTGCACAATTTTCCACTTGTTTTCCACTGGCCAGTTGTAGCTGATCAGCCAAGACATTTTGAGCCAAACTTGTCATCTTTAGTTAGAGGATCTTCTTTTGCACTAATACTAGAAAGTCACTTGACACCCAAATTGTGGAAAGACATCACCAAACCCTGTTTCAACCTGTTCAAACCACATTTAGCTCTTCTGGCCTAAGACACATTTATGTTCAATCTCATTTTGTCCTCAGTCATCTTGGGTGCATTCACACCTGCCCTAGAACTGTCTACTTATGATCGGATCGCCCAAGACACATGTGTGTAAACAACAGAACAACAGGGTCTTAGACAATAGTCACAAACTGCTTCACAAGTAAGAGTGCTGAGCAGTTTTCATGACCCTGACCAACATTAAATTTCATACAAAATCTTTTCTCGTCTCCACTCTGTTATAAACATCAGCCCTGCTGTTGTCATAAGTGGTTTCTTTTAGAGGAAACGTTTTATTTACTTTTACAGCTGACAGTAAGTCATACTGCATCCTAAACCACACTGACAAGTCTGCATCACCCTCACATTGGACTTCTTACTAAACTGACATAAGTGGAAGTATGCACTTCTTTGAATGCCAAAAGCATCATGCTGTATATTGTTCATACTACCAGCAGCAGTCTGTATTGCATCAAGTGCTTCAAATTTTAATCTTCAGTACACTAGTCAAGTTCATTGCTGCCTCCCAGCAGTTAAAATACAACACCTTTTGTCTTTGCAGACAGAAATAATATACATGTTTATTTGCCTATAGAGCAGAGAAGTAAGATCTGATCAGTGGTCACTCGAGAAAAGTCAATGGCAGGTGCCACTGAAATACTTGTGAACAAGTGTCTTTAACATTTAGCTACATTTAGCTCACAGTAAGTCATGCTGTGTCTGGAGCCAAATCAGTAAGTCTGCACCACCTTAATGAAGAGCTAGGTGTGGTTGTAAGTGAGTTGGAAGAGGTTTTGGGGATGTTTTTACAGAAAACATTTGGATGACTATTGAATTAAATTGTTTCAGCGTTAAGCTCTCAGCTCCAGATTTAAACTAAAGAAGCAGAATTTGGACACCAAATATGTCTTGGCTGATCGACTGCAATTGTAAAAGTAAAAAGTTGTGTTAATTCGATTTTTTTTGCCAAACTATTTCTTTAACTACACAGTAAAGAAAAACTGACAGCAAAGAAAAGGTGCCAGACAAAAACTGTTAATTAACAGTCATGGACTTACTTGTTATTGCACAGATCCAGCACTCACATTGTTTAAATGGCAAATGAACTTGCGCCCATTTGTGCACCGAAGGGTGTGTTGGTCTACAAATGAGGTATGTTAAGGCCCATTGTTGCCGGGACAGCAATAGCTTAACTGAAAACCTGGTCTGAAGTCTTCTTCACTGCCATTTTAAGGCTGCATTATCAAGACACTAATATGTGTACAATAGGCGGATTCACAATGCATGTATATATAAACACACACACACACAAACACACACACACACACACACATATA
>JBBPDA010000003.1:19297942-19331570 GCA_037974385.1 Arnoldichthys spilopterus | reverse complement strand
TCCTGGACAAAAACCTTCTCCAGAGTGCTAAGGACCTCAGACTGGGCCGAAGGTTTACCTTCCAACAAGACAATGACACTAAGCACACAGCTAAGTTTTAAATACTTATATACTTTAAGTCTTGTTAACTAGAGAAATTTGGAATACGGAATCATAAATTTATTGAAAAACATCACAATGTCAATTTGTATAGGTATAATTGCAATGCTAATATTTTGTCCATATCGTGCAGCCCTAGTTCTCATGCAGCAGTGTTAATGTTTGCCTTTATGCCTGGTGTGAGGATGTGCAATGATACACTGTGTACATCCATTCTATGTCAGTGGCTTTAGCCAGCACATACAGAAAAACTGCTGTTCTGAACTGTTTTCTATAGATTTTGGCAGACTGTTAAAATCATTTCAACAGTGTCTCATGATCCCCTCCCCTGTTACTAGTTCACCTGCTTATTGTGGAATATTTTAAAAAAGTGTAACATATCTATTTTATAAACCTTTCACTCTTAGTTTGCTCAAGTATGTTTGAGTGTGTTGGAGGCGTCAAATTCCAAATTTGTGTATGTTTAAAAAATACATTTAAGGTGCTCATTTAAAACATTGGAAAAAACATTTAAACATTTAAATTAAAGTTCAAGTAAGTTAACAAATCATACATTTTTGGTTTTATTAAATTTTATTAAAAAATTCCAACTTTTCTGAAAATGGAGTTTATAAATATGTAATTGATATATAGTTCTTGTTTCAATAGTTTCCCAAATCTGCTATTGATTGAATGTTTAGGATCCCCCATTTAATGAAAGTTGCACATTTGCGCATGACTGAGCTATAAGTCAGAACTAATTAATTCCAATATATTAGTGAAGCTTCAATGCATTTAGACCATGAGGGGTCTAGGAGGGCTAATATAGTATAACAGCTATATGGACAATTCATCAGGTTTCGAGAAGTAGAGCAGATCTGTCATCAGCTGGTAAATTCTGTGCTCTGGGCATTGAGTAAGGCACCACTAAAAGTGGTCATACATGGAATTTTGCCCAAAATATCCTAATTATAGCTTTAAGGCTCAGACAGCCTCATGCTTTGCTACTTAAAAGCTGGGATATTATATTAAAAGTGCATGTTGGCCACAGCAGGAGGGCTTCCTGTACTGACTTTAGGGGAACACACATGGGAACACTACTGCCTTGCTTTCCACAGTACTTTGAAACAGCGCAAAAAACTCATTTATTCTGATATCCTGATATTTTTACATAAGTCTTATGTTGAGTCTTGCTGTTGTTTAATAGCAGCCGGAAAAAACTTTCTTAACTCAAATGTATGTTATGTAGTAATATTTCAAAAGAAGAAGCTATTCATGATATTTGAATATGATACCAATATTACAGAGTAAAAAATTAAGTTGTATATCTGTAAAAGTCATGTGGCACTACTGGTGAGATATGGGTGCCTTGATTTAATCCAAATCAGTTTGGTTTTATTTCTGTAACCTAATCAATAATAGACGCTAAATGTGTTTCCACTAACTTTTTGTTCAAATTGTAAGCAATAAAATTAATATACATGATTTTTGTGCTTTTTGCAACATCTTGGTATATTGATAAAAAATAATATATGTATCCATCTATAAATTAAATAAACTGTATTGCCTCTGAAGTTGAAAAAAAAAGTATTATAAAATATTAGTGACAATTTTCCATGTTTTCATGGCATACATCAGTAGGTCACAACTTTGGACTTTGAGGGCCACTGTCCAGGACATTTTGGTAGTTCCCTTACTCAAACACACTCACAAATTGGCATTTGTAGATAAGCTGAATCAGATGTTTTGGAGCAGGGGATGTCCTGGACACCGGCCTTCCTGCACCACAACTGTGCACCCTTAGCCTACATCAACAAAGATTTTGATGCATTAAACCATTTTTCTTGACAGCTACAGTCACCATGTGCTTACATTCCTTGATGGCATATCCAGCCCAAAATGAAATGGTGTGACACTGTGGAATTACACTACTTATTCTTTCCAGTGCTTTTCTCTTTCCAGCTTTTGCTTAAGTGCAATTGGAAAGGTACTGCACCAATCAACACCTAGTATAATGGAAGGCAAATTAACCTTCCATTCACTGTCTTTTGGGAGCTGCTCTTGTTGCATGTCCAAGGTTAAACAGAATGGGGTGTTTAGTGCTTCCATTATAAGGCAGCTTATGTTTCATCTCCCTGAGATCAGAGAATGACAGTTTATGATACAGATGGCCTGAGACAAAGGCTTGTGTAAACAAGGTGTAGAAATCAAGCTGAGCTGTGAATAAATGTTAAAAAGCAGATGTTTAAAACTTTCTGGCTCATTACAGTGCTGTGCTGTGTAATGAAAGTGGTATGCTGTGTCATTCAGTCAGCCATAGTGTATGATACATGACATGACAAACCCTGAAGGATGTTTATTGTGCACGTAGTCCCTGCAGGAGATTATGTTTTGCACAGTTTTCCCAGAAAACTTTTATTTTGCACAGACCCCACCCAACCACTATCCACCACCATCACCCCCCCCAAAAAAGAACATTGTACACTTTTTGTGGTGCCTCCATGTGTACTGTGGATCAAAACCCTCACTAAAGTTGTATGCTTACATAACCAAAAGAGCCAGGAACCAGTCAGCCTTTTAGGCATCCCAGCTGTCTGTGTTTTCCTTCCATTACTTTTTCATAGTACAGGTCTGGCAGAGTCCGAGACCTCACTGGAGCCCGTTGAGAAAAACAACATGGTCGCTCCACTCTTGCTCCATAACTTGTTATTCTGACATACAGAGCTCAGCAGGGTGGCAAAGAGTTTTCTTCTGTCAATGTTTTACCAGAAGAGTAAACTGTAGACAGGTTTCAATCAATGTCAGTGTCTTCTGGTTGCTTTCCCAGCATGCAGTGCTGAGGGACTTGTGAGAGATTCTTTCAGCACTCAAGGTTTCAACAAACCAAACATGACCAGAGCCTCTCTACACATGTACACCGGTGTGTTTGTTTTTAAGGGCAACAGTTTAAAACATAACTAGCTTAATGTAAGCATGTGGTTGTATCGTGTTGTGTCATTTTTTTCAACATTTAGTTAAGTAAAGCAGACACATATGTATTTATTAGGGGTGCGCAATGATGTCAGAATCATATTGCTATTAAAAGAAATGTGCTAATAAACAGCAATAGCACAATAGCGCAGATGTTTAAATCTAACCAATATTTTAAACAGATGTTTAATTATGCATTTATCATTCTCAAGAAGATCATAATGTTTAGCTGACACTAGATATGATAAAATGTTTGAATGTTTCACATTTTAAGCCTATAGAAATTAATATGAGCTCTATGCAAGCTGTAGTTTTCTAAATCAGGTAAATGTAGTCTCAGTTTCCCATGATTTTTGTATTGGTATTGATTAGCAATAGCAGACATTTGTATCTACGTACAAATCCCTCATCAGTGAAATACTTGTATTATTGAGTAAATACAACATTGATTATATTATGAAACCTGTGTTTTTTATTTCTTTATGTCTGAAAATTTGTAGACACCTGCTCATCCAGTATATTTTCTGAAATCAGTTGTATTATTATGGCATTTTCCCCTCTTTTCCTGCAAACAAGCTCTACTCTTCTGTTAAGACTTTATATTAGATATTGATAGATATAGATATTAGATATTCTGTGAATATTTGATTGCATTAAGCCACAAGAGTATTAATGAGGTCAGGCACTGACACTGGATAATATATCTTAATCATAAACACCACTCCATCCCAAAGAGTTCCGATACTCCATAGCACCAATGCTGGGGGGCTTTTTACCCCTATAGCTGACAGACACCATGAAGTTAGGGTTATTTACGGCTACTCCAGATGGTCATGTTCTATTGGCAATGATTTTCTTTGGAGATTTTACGTTTGTGCCTCAAATTAGCTGAAATGAATATGGATGCTTTGGAACATTTAGTGTTTTTGTGACTGGGCCTTTGGAGAAAAACATTCATCCAAGACAAAAAGAGTACATTTTGACAGGAATGCATTAAAAAGGGATATAATTGAATTTAGGGTACAAGACAACTGTCTTTAACACCACAAGTTATAGAACCACAGCAGGGAAGCCAGTCTGTGTTGCAGTCTCGGTAACCCTGTGAGAAAATAATTGTCCACACCCAGATCGCACGGCCCACACAGAGAGAGGAAGGGACTCTGAGTAGGAGGTGTTGCTGGGCCTGACCCAGGAGTGAGCAAAGAGATGGAATGCTGTAATAACTGCGTAATGGCAGGTGTCCATTACCGACTGAACCTGCCAGCAATTTCTGAAATTTCTGCATTGATCACTGGAAAAGTTGCCTGGCAGTTGCAGACGCTATTCTTAGGGCGATTCCTGGCTGGGCATGAAACTCTAGGCCGAATTGACCACGGCGAGTGGATGGTGCAAAGTAATCATGCTCCTTCACATCAGTCTGCTCTGGCGCTTGGGCCTGTGCTGACGTCATGCCAGCCGGCATTTCGGGCACGTGGCCCACGGGTACAGACACATTGCAGACAACGATGAGATCACAGCACTGACCGCTGCCCACAGCCCCAGCCCAGCAGGAGAGCAGGCCAAACGGCCCTCTGGAGGCCCATTGACCCATTCACAGTGCAAATGACATTAGCAAGAGTGACATTCAGCAGCAGAGCCCCTACAGGGAACACATGCATGCTACATTCCTGAACAAACAGAGAGACGGAAGGCTTCATTATGATAGAAATTGCATCCTGAAAGTCCCCTGATTAAAGAGGAGCAAGTATAAAAGATTTGTCACTGACAAGATAAGACAGAGACTGAGGTCACATACCTCTGGGACCATAAATGACAGTGGGCACGGTGCCTGCTGTACCAGGTCAAAGACAGTTCTCTACAAATGTCTTCCCTCAATTGATTTAGGGGTAAGAAAACCCAATTTGGTGTATTACACCATGTTACAGGCAGCTAGAGGGAAAACAGGGACGCAACTGACTCCATGGATAGAGACACAGACACTAAAGACTGTGACTTAGAGCAGTGTTTCCCAATCCTGGTCCTGGGGGTGTGCTGTCCTGCACACCCACTTTAACGCAGGTGGGACTTGTTAATTAGCTGATTAGTTATGAAGGGTGTGTTGAGAGCAGGGACAACTAAAATATCCTGGGCTGGGGGTCCTCCAGGACCAGAGTTGGAGCTTAGAGGTCTTAAACCAAAAGCAGGCCCATTAAAATATCAGCATTTGGCCCGAGTTCCAATTTTTCAAGTACGTCAGACTCGTCCATCTAACGTTGGGTTTGTCCATCTAATGAGCGATTTTTATGTGGTAGATTTGTTGTACTCTCACACGTCCTCTCTCTTGCAACACTCTTTTACCGCTTTTTTCATGCACACTCTCTCTTGTGCTTTCTATTTTCTCCTATTCTCCACATTAACTGCATTGTCAAATGCTCTGGAGTTGGAGAAGTGGGTGAATGTCCCCATGGCACATTGATAATGAAATGACATTAAAACCATGGATAATGAGAGGGATGTGTTGAGCTGGTGAAAAGATGACAGCTGATGTTTCCCCTTCTTTGTTAAGTATGTTAAACATTTCTGCTAGTACAGCAGTAGTCAAAATAACTAAGCAGTGCCTTTGTACATTCCTGCTTCCCCTACACAAAAAAGGGGGCTTAGAGTAGGAGGTGGAACTGGGCCTGCTCCTGTACCATAAGTATAACAATTCTAACTAGCTACGACATGTGCTGTCCAAATGACCACTGATTTCTCTTTCTTTTAGTCTCGCCAAGAGTTATCTACAGCCTTCTAATTTGCATTCTCTGCACAGAAAGAGTTCTGCCTAGTATGGGATAAGATGGGTTGCAGAAGCTCACCTGTGCTTGGCTGAACACGCTCTATGCAGATGAAAGACTGCTATCTTCTCTCAGGCCTCTCAAAGTCAGGAACTGTCATTAAGGCCCAACTATTACTTTGTTTCTGCTGTGCTCTGATGATCTGCCAAAAAAAACCCCAACTTTGATTTGAGCGAAAATGCTTCCAGTCTACTATTAAAGTGATTGGCTGGGTAGTGGTGAAAAGATCCACTCCAGATTCTGAACTTTTGTATTCTTTTCTGAAAGTGTGTATATGTTTTGCTTTCCCTGCACACGTGTCAGCAGTGTATTTTATTTGACCTCTGTTAGGAGAACTGTTCGGCACGAGGTCGCCGTTTTCGAAGAAGTCCACCAAAGATGCCAACTACTGGCTCAAGGAGACTGCAGTTAGACATCATCAGAACGAACAGAGGACCAGGATGATGGTGAACCGTGTAGAGGAGTCCAAGACCCCTCGGCCCAGACAGGTGAGAGACTCTCAGGGAGGAGGTGGTTGCGACTTATTACACATCTAAGCTTTAATTATTCAATTATGTGACTAACTGATGGTCCAGGCTCAACTCTGCAGACGCAGTGAAAAAGTGCAGGCAAGGCCTTGTACTGCCCTTGGCTGGCATTGTCCTTAGTACAGTAGTGCCCTCTTCTGGTTATCACACTCAAACACAGCACACACATACACATATTGACTTACTTACTTATATACACAGCTTAAATACATAAATACATACGTTTCTAAAATTAATATTTTATTTGATAATACAGATGATTCTGCTGAAAACTGTGTTTTTTGTGATGCATACTTTGTTTGATCATATATTTGTTTCTAAAGGATATTGGCCATTGAGTACTCAGATCAGTTTAAATGTAAAAAGCTGTAAAGCCTCTTTGGATGGTCAGATGGCAGATTCTTTGTTTCATTGTTTCTCAGTAAATTCTGACTGGTGACAGCAGACAGTGACAAATCCATTGCTAATGGAGAACAAACACTTGGCATCTCTGCTAAAATTATATAAGCCAAGTCTTATCGCGCTGGTATTTCTGCAGCTCGGCTTTATCAACGCTGGCCATCACACGTAGCTACAGCAAGTTAATTAACTTTTCTTGGAAATGGACCATGTCTTACCTGGTCCTTTAAATCTTCAGCCAACTGACCACTGCTGCATGACTTCATCCCAAAACAACACTCCCACTATGGCCATCTCCCCATTCTCTGGCCACATCCAACTCATTTTGGTCACCTCTTGCACAAGCTTTTATTTGTGGTTGTCTTTTCAAATAACCATTTGTCAATGAAGAGCCTGACTTCTCCCACTGCTTAATGTGCTGAGATATGGCTTTGTTCACTGGATTGGATAATTCTTCTTCAAAAATGACACTGTGATTAATCTTTTCACATAAACTGAGGCTGAAGCTGCCAGCTTTGCACTCACAAAATAGCCTAGCTTGTATAGCTAACATTCAGTTTTGGGATACTATTAAAAGACCATATATTTTCCCTTTTGTTAAACTATTTATATGCACTAAAATGGCTGAGCAAAAAGACATTGTAGGCACTGGCAATGAAAAGTATTAACACAACAGCAGCAAATACAATGACAGCATTAGCTTGAATAGTGCAGGGGTGGACCTCTGCTTTCTGGCTTTACCATGTAGGCTGAGGGAAGGTTCAGAAATCATTAATGCTCATCCATCACCCATCCCACAAACAGTAGAAATTCAATGAGAATGTCAGGCTGACGTCATTTGTGTTGAGAGCTGGGTCCTGAGTGTAGTGAGCGCCCTGCTGGAGAGCTTTTCATCCACATGATATGGATAAGATCCCTGGCAGAGTTCACTTTTGGTACCCTCTTATCCTGGGCCAAGCAACAAGTAGAGAGAGAGCAAAAGAGACAGAGAGAAAGAGGGACAGAGAGAGAGAGAGAGAGAGAGAGAGGGTGATGGGGGATAAAAAGTGAAGAGTTTCTTTGATGCAGCTGCCTTTCCTCATAGGGCAAGAAAGAGTGAAAAAGTAGAAAACTAGGGCTAGCAAGAGATGAATACCAGCTATGTTTCATGAGGCTGCTGAACTGGTTCTTATCTTGCTCCCCCCCTCTTGTGTGTGTGTGTGTCTGTGTCTATGTGTGTGTGTGTGTGTGTATGTATGTTTGGCTGAACAGAGTCAGTGTCAGCAGGAGTTGGATAAGGTGCTGGAGGAGATCTCTAAAATGACCTTCCAAGATAACAAAGGACCCCTAGAGAACCTGTATGAGCTAAAGTTTCCCAACTGTGACCAGAAAGGACAGTATAATCTGAAACAAGTAAGTGTTCACCACATGAACTCAATATGCTACTGCATACAAGCACAAGCCTGTAAGTCCTCAGTGGTCATTAGTTAAGATAGTCTTAACACTAAAATAATTTTGGAAATGAGTCCAGGTAGCTGGATAGGTTATATTGATAGCTTTTTGATGAGACTTTTATTTTGCATAAAATTCCTTGTCAGTGATGTCGCATTGTCATTAAAAGCAAACACAAAGTATAGATTCATAACTCATGTATATATTTTATATGCATCAGCATTATGTGAGTATTTGCTAACTTTGCTACACTATGCATTAGGGGTGTACCAATGAATTGACTTGTATCGAAGCATAGACCAAAATAGTACACAATCCAATGTATTAATGTAGCACATAAAAATTAATGTGTGTTAATTTCACAATTAATTTAAATATGAAGTACTGAAAATGTATGAGATTGTTGGCTAAAATAATCACATCGGATCTAATTGTGACAAAACATGATTTATACCCCTACTATACATAAAAAGAGTTAGTAAATGAGCTGTTGGATGTTTGTACATAGTTCCGTACATTTCTCATACAGTGGAGGAACAACAGAGAAACCAATGTGTTACCATCAGAAGAGTTTTAGGAAGAAAATGAGGGAGGTTGCTGTAATGTGTTAAAATGCAGATATATAAAGAAGGAAATAAGGTACAGGTTTGTTCACCAACGTGCAACCAATGTAAATGTACCCTCAAAGGCTCCTACAGTGGCCTTAAGGTCCAACAGTGTACCTTAAATAGTTTTGAAGGTACTGCATTCATTTTCCCTGGGAAAGGACCATAGAAATTATGACCTAAAAGTGCAACTGCAGAAAATGAGAATAGAGAAAAGATTCAGCTTAGCTTAAAGATGGAATTCCAATAGATTATGGTTTTCCATGTCTAAACTGAAGACAAACCCTTTCGGTTACCACCCAAATGACATGTGGAGAGCCAACTTGGTGACAGTTTAATACTTTTTTTTCTGGGAGTGTAACTTCTAACTCAGCAGTGCTAAAACAACACCTAACTTCCCAAACAGAGATTTTAAGTAAGGAGCATATTATGTTCCCAGTCCACATTACTCCCTGGCTGAGTAAAGGCTGAAAAACTAAAGAGAAACTAAAGTTGCCAAGTGAAGCCGTCCCCACAGTCGTCACCGCTTAATCCAGTGTCATGCACAGTCTGCACAGCCATCATCACTTTAGTGCAGTGTTAGCATGAGGCAATGCACAACCTCTCATCTACACTCGTTGCACAATTTGGCATGAAAACACTACGGAATGACACAGAGATTAGAGCTGTCTGAGAAACCGGCTCCCGCACTTTCGGAAATAAGGGTGTTTTGTCGACGCCAAGGTGACAGCGTCTGAACCCAGGAGTTACAAGGTCATAAAAATGTTTGCTAACTGGCTGTCGCCAGCCTGTGGGGAGTTTAGACATTGTTTTGCAATCAGGCTCTATTTTCTTTTCTCCATTCCTTGCATGTCCTTGATGGAGACCAACTTTATTTTTAGAACAACAATATGAGCTATCTGTATCAGCATGACAACACATAGCGTTACACGGCAGAGGTGAAACGGGGACAAATCCGCCCAGGAGAAGCGAACGAGTGCATTGTTTTGATGTGAAAGCTCTGTTCCCAGGGTTTAAAAAACTTTACCTCTCCACCCTAAATTGTTCTGTAATCATCTTGTTCCTCTTGCAATTACTGTAACTGTCACTTTTTGTTCTTTGTCACTGAAGGAAAAAATTGGAAAGTCTGTTTCTTTGCATATTTTGGGTCCCTGTGTAAGCTATGTCCAGTTCAATTATGACCTCATTTTGGGAGTGCTCAGTGGGGGTCGGAGATCCATGCTGTGACAAATGAGGCGGGTACAGTTGCTCCACCCTCTTCTCCTCCCTCCCGATCACAAGTGCTCGGCCCTTCAACTTTAGGCTTATTATTATTTTATTAATCTCAGTATTTGTTATTTAATAGGGATTGCTTGGTAACTACCATAAAACAAATATGCAGATTTTGTAGTTGTGAAAATGTGGACATGAGGTGAAGTGTGGGCCCACATACAGGCCAACAGGGTTAAAAGGTTACCTCTAAAAAGCCTGAACGGCTGACTTATTATTCAGCTGTTAAACCTAGCACTTTTCCATTAACTTTTGCATTACATAGTAATTACTGAGCCTAATATATAAGGTTTGTAGTTATGAGGAGTTGGCCCTTGCAGTTTAAGGGGTTAACCCTGTAAACCCCACCCCTCCCCCCACTCACTCTCTCCACCTCTTTGTTGTGTTCCAGTGCCACATGTCCACCCACGGGCAGCGGGGTGAGTGCTGGTGCGTGAACCCCCATACTGGAGTCCAGATTCCCTCCTCGAACAGGGTGAGGGGGGACCCCAACTGCAGCCAGTACACCGGCGGGCCTGAGTTGGAGCCCCCCACCAGCCTGCAGAAATAGACGTGTTCTCTCACCCGTTGGGGGAACAAGCGAAGCAACAGAACAATGATAGACAAAGCTGGAGAGAGGCGTGCATGCATGTGTTTCTCCGTGTATATGTGTGTAAACATGTTTCCGTCCCGGTTTGATTTGCATTCTAATCATATGGAATAGAAAGAGCTGCACGTCATGGCACATGATGAAGCCAAAACAGAAGACAAGAACCTACCCATTCCTAATTGGTAACTGCATGCTAAATTTGGTGATGAAGGACTAGCACCGTGTCCTCCTGTTCATGGACTTTACCCAGTAAGCACTGGTAGTGCTTGTGCTCAAATCGAGCCCAGTCTGTAGCACAGTTCGAGCTGCTTTCTGCACTTGGCTCTATTCCAAATTCATTTAAGTCTACGTTTGCTTTGCAAGCCATGCTCACAGATGCTGGGACCACTCAGTACCTGCACTGTTGCATCTTTTTAAAAGAACCTAAGCACTAAACATTTAGTTAAGTACAAAAAAATTTATGCTAGGCTAACGAATAGGCTAACATAATCTAATTTTTACATTTTTACTTTATTTACTCATTTTTAATTATGCTTCTATGTGCAGAAAAACCATCAGTGCTGTCTATTTCCATTCGTAACCAGTGTTTCCCTACTGCTGCCTCATTGCTCTGAACTAGCCCTCCTCCCCTCCCCCCGACCTACCCCTTCAAAAGCCTGTGGAGCTGCATTCTCTGTGGTGGAGAGGCCTTGTCTCCTGTCTGCAGGGTGTCCATGTGGCTGTTTGTGTGTGTATGTGTGTAGGGAGTGTAGCCAATGTTGGCAGCTGATAGACCTCTGCCCATTCTGCCCCGCCCCTGTCCCATCCAGTTCTTCCCATCCAGTTATGTGGAGGGGGGGAGGAGGGATGGAGTGGTATGATGGGCTAGGCTGAAGGGGGCACAAGTGGTTACTAATGACGTGCTGACAGAGGTCGAGATTAGGACACAAGGCTGACATTGACAAATGTGATATTAAGTGAGTTAAGGGCCTATAAATAAACACAGGTTTGCACATGTATGCCTGCAATGCAGATGGCCTAGGTTTACCTAGCTACTCCACAATCTCCTGGGGATTTGGGATGGGAGAGAAGGGCTTTTGGTGGTAGTGGGGGGTGTTGCAGAGTTGTGTGTGCACAGGTTGAGGGAGGGTGCTATGCCTGCCCCATCAGCAGAACTCTTACCTCGTGCAGTCTCTTTAGTAGAAGTGGTGTGCACCAGGTATGCAGGGACAAGACCTGTGATTGTGCTTAATGAGAATTCTGATTTCCTATTTTTTTATTTAGCCTTGCTCTTTGTTGTCCGTCTTTTGCTCACTCACTCTCTCTCTCTGTCTTTGTCTCTCTGTGCGTATAGCATTGAACTGCTCAAAATGACTGCGTCCGGAAATAGCAGCTGATTAAACTTGATTGATTGTAAACAAATGTGGCATAGGCCACAAAAGCTCAGTATGAAAACCAAACAGCTTCAAGTTGCCTGCTCGGTTTGGACGTCTGAGAGTTTGCTTCTCAGATAGCATATTAACCCCCAATAACTCACATGGCATTACCGTGTCCAGCGTGCCTTTAAAATTAGCTTTCATAGATTTTCTTTTTTTAGTGTGTATTATGATGCTGCAGGCCGGCTCCTTTCAATCCCTCTCCCCCATTGCGGGGTTTTGGTGCCAGCAGAGAGGTTGCAGAGACACTGGCTCTGAGTTTTCCGTTTGGGTTGGTTTCAGAAATAGATTGCTGCCTGCCCTCCGGTGGTACAGTAAATTTTACGGTATTTTGACTCTGCCCTAGTTTGAAAACAAAGCGAAACCAATCCTTGTGGTTTTTGGACATATTGATTTCCCAGTGTGTCTGTATGCATGTGTGTGTGTGTGTGTGTGTGATGGCATGAGAGTGTGTGCAGAGGGGGTTGATGTGCCACGCCTGCAGCCAGAGGACAGAGGAAAGCAGTGTTTGCCATCTGCTACAGTGTAACATTGTCAGAGCTACTCACTGTATTTGATGAGCCTAACACAGTCAACTGAGGGAATTTCTTAAGCAATTTCAAAACACCATGTGCCATGCCAGCTTCTCATATGCACTTAACTTTTTTTTTCTTCTTTCCTTTTTGTTACTTTGCATGTCACTGAGTACTGGGAGGTACACCAGCATCGGATAGTAAAGCTTTACTGTTAACTGCCAAAAATGCAACGTGCTTCTTTTGTCTACTCGTAGAACCTGTCAGTGAATAAAAGGACCTGTCTGTAAGTCAGGAGGGGATAGAGAAAGCCATAAATGCATGTGAACCAGCACAGTTATTGTCATTTATTACATGACTTTATGATTAAACATGTTACTTTCAAAATTGTTCCTTCTTCTTGTTTTTCTTTCATTTCAAAATGGGGTAATAAAGAATGAGCGAAGTGAGTTACTTTGTAAACACTTTGTCTGCCATGACTTGGGTTGAGATTAACAAAAATGACAACATTTTACAATATGTTTTTACATATTTATTATATATTGGAAAACAATGCATAAGTTTAGTTAGTACCAAGTAAGATCTCCTTTGGCTGAAATCACAGCCTTAGTCTCATTCTGATCTTGATTTAACAGCCACCCCCCAACACCCTAACCCAACCCCTACTTGTCCTTGTGAAAGGTTTCTAGTTCAGAAATATCCATATGTCTTTGTATGCCAAACATGTTTAAGATCTAAACAGTCAGTAATAATAACGTAAAATGACAATGAATATTATTTCAAAACCCTATTTTTTCATGCCTTAAATTTGTTGATTGTCTTGGAAGATCCTTTTTTTTGTTTCTTTCTTCAATTTCTTCAATAGGGCATTTGCATCCAAAGTTTTTGTAATACAGGTGAATCATCAATCTATTTCCAGACAAGTTGGGACAATTTATGAAATGCAATAAAATCAAATATCTATAATTTGTTCATTCTCTTGAAACTTTATTTAAGTGAAAACTACAAAGAAAGGAATCCAAACATCTTCACTGAACTTAAATATATTTTGTAAATATTATCATTTAGATTCTAATGCCTGCAACTCAAAAGACGTTGGTACAGGCATGTTTACCACTGTGTTACCTAACCAATCCTTTATATTACACTTTTTAATCATTTGGTAACTGAAAACACTAGTTGTTGTATTTTTGAAAGTGAGCCTCTTCTTATTGAATACAAAACTTCAACTGCTCACCAGCCTGTGGTCACTGATGACTGATTCTGTTCTTCATGATGCTCCATGCATTTTCAGTCGGGGAAAAATCTGGACTGCTGTCATATTACAAAATTTTTTTTTTGCAGAATTAAAGATGGAATAGACATCACCTTAATGGCAGCACATGTGTTTAAAATGTCAATACACATCTTTGTGCCAATGGTACCTTAACATATATGCAAGTCACCAATACTGTAGGCACTGCTGCACCCCATACTCTGACAGATGTTGGCTTTTGCTTATTTCATCTTTGGCACAATTAACTCAAAATGCATTTTTCTCAAAAACATGGACTCATCTGACCACAGCACATGTGAGCTTGTGCCCAGAGAACTCACAGAGAAAGGTTTAAGTTGCATTTCTTGATACAGGTGGTGGACATTGTAAAGGGACTACTGAAGTATTCCCAATCCGTATAAGTATCAGAGTAGCATGAAGGTTTGTCACACATTCACATTCAACAATGATTTCCAGACTTGCCTTTCACTAATTGATATTTCTGTGGGTGCCCTGAACATTTCCACAATGTTATGTTCTGTAGATGATAAAAAAACTAAATCCTTTGTAACCTTGTGTTGAGAAATGTTCTTTTTTAACTGATATTTTTTTGGTAAGCCACAACCCATCTTTACTTGCAAAGACTGAGCCTGTTGTAGGTGCTCCTTCTACACCCACTCAAGATCCCCTTACTTGTTACTAGTTCATCTGCCTAATATAAAATATTTTTAAATGGTTTAACGTGAATATTTTACTTGAATATTCAAGTAAATATTGAATACTTGAAATTTTAACTCACTCTTATTCACTGTTATTTTGCCCCGGTCCCAGCTTTTTTGAGTGTTAACAGGCATCAAATTCATTTTTTTCCCTAAATGCTGTTTTATCAGTTAAATAAAGGTGCTTTTGTTCTTTACTACAGACACTGACTTATGTGGGGAGATCACAGTAAATTGTTCATTTCTAATAGCACTTCCATGTAGATGGTTTTACACTGCACAGTGGACCAGTGCTTTATGCAACTTCTTGGAAGTGATACTAAAGAATTGTTTTGCATACCTGACCAGTCTTTAAACATTTTTTTCATGGGCTTTCAGATCTTGTCTTGCCTTTAACAGTTGCCTTTAGCTTCCATTTCAATGAAGGCATTTTAGACAGTGGAATTACAAGGAGGAAGTTGTTTGATGTATTTTACAGTCTTCTCTTGCTTCTATTTTTTAGTCTTTTCTTTAGCTGCTTAGATAAGACTATGGCTGTTGTATGTAGGTACAACACCCTAAGAGGTTTAAAGGACCACATAATTGATTGTGCTCTGGAATTGTCTACACCAGGATTTAGACATCATGAGTCAAATAAACTCAGAAACTTTACAAAAATAAAAAATACCACTAGTCTAGACTGACTAAAATTGTGCCCAAACGTTCACACAAGATGCCGTTCATAAATGCCACATTTTTAGTTTAATGAAGTTGTGAGTAAATACATGACCTTTATGATTAATAAGTGAAAAAATGACCTTAATCAGTTGTTGAGCGGTTTATGGTTGCTTGTTGCTTAACTCTTTGGACCATGCGTGGGTGAAGGCCACTACAAGCATGTGATCATTCTCTTAGGGATAGTGTAAAAAGGCAGATGTAGACATCCATAGTTGTTGGCCTAATTAAGTAATAAAAGAATGAATGCTTTGAAGTCTAATGCACAGTTGTTGGATTCTTTGAAGGCAGTTGTAATTGTCATGTTCACTGCCTCACAAATCAAATCCCCATGCACATGTTCCACTAGGATATCTGCTTCCTTGTTCTTGGTCTGGCTCTTGTGAATGAATACCGCCCCATCTTTAGGTCAAGTGGGAGTACTGTGATAAGTCACATCTGGATTTTGTAAACCTCAGTTATCAGTTATCCCAAGAAGGAAGGCAGTAGAACTCTAAAATAACCCATGCACAAATGCACGTCCAACACGACTGGCCTTCCTTAAACATAGAACAAGGTGATAGCTGTTGCATCTGCTGTGATGATAAAGACAAGACCTCCCTTAATGACACCACATTATACTGCTTAAGTGCAACAGCCTTGAACTTGACCCTTCCCTTAAACTGATAGATTGATTGAAGTCATCATTATACATCTGCCTAATTTATCATCTGCCTAGTTTATCCACCAAATTGTCCAAAATATGCCTCTTTAGTTTTGCAAATAATCTACAGAGTTAATTTAGGTATAGAGTAATGGATATATATTGGTATATTTCTCCAGTGTGTAAACTGCATACCTAAATCACATATTTGCCTTAAACAGGCTTGAGTGATCATATGATCTTGATATACTTGCTTATGGGATGTTTGATATCTTGACATGCTGTTACCTATGGCAAATATTTTCAACAATAATTTTCAACAGTTTTCTCCTGAATCTGAATCAATAGAAACTCTATAGTTTTGTTCATGTTTTTTGTTTGTTGTGTGCACCACAATATCAGGAATCATTTCGGGAGCATTTTATTAAGATAAAGGCTTTAACTTTGGTTTTACAATGTAGGCCTTGTTGTCTTTATCGCCATAATGTTAGATGGTTTTACTTCTGGCTCTAAAATAGCCCATGTTAATCAGTGAAGCCCTGTGGTGTGAGGTTATGCTAACTTGCCCTGAAGCACCACGATAAAAGGGGAGATTTCCACAGTATGGCCTGAACAATCTGTCTGTGGCACTGGTTTCCTCCATAATTTGAATGGTGAGTTTGTCCCTTGGTGTCGGTGTGAGTTTCCCCCTTGAAGTTGGGGCTCAATGCTAAATGACTTCCTTGTTCCTGTGCAGCCTCTTTGACTTCTTCTGGAAACCAGGTGACTAGCCTCCGGGCAGGCCTTTAATGTACAAAGTCTTCACCCAAAATAAGCCTGTATCCTGCAATGTTTAGTCACTCCAGGCCATTTTGCCACCCCTGGTCTATCAACAATAACAATAGCATTTGCATGAAAAGATTGTTTCATTTCAACCTTTAGATTGAACTTAATAAGAGATGATGACTGTGTCCTGCTTAAACTGATAAAACTGGTCTATACTGTGCCCCTAGATTCAGTTTGGCTACAACAAAGACTGACATCACTGTTGGAACAAAACTTTACAGGAGATGAAAAAAGACAGCAAAAACACACGTTTTGTTTAAATGTGAAATATGGACTTATTCTGAATTCAACTGTCTGTTTTGTTTAAATAATTAATATAACACAAGGACTTAAATGAATACATAACTTTATTTAAATAAATGCTTTGTCATAACAAAAAAGACAAAGGTTAAAAGAGTACATAAATTACAAGTTGAATAAATATTACACAGTGATATTCACTTTTCTTAATAATTTGAGATTTTTTTTTCCTTTTTATATTTGTTTTATTAAGAGTTCCAAATGCTGTTTTCACGGTCTTCCTGCCACAAATGGGTCTTTTTTTTTCAAATGCCAAGTTAGGCCACATGTCAGGGTGATCAATCATCAAGTCTTTTCTCATCCACATAAAATAAAGAAATCAAGAAGAAGAAGTTGTTATGCATTCGGAAAGAAAGCTGTAACACTACTGTATCATGAGTTGTGAATATTGTATTCATCTAGCCATGTTAGAGATTCGGAATCTGGTGAAGGCACTAAGCAACACTACAGTGGATTTGCAGTGGCTTGACTGACTGCTCTCCTTTATCAAGAGTACAGATATGGTTAGAAAGAGTCAATCTCTCAGCCATGTTCTCTCTCTTCAGGTGGCCAGATTCTGGATGAGCTTGCGTTTGGGCTAAAATGGACTTTCTGTCGTATGCTGTTGTCTTTGGTTGATGGAGAACATAATGGTTTTGCTTGATTTTTCATTTGGTAGCGTAACAGAAAACAAGGCATCGGTGGGACATTGCAGAACACCTAGCACTCAACCACATATGGTTCAATTGCATACCACATGTAAACCATGAGCCTTTGACGTTAGCAGTCATGCATTTTCTGTTTGCTTGTACCAGCCTCTCAGATTCCGAGAACTCCATAAACCTAGCCTACTAGCGGTATCTACTGTGATGTGTTCTGTGGTGTTTGTGTGTGTGTGTTTGAGTGTGTTCTCCTTGTATCCCCTGATGGGGCAGTGAGATCACCCGTCTGGGGCTCTCACCTTCTCTCCCTCTCCCCAAGTGCCACTGAGGCACGTAATCTGCAAGCTGTAAGAGTAGATGGAGATTGGACTGAGATTAATAGCTTCTGTATTACATTTTTTAACCCC
The DNA here is from genome assembly GCA_037974385.1 of Arnoldichthys spilopterus. Lineage (NCBI taxonomy): Eukaryota > Metazoa > Chordata > Actinopteri > Characiformes > Lepidarchidae > Arnoldichthys > Arnoldichthys spilopterus. The sequence continues at coordinate 19,313,455 of JBBPDA010000003.1, read as the reverse complement.
CACCAGATGAAGAGGTGGTTGTCAGGCTTGGGCCACTAAAAGCCCCTGTCGAAAAAAAAATATCCCCAAGCAGGGTTTTTTTTGTGTGTCTGAGGCCTACTTCCTGCTCCTCCTCACACCTGAACTGAGGTTTGCTTTTGAGTCGGCACTACAAGGTGGAAGCGGTCATGTGGCAAAAAAGAAGTATTGCAAATACATAAGTGCAAGCTGCTTTAAAAAAAAAAAAACATTAACAAAAACAAAACAAACAAAGTGGGAGGGGGCACTGAGCAGGGATCAGGACCTGGGTAAATATCAGGCAGAATAGACTTGCCTTACGCTAGGCCACTTGTGCAATAACAGAGGGTACTACACCTCCAAAATGACTTACTTCAAACACATGCGAAGATCGGATTAACCCACTCTCTCTATCTCTCTTTCTCCACACCTTCAGAGAGTCCCTCATCGCTTAAAAATTCCATTCAGACATGCCATCGGTACATTCAGTGGACCTGTGGTTCTTTGTCTACTTGCGAGGGGCACAGGAGTGATGGGTTTTCTTTAATTCTAATGTAGGAGCTATCAATAACAGAGAGAAGCAGCGCGAGAGGCAGGCTCAGCGGAGCCGCTTCTCAATCTCATTGTGTCGAGCATTATTGGCCCCCTCCCAGCCATGAAACTATGATCACACAAAGCTCTGTAATAAGATCTGAGCAGAACCACTGTGGCAGGGAATGGCTTTTCTAGCTGGTTCCCTGCGAGGGAAACTCCAGCTGGAGCTGGCCGCAGAGGCCTCTGTGTATCCCTGTTTGTTTGTAGCTTGAAAAAAACAACTTAAATTACTCTCATCAGCGATTACATACATTTGCAGTCTCTGTCAAATCAATATTCAGCTTATTCGTAGATATAAAAAAAGAAAAAAACCAACAACAATAAAAGAGACAGAGGTGTACCCACTAGCTTGAGCTGTCAGTGAAAATTAGCTCTCGCTCATATCGTTGCCTCATCACAGTGAGTGATTTTGAAAGGTGTTTTACATTGTTGTGGCATGACTGGAACATCCGGTGTCCTTTTACATGTAAATATCTGAATGCGACTGAGGTCCCTTGTCAATTAAAATAAAATAAAAAAATTATCCCCTTGGCTACTGTGTAACTTTCACGTCACTAATTCAAATGTATTTGTATGTATAAAGGCACTGAGACACACACAGACTAATAAAACTATGCACAGGATGACGCATAACTGTAAAATGTGCCTTGTTTCACACGATGCCCCTTAAAAACCAAATGTGCAGTTGTGTCACAAAAAAACTGTGAGTACTTCTTGTGGCCTGAAAATAGACTAAGTGGGATGAGGAGAAGTGGACTTTTTTGGGAACACCTGTCAAATGACTTGGGTCCCAAAAGTGACAGGGTGGATGGAAAAATGCAATCAGGTCATGTGCATTCCTTTTCCAAACACCAGTTCTTTGCAATTGTTAGAAAAACATTCATCGATCTACAGTTAAAGGTAACATACTGTGCCCAAGGGCTCACCCAGCTGGATGAAAGCACTCAGTCTAAGAAAATGGCTCATAAGTGGGCAGTTGATTCTTCACTGAAGGCAAAGAAAAGAGCACAAACAAAACCAAAGAAAAGAAGAGTTTTTTAAAACATGTCACAGACAGAAGCTACCGCCCTCAAAAGGTGAATGTCCCATCAAAATTACTTCAAACCCACATGCTTGAGAGATCCCAGTGTTAGGGCATTGCCACCTGCCTCAAATTGAACTAACACCAAATGTCCCTCTTTTGATACACTGCCGCAGAAGCCTTTTAGACATTTGCTGCATGTAGGTGCCAACGGATACTGGGCATAGGGAATCTGACAGGATGCGGACGTGACTGGACCTCGGTCCACAGTCACGAGTGGGCAGCCAATCCGCTCTCTGTTCACCTGGGTCACTCTGCACGGCAGCGTCAGGTTACATAGGCACAGTTGGCATTTTAGGCAAGCTACAGAGTCACGGATCCACAGAGATGTCTGTGGAGAGGGGTTCGATTCTACACCATCCTGCTCCCAAAGACGTGCTGTGAGCGAGCCAGTGAGAGAGTGCTATCTTTGAGCTACTCTATAGCTGCTCCCTGGAGTGCCAAGGGGGGTGGGTGGGGTGGTTGTGGGATGGGGGCGTTTGCCACAGGGTCTTGTGGCGGTAAAAGAAAAAAATGGGGACATTCTTTTATAAAAAAGATACTTTCTCTTCCACCCATGTGCTCATACACTCACACATGCACACGCACACACATACACTGAACTTGGTGAAGTTACACATTTCCAAGCAGGTTCCCCAATGAGTAAGTGCTCTGACAGGACCAAAATAGCCGGATAGACAGCAGAGACAGCTGTATCAGCACATCTCCATAACAAGTTGTTTTTTTTTCATTTGGAAAACAAAAACAAACAGAAATTGAATAGTTCTTCCAATAGTACAAGTTCAAGCTTTCTCCTCTGACACCTCAATCTCAAAAGATGTAAAAGACCAAGATAGCCCTCTGTTAATAATCAACATGCCATATACATTTTTTCTTTTTTCCACTGAATGTTAACAGTATGGTGCTCAAACCCCAGCTTCTATAAAAATATATAATTATATGTATATATTTTTAAAAATCATTTGCTGGGACCCAGCTCTTAAAACGGACGCCTCTAAGGCTCTCTGATTGGCTGGGCCCCCCCCCCCCCCAAGTTAGAGATGAGAGCTCAGTCAGAAAGAGAAAGTGTTTTTCTCCTCCTCAGTTTAGCTTTTTTGTGGTTGTTCTATTGTTTTGTTTTTTTCTTTTCGCGTCAAAATCTGAGTGACTGGCGGGTGGACAGGTGGGAAGGAAAGAAGGAGGCGAGCCTCGGGTCAGGTGATCAGGTCAGGTTCCTCCTCACTCGTTGTTGTTGCTGTTCTCCAGGTCCTTGCACTGCACATTACCCCCACTGTAGTCAGTGCCTGGCAGCTGCACGCCATATTTGTCTACGCACCAGCAGATGCCTCTTTTCCGGCCACGGGAGGGCTTGCACTGCAGGTTCATCATTGGGGGAGTCAAAAGTTGAGGGGGAGAGAGAGATTGAAACAAGTGAGGAACAGGGTTTGGTGACCTCCATGGAAAAATTACACCCACCACTTATTAACACACCAAAAAGGTCAAGAAAAGCATTACACTGACAAAAGGACTGAATCCACACCTGCTTGCGCTTGAAGAAGCCCTTCCTGTCACAGTTGGGCAGATAGAGGGACATAGCCAAGACGCGGGAAGTGTCTTTCATTCCCTTTATGATCCCATCCAGCTTTCTCCTGCAGGGACCCTGCATGATTCAACACACAACATACTTTAACATAAGTAGACATAAGACAAAGAAGTTTGTCAAAATCGCTGCTTTCTTCTGTTTAAACTGGGAAATGCATTGTGTATTCTTTAAATAAGTAGTATATAAAAATCACACTGGCAAAAAAGACAACTTAGAAGATTTTAGATTTTCTGCAGACAGATAGCACAGAAAGTTTTCTGTGTCCAGTTGTTTGAGTTAATTAATTGATTTATCTCAACGTTTTAGATGTATGTTACCCGTTGAGGAAAAATGACCATATTAAGTTTGTCAAATTACCCTGTAAAATCTATCTTCATTTTGTTTGTATTTTCATAAATGGCTTTTCTTATGTTACCATTCTGCTGTGTAGACAACTCGTTTAAAACTTTTCTATTCCAAACTACATACACGTCATGTGCATTTCCCATAAACAAATACTAAAACCAGTTATACTTTCCATATTTCAAATAATCCTCTCTGTGCAGCCCTATTTCACTTACAAATTCTGGTTCGTGCTTGTCCATTGGGAGCGGTGAGTAGTCCATTGACCCAACAGACCTCAGTTTCTCCTGCTGTTTCTTCCTGTCCTTGCGCATGGCAGCTTGCTTCCTGGTGTTGATCAGGTCTTGCTTGGGGTAAATAGGGACTTTGGCTTGTGGGAGCTGCTCCTCTGTTGTGTCAGTCTTTATCGTGTCATCATGCTCTTTAGATTCACGATCTACACAGGACACAAAGACCAAACACTGATAAGCTTCAGATATCCCAAATATTTAGACATTTGCATTTCATAAAAAAATACAACATTAGTTCTGTTTTTAACTACTCAGATTTCTTAGTTCCTGAGTGTTGTCTGAAAATAACGCTGAAACCAACTGCTTTCCCACCAAATGTTTCCCTTGCATTTGTTTACAGAGGGAAAAAAAGGATCAACAGGTGATGACAAGCCCTACCCCCACCTATACAAATCCCCATTCCCCTACCCAAACCTAAGTACAGTGACTGAAATGGGATTTCACTCTCACTGTGACTTTGGTTCATTGAATTAAACATGCAATGGTCAAGTAATTTCATTATAGATTTCTGGAATGATATATCATGACAAGCATTTGGTAGGAGATGCAAATGAGTTTTCTCCAATGCATTTTACTTTCCCAGTGTACCATGGACTTTTAAGCTGAGTTGTGAAAGTTTTGACTGCAGCCTTTTGTATGGGAAAACAAAAAGGCTTTTCAAATGCTCTTTAACTCCTTTAAGCCAATTCTAGATTCTTTGAAGTCACGGAAACCATAAGAACTACACCAACAAAAATGTTTCAGTAAGGTGAATGAACCTGTGGCCTAATGGCAACTCAAGAAGAAATAGGGTAAAAACCCATGGCAATGGATGAAAGCAAACTTAGACCTGGACTGACTTGAGTGAGCTTACCGAAATCAGACAAAGTTTATTATGGCATAATATTACGGCAGCTGGTTGAGAGAATGTGATCAGACATAATTTCTCTGGATGGTTTTACAGCATACTATGTACATAAATAATCCCTGAACCCAGCAGGTCAAAGCACTGTTACAGGACTGCTGCTATATTTATCCAGTAGAGAAATCTAACAGAATGGCAGCGGGTGCTAAAGTCAGGGTCAAATGTTGAGATGGAATGTGCCAAGTATTGTTGAGGACACAGCCACGAGGTGTCATAAGGCAGCTCTGGGGGTGAGGGGGGTGGGGGTGGATTAAAAATGGTTCAGCTAGTTTCTCTTATAGAGCCCCTGGTTCAGTGTGCTGCCCTGTAAAAGAGAGGGGTATTCCTAGCAGACTGGTGTTGAAAGAGTCTGTCTGATACTGCAGACATGGGGACATGGGGGAGGGGCGATTACTGGAATTGGGTTCCTGGCTTCTGAAGTTGCTATCAGAGCCATGGTTGACTCTTTGAAATTAATCTTGCAACTCATGACTTGGCAGACTGGTATTTCTGTACAGAAAAGCTCCCTGCAGTCAGGCTCCGTGAGAGGCCAGCAAGCCTGCAGAGTCTCATCTATCTCGTTCAATGTCCTTTTAGAGTTGGGAAATCGAAATCTGTAATAGGCGGAACTGAATAAGCAGTTGGCTTATTCTGGGGACCTCAAGTGATCGCAGAAATCTGATGTAAGCCACCACAAACCTTTACAGTGCTTTGCAGTTTGCATGGCAGCAAGGAACACACAGGTCAGGTACTACCAGTCTGAAAGTCAACAACAATCTGAACAAACACATTCGTTGAGAATTCAGTTTCTCTTTTCTTTTTCGTTATTGTGTTTTTTTAACAGTCACTTTTATGCATTTTTCTGTGGCATGGTCCAGACTCTTAAGCGTGTGGACAAACCTCACTTTTTCCATACGCAGAGTCCCCGGCTTGTAAAGGAGGCTTAGCAAGTCTGTGTTTAACATCTGAACCCCTGCCAAGACACTGGAGCAAGGCCAAGCCAGACATATCACGCGCAGCCTCTCTATTCAAATGAGCTTTGGAATGAAAGCTGAAGAGGTATTGGTGTCTCTCCCCTTAGCCTTGCAAAGTTTTCATTAAGACGAGAGGACCTGAGCAGGCAAAGGAGGTGCATCTGATAGGGCTCTGTTTAAAAATTAACATGCGCATGGGGCAATTATACTTCATCAATATCCAACGTTTCTTGTGGCCTGAAGGCTAATGATGAAATCAAATCCCTCTCTCAATTTTTTTCTGTATTTGACTGATCAATGTGAATGTACAGTATGGCAATCTGAGGGTTGAGTTGACAAGATGGTCCCGAAACTGCTATGAATGTAAGGCCTGGCTCATTGGGAATTCTTTGCAGATTAAGGCTTTTTGTTTTTAACTTTTTAACATGGTTTGTTTCATGCCATTATTTCATCATTGTGGTCAGTTACTACCTACAGGCTGTTCTAAAGTGAACAAGTTGCATTTTTAAGCAGTCACTGCTACTGGCCTAGTCTTTCGCTCTGCATTCATTGCTTTGTTCAAGTCACTGGCCAGCCTCGAGATCCTAAGCCAGATTCCGCTGCTCAATATTTAAAAGCTGGCCCAAATCCATGGCATGATCATGCAACTGCAACAGAGCAGCAAGCAGACAAAGGGCCAAAGAAGGCTGGGGCTGAAGCTGCTGTCTACAAACAAATCCACCACAGAAAAGGACCATGATACCCAGCACCTGCTGTGGGTTATGAAGCACTGATATAAATGATGAAAAATGATCATATTTGATTTGATACATAGTAGGAATATTGAGACTGACATAATGGGCAATGTGAAAGGCTTTCTGCTTTGTTTGTAGAATGAGTAACCAAAGAAATCTGACAGTACTACATTACTGCATACTCTATAAAACCCAAAAGAAACTCCAAGATCTTATAGCATGACTCAAGACCGACTCAGATCATTTTTCAGGATATGACATTTCTTTAATTCAAAGACAGGGACACCCTGACACTAGCACTGCATATTTGAGATTTTTGCATGTAGAGAATTAAAAGTCTTATTTCCTGCTTCAATAATTTGTTAATAACAGTCAGTGTAATCACACCGTTGGCTTCTTTGTAAGAACCATGTTTAAATGTCTGATAATCAGTTTGAAACAACATTGCTCTCATGTTTATACAGGTATTGTCTTAAAAACTTTAAAACTGGAAGGGCCTCATAAGTTACTACAGTCACCATATTTTGGTTTTCAAAAAAGAAGACACTCTTGATCATTGGGTGGCACGAGGCAGACTGTTGAAAGCAGATGCCAACATGAAAGCAAAGTTAAATCCCAGACATTTTAGGCCATTTAGAAATTCCAGACAGACATTTTACGTTCCATAAAGAAGATGTTTGGTCACCCTACTCATAAAGAACGGCGTTAATTTAAAATTCTGATGAATGAACCGAGGCAACTTTTGTTGCTTTCATTGTAAGTTGCACAGAAAGCTCCACCCACATGCCACTGAGAAACTGTGGTGTGAGGTCTCACCCAACATGTGAGTTTAGTTTTTTGAACACCACACAGTCAGAGGATGCCTCGTCTCCAACTGTATCAACCTAGGATAATTACTGAGCATGACAAGGTCCTGACTCCAGGCACAAAAATAGCAATTTTGACCAATGGTGCAACTCCTCCATACAGTATCAGCCACTGCTGAACCTGTGCTGCAGGCATGAAATTAAGCACCTTTTGTTTACCTTCCTTGGAGGAATGTGACACTGAAGGGAGCACCCCCAGTCTGGGACAGGATGTTTCAGCAGGCTGGCACCTTAACCACATGGTGTTACAACGATGTCTACTGTTTTGGGCTTTAACTTTAATTTCCTCAATGTGATCTGAGAACCTGTAAATGATAAAATTGCGGTGGCAATGGAGGGGAGTTGGGAGGGCCTCAGACTTGCCACAGCTTTGGCTTGCCACACACATGTTCCCACTTAAAGCCCGGCATGAGGATGTCGCAGCCCAACGATCACATACTCCTGACAGAGGAGGCTACTGTGGAAGCCAAGTTCCTCCACAGCTGTTACACACTAGCCTTCCAGGTGCCACTGACAAACACACACTGCACAAATTGCTGTTAAACTTTATTGGAAGAAGTCATTCAAGTGTGCCAAATAGGTTCTCCGTTCACATACCTTAGCTGAAGGTGAGCGGCTGTCTGACACATATGCTGGACACTAAGGTCTGGTTTTAGTATGGAAGAAATGCAATGAGAAATGACAGAGAAAACCAATATAATGATGGAAAACTGAGAGTCAGATCTGTATGGGATTTACCAATGGCGCAATGTCTGTAGATTACTGCTAAAAAGAGACTTCATTTCTTTCATTGGCCTTGTAATTGTAGCTAAAATATGGAGAAACTCAAGTAATTAGATAAGCCACTCATAAATCACTGGAACTCTCATACAAAACTAAATCATATCCAAATGTAGGCTTCTGATGTTCTTTTGGCTCAGAGGAACATTCATTTATTGAAGTGACATTGCCAGTGCTCAGCATGCTTGTTCATGTGCAAGTCATGTTTTCTAGATTTTGACCATGTTTATTGATCTTTCTTGTGTCCTTGAAGGGAAAAGGCTTACTAATCCAGTGGTCACCAGACCCTGTTTCTGGAGATCAGCCTTACTGCAGTTCATTAAGTGGACTGATGATTTGGATCTAAGAAATAAAAGCCATGTGCAATGCCATAAAAAGCACTCATGATTTCCTAAACAATCTTTGGTGTTTGATTCTTGAGAGAACCTTTGCGAGTGTAAAGAACCTTTTTAAGATGTAACGAACCTAATTATTACATAAAAGGTTCTCAAGAGAACACTTAAATTGGGAAAGAAATTTTGCATTTTGTGAAGGCCTTTCAAGCCCTTTATAAGGTAATTCACACTCACAAATTGTTTCTCATGGTTCTTTATAGAACTTAAAGTGGTTCTTCTAAGGCAGAGCATAAACAAACCATTTGTGGCACCTTTTTTACAAATAATAGCAACAGGTCAAAGCTTTAGATGCGTCAAATTTCAGTGTGACTTATGACATTGACTACACTCTATCACATGCAATCGCCCACTGTCCAGGACATAGGTCCATTCCTGACATGTAGCTATTGCCTTAGCAGTGCGAAAAGTGGGTAATTAGGAGACAAGGGCAAATGACTCATAATCCTGTGTGGACATTGAGACTTTACCATTCTCTCGATTTTTGCCCCTGTGTTGCTGGCAAAACCAAATACTATAGAAGACGAGAAACCTCCCCTTCCCCGGCTCTCCAAAACCATCCAGTGCTTGATAAACAGCTCTTCAGACAGGGGCTCCAAAATGTATTTTGCTGAATCACTGTGGCACGACTATGTGCCCAATGCAATCACACGCCGGGGAAGAGCTGCTCCTGTTACAGCCTGGTGTACTCATGTCAAGACTCTAGCACAGCCAAGCTTTGAAGTGCCTCAGTGTATGTGAATGTACATACAAGAACCATAACCCCCCCGCCACCCACCCAAACCAACCCCCCCAGTTCCACTGTTGCAAGAAATGTTGAGCGGGCCTTCCTTTTCCCAAACAATGCCTGTACAAAAGCACAAATTCCATTCTCATGCTGTACCACGGATTGATGTTGCCTTAGGGAGCATCGGGGTGGGGACTATTTAACAGTAAAACTGACAACTGGAAATAAGTCAGTCATAAAAAAAAGAAGAGTCCCAATCCCTAAAATCATAAATTCATACATGTAGTATGAACACAGTACATGATGGGGTGGGGGTAGGTAAATATCTGGGAAGGGAGGGAGGGAGGGAGGGCTGGGGGCATATTTTGTGAAGACTGCAGTAGAATTCAGCACACATGCCCAAGCCGTGGCCATCCTCCTCCCCTTGGATTTAATCTTTGAACAGTAATCTGACCCTCTGCACCACCCCCAGATGTAAACCTAAATTCAGACTAATCGAAATCTGCTGGCCCACGGAGCTGCCCCTCGCCGTCTCCACTGTCCTCCACTGGGGAGGATCATGATCTAATGAACCCAACATCAGAGTGGATCACACTTTAGTGAACATCAGCCCATTACACTCAGGATGACTGAGAGGCACAGCAGCTGCAAAGCAGGTCTTGGCTGAGAGGATTCACTGATCTTTCCTTCAGCAGCAGATCCCCCCACACACACATCACGGCATCCCCATGCATGTACATCCTCACCACCGCCTTCTCCGCACTAGTCGAGCGCTTCACCTGGCTTTACAACGCGTAGCTCGAGACAACACGCCCCTGCTACAGTGCACATGACAACCAAAGTGTCCAAAGTGGGTTTTGGCTGCAGGAGCTGCTTACGGGCGTGTGGCATTAACGCTCTGGCACAAGTACCCCCCTCCCCCCCACCCAACCAGGTACCAACGGAGACAGACTGGCGCAACGCGCGTGCCGTGCACTTGTATGGCTTCTGGTATGAGGCGCCTTTGCATGCAAACAGACGCACGCGCGCGCACACACACACACGCGCGCGCGCGCACTTGCACGCAAGTGACTCACCCGCGGGCGCGTGCGGCGCCTTGTAGACCTTCTCGTTGGTGCACACCCCGCGGCCGTGCAGCAGCGCGTGCAGTGGCTTCTCCTCTCCGTCGCGCGGCAGGCAGCGCAGCCCGTGCGCGCAGGTGCCCGTGTAGACGCCGCACGCGTGACCCTCGGCGAGCGCGCACGTCAGGCAGCAGCCGCAGCCGGGCTCCTTCACGAGCTGGCAGCCGATGGGCACCGGCGGACACATGGAGAGCGCCTTCTGGTCGCACGGTTCGCAGGGCACGTACGAGGCCAGGCCGCGCGCCACGGCGAGCGCGAGCGCGAGCGGGAGCAGCGGGCACACACCGAGCAGCATCGTTCTTCCTCTTCTTCTTGTTCTTCTTCTGATTCTTATGATACTATCTCTCTCTCTCTGTCAAAACCCGTTTGGTTTTACCTCCGGTGTGACGTTCGGTGGTCGCGCTTCAGGGCATCCGCTGTTTGCGCCCACCCCCCGTTCTTTAAAAGCAGCAAAGTTCGCGCGAGTCCCGCATCCGAAGCAGAAGAGCCGGGTGGAAATGGCGCGCGCTGTATAAAGGCATCCGCTTGGGGGGTAAAAGAACCGGGCGAGCGGCGTCGGGGTCTCCGTGCGATCTGCCCGTTTTTTTTTCCTCTCGAAGTGCAGCTACGGTCCGGTGCGCGAGGCGAGTCGGTGCAGCGGTTCTCTCTCTCTCCCTCTCTCTCCCTCTCTCTGTCTCTGTCTCTCTCTGTGTATCTCGGCTATTTCTCTCGCTCTCCTCCCCCTAACGTACACATTCACGCGCGCGCACACACGCACGCACGCACACACACATACACTGCAGCGCTACCGCCCGCGCGCGTGCAGGAGTGAAGTTTTGGGAGCGAAGTGGCGGAGCGCGGGGACGGACTGGCCTTTTAACAACGACCAAACCCAAACGCGCGGCGGGGAAGGGAGGCGCGCTCGCGCTCACCACAGGCTTGGCCGCGCGCCAATGCTTTCCTCCACCCCTCCACACACACACACGCCACCACCACCCCTTACCCCCCACCCCACCATCCCCCAAACACACACAAGCACACACATTCACTCAGACACACAAACACGCGCGCCCCAGCCTTTGTGGGTTCTTTCCACGTCTTCGTGTGATACACCTAACGCGACCCTTAGATTAGAACACGACAGCCAATGGCAAACCCACCACAACCCCCCCAAACCCCACACGACTTTTGTTTGTTCATTCACCTGCGGACATCAGGTTCTCAAAAAGCAATAAAAACACACACGCACGCAAACACAAACGAGGAGAACATCCACGGTAGGGTTGTGGCTTTCACGCGTGACGCCAAAGCAAAGGAACGATGCCAAAATCAAATTGCAGAAAACAGAATAGGGGGGTGCACACGGCGTGTGCACGCGCCTCCCGCGTGTGTCAAAGGTGCGAAAGCAACTGTGCTGAGAGCGCACAGGAGAAGGGGTTATGCACTGAGTCAATGTGCTCCCGATTCAGTGCGGTGGGTTGTGTTATAGGGCATCAGATCAATTGGGACAGTGTCATACACACACACACACACACACACACACACACACGCTATAGCTCCTAAATGTCATGATCAGTTAACACAGCCCCACCTATAAAATAAGTGCACACTAATTCAGTGCACTTTTTAAAATGAGCAACCAGAACTGCTGCTAATAGGCTTATTCACAGTGTTTCCCCTGCCCTTAAAGCAAGTACACTACTACCTCATTCTAAACAACCATCAATACTGTCAATAATCATAAAATTACAGAAGACTGATGAACAGACAGCTTTAACTGTAATTCAATGCACACATCCCAGTGTTAACATTCAAGGGCCTGAAGCCCAACCTGAAAACACATTACATGAAATGATTAGTGCGGAAGAGGCCATCAGGCATGAATAAGAGAGCAACAGTTGCTGAGGTGCTGGGTAAGATTCATCACTGCACTGAACAATAGCAAAACCAGATTTGAATTTTGGATGCCTCATCTCCACTGATCGGTGCTGCTCAGCTGTGCTTCGTTTCTCATGCATGAAAGCAGAAAGCATGTGTGTCTTGGGGGACGATTTCGCTCACTGTCCATTTGACTCATTGAGTCAAGTGCTTAGTTGTGGATTACATTAAAAGGCGGCATGGCTTTAAATCTAACAGTCAATCACTAAAGTTATTGCAGCTGCTCTGATGTGAACGTCTCCCCTGTTTGCATGTCCCTCATTTACCTTACAGACCATCCGGCAATGGCTTTTACACATGGCCCACATGTGTAGTCCATCAGAGGGGCAGGGTGTGCTGTCTCCGTAACTGCTACCTTTCAGAATTCCTGCTTTGTGAACTATGCCAAGAGTCAAAAAAAGTCCTCAGCAGTTATCTTAAGTCTCATGAAGCTTCCTAAATGCCTCCCACGCTGTTGTTTCCCATTCTTCCTCTGGTTTTGCTGGGCTATACTTTGTCCAGTAGAAGGAGCTGTTAGCAAAAAATAGAGCTGCTGCTGAACTTTTGCTTGGCACTGTCTGCGTTCTGTGTATACTACTCTGTATATGTGTGTATATATTTATATATATATATATATATATATACACACACACACATTGCTACAATACTGTGCAAAAGTCTTACCACATATGTTAATGATTTATAGCCATTTATCTGAGCAGTGACTTTCAAAAACACAAGTGACTATCAGAATAAATGCAAACAAACAGGAAAGCAGTGAAAAGAGTGAAGATTGTTTTGTTTGTAAAAAGTAGTGGATGTTGTGTAAGCTGGTTAGAAGACACAGGTTTGGCTCCAGATTTTTCCTCCATGCCTCCACTCTTTGCATGGACGTGTGTGAAGCTCCATCATCACCTGATTTCAATCAAATGAAGGTTTGATTGAGCCCAAACCAGTGATTTGGTGGGACCTACAAGCAATACTGGGCATCCACTAGGAGAACTCTGGGAATGGTTAATCCAACAATCTGACACATCAAATCAATGTATTACTGTTTGATTGTTTTTTGTATTTGTTCTAATAGCAGGAAGGTCCTGGGTTTGATCCCTGGGTTGGCCACGAGTGCCTTTCTGTGTGGAGTTTGCAAGCTCTCCCTGTGTTGGCATCTGTTTCCTCTGGGTGCTCCGGTTTCCTCCCACTATCCAAAGGCTTGCAATAGGTTGATTAAATACTCTTAATTGCCCGTAGGTGTGAGTGTGTGTGTGAATGGTTTTCTATGTGTTGGCCTGCGATGGGTTGGCCTCCTGTCCTGGGTGTCCCCTGCCTTGGACCCTTAGTCAGCCGGGATTGGCAACGGCTTCCTCATGACTAAAAGAAAGAAGCGGCTTAGAAAATGTATGAATATATATATAAAATATATAGTAGTTAATATAATGCAGCAAAGGAAAACTGCATTTATATGATAAGAAATGAATACACCCAGAACAGTAGGTGATTTATGGCCTGATGAATATTTAAAAGACATATTAATACCATTTTGAACTCATAGTCATAAGTGGGTGAGAGACACTTCAAGCTTTGCTGTCCTGACCACTGCTCCGTTGGTCTGTGCCTGCTTAGCTCTCGAGGTATCCAAATGCATTTTAGGCTAGTCTTCTGTGTGAACAGTAGCATTACGTCAGTGATGAGCTCAATGATCTTGGGAAAGATCCACTCTTTGCTTTAATTTCTCCTGAGTCATGTGTGAGCTTCTGTTTCTGAACATAGACAATGTTAATCTTGGAATGAAACCATAATGCCTGGTCACTAGTGACTTGATCATATAGTTGGTCTCTAATGGGGTCAGTGAACCCCTTTCTGTGACACTCTCTCTTGGGCTCTGGAGCCGTGGTGGTAGCACATATCTTGGAGAAAACACTTTGGTCACTAGTTGCATCTAGGACAGAGCTGGATGAAGTGTTGGTATCAAAAAGTTGGCTCAGTACAACACTTGGCCTAATAGAAATTTACCCTAAACCAACCACCTCTGAACCAGTGAGACATTTCTTTACTATATATAACTTATTGAATCCTTTATTTGTTTTAAATGTCATATTTTTGAAGTTCTAAGTAGCAAACTATTAGGAATATTATAAAATACACTTTTAAAAGACTCCTACTTAATTTGTTAGGTATTTTGCCTTTTTGGCCCCTAGCCAATAACAAAAATTGCCCTTCGGCTTCCCATGACAATAAAAGTTCTGGACCCTATGATCTGGAGTTCTGTGTTAGCCTCTTCTCTATCTTTCCTTTTCTTTCTCCCCGGTTCCTCCCCGGTCATCAGTGAGCTACAGTTCTTGTCTGAACCCGGACTGCTTTCCGCTCATATAAGGTGTCAGATTGCCCCAGTCTGCTTCCCAGTTCTTTACCTTGGAAAGAAAATAAACTCACTGCATGCAGGTTACAGAAGTTACTGGAAATACGCTGGAAATGCAATCCAGTTGCTAATGAGGAGGTAAACTGTCACAAATTACCGGTCCGGATTTGCGGCTAGGCCAGCACTGCGCAGAGATTTGTTTTGGGGTTTTTGATGATGATAATGTTCCCTGATGCATGTGTCTACTGGTCTGATGTGCTGCACAGTGGAAGGCCCTTTGCCACACGTTCGTAAATCTGAACCTTACTATTCCGGATGAGTTTGGAGACTCACCTTCACTCATTCACTCTTACAGCTTTAAATGACCAACAGTACTGCATATTAAGCTCCTCTAGAAGTCTATAGATTCTGTTCTGGCCTTTTATGCTCTAAGACAACATTTTCCACTGTAAATGTCAGCTCCAGTGGAGAAGCTCGTACAGTATCTTTCTAAATGTCCTCTCTTTTTGTGCTTTTATAGCCTTGTGACACAGTGCAGCCTGAGCTTGGCTTTCCATAGTGCAGGTTTAAACAGTTCACCTTCATTGAAAGGGATGTAAACGCAGCTTAATTGGAAGCAAACAAAAGCACATATAGAGCTTAACAATACCTAAGTGAGCAAATTGTCTTGGGTTTGGCTCCACCGACGTCAGTCACTTTGATTACTCATGTCTCGGAAATGTTTACTCAGTTTGAAAATATTATTTTCTCTCTCTTCAATTTGTGTATACAGACACCCACAGTGACCCCCCCATCCAGTCTCCCCCGCCAACACACACACACACACACATTCACACACACACACACACACACACACACACACACACACACACACACACACACACACACACACACACAC
>JBBPDA010000003.1:19251931-19266761 GCA_037974385.1 Arnoldichthys spilopterus | reverse complement strand
TATATATATATTTTTTTTTTTATTTATTACCAATTTGAATTTTTACAACTGATCCTTTCAAATCATTTCAATAAACTTGGCTAAACTCCATTACGGGACCACTATAGTTCTCTATAAACCTTGTCAAAATAATTATTTTTTTGAGGATGTTTTGCAAATGTGTGAGTGAAGAATATGTTTATAGTAAAAGGACCTTCATGTATTGCAAGGGTTCTAGGTATAGGAACTTTGGAGTATGTGGAGGTTATTTGAACATTTAAAGGGTTCTTTTTTAAAAAAAAAACATGTTTTGGTAATGGCACCACTCACAGAACATCTTGTAGCACCTTTCTAAAAGTGTTGTATTCACTGTATGTACAGTATAGTGTCATGTCAATAGATGAGATCTGCGTAAGAAATTAAATGTATAAAAAATGTATAAAACATAAAGAAACTTATAAGAAATGAGCTTAAAATGTCTGCTGCCTGAAAGTGTTTGTCTAATTGCAGGAAACTATCCCCTCGACCCTCGTGAGCCTTCAACTCATGGCAAATCGTGGAAACATTTGGAGAGTGAAATCCCAATGATTGAGCTGTACATGGCCCACTTGTTTCAAACAACCATGAAATTGTGTGGAGCCAGATAAGACCTGCTTAGACATGTCCCACTCGGAGCTGCTCTGTCTGGCCGTTGTCAGCGGTGCCTCTCTTGCCTGCATTAGCTTTTCTCACCCTCCTCCAAATACAGTGCACTATGTCACTACAGGCCCTGAGATTAGTCATCTTAACTACACTTGGTTTTCTCTCCTCAACTACAGACATGCATGTGCATACAAACAAACAAACACACAATGATGTCTGTTGTCCATATCTTAGACCATATGGTGCTTAGACATTGTATGTAGTAAACAAGGTCAAATAAAATAAATAAATGTAGGACTGAAAAGCCTTGAACGATGGCCTGGTAAGAAGGTATGATCATATATGGGGTGAAAACTAAGGTGCAGTGCGCTGGCCATGTGTTAGCTCCTCTGCATCCAAGTGGCTATGTCTGCGAAATCTGCAAGTTGTTATTCATTTTCTCAGTTACAGCACACATGCAATTACTCTT
Source organism: Arnoldichthys spilopterus (assembly GCA_037974385.1). Classification (NCBI taxonomy): domain Eukaryota; kingdom Metazoa; phylum Chordata; class Actinopteri; order Characiformes; family Lepidarchidae; genus Arnoldichthys; species Arnoldichthys spilopterus. The sequence continues at coordinate 19,265,671 of JBBPDA010000003.1, read as the reverse complement.
GGGGTTCTCCTCCTTCTCTTGGATGAGGTTCATAGCCACAGTGCGCTCGTCACAAAATGAATTAATCTAAAATCAATTCAATGTGTACAGTTAAACATACCCCATATGATATGTTCAGTTAAAAATAAATTGTATCATGCAATTAAATGCAGAGGGGTTTAGCCACTAACATTCTGCATTGATTTACTCAACGAGCTCCTAATGGCAAACAAGGCCTTTAATGCTGTGGCATTTGGTTTTTCCTAAAATAACTGGGACTTAAATGTCCCTTAACTGCATGTCCAGTGATATATATTATCAGTGTTAACAGCCTTTGAATGGTACAGAATATGAGGGTGTGTTGTTTATCTAGTAAAACTATATTGTATCAAAACTCATGAGGCATGGATAGCTTACATTTCACATAGTGGTTTTATAAAACCGACGTAACAGTCCTCTGTGATCTGCGCAGTAGCAATGCGGCAATATATATATAGAGTACTATTGGCTGGATATTTTATATTTTTGGGTGGTGAGCCATGGTTAACCTAGCAGTGAGACTGACATGTGCCAAAGACTCTGCTGCACCACCACACACTATCGTGCCACATCCACGTTACTCCTGTACAGATGGTCCACTACCCAAAAATTATCTGTGAAACAGCATCTTGTAGTCAGAAATACCAAATACCAGAAGTACCAATTCTAAACAGGATAGAGGTGGTCTGACAAATTGTGCATGACAACAGATGGGCTACAGTCTGTAACTGTACCCCTGTGTAGCGGACCAGTGAGGTAGATGGATGCTGAGTGTATACATATGTGCACACATGTGCCATAATGGACTTGTTTGTACACATAGAATTTTCTTGCTGGCCCCAACAAAACCTTCCATTGTAAACATGCCAAGATGTTTAGCCATAAAGAGTCACGCATAATTTTGTAGTATTCTTCATTTTTGTGATTTAAGAAAAAGGGGGAGACAGATTACTTGATGCCTTACTATATAGGCCTTCCTTGTGTCCTTAATAGCAGTGTTCCTTTTATGGCTTCACAGATGCATCCTTTATAGCAACACTGGGCTGCCACCAGCAGCTAAGGTCAGTGCGTTACTTTGGCTGTTTGCATCATAAATTATGCTAGTATTGCGGCCTGGTCATCTGACCCAAGCCCTATTTTTGAATTGGTACTCTTCGACCCAATCCATGCTGTGCAATAGGATGCATAATTACAGTGACCTCTGCTGGATTCCGGGGGCAGAAAGTGTTTGGACTCCACTGTATGAAGAGGGTAGAGGATTGCAAACAGTGTGAAATGGCTAGTCTATTCTTCCTTTCGTTAAGACACCTTTAGTAAGTTCCAGTAAATTAGCTGCTTTGGGGAAGTTGTAACAGTGCTTGCATGCCTAATGACAGGTTAGTGCTTTGGAGATAGTAAAGTACATATGCTAATTATTTTTACACATTTACAGCCCAAGTTGGTCTTTTGTCACTAATGTGCATGGTTAAGTCTAGTGTGTTCTGTGACTTACTCCTTATTTATCCAAAATCCTTTACTGGGCTGGTAGGATTACAGAAATGAACACCATCTACATTGACTTGAAATATACTTTTTAAATATGATTAATTCTTGCAGCTCAACATTACATCACTCTGGGAACGCTCATCAGTGGTGGTCAAACCTGTGAGTGACACAGCTGGCTTAGAGAAAGGATTTTAATAAGGCTCACCGAGCTGCAAAGATTATCCCCCTGTAAAATTCCTTGACTCATCTTGCACGCAAGAAAGTCAACCGTAACATCAGTCTCTGCTGCCCATCTGTGTGAGGCCCAGGGCAGTGCAATCTGGTTATCTCTGACATCATTTGTCTGTTTCCTGCTAGAGCATAGAGCATGGCCAGGACTGATCTTCCTCCCTGATCTCTCCATACTTCTTGCTGGCTCCATGGCCAGGCTTTTCCCGTGCCCTTTGCTTATCTCCTCACTTTCTGTCCCTTACTTTGGCAATGTATTTTCCATTACCCAACAGGGTTACGTCCTGTGTTTAAACATGCTATGCTTTTTTATGTATCTACTAGGGCATATTGATAGAAACAGCAGGAACTGATTATAGCTCACACACAAACACATCATTTTTTTGAGGTTTTGGAGGAGTTTACTTTGCACAAGGACAAATAGTCCTTGTATAGTTTATTGTGTATTGTTCATTGTATATTGTATAGTATATGGTACTGTAGTCCTTTATATCATATATTGTGCACCATATATTGTGTATAATGGATTGTATATTGAAGACTATAATTCATTATATATAGTGTGTTATATATATGTCTTTTGTGTATTGTATTGTATAGTACTGTCTACACCTTACATGCATGTCCACACACTAAGTACTAGAGAGACACTATCTACCAGAACCAAATTCCTTGTCTATGTTAACATACTTCACATAGACAATGGGCAGTGGTGGCCTAGTGGTTAGGACACTTACTTTGCAACCTGAAGGTTGCAGGTTCGAGTCCTGGCCCGGGCACTACTGAGGTACCCTTGAGCAAGGTACAAACCTGCTACGCTGCTTGAGTGTGTTCACAATGACAAATAGTCATTTTCACTACTTGGCCAATAAGGTTGATTCTGATTCTGATCAGTTGTCATGACAGAGTGTTTTTCTTAGTCTAACAGTATTATGTTACCATTACTGATATTTATCATTAAAGATGACACCAAACATTATTGTACGTATTATAGTAATTATCAGTTATGGTATCATGAGACTGTTATATTAATGGAGCATCTGATTTGACTATGTCAATGCTATGTACAGACCATATTTCTGGAAAAGTTGGGACATTTTGTAAAATGCAATAAAAACAAAAATCTGCAATATGTAAATTCTCTTGAACCTTTATTTGACTGACAAATGTACAAATAAATAACTTTTGTTTTGGCTAATCAAATTTATTGTATTGTGTTAATATAAACATATTTTAAATGTAATGCCTGTAAAACACTCAAAAAAGTTGTGACAGAGGTAAAATAAGTGTAAAAAGTTTTCAGAACATTAGAGATTAAGCAGGTGAGCTGGTAATCAAGGCTGGCTTTAAAAGAAGCTTTCAGCAAAGGCCCAGGTGTTGCATGTAAAGACTTTAAATTTAGGTATTTTACCACCTACAGTACATAATATAGTAAAAAGATTTGAGGAATAAAAAATAAAATCTCAGTACATGTAAGACAAGGCCAGAAACATGCATTGAAAGTGCATGACTTTCAGTCCCTCAGAAGGCAATAAGAAATTGTCATGCTGCTGTGAATAATATAACCATTTGGGCTAAGGACAACCCTTGTCACTTAACACAGTCCATCCCCAGCATCAAGAAATGCCATCTGAAACTATATGCAAAGAATAAGACATACATAAGTTCTATGCAGTAACGTCACAGAGCTATGTGGACCTGAGCTCATCTCAAATGAACTGAAAGATTGAAATGTGTTTTGTGGTCAGATAAGTCCATGTTTCAGCTTGTTTTGGGGGAAGAACAGACACTGGATTCTTAGTGCCAAAGATTAAATGAACCATACGGACTGTTATCAGTGACAAGTGCAAAAGGCCAACATCTGTCATGGTATAGAGGAGCATCAGCACCCATGATATGGGTGACTTGCATGCCTTGCATGGATGACATGTTGGATGACAATTTTAATCATAAGCAAGATTTTTTTTACTCAAACTTATGCAGAAGACCTTTGACTTGAACTCTAAACAGTAAGCTTTCACACCTACCCATGCTCTGTCAATTAGGAAAGACAACACAGTCATTTCATCGAGAGATCCAAAACCAATAGCATGTCTAAACCCATGAAACTGTCCAGGTAAAGAAGGAAAACAAATCTGATCTGAGAATTTCTCCATGCTGCCGATACGTAGTCCTACACCCACAGCCAAATTGCTTTCTTGCTTCGTCAGGGGTCATTCAGAGTTTTTGACTAAGGGTAAGTTACACAAGCAGCATGATGGTATTTATGATCAGCTTCTGTAGGGCATGTCTCTGATTACTTCAAACGTCCTTTTATGCTTACAAAAGACCATCTGCAGGCATTGGAACACAATCAAAGCTTTTCCATTTCCCTCACCTGAATTGGCGTGAAGGCAAACCCAAGGGATGAGCTGTCCCAAAGCATCAGCATTATTTGCTCTTTTGTAGGTATAGCCCAAATCTTGTGGTTCCCGTGGCTTCAAATGTGACCCATCCAAAGTAGCAACACCGTCTACAATTTATTTCAGGACAGTTTGGTACCCTGCGGTCCATTCTGAAAGGGCCTGTCCTCGCTTTGAGAGCAAGACCCAAGTGATGGGAAGGTAGGGGGGTTCTTTAAAGCATTTGTGTAGTCGAGGCACTGAGGGACATGATTATGCAGTGAGAGAAGGATGCTAAAATTCAGACTAAGAGCTGTGAGAACTGAGAATAGAAGCACCAGAGGGATTATTCTAAGCCAAAGGTTGAAAAAAGATTTTGATTGTTTACTTCCTGATATTTTCCCCCATCTGCAACAAAGGAAAGCACTCAAAATGGATTTGGAGAAAGATAAGTAGCTCTGTTTTTAACGACTGATCCTTGTGTGTTAATTTTGGTAGCTACTGCATTCCCTTCAGCATAGAACAGGGAAAGGGGGTTACGTAAAACCCAGCAGTAAAATCACTAAATTGGGTTTGGCCAGAAAACCTCCACAGATGGTCATTGCACCTCTGAAAGCTCTGGCTTTGTAAAAGGAGTAATGAACAGTATTATGTTTCAGGTTACTAACCCCTTATGCACTCTGAGATTAGTCCTGTATCTCAGTGAAAGCACTAATTTAATCTAGAGTGAAAACCACTGGGATATGGGATCTGTATTTATTTTAGCCACTGCATAATATTTTTGAGTCAAGCTAAATGTTAAGCTGGAGAAATGTTGTGAATGATTACAGTAGTTGTTGTCAGCAAACAAATGCTTTGAATTCAAATAAATAATTAAAAATGGTAATTTAATGTTTTTTTTTTCAGTCCTACCCACATGACCTATTCCAATGCACTGGCAGACAGAGTAGACAATGTCACACTGCATTTGGGCTAATGATTAACCATTTAATACAAACCCTATGTCCTCATAACCAATATTTTCCAAAATGCAATACAAACTTTATTAATATATTATATGTAACTATATATAATATACTAAATGCTATAAAAAATAATCTGTGATATGATAATTAAAATGAACCTTTATTTAACTGACAAAGTGTAAAGAAAAGATTAATTAGTTATTTTTATGTTTTATATTTAAATGAATTTGATTAATTGATTTTGTACATATGCACAAATTCAGAATTTGATGGCAACAAAAGTTGGTACAGGGGCATATTTATTATTCTGTTACATCAGTTTTCCTTTCCTTCTTTCTTGCTTGATATATAAGACCTCAGGTGCTCAACAGTCTGTGGTCACTGTTTTCTGATTCTCTGATTTCTGCATAAAGTTGATGTATGGCTTCCTTCTCTCATAATACAATTTAAAGTTGTATTTTTCGATGCATTGATGGACTGAGTTAAGTGACCATGGTTTTCTGAAGTATTCCCAATCCCTAAATTCTCTGCAATCTCGCACTAAGGAATGTTCCTTTTAACTGATCAATGATTCTCTTGTGAATTTTGGCACAAAGAGGTGAGCCATCTTTCCTCACCTCCTTGCTTGCAAAGACGTAGCCTTTGATAGCTGGTACTTTTTCTTATCTTATTTTATTTTTGGTTGGATGTGTTGTAGTCATTAAATTCTAAATTTGTGTAGAATGTAGAAATTATTAAATAATAATGAAAATAATCATTACAAAATATCATTCAGTTGGTGACTAAAACGTTTAAAAATCTTTTCTTTGTGCTTTGTCATGTGCTATGGTGATTTTTCTTTCCTTTTTTGGGCATAAGGATCTATGATATATACACCAGGAAAAACATCAATAGAATAATTACGACCTGTGCACAATTTGAGTAGAAACGCAGTAACTCACAACCTCAATGTAGTCATACACATTCATGCTTTAATCATGGCCCGCCTTGACTACTGTAATTCCCTCTTCACTGGTCTTCCTCTCAAATCCCTTCAAAAGGGACATCCAGCATCCAAAACTCTGCTGCCAGAGTTCTCACTCATAGTAAACGGTCATCCCACATCACTCCCATCCTCTCTCAATTACACTGGCTCCCCATTGAATCCCGCATTAAATTTAAAATACTACATCTCACTTTTAAAGCCCACACAGTCTTGCCTCTCCATATCTTAGCCAACTTCTCGTACCCTATTCCCCACCTCGCTCCCTCAGGTCATCCAGTACTAATCTCCTGAAGGTTCCCCGTACCCGCCTTAACTCTATGGGTGGCAGGTCATTCAGTGCTACTGCCCCCAATCTCTGGAACTCTCTACCACAATCTCTCCGCGATTGCACGTCTTTTTCCTCCTTCAAAACAGAGTTAAAAACCTTTCTCTTCCATCAGCACTTTTCTTCTTCTCCTTCTTACTCTTCCTAAAGGTTGTTCTTTTTTGTGTCTCTTCCCTCATTCCCCTGTGTATGTGTAAAGCCCTATATAAATCAAACTTATTATTATTTATTATTATTATACACAAAACCAAGCAAGAACATGAGCTCTTCTGGCACTTTAAAATTGTACACAAACTAGAAATTATTCCTGCTGAAAGAGGCACAGGAGGGAAACAGTCAAAGCTTAGAGGATCAGACTTACTTTTGCCACGTCAAGGTACAACCAAATGCCTTAAGGCAGAGCTTAGAGGCCCCACAATTTCAATAGCAAAGGGGAAAAATGCAATAACAGCAGATTTACAACCTGTTGTTGCAATGGCCAGTCCCCAAGCCTCTAGCGATAGGAAAATCTGAGATGACGTTTTCTTTTTTTTTGCTCCTAACTTTTAGTATATTTTGTGCAGATACGTGATCCAGTAGTCAGTATCCCCTTCCAGAAGCACAATGCTGAAAATGAGACGACAACTCACAGAAAAGATGATGTCATGCATGCAGAGACAAATCCAAGACTGTGGCCCTGATTATGCACTCTGACAGATCTAATCTTTATCCCTCAGTGCTACGGCTGAGGCTTATCTTGAATATCTAATGTAGACAAAAGCCATCCAGCTTCTTTTTAAATTCTCTTCTCCTAGAGAGGCTAGGCAATGATTTTCACCACTATTGAAAAAAACAAAACAAAACTAAACAAAAATATATGGCTTTTTAGACGTTTTCTTTTGGGAAATGCCACCTACAATACTCAGTGACACCTACCCTGGCACCAACCTATGTTTCCCACAGTCAAAGTGAGTGGGAAACACATTCCACACATATTTACTTTTTGGTTCGCCACACAGATTGTTGTTTGACCCACTGGAATGTTTGGGCACTCCTGGCACTCTACAAGGAAGTCAAAAAGAAAGAGTAACACTGGCACACTGTGAAGCAAAGCACATCTTTAAATTAGCCTCCTTCTCTTTCTGAGACAGCATGTTAGCATCCACGTGCTTCTTGCCTTCTAGTCAGAGAAAGTGAACAAATGTGTCTGTGGTGAATATAAGGAGAGAAAAATACTTTAAGGGTGTGCTTGTGCTTTCTGTCCTCTGCCAACCTATATCCTCAAATTCCATTTTGAAGTTGTAAAAACGCAGGCATTTTTATGCATGTACTTGAGAATGTCATGAGAAATTCCTTGGCGAAGCTTTGTCGTAAACATATTTACTTTTAGAAAAGTTTTGCTGTGCTGGGTTCTTTTTCAGAAGGGGTTTAGGTATGACAAATTAAAGATCCTACGTGAGGTTTGTCCGGTTAACCTCTGATTAATTGCTCAAGCTCAAGCTCGGTCAGTTGTGGTGGGAGCGAGCTACTGTAATTTTGCAGCAGCTGTCTTTAGCATGACCAATATGATACACAATCCAATTGGCCTTCCCACCACATACCAGGGCACTTGAAATAGTTGCTCTGTCTCAGGCCTCACTCCATCAGCGCAGAGGACCGGGACTGTTAATATTATGTCTCTTCAAATTTGAAATCCATCCCAAACAACATTAGGGCAGTTTGAAGGATGTCATAAGAGAGAGTTATGTCTCAATTGTGCACATGTGCTCTTTATGGCTCCAAACAGTGAAGAGGTTCAAATACAGGATAAGGTCATGGTTCTTGCAGCAAGGGGGGTCATTGGTGCAAGTCAGAGTCAGAAAGTAATTGAAAAAAGGCCTCTGGGGGGTCAGTCACAGCCATTTTCATACTTTCCCAAACGATTTCACCAGACGGCTTTAATCACTCATCTGGTCCCCTGCCTGAGTTTGCTCCACAGTAGCCTGTTTTCTGTGTGATTTAATTGAAATTGATCATCCATACCCACCCTTAACCATAATTTCTGTAGAGCCAGGGCAGGCTGGGAAGGAGGCTCTGGGCATACTCTGGGATATAACCATGGCAGCCTTGGAGGAAGGCCAGACCCTGACCCACAAACCCAGCTCAAGCACAGCATAGCTCGGCCTCACAACGTGGCAATGCCTTCCCCAGCCTGAGGAAGCATTTGTCAGATGTATTAGTGTACATTTCTTGAAACTAGTGAATCGATTTAAGTCCGTTTTGGACAAGAAACATCTCCCAAACAAACACTGCTGGGATGAAAAAGGGAAAATAAGAGACAGGAACAGGTTTGCACTTTTCATCCTGAGACTTCTTTTTAAAAGTCTGTGATCTGATGGTCTTCTTGAACAAAATTAAACAGAGGAGAAGAAAGGGGGAGTGGATAACTGCTTGAAAAGGTTTGCTGCAATCTTATTATTTGGTTTCATAAAGCCCAGCAGAGTGAGCAGGGCAGCTGATACTCTGTTCCCTCCGATAAGTGACACTTAAATGGTCTTCAGCAGAAAGGGGTCACAGGTGAAGGAATTGATTTCACACTTATGTTATGCAGTTTTAAACAACTTCATTTCAGGTTGTGCACTGTAAACTACAATGCATAAAGACAGCCCTCAGGCCAATCTGCATTCTTTATGCACTGATTAAGCCATGGAGGGGTGTTTGAGTCTTTTGAGGTGGCTCATTGAGTATTCCCTTCAGATTATACCACAATCCGGCTAACTAAAATAGGTAAATTAGTCGGTGTGACACTGGCTGTTCAGTAAGAAGGTTGCATGCTAAGATGGCTGAACTTTTGAACCTGCCGCTTCTCCATTCCTGTTCCTGGATGTGTATTCTGATTGCCTTTGTGTGCTTGAATCTGTGTGCATGGACTTTTGCTGAACTTTTCTCATTAGCCTTAACTGCCCCCACAAGACTTGCACTTCTCTAAATCCTTAGGCCTTCCCCACAAGAACCCAGGCTACAAAACACACTGTAACGCCCACAACCTCTTGCAAACAAACAAACAACGGCATGCACACATATTAACAAACATTTTCACCCACACATTTACACCTCACAAAGGAGGAAATTGCAAAATGCTTTTCTCCTAACATAGAAATACAAGGAAACACATGTGAACACATGTTGTGATGATTTCTGACAACACATTGTTGTGCTGATTTCTGACAACAAAAAAAGATGGTTTCCATAATACATCCTAGCTTCTTCTTCTTCTTCTTTATTCTTCAGATAAGACATGTGCATAATGCATAATTTAAATGATTAATATGAATCTTTTAAAGAATTTGTATTTCACATCATGTGTGAGCACCTGGATCAAATTCTTTAACCTCCAAATTACACATTTAGCAACAGCTGTTTTGGTTGGGAATGAGCCCATGTTCTGAAAAGAATGATCATGCTTGCCTTTTAAATGCTTGGCACAAGTTTTAGCCTACTGCCATCACCCTGAATTGGGTTCCAGGGATGAAACTGAGATGCTGAACTCTTAACCATAGCAACTGGTTTCAGATATCTTGGCACTCATAGGGATAACTCAATTAAACCTGTATGACATATGCACGCTTATTACAGTGTCAGTCTATATTTGTGGAAGCTCTTAAGCTACATAACAGGATTGTTACTTCTATCATTTTCTTTTCCAAAGAGACTTAGGAACATTGTTGTATTTGGAATAAGAATCAAAATCAGAAATTATGGTAAAATTATGATTCCCCCAAAAATGAACCCGTATCATATAAGAAAAAAATGATTAAAGACTAGACTTTAAGTGAAATTGATTATTTTTCATTGTGAACACACCCCATCACACTATGTGCACCACAACACAGCAGGCAGCTATCAACAGCTGCTGGGGGTCAGTGTACCTCAGTGGTATCTGAGCTGGGACTTAAACCTGCGACCCTCCGATCAAATGGGCAACTCCCTAATCACCAAGCCACCACTACCCTGAGTCAGTTCCGAAGTTTTGAATTTTTTCAGGAAGGGTATTGGATAAGTGGGGTACTATTCATACTTCTTGGCACTTATAAAACACTACTATGTTACTACTACACTATGCTTTTAAAAATTCCATGTAGATTTTGCACAGCAATGTCAATGATATCTGTGTTTGGCAATCTTATTTGCAAAAAGCTGCTAAGGCTGCAGGTTTTCCACTTAAGAAGGAGTGCATCTCATATAACCTATCAATTATTTGAAGACTGAGGCCAAGTAATTAAAATAGTGGAATCAGCTGTGTAGCTAGGGCATTATCGTTAACACAAGACAAATTTTCAGCTTCTAGTAAAGACTCATGTTGCTGTATTCTGAGTTAACTGGAGCGTGATTAACCATGTGCTGGAAAGTCTTGACAAGAAGTCATCACAGAAATCCAACCCAGAGGTGATAAAGGAATGAGCTGGATTCCCTGCACCAGAGGAGTTCAATCTTATCTGCGATAGGCTGGTATGGCTGCAGGTTTTCATTCCAGCTGTTTGAAGACTTAAGCAAGTACAATGATGTGTGCTCCTGCTTGTTTGAAATGAAAAACCTGCAGCCACGTCAGCCCTTTCCAAGATAAGACTGGACAACCCTGCTTAGCATTACATGAACCTTGGGCTTTAAAGAGCCCATGGTTATAGGGTCTATGCTGAAGCAGGCAATATAGTCCTAGCAGTGCTAAACCATGCCTCTTAACATCAAGACATGCTGTCTGAAATTTTTAAGCAGAGAGAAAGCTATACATAAATTCTATACAGAAATGCCACAGAGCTCTCAGTGCCTGAGCTCATCTCAGACGGACTGAGTTTATGTTTCAAAGGGTTTAAAAACAGACCTCAAGTTCTATGTGACAAAGACAAAATGGACCACCCAGACTGTTATCAGTAAAAGGTACATCAGCCATAATCAGACATGGTATGGTGGCAGGGGGACTTGCATATGTGTGAAGGTACCACTGATGCAGAGGCATGCATTGGGCTCACCAAGGGGATGTCTTTTCGTGTGAAGTCCACAGATATTTCAGTTAGACCATGCCAGGCCCTATTCCGCATGGGCTACAGCAGTGTGGGTTAAGAAGACAAAGAGTGTGTGTGCTCCTGCCAGCAGTCCAGATATGTCTAAAATGTAGGGTGCAACATGTAGAACAGGATCACAAAGAAAGAATGGTGAAAAATCCATTCTCAAAACTGCAATTGCAATAATCCTCAGTTCCTAAGCATTTAAAAAGAGGAAAGACGATATATAGTGGTGAAGGTAAAACAAACTAGTAAGGTACACATGCCTCTGTCTCATTTATTTTTCAGTGTCAAATTCAAAAACTGATTATATTTAAAAAGTGCATGTAAGCTGTTCAGTGAAAAGAGTGGTCTTTTCTTTGTTCTTTTGTCAGTTAAATAAAGGTTCAAGAGAATTAACAAATCATATTTTATTTTTATTGCATTTTATGAAATGTCATAACTTTTCTGAAAATGGGGTTTGTATTATTTATTTTCATAAATCATTAGACCTTCTTCAAAGGCATAGATAAACCAGAGGATTTTTTTCTGGGCTTCAGGTGCAAGCCAGGATTTACATTCTTTCACAGTTACACCAAGAATAACACAAAATGCAATGTCTACCCAATTTATCTGTACATCACTTTGGTCACTACACTTTGCCCTTTGTTCTTCTCTGCATAATTCATCTCAGCTGCAGAATAATTATGTTATATTTCAACATGAACATTGGGAAAACTAAAACAAAACTTGCTATTTTGATGAGAAACCTTGGTAGGGCATGGAGAACGAATCCAGGGAATATTTAATAGTGTAATAGAAATGTGTCAAAGGTTTCATTTAGACATACACATTCTTTTCAGAGTCATGACAAAGATATTTCTTTCATTTCTTTATTATTTTTTTTATGCTGCAGGAAATTAAGTAGCAACCACAATGTGTTTTGCCTCACTCCAAAAGAGAAACAGTCGCACCAGGCCAAAGCCTTTCATTTACATCCTTTCTGCTTTGCAAATTCCTGCAAACTGATAAATTAAAAGTAAATTAAAACAGTGCTCACTAATAAAGTCTTCTCACATGCTTTTGTCTGGATCATATATTTTTGTGGTTACTTATGTCGGGCTCGCTCTGCCTTTAGTTATTTTAAATTACAATAAAACAATAAAAGTGCAATAAATACAGGGCGAGAAAAACAAGCATTCAAATATGTGCCAGCACAACTGTCGGCTTGGACATGTTTGACCCAAGTTGGACCCCGAGTGCATATGGTCCAGTTTAGAGATGTGTGACCCTACTTGAACCCCTAATGCATATGGTCCAGGGGCCACTGTTAGGCTCAGCTGAAGCTGTCGTGCATCAACACCCAGACGAACGTGAGGTCAAGCATGATGTAGGACCCTCCTACTCTTCCTTTTTAAAAAACGAAGTCATTTCATGTGGAAGATGTTAACCTGCCTTGCAAACCAGTCTCCTGTGAGATGCTGAATAATTGTCGTTCCCCGGCAGCGAACCGGGACAGCTGGAGGCGCTGGCGGAAGCAGTGCTCGCGATGTCTGCTCGGGCCATCTGGAAAAACGGAGGAATCCAAGGCTGATGGTGAGCTGCACCAAAGTACTTTTCCTTCTGTGCAGCTATGCGATGATTTGTATTATGCCATTTGCAAAAAGACCTGCTCTTTCTCTCAAAGGCAATTCTGACGTTCCTTGCTTCCTGTCTCCTGTCCCAGGCATTTACGAGAGCCAGTGGTGAGATTTTCGGATCCCCCGGCGCAGCAAAACACTTTTTTTTTTGCACGTTTTAGTCTTCCGCTGAAGGGATCCATGGGGAGAAGTGCCTACTTGGAGGTGTTTCACATATATACTGCTCCTCTCCAGGGTGTCCTCCTTGACCTTTGTCACATAAACATTCGGGAGCTGCTTTGCACTCTGTCCGCTTTATGCAGCTGGTGGCCTGCATATAAATGTCAATTTCCACACTCGCTTATGCAGTGTTTCCCTAACTCTTTCACTGAATTGACAATGTGTCACAACTGCCGTATGCAAATATAGAAGAGTTACACCACAATGAAACTCGAGCATCAGTGAGCTGCCTTATTTTGCAGTGAATGTAACATAACTGCAAACTGTAAAGCACCTTCTCAGCCATTCCTTCTCCGCCAACACAAGAGATGACTGCCTAGGTGACAGTGCTTGGCATCTCAGAAATCGCCCACTGACATCTGTGCTCCTGAAAGCTTGAAGCAAGGCATGAAGCAGAGTGAGAGAATCAGAAAACGGTTAAGAGAGAGAGAGATAGAGAGAGAGAGAGAGAGAGAGAGAGAGAGAGAGAGAGAGAGAAAGAGAGAGAGAGAGAGAGA
>JBBPDA010000003.1:19231027-19243424 GCA_037974385.1 Arnoldichthys spilopterus | reverse complement strand
AGAGAGAGAGAGAGAGAGAGAGAGAGAGAGAGAAAGAGAGACAGAGAGAGAGAGAGAGAGAGAGAGAGAGAGAGAGAAAGAGAGAGAAAGAAAAAGCGAGAGAGAGAGAGAGAAAGAGAGAGAAAGAGAGAGAAAGAGAAAGCGAGAGAGAGAGAGAGAGGGATCTGAGCCCTCAGAGCGTTTGTACACTCAAGTTCTTTTTAAATTCGCAACAGCTGTAATGATGTCAGTAAGCAGTGAGTAGAATATTCCGGCTCCGGCGCAAGGCTTGTGTAGTATAAATCTGTGTACTCAGGTGCGGTGTGTGTGAAGTCAGAAGAGCGCAGCGGCCAAGCAGGGGTCCGAGGGGAGCCTTGTCCCAGGGCCAATCCCACTTTGGCACCGGCCTCTTCCCATGAACCCAAGCCCTAGAAACAAAGTGGGGGAATAAATTATCTTTCTCTGAACTAGAGGGGCTTCACTTTGTTCACTTGCATTACAAATCCAGTTAGTAAAGGACATTGAGAGGGCACAGGGGCAGCGTCTCTGAACATGGGATTGTTCTGTTTCTGTCCTACAAAAAAATAAATAAATAAATAAAACAAAATTGTAAAACACGAACCTTGGGAATAAAATATTTGAATACTCACTGGAAATTCAGTGCATTCTCTGTAAACTGCCCTACTGACATCAAGTGAACTTTGGTATAGCATGTTAACTCACCGACACATGATAACGGAACATAATCATGCCACGTAACTATAATATAAAGGATATTAAGTACAAACTAAATTCAATTAAGGTACATAGTGTTATAAACAAGAAATACATTTTAAAACATGTTAAAGACCTCAGTGTTTTCTATAATTATCAGGCATACCCAGTTATTATAGAACACCCAAACACGAAATAATTGCCACCTTTATTTATTTATTGGCCTTACCCTGTAATATCATGTCCATATCAACCATCTGCATGGGAAGTTTGTTTATGTTTATAAGCCCATATGCACTTTTGTCATAGCAAGAAATGTGGGAAATGTTAACATGAGTAATTTATGCAATGGTACGTCATGAAATTAAATGCGTAACATGATTATAAAAACAAAAATGCACTGCTGTGCATTAGGACTATGTTTATGGAGCTTGATATAAAAAATGAGGTTTTAATTAAATTTCATAAACAGGTGGCTAACTACTTCCATGCAGGTCTTTCAAACAGCTTGTCAGTCAGTGTGATAAATGCTGGAATGTGAGCTCCTAAGTTGCCCTGTGAATTTAAGTTTGGCAATTTGATCCAGATTTAACAGCCAGTGAATCATGTGCGGTTTCATTATTTGGTATACTAAGCTCCAGGGGGGCTCTAAACTAGATATTTAACTGATGCTGAATTTAGAAAATTAGACCAAAGGGTATTCTTTACTTAACTTCATGTGCTCATTACTGAGGTTTATTGACCAGTTGATTCTTGAATGAATGGGAACCTGATTGCAAGAAAGCTAATGTGTGATGTAAATCGACCCAAACTTTCTATGTGGAATACACATACATCTTTGCTATTAAAACAGTCAGGGACAGTCAAGACTATGCAATGCTGTGACTCAATCTAAAACTCAGTTTAGGGTCTCTCTCTGAAATATTGAGATATTGTTAAGACATTTTTGTTTTACCTGTCTCTGAAAATAAAGGTTTCTCCAAAATTCTGGTCTGGATTTCCATACTGGGAGTTGAAAGGTAAATGCAGTAACTAAATCATCTCTCTTGGGATGACTTTTCAGTTAATAATGGAAATGCTGTAAGCATTTGATTGCATTCACCTACAAGTGCATTAATGAGATCCAATGTATTGGAGGGCTTCATCGCTCCAGAGAACACAGTACCATTGCTCTAGAGCCCATTTCCTTAATCCCTCTCTAGCCTGCTTGGCATTGGACATGGTGACTTTAGACTGATGTGTGTCGGCTCCAATATATGTTGTTCTATATTTTTCTGGGCATTGAAAAACCAACACCCAACACTCAAATTCACTAATCAGAATGGTTCTGAATACTTTTGGACATAAAGCATAGCATGTAGACTCCACACTCTACTTCTTCCTTGATTTCTCTCTTTCTCCCACACTGGGATGAGCTAAGAGCAATCAAAAATTCTGCAGAGCTACTCTGTCCCGTTGTGCCTGCTATGAAGTGAAGTAGCTAACCCACCCAGACTGCTCTATGCAATTTTAATGTTCCAACTATTCTAAGAGCCTAACGATGACATCACCCGCTTGAATACTTGTGGCTCTCAGAGATTCGCAAAAGTTCTTTTGTCCCATCAGCTCCATCTGAGCCGCTCTGAGGTGAAAGTCTTAATGTTTATTTAATAGCCGAGGCCATTTGGACTGTAAGATGTTCGCCTTTTGGTAATCCCCAGCAATGAAGGGTTCCCAAGAGAAGCATGAGAAAGGTGTGGCCTGTTTGTATGTTCCTGTACTTCCCATCCTGTGACGTTCTTGCAGAGGGCGTTCCCCCAAAAGCAGGATGCCAGTCTCATAGCAGCAGATGTCCTCTGACCTGGGCAAGGTTCATTTGGAGTCGGTCAGCTCCAGCTCCCCTTAGAGCGAATGAGGAACATCAGCACATTGATCTGGCCTTTCCACCCTTGCGGAGAACAAAGCAGCTGTGCCCATTCAGGACCCAGGGGTTTGGCTGAGAGCGCAGCCTGTGCCAGTCTCACACAGAGGGTGGACAAATGCCAACGCCTGACCCGGGCCGGGAAAATGGCCTTCAAAGCAGATCTCCTGATGCCTGGCATTGAAACAGCCCAGCAAAGGCAACATTATGCAGATTATCTCTCTTCCAGGCCAACTACAAAGGAACGACTGTTGCAACAGTCGGGGAGAGAGAGAGAACCCATTAAAATGACAAGCGCACAACCTTTTTCCTCCCTCCTCCCTTCCTCTCTCTCTCTTTTCTGTGAAGCACTTGCTTTGATGGAAATAAAACAAAGAAAATGAAGTGCAGGATTGAAGCGCCTGTCTTTGAATCTCATGAAAATGCATGTGGTAAATTGTATTACCATAGTGAATCAAATCAAAGCTGGGAAATACATGTTTTTCCACAGCTAGACAAAAAAAGACCTCTCAGCATCCTGAGGGCATTTCATTTCTCTGGAGTGATCTTCTGACCTCTCTTTGCTTCTGATGAAGATTTGATGAAACGTTTATTCAAGGCTTGATTAATGCCCAAAATATTCATTATAAACCAGCTGGATGCTTTCTCTGGGTAGACTTTGTCAGGAGTGGAATTCTCCTAATGGAATTTAAAACAGCTATTTCCAAATGTCCTTTGACATCAGAAAGGTGGTCAGTACAGGATTTTCTAAACTGATCAATAAGTATTTTACTTTAAAGAGCTTCTGTAAATGTAATATTATTTTAACCTGGAGCTTTATTGAGCTTCATGGGGTTTACCAAAGCTTGAATTCTAGTGGATCTCAGAAGACTGAAGCACTGTAAATAAATACTAAATAAAGGACTGGTCAAACCCTCAAAAAAAGAGGTGGAATGTTATGCTGACAAGTAGACATACAATCATAGAACGGAAGGGAAAAAATGCTGCATTCCTTTGGCTGGACTGCAGCGGAGGTGGAGGGTACTCTCTCTGTGCTGTGATGCTGCCAGGAGCCTGCATGTGTGCCAGTGATACTGTGCCAATCTACAGCGATGTCCAGCCTCCAGGGCTCGACCCACTCGCTCAGGCCAGAGCTCCCACCACACCCACCCACCCGCCAAACGGGCTCCCACGCTTGGGCCCTCAAACTTACACAACCACTAACAACTAGTATATAAAATACTTAGCCAAGCCATGCTCATCTTAAAAAAAACTGTTATCTTTCAGTATGGCATCAGTCTTTTGAGGAGGAATGCTGAATCTTTGGCCAGTTTGCAAGAACAAGTTGTTCTTTTTCTTTTGCTATAATATATCACTCATTCTGTATTTAAAGTAATTCAAATAATGCTTTTTAACATTATGTGTAGCTTTGGCAGCAAGTCTGAAATTGTGCATGATGTGGCCATGCAAAGCCTTAGTATTGTGGGCAGAAGGATTAGCTCACCACTGGGGAGAAATAATCAAGTGTCTTTTTTCTCTCTCCTTTCTTGTTGTGCTACCCAACCTGGCTTTGTGCAAACCACCCTGCCCCTGCATAGCAAAACAAGAACTTATACCTATGCCATATAACATTTCTCCCTGTCCTAAATTATAAAGAAAACTTGGTCTTTAGGGGATATACTTTATTTAATATCATCAGTATCCAAAGCAAACAGAGTAAGCGCTGACAGTGAGATTGGCTGCTGAGAGCCCACCGTGCCAGAAGTGGTCCAATGAAGCTCCTCAAACAATATCACTGTCAGGCCTGAAAATTACATTCCTTCAAAGTGTTCTTAAAAAATGTGTTTGGTTGAAGCTTTGACGAACACATCATAATTAAACGAGGAAACGGACCATAGCAGACCCCTCTTGAGTGTATGGCAGGACCATCTTAACCATTTTAGATTTCAGAGCATCATTGAATAAGCACCAGCTTGGAGATGACTGCAGTAATCAGGGAACACGTTACAAAGCTTATTCAGTTTAGTGGTTAATACTGAGTGAGTGAGTGATTATTTGTCATTGTGAACACCCCACAGCACAACAGAGTTGACAAAGCTTGTTTGAAGATACAATGCTGTTATTTTTGCTTGCTTCAAGAAACAATGATTAAAAAGCAACATTTGGGCTCCAGAGTAGCATAAACATCTAAGTATTGTCCCTACCATGAAAGATTAGATCTGACTGTCTGACTGGGTAGGATGGCCCTCTATATCCTCTATTACTCAGCACAATGCTAACCAGTGTGGGTTTCTATTAGCAGACAATGGAAGTGCCAATTAACATTCTTTTCCAAACATGCTGATGGTCCTAGCCAACAGGTGGAGCTAGACTTGATCAAATAAAAGAGAAAACAAGAAAAAACAAAGAACCATATGGTTTGCCAGTAAAATAAGTTAAAACAAGTTAACAGTGTTGGTAATCTCATATCAGTTTTTGGAATGAGAGAATGACATTCTGACTAGGCTTAGGATGTTTTTCCTTTCTATGATGTCCTTTTTACTGTGTAAAACCATTCTTGATTGGATTGATTTATAATCAGTGAAACTTACAAAACATGCAGAGCAAAAAGCAACAAAGCATGAAGTGTGTTGCACTGTGCACCACAACACAAGAGATTTCACTGTGTTTGAGCCCAATAGAGCATGCAAGAACAAGAAAAGTAGAAAAATCCCCAAGACATGTGGTTAAGAGGATCCAAGCAAAATCCCTAATTTCAAAGTGGAGGATGTGCATTGTGGTGTTTTGGACATAACTTTTAAGAACACTGTGTACTTGCATGTAAGGTGAAATGTTTCATGGGGAATGATGTTTCGGATCACTGAAAGCTGGCTCTGATAACTGTCATTTCAGCAAATTTAGGAGCTCAGTGTAGTTCACTGAGTTCAAGTCGTACTTCAGATGATGTTTATCACAGTCTTAACAGTCTTAACAGTCTAGAAAAATGAAAAGTGAAAACAAAAACAGTGCTGCTTCGAAGGCCATCTATGTAGAATACAGGACTGCCATAAGGAATCCAACATCCAACAAGTTGTTTTGATTCCACTGCCCACTTAATTCATGGTTACAGTACATGAGCATACATTATAGTATATTTCCAGATAACAGTTGGCAGACAGGCCCAGGGAATGAACGTCATGGTATGGCAAGTAACGCTGTGCACTTTTGCTGCCTGTAGTGTTCGACCACACGCGAGTCAGGAGCCATCGGGATGACAGGACCAGAGCAGTTTGCCAGCATTTCTACTTCGAAGGATTTTACTGGAAACACAAGTCCATACACAAACACAGGCTGATGGAAACCTTCAATTAATGCACACATGACAGTGATATTAAATTAGCAGCAGCTAAAAGTGAAATGTATCACACTGCTGCAGAAGTGTGTATTTCGCTTTTAAGGCAGGCACCAACTTGAGAGTAATGCATGCTCTGCTCCTGTTAGGATGAGGTGATTCAAAGCATACAAAAGCCAGTTTGTAAAGGTGCCTCTGGCTACACAGTCGGTAGTGCCAGTACACAGGGGACAGCCTGCCAGAGGGTTGCTCTTTAACACTTCAACCTGGAGGTGGAAGCGGAGAGAAGCTACAGCTACCATGGCTCTGCCAAATCCTTTACTTCATTGCATTTGATTAGCCTCATTTGTAACCTCTCCCTGAAGTGGATTAGGTGGCAACTACTGATGTGAAGAAAATGGGGGTAATTACTAAAACTTATAAAGCTGTGCTCAGCAGCACTGGCAGTTTCCTTGTTAACGCTCTCTGTTGGGTCTCGTTTTTTATTATTTACTTCACAGACTTGTCCTCTATCAGAAAGGAAAGAGCTATGCTCTGGGGCACACTGAATCTCAGGGACGTCCACAACTGACACATTCAACTTCAAATAAGTAATGTGTAAAATGTGTAAAAGCCAGTTTTATCACAAAAAAAGGGGCAAACGTTCTGCACCTTATGGGAGAAGTTGTCGGAAATAACACGTATAAACTACCTTCGCTCTTCGCCTTTAGTTGGAATAATCGTCTCGTCCCAAGCCAAGCACATTAATGTATTCCAGACAAACCACAGGAAAGACGTGATGAAATGTTATATGAAGCCATAGAAAAAACACCTATTTCTTGGAGGCTGCAACCATACACTGCTTTCAAAAAGAACCCAGTGTGTTAGCAATGGATTTATGGATCCAAGAGAGCAGTCTTACGGGACATGGAGTGGACAGGCAAGGCGGGCTAGTGGCAATCTGTTTAGGTAGGGGAATGTTTAAATAGCAAGACAGTGAAGTCTACGGCCGACCATTACATAATGCAACCCAACAGCAGTGTATTAAAAATCGTGCCAGTTATTACTTTATCGAAAGGGTATTAGACACAGACAGCAAGGCTGACGGCATGGCTTCCCTTCGCTAGCCAGCTCCTCAGAGAGCCTCTGTGCTTGTTTTGATATGAGATTCTCCACACCCCTATTTTTGCACTTGTCAGTGAAGAACGCTCTGAAATCGTTTACACTTTCTAGAGTTCCAGATTGTTTAATTTGAGACGACTGCTGGGAACGGATCTGCTGACCAGGCCTGAGGTTGATTTTCTCGATGGAATAAAGGTAGATGTCCAACACATGTCACAATTAATCATCTTTAGCCTGCTGTGTATTTAATAAAGAGAAAGAGCCGGTTTACAGTCAACAAAGTCAAAACACACTTCCAATTTCCCTCTCTTCACTCATCAGGAACAGGGAGAAAAATAAACTGTGATCCAACAAGAGCAATCTACGAATAAAGGTCAGCCTCAGATGGGACGTACAGAGACTGACTGTACTTTAATGTTTAGAAAACATACCTTTATAGAGGGGAGTCCAGATATTGTTTGTAAGATTCGTTGTTCATGACAAAGTAGGAATGCAATGCAAAGTAGTGGGACCAGTCAAAAGCTTAATACAATCATTGATGATAATTTTTACAAGATACTGTATCTATCTGCACCCCCTACCTCCCATAAACACACACACACACACACACACACAGACTGTTAGAACATGTTCATCTATCTATATCTCACACGTGTTAAGATTTCTGCTCCCTTTTGTTCAGGCTTGTATGGCTCTGCTCCCACTGAGCTGCTTCCAGGATTACATCATGCCCTTCAACAAAAGGCATGATGGGGTGGGTTGGGTCAGGTGGCAAGCTGAGAGTATAGAGGTGGGACCACCTCTGAGCTGGAGGCTGTGGGAAGGGACTGCAGGAAGGAATGACGCTGCAAAGGAAGGAAGGACAGAAGGAAGGAAAGAGAAGTAATGATGGGGCCAAATAGGAAAGTGCTGACGAGTGGCTCCATGTGGACTTTTCACATGAAAAAGGACTTCCCTTACAAGATTATCCTCTAGGTTGTGCAGACACTGACATGTATGACCATTTACAGGTAAATATTTCAAGAGTACCAGTATGACCTCCTATCTAATCTGACAGACCTCCATAACTTGAGCTAAATGATTATCATATGGGCGAACACAAAAGGAATTTAGTGTTCACAGGGATGGTCTCTGCCAGAACGCCTGTGTGCAAACATCTTTCCAAAAACCCAGCAGACAATAACTCAGCTTCATACGCGTCATGTTCCTGGGATTTGCTCCCAGGCCTTGGACTCAAAACAGTTATGGTTTGAAGGGAACATGGTCAGTAATGTGTGCTGCTGTGAGGCTGAGAAGCAGCAACTATTGAAAAGTTGTTTAGACCTGTTGAAGTATCCCAAAGTTTCCAAAACTATAAACCACTTTGAGTCCATTTGCTATTACTGCTTCATTTACATTCTCACATCAAAAAGTGCTTTGAATTCTGTACATTCATTTTAGATACAAGAGTTGTTTGAGGTAATGTTGGAAATGATTTCAGAATATTTTATGAAGCTGTTTTTATCACTGGTGGTGTAAAGAGAAATTGTACTTAAGTAAAATTGTGAGCATAAAAACTCATTCAAGTCAAAGTATTATATATATATATATATATATATATATATATGATGTGGTTCTGCCATGAAGATTCTAGCTGTATTTTGTGTGCAGTTTCAGTTTACACTCATGTGAGTTTGGTGGAATGTGTAAATAAAAGCAATACATTCAAATGATTAATAAAGTGGAGCCCATGAGGATTGTAATGAGAATGAGAAAGTCTGGATGAAAATATAAATATGTATTTTCTCTTGGAAATAAAATGGAATTAAACTGCAAGTACTTATTTTCAAGTATATTTCACCACGACCAAAGCTTAGAGGCATTTTCAATGGATTTATTATGAACATAGATTCAAATATACTTTGACATTTACAGACTATATAAAACATGTGCTATCTTGCATGCTGCTCTGCTGCTTATTCTGGAAAGAATGACATTTTTCACAATATTAAGAACAAATGGTTGACAAATGGGTCCAAAACTAATAAAGATTGTTTAATATATAATGTCAAATCAAATACCACTTTGCAAATGCTGGATGACTGAAGTAACTCATCTAATCTGAATATGTGTGTGTGTGTGTGGGTGTGTGTGTGTGTGTGTGTACTCGTGTGTGTCTTTCATGTGCACATGCTTCTCTCTGCGATTGACTTGGCCTGCTTGCAGATGCCCATAGTTCCTCATAAATCTTCACACACTCGATCCCAGGGGCCCCCCTTGCACCTGGCACCCTGGGATCAGCAGGGCACGAGCTTCTAGCAGCAAGAATGAGGGTCCAGTGATAGCTGGCCATTGGTCGAGCACGGGCGCAAGCCGTGCCACCTCTCAGCCCGGCCATCAATCAGGTAATAATCCCCTAATGCCAGCAGGGCTAATCAGCCCCCCACCCATGCCTCCTCAGCACCTGCTGCCAAGCCAAGCTCCTATGTGGCCAGCTTTTCAAGAGTAAGTGTGCTAATCAAAATCAGGGGCCATACTACAGAAACATCCTAAGTTACTCTGACTTAGTTAATCTAAATGACCTCATCTTATCTGTTTGGTAACCAGTGGCATCTTCAGCTAGCTTTCATTTGGAACAATATTAGAAGAACATTTCCAAACTGTATCTTATCTTAACTTTAGATATAACAATTAGATAATAATCTTCTCATCAAAACTATAGTATGGCAAATGTAATGCCATATTTTGAAACTAAAAAACACAAAAAAATTTGAAATGTTGAGATCTTGTAATTGTGTATGTATGTAAATGTAATTTAAAAAAATGTTTGAAATGACCATGTTTGAAAGACTGAAACACATTTTTGAAGGCTTGAATGTTTTGTCAGTCCCATTTCACCTTATAAATAAGACATTCAATAGGACTGTACTGTGCAGAGACTAACCAATACGTTATAAGCAAATACACTTAACTTCAGTTTTCCAGCTTTTTCCCTCTGGAGTTTTAAACCAGAGCTTTCGGAGTTTCAAACCAAGCAGCGTGAACACACTGCCAAAAGTCACATGGTCTGCAACCCCACAGCTGTGTGGGTGGATCTCTAAAAATTTGTTGATGAAACACAGTTAAAATAGCAAACAAAAAAATATATTTTTAAATATGTTTCAAGCTTTCAAAAACAATACATTCTGACAGGTTGCAACCAACTTTGATCAGGGTTCTCTGTCATTTTTTTAAAGTCAAGTCAGTGATATAGTAATAATTTCTCAGGCAGTCACAATGAATAGTATAGCTCTATCTGTATTCTATTTTAAGTTACATATTTGTGACTTTTCAGCCTGAGAAAAAAAAATGCATTTGAGCTGCCATCCTTAATGCTGTAAATCAACAAAACCTTTTGTTTCCAACAGGGACTCAACATGGACCAAAACCCTAGATACTTGAGACAGGACTCAAGTACCCCACAGTCTTGACTTGAAATCATACATACGTAAGAGACGCAAAACTTGACTCTCACCCCAAAGACTCAAGGCTTGACTTGATGTGATTTGCACCCCAAAAACTCAAGACCTATCTCAGAATCATACCCCAGAGACTAGAGATTCAATTCGCACCACAGAGACTTGACTTGGAATCATACCCCAGGGACTAAAGACTTGACATGGAATTGTACACCAGAGGTACAATTCTCGCACCCCAAATACTGGAAACTCAGACTTGCATGAAGCTTATGAACCTCTCTGATGTCTAATTGCTGGGTGCCATTGGTTGTTTGGCAACAGTTTTTGAATTTGTTACAGACAGGTATTGACATTACATTTACAGCATTTGGCAAACGTTCTTACCCAGAGCAACATACATGGGTGACTTTGTAGTTCAGGATTTCCTATCCTAAGTGCATGCAAGCAGCTACACATGTGCTCACAGTACACAGCATTGTGCATATTTTTATAGTGCGATGAGTAGACACCAACAATCTATTTAAATGTTGGCTGTTTAAAATGTTCATCCAGGATCAGTTGTTTTTACTTATCTGTGCTGATCCCCGAGACACCTGATATATGGGAGCCTCTGGTCTGGATGCTAAAGTGTGACCCATGCTTACTCAGGCCTCTCGGCTCGTAAAACACACAGCAGCTTGCTTTAACAGCTCCACATTCTGGGAGGACCAGAGCCACAGTCATACGGGCACTGCTGGGATAGTGTGACTAATTTGATCTCTGCTTTGCCCACTGTCAAACGTCACTAGCTACGTGAATATTTGTTTACCTGTACTGGCTGCACCTATGATTTGAGAATGCGGTATGGGAAAAACCAATGACCAGCTCAACTGTCTGGTCTGATCTCTTTATCATCGAAAACACCAATCCGTATGAAGAGGAGCTGTGAATAGTGTAATAGGATCTCTTGTATTATTTCACCCCCCACGCACCCATTACCCCATGCTGTCACATACTGTACAACTGTTATTCAAGAAGCTCCAAGTTAGGCTGGAATTTTCCGTTGCACTATGAAAATCCTTTAATGGGAATTTGAAAGAGTGCCTGGCAGTGTGCTATGTCATGTTGACATTAGCCATGCATTCACCTACATGTCCAGGTACACAATGTGTTCAAATGAAAAGAACCATGGAGTGCTTAAACAAAAACACCTTCACATAGTTACTGCTGATTTAAAACTGAGATTGATCTATCGATCTGTCTGTTTGTCTGTCTGTCCATAGGTCAGTCTGTCTCTTTATCTGTCTGCCTGCCTGCTTGTCTGTCCATCCTTTACTCGTGCTTAGTAGTGCACATGCCAGTTTACCATTTAAGCCCAGAGAGGTGAGATTCTTCCTTGAACTCATCAACATTTGGACACAGATACATGTTTCAAAAGACAAAAACAACAAAAATGATAAACACATTGACAAGACATTGTGACATAAAAAGGTGGGACAGCACTCTAAGGGGATTCTGAAAGAAAGCCAATATTCCTGGAAGCTTTAAATCTGTTCAGCAGATCTCAGACATTAGGGAATTGGAAATTATGTGTGAATTACAAGATGGTTTGACAGGGATTAAGAAGGTCAGACCCAGACCCCAAACCAGCAGTCAATCACATATAATGCACTTTTTTTAAGGGGCCCTTAACATTTCTTCATTGTGTGCCATAGGACTGTCTCCTTCATCAAATAGATGTTGTGAAAATGAAATGTAAGTACACAGACAAAAAAAACTAAGTTGGTTAAATGTGAAGAATTATGATTTATTGCAGTTTTTGTAGAGTATTTTTTTTGTAGAGAATTTGTAGTGTTGCTAGAGAGAGCGAGAGAGGGAGAGAGAGCGAGAGGGAGAGAGGGAGAGGGAGAGAGGGAGAGGGAGAGAGAGAGAGAGAGAGAGAGAGAGAGAGAGAGAGAGAGAGAGAGAGAGAGAGAG
>JBBPDA010000003.1:19198348-19230700 GCA_037974385.1 Arnoldichthys spilopterus | reverse complement strand
AGAGGGAGAGGGAGAGAGAGAGAGGGAGAGAGAGAGAGAGAGAAAAAGAGAGAGAGAGAGAGAGAGAGAAAGAGAAAGAAATAGATGCCACGGAAATATATTCTCCGTCCATGTGTATTCCAAAAATGGTGAGCAATTTGCCTTGGCAGATTTTTATGGAGTGGGGGGAAGAAAATAGCACACAGTGTTAAAGACAGTGATGGTGCCATAGACATCCTGCCCCGCTGGCATCCTGCTTTATGATTGGGCTCCAGGATGAAAGCAGAACAAAACATTATTGCACAAACAGATATAAAACAATTTAATGACAGGATTGGAAAAGTCATTATAAGAAGCAGAAAAGGCTTAAAGAAAAAAGCTAGAAAGACAGAGAAAAAGAGAATTAAAGAAGCCTTAGCTTTGCCAAGGAGGAGATGAGTAATACTCTGTATACCCAGCGAAACAACTGAAAATATTAAGGACATTGCTAATATCCCACAAGTTTAAACGACATAAACAATGAGGAAAAATACACAGTTTTACAGGAAGTGACA
This sequence comes from Arnoldichthys spilopterus, assembly GCA_037974385.1. Taxonomy (NCBI): domain Eukaryota; kingdom Metazoa; phylum Chordata; class Actinopteri; order Characiformes; family Lepidarchidae; genus Arnoldichthys; species Arnoldichthys spilopterus. The sequence goes on along the minus strand of JBBPDA010000003.1, from coordinate 19,230,167 downwards.
AAGCCACAAGAAAGGCGGGCTTAAGCTAATATATGCAGACCAAAGGATTTCAGACAGAAGAAAGGCTGTAAAGAAAATCACTCAAACATTGTACCTTCCCTTCTCATTTTACCAAATGTTTAGGACATCTACAAAAAAAATAAATGCGTTCTCCCTCTTTTAACCCAAATCCACCAATATTCCCTACAAGAATTATTTCACTGGTCTATGAATGGTCAATTTCCTTCAGTTTGTTTATCCTGTCTGTATTAGTCAATTAAAATACAATGATCTGGCTGCAGATGCCGACTTGACTCGCAAGTCTAACTCATGAGCCAAGCGTCTTTGAAAATAAGTGCTGACTACAGAGTCTTGTTTCTTGGAATTGGGAACTTTTCCAGATACATCTAAATGTTCTTGCCAATTCAAGTCTTGGTCTTTATGTTGGCTACTGACAAAAGAATTAACCATGGGATTCCATTTAAAATTGAGACGCAATGATTTTTGTAGACACAAGTTTGAAAGCAATGTATAAACCAATGGCTGCTGGCGAGCCTGTCTGCTATCTTGTGCTACACCGCACCACATACAGTCAGGGCAAGGTTCATGCTCAATGCTTTCAGCTATTTGAAAAATAAGTTTCGTCTCAGGCAGTTTCTGTTTTAAGTTCAAATGCAACAGCCAAATTTAGATTTTGTGTGTGAATCATTATGTACTATATGTGTGTGCCTAACTTTTAACTAAGCAGGTCACAAATGCAGAGGGAACTAGCAATATATAAGTGAAAGTGACTTATTTGTCATTGTGGACACAGACAAAGTGCAACACAAAGAAATGTGAACCCTGCATTTAGCCCATCATTCATGCACACATGGAAGAGTGGGCCACTATCAACACTGCCTGGAGAGCAGGGTAGTGAGATTGTACCTTGCCATAAAACATACCTTAGTGGTACCCAGGCTGGGACTTGAACCTGCAACCTTCAGTTCAGAAGGGCAATATCCTAACCATTATTAGGTTTTGTAATGGATGTTTATAGATCCCTTTTGGTGAATTTTTTTTTTTTTTTTACCTTGGTAACTCCTTCTTGTTCACATGGATTTTCTCTGGGTGCTCGGGTTTCCTCACATTGTCCAAAGGCTTGCAATAGGTTGATTGGATACTCTGCATCACCCTTAGGTGTGAGTCTGTGTGAATAGTTGTCTGTCTCTGTGTTGTCCTGCGATGGGTTGGCGTCCTGTCCTGGGTGAACCCCACCTTGGGCTCGTAGTCAGCTTGGATTGACTCCAGCTTCCCTGCAACCCGCAATGAAATAAGAAGGGGAAATGAATTAGAAATTAGAATTAGAAAATGAATGGATGGACATGTTCATAGGATGCTGTGATGTGTACCAAGCCATTTCTTTTGGGAAATAAGCAAGCAACCTTATGGTTAAAGAGTATCTGGTTGCAGCCAAAGTAAAACGCAGAGCGCCAAAGTGAGCAGAAACACGTGACCTGCTCACTGACATCAAATTACGTCATATAAGAAAGGCTGTTTTTGTTTTGTATTCTGTATTGGTATATACGGACTCTGTAATAAACAGTTAAAAAGAAATGCAGTTAAAAGTTCTACACAATGTATTTATTAATAAATAAATAAAGTGCAATGGGCACATATTTCGACTTAAAATAGAACTAAGTTGCGTTATTATCACTATGGGTGTGGCTTAATCCAATTAATTTGCATGAGAGCGGAAACTAGGCTTTGCTACTTGGTTGTTGTGACCTGTTGTTTTGCTCGGGTTTGGAAAAGGATAGCCAGGTTTTTGGTTGTAATACATCAAGATCAGAAACGTGCAATCTTTATGTCTTACCAAAACGTCCTGAAATAAGAGCTAAGTGGGTTTAGTTTATCTGGTGTCCCTGCTCATATACTGGAGAGAATCCGGGTACAGACAGTCAACGTTTTTCAAAAGACTGTGTCGGAATTGTTGTCCAGAAGCAGAAAGTTTAAAATTTTTTTTTTTTTTTATCACATAACATATCTTGAAGCCGGATACTGCTCCTTTAGTTTGTCATGTGAACACCGCCAATACGAGCCTGCATGTTGGTGAGCCGGTAAGTTTTCTGCTGTGTCCTATACTCCGCAGTGTAACGAGTAAACCTAGCCCCCATTAGGATGCTAATTTACAGGACGATTCGTGTCAGATGTTGACAGGGCATTATTGTAGCTTAGGGGTGTTGACAAATAGAGGTAAGATCATCAAATGCTGCTCAAAGCTGGTTGTTTATCTTGGCTAAGCTGCTGAAAGGCTGCAGAGAGCCTAATTAGCATAGTAATAGACCCACATACAACAGTAATAAACTAATATAGCCTACTTAAACTTATACTGCCCTTCACAATCACTAGGTCACATACTAAAGCTAGTCACATCCAAGCCAATTCATGAATATGTAACTGTGGGGAACAGAGTTGAGATTTTATGTGTTTCAGCTAACTGGAGGGGGTCCTTAAAACATCACAAATGTATGTATTCTATAAACTGAGATTTATTTTCTGATATTAAGAACCTGATCTTGAGGCCGGCTTACACCCCAAGATGAGTCCGAAAACATGCAACATTCTTTTGCATAAACAGATTAGTGTATTGTTTTTTAGCCTAAACAGGACACATTGTAGTGATGCATGGCATGCAATTTTGTAAAGGCGTATTATCCAAAATGGTTATCCAAACTACCTGTTAAATGGTAGGTGGAACTAAAATGGTGAAGTCTTCCATGTAGTGTCTTGAGAGCACCATCAGAATTATAAAAAGAGCCCACACGCCAGTACACCATTTCCGCATGTCTGTCACAAAGACTGTCTTGGAAAACTGCTCAGAAAACAATGAGGGCATATGCCAAACATGGACAACTTGGACTGACAAAGATAAACAGTGGTTTTGAGTCAAAGCTCATTAGCGGGGTCATGTATACAGAGTGCAGACCTGGAGCAAAAAACAACAACAAAAAAAAGGTCAGATGACCATTTTTCCAATTGTGTTTTCATATCTACAGAAAGCCAAATATGCTTGAGTTCCATAATGCTTTTCCATTATGCCCAAATCCATACTAGTATTAGCAGCCATCCTAAGAGAATCATGAGGTCCAGTGAGCACTCTGCATGGTTGTATGATGTTCATGTTATTGAAATGACTGTTGCTGTTTGATCATTGAAGCATGTTTTAAATTAATATAATATATAATACCATCAGTGCTATAATGTTTTTGTCTTGGGGCGTCACTTTGTATTTTACCAAGCAATGTTACTGACTATGGAGTATATATATATATATATATTTCATATATAGAGTTTCTTTTCAGAAACCTTGATACAGGAGATACAAAATGACAAGTAATTTGTGAAATATGCCTTATTTTGGTTTTGAATGGAAACTGCAGCTTCTTTAGCTATAACAAGACTATTTTCTTTTCCACTGACATAGGTCAGGATTTAAAACTGGCGCTTGTTAAAACAGCCCACAGAGCATCTGTCATGCCATCCTCTCTACCTCATATGAAGCTGTGCAAGCATATTAGCATTCTGCTGAGAGGAATGGTAAGGTGAGACAGGGGTATGCCTGTGCAGTTGAAACCAGAGTTTGTAAATATTTATTCCGCTGCATACTGACGCACATGCAGTCTCTGCTCATGTTGTTTCAGGAATATTCCCAGGGGCTTCTGTGAGTGGCAATCAGGAGAATGCCAACACAAAGAGGCTGCGATTCCTGTGTTTGGGACCACACAACATTTGCAATGTAGGGCAGAGAAGAGGGTGAGTCCACAAGTGTGAGGATTAAATTTGAGGTTGGGGGTACCGAAAGTGCAGGAGGTTATATAGTAATCACACATATGCAAAGATGCAGATTAGCAACACATAGGGGCGTGTTCAGCTTTCATTATGTGTGAACGTCTGCAATTTTGTTCCCTTTGTACACAAAGTTCAGAACCTGGTGTGATAAATGCTGAAATTAATTTGTTAAACATGTCAGTGACCACAACAGAGACAAGTAATGAAAGGTGGAGTGATTCTCCCTCTGGCCCAACAGCACATTCTTAATGTGAATGGTTCATGGAAGACACAGCAAAGATTTGGCAGATTCACCCCAGGCTGAGAGATCAGACTAATGCACCGTGATTCTCAGTTGAACTAGGTCCAGCTCCGGCCCTGTTTACGTGACAATACCGTGCTAGTTCTCTCAACAACGCATTTGTTTTAATTCACTTCACATGCACCATCGCTTGCCTTTTTCAGATCCATGTTCAGATTGCTGGCGTTCCAAATTCGCAAGGGCTTTTCCTGCGTCAAAATGACTTGTCTTCTTTTCCGTAAGACAGCATCTGTGATAAAAAAATAAATAATAATAACAATAAAAAATCTAATTTAACCCATGACTTTTGTTGGACAGCATTTAGTCAGCTTGTTTTGATGGCACGTTAACTCCAGAGAGTGTTTAAGCTGTTTGATAAATGGAGGTTTTCTCTATGGATTTCCATTTGCATCAGTACTAATAAATAAAAGCATCATTGCTGATAGCAAAACTCCCCTACAGCACTGGCACATTTTATTCTCCTGAGGGTTAACATGGGCGATCATCAAAGCAAGGACTGCACATTACTTATGAAACACTGACTGACTGTATATTTTATAACGCATTCTTTTGAGCTAAACTCACACAGCCCATTCAGATTCATATGCCTGCCGCCATGGCCTGGCAATAAATTTTCCAATAGAAGATGCAACTGAAAGTTGATTTTTAAAAGAAATATGAATTAGGACCTCTCATGTTTGGGAACAATGGATGCCAGTTCTCTATAATAAAATTTAAAGCCAAAGAAAGATCTCATTTTGAATTTGGAGATGTAATGCTTTGTGGGAGTTGCACTCATATCTATTTCCTTCTCTTACTGACTTCCCTCAACCTTTTTAAACGTTGTACCTGCAGGATACATACACAGTCAGAAGTTTAGACATGTCTACTCGTAGATTTTCATATTTTTAACCTACCATTTTAGTCATTCCAAAATAATAGAAGAATATAATAATATAACAATAGAATAACTCTTATGGAACTATTCACTGATGACAGAAGTAAAAAATAACATTTTATATGATTTGCCTTCTTAAAGGTAGTCAGTTTTTACTCTGTCAACGTTACGCCCTCTTGGCATTTTCTCAAGCAGCTTCATGAGGAGTTTCTTTGCAAGTTTTTTCAACAGGACTGGAGACGTTCCATTACTTTGGCCTAGTGAGCCCTTAGCCCTCATTCCCTTGGCCCTAGCATTTTTTATTTGTGGAAATATTAAAATATGTTTATTACAAGTATTACAAAGATTAAAGTATAGTCAACTGAATCATTAAAGGCAGTGGAAAACAAAGCCACTAATATCTGTTTTTTTAAACAACAGTTGGGACAGGTCTGGTCTCTATGAAGAGTTGGTTCCAACACAGGGCAGCATAATGACTAAGTGCTGTTTCACCCTGTTTTATTCGAATGAAATGCACCTTTCATACATAAACAATGATAAAGTGATCACACATAGCTGGTTAGCATTAGCTGAAAGCATCTTGTGTGGTCTCCCAGGTGTAGCCAGTAAGATTTGTATTAATAAAACATGCATAAAAATGGCAGCATTCAATGATGACGGCTGCTTTGGCACTGCTGGAGGATTTAGGAGATGGCAAAGTTGAAAAGAACTGTGTATTTATCAGGTTGTTCTTTTGGCCAGTGACCATGACTAGCCAATTTTGATTTCCAAGAGCTATTGTTCTAACTACACTTGGATTCTTAGAAACTGGAATTTTCCTAAAGGAAACTGGCTTACTCGTCAGACATCCTTCTTATTCTGGAGCTGCGTGCTGTAAGGGATGGTATTATTCGTAAATCCCCCAAATATGTAAGATTTCCCTACACTGTCAGTGAACAGACCAGTGTTATGGTGCAGTTTGCAGAGATGAACAGTTTTCCTAATATAGTTGAAGCAACTGACTACACTCCTGTTGCAATAAAGAGGCTACCAGGAAATTAAGTTTGTTCATGTGAACAGAAAAGTATTTTGATGCCATCAATGTGGAAATTATTTGTGATGTGAAAATGCAGCTAAATAATCTTGTGGCAAGACTCATGATTCATTTATTCTGTGGAATATTAGTATTCAGAACAGATGTCAGTCTTGATTTGTGCATGATGGCTGGTTTCAGGATAAGAAATGAGATTTGACTGCACTGTAAAAATGAAACGGCAGAAGCTGATTTTAAGGGTTTATGAGGTTTGTATTATTGTAACAATGTTTTCAGTTTCATATGTATTATTTGAGTTGAATAAAACCAGTTCTATTTCTAGCTACCACATGAAATGTGTTTGTTTGACAAATTATTGCGTTTAATGAATATACTACTCCTTGGCTGATGGTGGGTACCCACTGAAGACATGGCTTTTAACTCCACTAGCCAGTCCTTTGACTGATCAAGAGTAACTGTGCAGATTATTCCTATGCACAGTCCATGGTAGAACAGGCTTTAGGGCAGCTTAAAAGCCACTGTTTGGACAGTTTCTTCTCCTTTTGTTTACAAAATGTGTTACATCATCATCATATTCATATGATGTGCTTTACATTTATCCTTACCCTACCCTGCCCCTCATTCCTCTCTTCCAAAGAAGGAAAATGATCAAAATAAATTTCCACTTTTGGTTTCCACATGGTTTTAATTGCTGTTAAGCAATGAGAAGCTTATTTTGACCTTCTGTGGACCTACAAACGCCAACAGCACCAAGAGGTTGTATGAAAAATGACTGGGGTAAGATGGGGTTGATTCACCTTAGCTGTAAAATTCAAACAGCCAATTAGTGAAATGCATTGTTATGTATTACATGAAGTGAAATGCCCCCTAGGTTGTTTTACCTATTTGTTTAAGCCCACAGTGCTTAGCTCCACCTTCCTGCAGTAAGTAATATAGGTCATATTAGATTGATTTAGCGGCCATCCAGCCATTCACAAATGTAAGGTAATAAGCAATACTGCATGGGCTGTGTAAATGTTTAATAATGTCAATTTTACTGTTAAAATGTTCTTATGCTAACAGTGTCCATTGAAAACATTGGCTAAAATATTTTAATGTGTATTCTAATGGCTGTGCTAATCAAAGGCATTTGAATTTATTTGGTTAGATAGAATAGTCACAACTAGTTTCTGGGCCATGTCTTACACCATTACATTTTCCTTTAATTGTCCCATTGTTCATTTTTATACAAGATAATGAAGATGCACACAAGGGATTATAGAAGATGCCAGTCACTCTGATACAGGTGCCACTGTAATGCTATTTACTTCATCTGTGAGTGGTTTTGATGATGATGTGTAAATGTACATACACACATCCACATATTGGGTCAGCAGTTAAATCCTTAGACTTGTATGCAGTTCCTCCAACCTGACGTATAGCAGCCCCATTTCGCATATTTCATGCAGTTTTGCACTGTTCTTTATACCTTGTCTTCATTTTAAATTGGAGCTTGTACAAATGAAATACAAATTTGTATCAGTTAAGTTTAACCTTGGCATTTCATCTTCACTGGAACTGATAGTGTATGTGTGATGGTGCAACCGTTGTTTTTTTCTTAGCCACTTTATGCTCCTCTTAGCATAAAATGTTCATAAGTTGTATGAAGAGAATTGTTTTCTGTGACCTGTGCCGTAATATTTCTCCAAAACCTTAACAAGAGAATCAAATTGAGATTTGAATTGTGCATAAAGGTTGCCATTTTAGGCCTGTATTGGTATTTTTGTATTTTTATTTTAAATAAAAATAAATAAAAAAAATACATTAAATACATTTATTTGTGTTTTAGAATTAGTGTTGTTAGCTAGAGGAAACTCTTATTTGTGCCTTTGCATGTTGTCCTGTGCTGAAATGTGGTAAGGTAAAAAGGTATTTTCCCAGAAGGGAGGAAACCCTTCTTCATTGCCCAATAAAGGGGGAAACCTTTTATTTATATTTTTGTTTATATTTAAGCATTTTAGTATAACAGTACTAAACCTGACCAGGTTTTATAAAAATGTTTAAACAGGTACACAGATTTCTGACTGACCCTTACAGTCTGTAGCCTTAAACATAATCAGTATTGGATTTCCATCAAAATGTGTTGTCAGTATACACAGTATTTGTAAGAACCCACCTGAATAGGGATGTCATGGATGATCAACAAACTAATAGTTTTTACACTTGCTATTTCAGTATGTGTCCAGTACATATTGCTTTTTCCTTGTTAGAGGGAAAATATGATTACTATCTGCAGTTTGAGTAACTGACCGGTTTCAAGACACGTATACACAGCCAGTGGAATATGTGCAACAAACTTATTTTCGAGGCAAATAAAACCTGAAACTATTAAGTGAACATGGGGATTTAAAACAGTTCACATGAATGCAAAAAAAAGGTTTCTGGCTGATTATTCAGGTTTATAATGAAACCTGAGGTCACCATTTCCCTTCCTTTTTTTGTTTTCTCCTTTACACTGGTCATGCAAAGGGGTTTTCACCCTTCTTGGAAAATACCTTGTGTTTTCCTACCTCCTTTCAGCACAAGACAACATGCACAGACACAAATGGGAGATTCCTCCATCCACCAATACTAAACAATTTTGCTGAGTCAAAAATAGACCAGTCTTACAGACTGTAAAGTGCATGGCCTAAGAAGTGACAGCTAATTCATCAATCATTGCCTTTTCTTAAGTAAACATTTTGCTTTAAACCCTCCTGTATGGTTTATGTTGTATAGACATGTTTGTCATCTCCTTGTGGACATTCTTAAAATAGTTACCAACACCATTGTCGCTTTGTGTGCGTACATGTTTCTGTGTGAATCGAGACTGCCTTTGGCAGGTGCGCCATTCTTCTTTGAGCGGCAGAGTATTAAAGGAGAGCCCTGCCTTTGTTTTGTTTCTCTACCTCCACTGACAGGCAAGGCCAGCCATCAATACAGGAGCTGTTTGATTTTCCATCCTCTTGCAATAGTAAACCGATATTTGTCTTGCTTCCATGGCTTTTACAGTCTTCACAATGTTCAGCTCTGAGGGTGGACTGTACAGCATGATGCTGCATCTTTTCCTCTCTCTGTGAATTCACTCTTATGTTCGTTTTGTTTAGGAGGTTCCTGTCTATACAGTAATCCCCCCCTGAGGACTCTCTTTGTGGCTTGCCAGGTTTCGATAAGGCAGTTGTTTCCATCTCTAACGATCAGTCCCCACCCAGATCGCCATGGAACCACTTCTGACTAATAATGAATAACATTGTCATTCACTTACACTCTCTCTCTCCATCTTCCACCTACACTTTGAGAACATTTGGCCTCACCTAACTGCCTGAGAGATTAGCTCACTGAAACCTATCCCTGTTTGCCTCAAACCAGCTGGACACAGAATCTACTGGAAATCAAAGTTCTTCTTAATCTACAAAGGTAGTCAACATTTCACACAGCTCCATGGGCATGTGACCAATGGAGTGGTCAGGAGAATCAAATCAGTCATTTGAGAATATAATCCTTGTGTAGATATTGATTAATTTGGCTGACCATATTTTCATAGGTAAAAAAATGTTTTAAAATAGAATGAAAACTGAACATGTTATGAAAATTTAATAAAAATGTTGTCTAAAACCTGAACACTGAGATCACCTTTATTTAAATAAGCATTACTGTATATTATTCAGATATCTGCAGTACTCATTTCTGTCACTTTTCAGATTAATTCATCATCAACAGAATGTATGTTTTTATTTGCTGACCGTTATGAAATTCACATGACAAAATGCAAGCTTAAAATATGAACCACATTTCTGGAAAAGTTAAAACGTTCTGTGAAATGCAAAAAAACTTACATTTTTAAAATCTCTTGAACCTTTATTTAACTGACAAAAGTACAAAGACATGGCTTTTAATGTTTTGGCTGACCAACTTGGTTGTTTTCTGCAAATATAAATATATTTTGAATTTGATAATTTGAGTGCAGCACACTCAGTGTTGGGATGGGGGAAAATTAGTGTATAGAGTAACAGACGCAGGTTTCAAATGATATAAAAAGAGTATCAACCAAAAATGTTTTGCAAGCAAAGATGAGATGCTACTTGTCTCTAATTTAATGAGAGAACTGACAATTGTCAATTCAAGAAGAACATTCTCCATAGAAGAGTACAAGAAAAACAGGTCTTTTACAATCTACAGGACATTGCGTAAAGATTCAGGCAATCCAGAGAAATCTCAGTCTGTGTATCTCTTTCAGCGATGTGCAAATAGAAATCTGAGTAAAAAACTCAGCACTGTGAGCAAACTGTGTTCCCCACCACAACTGACCAGCAGGCTACAGTGCCCTCCACAATTATTAGCACCCCTTGTAAAGATTAGTTAAAGCTGTAGAAAAAACCCACCTTTTGGTGATGTAACTTCTTACACTGAAAAAAATAAGAAAATCCAACTTTTTAAATTCAAATAAACTAAAGAGGAAAAACTAATCCCTGAAACAATTATTTTGAACAAAAACACGTACCACAGTTATTGACACCCCTGCATTACAATTTGTACAACCTCTCTTTGCCAATACAACAGCAGTCTTCTCCTACAACATATTATAAAGGTGGAGAGTACAGAGTGGAGTATCTGAGACCATTCCTCTTTACAGAACCTCTTCAGAACATTCAGGATCCTAGGCTTTCACTTAGGTCCCAAGTTCTCTTTAGCTCATTACACAGGTTTTTGTGTTTTGGTCAAAGGACTGAGAAGGCCATGGCCAAAGCTTGGTTTTGTGGTCAGTGAACCATTTTTGTGTTGATTTGGACATTTGCTTCGGGGGATTGTTCTACTGGGGAATCGAAGGACAACACTGCTTTAGTTTAGAAGAAGAAACCACATTTTGATTTCATGATGCCATGTACTCTAACAAGGTTTCAGGGGCCTTTTTGAGGTAAAACAACCCCAAACCATTCACCATATTTTACAGTTGGGATATGGTTCTTTTCATTGCAGCCATTTTTCTTTTAAAAACAGCTTTAATATGTGTTTATTGCAAAAATGCTAAATTTTTGCTTCATCAGACAGACTGTAGACCAGTTCTAGGCAAATTTGTAGTAGTGTTTCAGGATGTCTGATGATGTTTTTATAGACTTGGTATTCCCAAGTTTTTAGATTTTCTTGTATTTCTCCAAGAGTGATCCTTGAGGTTTTGCCTTTCTTACTGTCCTGCTCACTGTACAGGGGGAACAAAATAAAAATGGGTTGCAGGCAAGTTTCTAACAATTTCAGTTCATGCCCACTTTTTATTATGTTCCTAACCATAGACTTGGGCACTTTTTGGGCCGGGATCCTTTTTCTTTTTATAACCGTTCTCTAGCTTATGAAGGTCAACACACTTCTCCCCCAGTTGATTTGTGTTTTCTCTTTCTGATGTTGATGGATGACCATAAACTTGGTCTTGACTTGATTAATTTGGTTTAAATTGGTGACCAACTCCGTTCCATGGTTTAGTCTTTTATTAATGAGACAGAAACTGTGTTCATAATCTGCACTAGATGCTTGGAATGTGCCACAAATATCAGTCAGCTCTACCAGATCTGGAAACTTTTATTAGCAATTAAGCTAACATCCCAGCAAATGTCTGTAATGCTCCCATTTTTTATTTTCTTCTTGAAATTGTTGCAGTGTTGCCACAGTCTTTGCAGTCTTGCCTATTTCATTAAGCCTTTGCTGCTCATTGCAGAAGTCAAAGATTCAGCTGAGCATGAAATAAATGTTAGAATGCTGAGTGCCGTCTTAAAAAATCATGCAACTTATAGGGGACATTGCTTCAAAGTACTTCAGAAAACCTTAGTTACTTAAAACAGTCTGTGGATACATCATCAAATACAACCTGAAACTTTGTTATACAAACAGAAAGCCATGCTTGTATTCTATACAGAAATGAGTTTTCTCTGGGCCCAAGCTCATCCCAGATGGACCAAAAAACAGTGGAAATGTGTACTGTGGTCAGATGATCCCACTTTTCAGTTTATAGATGTCAGGTTCTCCTAACCAAGACTAATTGGAACCATCCAAACTGTTCTCTATAAATGTGGCAAAACTCAACATATCCCATGGCATGATAGGGTGCATCAGTGGCCTCATCTTACATATGAGTGAAGGTATCATTGATGCCGAGGTGTATATTGGAATTTGAGAGAGACATATGCTGCCATCAAGCTGATGTCTATTTCTGGGAAGGCCATAGTAATTTCAGCAGGACAATTCCTCAGGCATGCTTCCTTTTGCATGTCACAACAATATGGCTTGGTAAACACAAAGTGAGTGTGCTTGACTTTCCTGACAACAGCCCAGATCTGTCACCATTGGAAAATTTATGGTGCATCATGAAAAGGAGGATCAGGAAACGGTGACCATGATCTCTTGGGGAGCTGGAATCTTGTATCATGCAAGAACAGACAAAGATTCTACTTGTAAAACTGCAGCAATTAGTGGTTAGGCCTAGTGGTTAGGACACTGCATTTGGGACCGGAAGGTCGCAGGTTCGAGTCCCAGCCCGAGTCCCATTACACTGATGGGTGATGGGTTAAATGCAGAGGTCACATTTCGTTGTGGCGCTTGAGTGTGTTCACAATGACAAAGAGTCACTTGACTATAGTGTTGAGCTCAGTAAACTATGCTTTTATTTTAAATTTTGGATTCTGCAAGATTTAATTAACAGGAGAAATTTGCTGTTTTTTAAGCTTTTTATTTATTACACCACTTATTGTCTTCATTATCTATACTAAGCAGATAATTCCACATACACTGTTCCAGCTTTTCAGCATAAAATGTCATTCCAGGTAACAACATTAGAGCTTGTTTCAGAGTTTCGAATGCCTCAAGACACTTATTCAAATGGACACAGCCCATGCTCTCTTTATGCACTTTTATAATGGCAGGGCAAAGACATGTGAATATAGCCCAATTAGTCATGTAAATCGGTCAATGTTGAAACAACATTCTTTACCTTTGTGCTGTACTCCCTGTGCTTATGTAATATTGACAATAGTATTTGTTTGATAAGTGTAGGGCTGAGCACACCCACCCACACTGCAGAGTATCTTGAATGCTGAACAATATATCTGCAAAAAAAGGCTTTATAAATTGAATGTGCATTTTTCAAATTAGATAAATGTACCTATCTTACTAGGATCATTATTTTACATCAAGTACTTTAATCAATTAGGACAATTTATTTGATATTCATACAGTGTGCTACACTCAAGAAATATTTGTTTTTATTCAGAAAGACATTATTGGCACCCATTTAAATTACTATGAACACAATGTAACTGAAGTGGTGGAAGGTAATTAAAGTGTGTAGGAACTTTAAATCTGTAATCTTTGTCTTTCCGATTACTTACACGAGGTGACGAAGGCCAAATTCATCCATCAGCACAGGGAGAATAAGACCACACACAAATCAAGTGTTGACCTTCATAAGTAAGTGCATGGTTCTAAAAATTGTTATCCACCTGAGAATACCTATTTCTTCTGTCAGGGCAATAATAAAATAAGTGAAGTAAAAGTTACTGTTTGTCATTGTGAACACTCTGAAGCACTAAAACGACATGTGACCTCTGCATTTAACCCATCACACATGGAGCAGCGGGCAGCTATCAACAGCGCCCAGGGAGAAGTGTAGCTGTACGGTATCTTGCTCAAGGGAACCTCAGTGGTGCCTGGGCCAGGACTTTCAGTTCACAAGGACAAGGTCCTAACCACTAGGCCACCACTGTCTTTGCAGTGGATTGACTAGAATTGTTACAAACATGCCTAGAAGAGGACATAAGTTTATTTCATCCTTGTATTCAGGGAAGATGGTAAGTGAAGGAAAGAAATCCTAGAGGATCACTTTTTAGAAGAAAAATTAAAGTCTTGGGTCACTTCAGTTAAAGGATAGATTTTTTAAAACTTTTTATAATTTGAGATGAAGTTACTTCACAAAAAGGTGGTTTTCTTATCTTTTTACACAACCTTGGGATTTTTAATAGAATGCAAGGATGACAAGAATGTGTGATTTGTCAAGTCTTGTTCTTTTGTTAAACTGGTTGAAGAAAAGATTTCCAATGTTTTAACTGATCAACTTTAAATGTATTTTGTAAATATACACATTTATAATTTGATCCCAGCAACACACTCAGAAAAAACTTGGTACAGATGCATGTTTACCACTGTGTTACATCACCTTTACTGGATGTTGAAATGTATCTTTGGGGCAGGCAGCACAATGTCCATCCCCCCGAGAAAAAAAACAAGCTGAAAGGTGGACTTTTTTGACTGTAGCATACATTTTCACTGCCTTTTAGATAATCTGAGATGAGCCCGGGTCCAGAGAACTCCACTGTGTTTCTGTATGGAATTGAAGTTTGGCATCCTCCTTGCCTAGTATAGTTTCAGGTTGCATTTCTTAATGCAGCAGTGGACTGTGTTGAGTAACAGTGTCACTTTATTTATTACAGTATCATGATGGTTTCTGATGCAGGACCTTTGAAGGGCTTAAAGGTTTCTGGCCTTGTTCTACAGGGACTGAGATTTATCCATTTCCCTGAATATTTTCACAATATTATATACTGTAGATGATGGCAGGCCTCGGTTCTTTTTAATTTTGTGTTAAGAAATGTTCTTCTTGAACTGACAATTCTCTTATGAGGTTTGGCACACAGTGGTGAGCCAAGACCCATCTTTGCTTACAGAGACTGAGGCTTTGGTGGATGCTCCTTTCATATTCATGCTCCCCTCACCTTTTTCCAGCTCACTTTTTTTTTTTTGTGGAATGTTTCAAAATGGTGTAGTCTGAACACCCTATAAACTTTTCACTCTTACTTTGCTTTAGTCACATGCTGTGTTTAACTTGAATATGATTTGTAAATATAATTGGTAAAAATAGAGTAAACAAATCACAATCTTTCATTTTTATTGCATTTTATGGAAAATGCCAGCTTTTTAGGAAATGGGGTTTGTACTGATCTTCAAAAAGGGTGCCAA
Organism: Arnoldichthys spilopterus; assembly: GCA_037974385.1. Classification (NCBI taxonomy): domain Eukaryota; kingdom Metazoa; phylum Chordata; class Actinopteri; order Characiformes; family Lepidarchidae; genus Arnoldichthys; species Arnoldichthys spilopterus. The sequence continues at coordinate 19,215,131 of JBBPDA010000003.1, read as the reverse complement.
TGGAGTGGAGGGCACTATATGTAGTGGTGAGAAGAAAAGATTTAAGCATGCATAAAATAACAGTGTTTATATCTGGGAACTCTTTAGGCAAGCAGACGTGCATTCCCCAGTGCTTAGAGTATTGTTCTGTATTAAGAAACTTGAGGGCAAGCGTCATTGACAGCAGCAACTGCTAGAGTGCACAAACCAAGATGAACAGGATGGAAAGATAAACCACAAAAATATTTTGTATGCCTATTAGTAATGATGCAAAGCAGCAATGTGTACACAACCGAGAAAGTTTGGATTTGTTTTTTTGAACATTGCATTGTGGAGTTTGCAGAAGAACTTGAACGTTTGATGACCCATATACCAAGGGAGCCATCCACAGCCAAGCTCAAGGCCACATTCAAATAAATATGGTCTTTAAAAATGTGGCCTTTCCTCTTGTTAAACTATTTTAATCTCATGACTGCAAGATCCCCGGCTGAGAAAGGACCTGTCAATGTTTTTAAATATATAATTTTTTTTCTTTGGAAAGCTTCACTGTCTTTGATCCAGGTAGGTATTTATAGAATAAGCTGTGGGACAGTTAGTTGTGCCAAACACGAAAACAAACCACAACTCCGCATGTCAGTTAATGGAGCACACTGCGCCTGATAATCCTCTCCTTATTCCCATTAATCTACCTCTCTCTGCATGAGAAAACAACGACTGCAGGCTGGGATCATACAGGGGTGACATCAAGGTTGATGAAAGCAAGCTGTTTTTACCAATTAAAAGAAAACCAGAATAAAAAAAGGAATGACTTAATCAGATTGGAATGATAGCCCAGACCAGGTATAAAAGGCCATTGAGTATCAGGAACTGAACTGAAATAAGTACTGTAATCCTCTTATTTTGAAAAAGAAAAAAAATACTGTTGTTGAATCACTCCCCCTGACTGTTAAGGAGTAGCCTATTGTTACTTTTGGGTTTTTCCTATTAGCTCAAAACACAGTAACTGAATCCATGCAAAAGCCTTACTTTTTTCATTACTAAACGTAGTCTAGCACACTGCCATGGAAGAGCTATGAGGGTGTATTTTAAAGTGAAGGCTGTGCTTTTTGTAAAAACAGTCATACATCAATTGTGATAAGGGTCCCCCATGTGACTCCACATGCATCATTCTCACAGCCCTGATTGGTGATTTCGGATTACCTACTTACTGCATCCTAAACCAAGCACACACTGACACAGCTTTCTCCAATAAACACCAACATTATAATGTTGGCAGCTGGTTTTATATTGTTCTAGAATAAGCAGAGAACAGTAAAATGGACTAATGTGCATGGGGGAGTAAGTCCTATAACAGTGCAAATGTTGACACTCTTGCCCTGCTGTTGTGGTAATTTTGTGTTAGTTTGTGCCTGTTCAAAAATAACTGCCCCATTGTAGATAATTATAAATCCGTGATTATACATATATTTTCAAGTAAAGTTGTAATAGGTCTTTTTATCCACTCAAGTTCCTGCAAACATTACAATTTGTAATTTGTAAAATTGTGCATCTGTTTGCTGCCCATGGCCTGTAGATCTCACCTATATGTGTATGTAAGTGTGTGTATTCTATAACATCAATGTCAGAAGTGTGAACATTTTAGAATGGTTTTATTTGGGCAAAAAAAGTCTAGAATATTATGAATGAAGAGAACATTTAGAAATCTGGGGAAAATCTAAAACCGTGCGGAAGGAGGCCAGAACATTCTAAAGCAGTGCCAAAGAGTGTTAATGGGTGAAGAGAACAATCTAGAGACTCCCAAAAATCACACTTAGGAATGGCCCACCTACGTGAAGTTTGTTGGAGAATGTTTGGTCAGTGTGCTCTGCGCACTAAACCTTTTAGTCATAATAGTAAAACTAAGCCTAGTGCAGTCTGATCCACTGTACTGACTGAGATCCCACTCTTCTTATGGAAGAGCTGTAAATGAGTGCCCCAGGGGGCTCAGCTGCTGAGGTCAGAGGGTCAGCAGTTCCCTCTAATTCAGTACACCAGAAACACGACAGGGAGAAGTGTCTGCTTATCATCAGCAGCTGCGTCGTAATGGCACTCTGGGTCATTTCCAGCAGAGGCCTTCCAGATCTCTTGCTACAAAATGCCTGGAATGTGTCGATGTGACACTTTTGAGGAAGTTATCATATTGAGGTTCATCTTTTTACTTCTTGCTGACATGCTGCAAACATGTTTTGGCCCCCGCTTACATTTATCATCTTGAAAATCCATGTTCCATCATCACTGCATTCACAACACTCTTTATCTGATTTTTGTGCTTGACTGGACTGAAAAAACAGTCCCTTCCCCCATGACAATAATGTCAACCGTGTGTGAAAATGTGACACCTGATATTCTACGATATTAGCATTTCCTTTAGTCACTGGTCCTGGTGTAGTAGTTGTGATTATTGTTGGTGTGGGTGTTTAGCACTCCTTCAGATTCCCAGGCCCAGCTGAGCGAAGAGGAATTGTTGCATAATGATGTAAGTGTGCAGTAAAGTTGAATGACCAAACACCCATTCAGTGTAGTGTTTTGAAACACTCCCAAACTACATTCCACCAAACTGGTTTTGTGAATCCATAAGCTAACTTTGGATTTTGCTGCACTGAAATATTAAATGTAACCAACAAGTCACATGTCTGAGGCAAAGCTCAGGTTGAGTCCCAATGAATAAATTAAATCTAATGTTAAAATCCTAAATGAAATTCTATGTCCACTTAGAATTATAAGGTTCTGTCAGACATTTTTTTGGCGAACATGAGTTGTGTACACACAAGTTTAAGCATTATAAAATATATTTGCAGCTTATGATTGTGAATAAAAAAAAATAATGGTCATAGACATATTTGGAGGTTACTAGTTGCTAGGATGTTAGTTAGCCACCTAGCTTACTGATATCCATCTTAATTAGCTAAATTATCTAATCTGTGTAGCATCTTAAGTCACTCAAGGCAATGTTATGATATGAAAGGTAACTGTAGCACATAAGAATGTTGCTAATTTGAAAATGAAATCTTTCACCCTCAGCACCCCAAAAGCCCATTAAAAACAGCTAAAAGTCAACTGGGCCCAAATGGCACCAACAGGATATTTCAACTAGTTTTCTATTGGAATTTCGACTACTAACCTGGTAAGATGCTGGTATGAAGGCAAACTTGAATTCTCATTGTCTCATTTTTTCTCTGAAATAAAGTAAGCAAACCATAACCATAAGTACTGACAAAGTTACTGTTAAGGGTCAATAATGAATATACTAGCCCAAATCAGAAAAGGTTGGGACGGTATGGAAAACACAAATAAAAAAAAGAAAGTAGTGATTTCTAAATTTACTTTGACCTGTATTTCTTTGCAGACGATATGAACACAAAATGTTTCATGTTTTGTCTGGTCAACTTCATTTCATTTGTAAATATACATCCCTTTGTTGTCACATTTTGTGCTTCAAAATGCGCCACGCATTCTCTATTGGAGACAGGTCTGGACTGCAGGTAGGCCAGTCAAGTACCCGTACCCGTACAGTTTTAACTGTCATTTGTGGATGTAACTACATGTTGTGGTACCTGACAAAGGTTTGCCAAAGTAGTCCTAAGCCCATGTGGGGATATTGCTTACAGATGAATGACGATTTTTGATGCAGTGCTGCCTGAGGGATTGGAGATCATGGTTGTTCAGCTTAGGCCTGCGCCCTTGTCCTTACGCACTGAAATTCCTCCAGATTCCTTGGATCTTTTAATTATGTTATGCACTGTTGAATGTAAAATATCCAAATCTCTTCCTATCTTTTTTGAGGAACATTGTTTTTAAACATTTCAATACTTTTCTGACGTATTTCTTACCAACTGGCAATCCTCGCCCTATCGTTGCTTCTAAAGGACTTGTTGTATTCGGCCTGAATTCGGACACTCAGGCCCAAGGTCCCATAAAACTTTAGGAGTCATTTTGACCGAGATGATTTCAGATTACACGTCTTTTCTGCACCTAATCATCAATCAAGGCAATTTGATGCCAATGGCTTTCTGACGCACAAGCTAACAGTGAAATGGTTTTCACACACACACACACACACACACACACATACAGTGTTGTGGTTTGGTATAAAGTCTTTGCCTGACCATCATTCAGGACTCACTCGCTCACTCTCTCTCTCTCGCTTTCACTAGCTCACGCTCTCTCTCACTCACTCACTCACGCTCTCTCTCTCTCTCACTCTCTCTCTCACTCTCTCGCTTACTCTCTCGCTTACTCTCTCGCTCACTCTCTCGCTCACTCTATCTCTGTTACTTTGCCTTTCTCTGCTTGGGATACCAAATCTTTGGGGGACCCTGTCTCCAGATAGACAGCTCTCTCTCTCTGTTAAATAAAACTTTTAAAAATTATTTTACGGTATAATTCTGACCTCTCATTGAAGACACGTCGACACTCGCCAACATCAGACTAGACCTTTCTTGGATGCTGCTTTTGTACCAAATCATAATTACAATCACCTGTTGACATCACCTGTTTCAAATCACATCATTATTTAACCAATATACCTCATTACTAGCCCTAAATGGCTCTGTCCCAACTTTTTTTGGAATGTGTTGCAGGTCTGAATGACAGGAAAGGATATATATTTACAAATGAAATGAAGTTGACCAGACAAAACATGACATATTTTGTGTTCAAATTGTCTGCAATGAAATACAAGTCAAAGTAAATTTAGAAATCATTGCTTTTTTCTTTTATTTGCGTCTCCCAACTTTTTCTGATTTGGCGTTGTACTTTCTGTGTAGTTCTGGCATGCTTATGTCAAGACAAATATATTTACATAAAAAAGCCTCTCTATTGTTCTTCCACTTCTAAAGTAGGCCTCAGGAAGGGCTATACAATGAATTATTTTTATATGGAAATTGCAGTTTGGAGGAAAAAATCCCAAGTGCTGCAGATTTGTATTAAATCCAGTGTTATCAAATATTATTGACAAGTTTTAAATGGGAATGTTTATTATTTAATAATAATGAGCCTAATTCACCATTTTGTTCATATGTTTTTCCTTACATTTGTTCTTGAGAAAGGTCATATATAGTTTAAGTTTATGTCAGATTCATAACCAAATATTTTGCACACTCATGGCGGCACTCAGATGTGTGTAAGTGTGCTCCTGAGTGCATAGATACTGTTCTTACCTAAAGTCAAATTTCAAATATGAAAAGGCTGGAGATTTTCTTTGTGAAAACTGAGAGTGGTTTTAAGAAAAAAAATTCTTAAGAATGGTTGCTGAATGAAGCTCAATGATGTTTAATAATACAGAGCTTGTGAATTGGCAGACTGGCACATTGTGTTTATTTTTTTTCATAACTTGAAGAAAATGCATTGAAATCAAAAACGAAATACTGGTTTAATGGCATTTGGATAATTGTTCAGCACCTTTTTTTTTACAAAATAAGGCTAAAATCCACATCAGTATCTGCATCACTGCTGTTCAAATCAAAGTCAGGTACAGAGTCTATTATGATTTTGTCAAGTTGAATCTCAAGTCATCATATTCTAGAACAGGAATTGTGTCCATGTGATTCAAGTTCACACCTATGCAAATGAATTGTATTAGTCTATTAATTCAGCTTTACAGCAAACCAAGTGTGGAACAGCCATGAACTGCCAGAATGGTCATCTTACATCTTACAGGGCAAGTTCTGAATCACATCATTACATTATAATAGGTGTGAAACAATTAAATTTATATTGTAGCCATTCCCATGATGTTTGTTACTGCAGAACCAACGTCTGTCCTGCAGTATGTGTAAGTATTCTAAAAAGTAGGAGTGTGGATCATGGAACATTTCCACTGTCTTTAAAAAGTAAATCCCCAGACCCACAGATTTCTTGCTTTCTTCACAGAATGTACTGTAAAAAGTGCAGGAGCACTCAGTGCTCTGACAGGACTGTGGCTCTGGGCTCTGAATGGCACCATCTGAAATATTTACGTATGCTGGAGACGATGAGTGTGGAGCCCAGCCACTCACGGCAGAGAGGAAAAAGACACGTTGTGCCGGAACAGAGCAGAATGAGGTCATCCCCAAAGCAGACGAGAAGTTGAAAAGGGCCCAGTGCACCTGCACGCCATCCTGTAATTAACGTATCAACTGTGTTTCCTTAATCCCTAACTCTCTCCATTCAAATCCCTATTACACCCCTCCATATGCCTGTAATAAAGTAGTATCATAAAGTTCCAACTGGAAACTGTGCTCACGAAACCGCTGCATTAGATCTGGACACATCATATACTGTTAGTTAGGTAAGTTGTGTCTTCCTTTTTGTTTCAGGTAAAGGCATGAGTCTTAACGGGCAAGTCCCAAGGACCAAATCACTGCGTTTAAGCCAAGTGAAGTTTCAGGTTACAAACATTCATGTCTCAGGTTTCAAGGGTCCTGTGCCAAATCTTGAACTTACTCAATTCCCATGAAACTGAGGACACTTTCTCTTAAAAAAAAAGAAAAAATCCTTTAAAGCTACATGTACATTTTTTCCCTCTCCTCTCAGTCAGTGTTTGGGTTAGGCTGAAGTGACTTTAGGACTACTGGTGTTTCTTTTGAGTTCTTAACTGAAATAATTTTCTGAACTCAAAAACTACATTGTCATCTCTTGTAAAAATTAAGTTTGATAAGATACATTCTGAAAAAAAATCTTTATATGTATTAGCATGGCTGATTAAGACCTTTTTTACTTTTTCCCTGAAAAACTCCACTCAGTAGGACATAATGTTTCAATGAAGATTTTTTTGATGCATTTGTTCCAACACAAAACATCCTGAAACGAAAAATGATTGTTCCATAAAAACGAACTGATGGTCAGAAAAACATTGCCCTGTGTTCTTATAAATTGAAACCCCACTTAAACTGTTTTTCTCACCAAATGAACTTCAAACCTCACCCATAGGATTTGCAGATGAACTAATAGACTACAGATAATCAGAATAATCAAGAAAACCAAAACTGTGTACTGTAACATCACAGAATAGTATCAAAACTTGCACCTAGTGCAATTATAACTAATAATTAGAATTGTGTATATTTCTTATTAGTACTCGCTGTTACAACATATGGCATATTTCATCTAGAATATCCTGTCATTTATGTAGTGTCATCCACATCTTAGCACTTGAAACATGTTTAATAATGGTTAATGTTACATAAACTTCAACTACGCATGCAATGCTTCTGAGACAGAAATATGTGGATAGAAATAACAGTTTACAGCAAAACAAACAATGGCCAGCTTTTCCCCTGTTGCTCGAAACTGGGAATGGTTTTGACCAAACCCCAATGGTAAAATAAATGGTCTGGTATTAAGCTTGGGCAAACAAGTGGTTATGATATTTAAACGCTGTACTGCTGCTTTCCATGATTTAGTACATGCTCCACAGAGAAGAGAAGGCCGTAAGTAATACACATATATAAGAGCTCTAAACAGAGATTTTTAAAGGATTTTTTTAAGCAGATGTTGGCAGAGCTAAAATGAAGCTTCCCCACATGCAAGCATGAATCTATTGCTGTCATAGTAAGGCTTTAATTTTTTTTTCTTTTTCCTTTCTAAAAGTATGGGTTCACCGAAAGGTCTGATGCAATGAAAGATTAATCCCCATTTAAATGATGTCACACATTTTGATTATTTCTCCTTGTTTCAGTGCCTAACATGCACCAAACTTCCTGAAATCTCCTTAAACTTCTAATCCAGCTGTGTAGACTGTGTTGATGCAATGCAGCCTAGGCCAGTGGTGTAAAGAGCTGTCACCATGTTGTCATTTGTGAACAGTTTACGGAAAAACCACAGTTATCGGAAATCAGATTACAGAGTTAGACAAACTGAAGATACAGCAAATGGTTTGTTCTTTAGTGTGTAAGCCGATGAGCTGTTTATATTGATATTTGAGGCTTTAGATGGGAAATTAATTTAAATTGTCTTCATTCCAGGAGAAAACAGAGTAACAGCTGTAAAAGGGGCAGTCTGTAATTCAATTGATGTACAGATTCAAAATTCCTGTATGTCAGTGTTAGGGAATTGGGCATAGTCTCTTTCATTAGAATCCAAAAATAGCATGACCCAGAACAGTAAGTTCTGTTTAGATTTGTGAAATCTTTGCAGTTCAGTGTCTTTTACAGCCAAAGAAAACAAGCAGCGGAAGCTAAGTTAAATATCCTCCCTTTAGGTGGATCAAGATTAATACTGGACAAAGAAGGGGTGGGGGGTGGGAGGTGGGGTGGGGGTTACATATTTCTGAGGTTGTACTTGATGCGACTGTAATGGAACGTCACTGCACTTTGAAGGGACACATAAATTCAGACTGAAATTCAACAAATGCTCTTATTTTAAACCATGACTTAATTTATTATCTATACCAGGGGTTACACTTAATGGCTCTAGACCGGTAAACGGGGCTGCTTTTTCATGTGATTTAAAACACATCAGTAGAGTTTTAAGCATTTCTGACTTGCCTGTGTCACTTTTTACTTACTTCAGCTGTCAGCCAGTGTATTAATGAAATTCACATGCTCTATTCTACTGATATTGCTGTGTATTCAGGTAAATCAGTATACATACTAGTAACCCTACCCTTCAGCAATAAACAGTATTGACGTTTTGTTTGGTTAACCCAGGGGGGTGATTTAATTCAAGAATTTAGTTTTGTTGACAGAACAAACAATACGTCTATTCGCTTTGACCCTCCTCATTTGAACATGAATATATATTTTTATACTCTTATAATCTCAATAACTCCAGCATAGATAACATTTATCCAGCGATTAATGCTTCATAGATTAATATTGTGAACCACAGATCCCTAATGAAGTGTTCTAATGAATAAAATTATAATAAAGCCGATGTTTAGACAACACAGTTTTTCATGGCCGGAAAAATTAATGTCCCTCTAATTGCTAAGCTAATCAGCTCCATCATTGTGTAATCAAGCAGTACAGGAGGCAATGCCACTTACCCTCTTGTTTCCATGTTCCAGTATGTCTCTTTTTACTATTCCATTTGTCCATTGCTTTGGTCTTAATGTTGATTTTGGGAGCTCGATCTCCTTGTCTTAAATCAAAGCAAAGAGGCTTCACCCAAGTCTCTGACAGGGCAACCACTCCTCAAACAATGGAGGCTTTACGCCTCATTGAGGCCCTGCTAGTGCTACGTAATTAAGTGAAGAGACTTGCGTTCCCTCCATAAACATAAACAGAGACCAACTTCAGCTTTCAACATCATGCTAAAGAACAGCCCAAACACATGGTCCAGGATGAGGCCTAGCCAGATGTTGGCAGTTTACATACACACATGGCTGCACTGTGAGGATGATAGTTCCTGAGGTGATCACAGCAAAAGAATGCAGACATAAAAGGTTATATCACCCAATTCTTAGTATAATGAAGTTAAATCAGAGGCAAATCTGAGTCATCATCATGTATGAGGACATTTATAACACTTGGCTTTCTAAATAATGATGCTTGCTAAGTCAGACCTGCCATGCACTTTTAGCGTTATGTCAAGATTAATGGCAAATTGCATGCTACATGAATTGACATGTCTTAACACAAGAATCCATGCTATTTTGGATGCCCAAAGAGGCATTTAGGTATGGAAATGTTTTGACACTTCACACTTTGAAGAACCTGCAGCATGCTGGGCCAAAGCATGTTTCTGTTATGCGCCCCAAGAGAGGAGGTGCTCTCAGCAGTAAGTCACCACCCTGATAGAGGCCTGTCTATTTCACTCTACCCTGATTAGAGGAGGAGCTGCTCAGGTGTGCAGGTGATGTATGGCTGATCAGCATTCATTCCCAGAAATGAGCCCTCTTCTAAAAAAGAGCTTCTCCTAGAATCAGCTCTTTCCATGACCAAATAATGATCTGCCAGCTTAGACATGACATGAAAGTATATTAATCACAGTTAACAACAGGCAAAACTCACTATTCCTCTGCTTTTAAGACTGACTTTATATACTAAGGCTAGAAAACTGAAAAAGATGAAACGTGGACTCATCTGACCACAGGACACAATTCCACTGTAATTTATTTGAGATAAGCTTGGGCCCAGAGAACTCCACAGCATTTCTGAATAGAATTGATGAATGGCTTTTACTTTGCATAAAGAGCTTTTGATTGCATTTCTTGATGCAGAGATGTACTTATATTAGATTGCTATATTTGTCACAGTAGCATGATGGTTTATTATGCAGTGCCTCCTGAGGTCTTAAAAGCCACACACATTTAGCAGTAGTGTCTGCTTTTGCCCTACATGGACTGATATTTCTCTGGATTCCCTGAATATTTTCTCCATATTATGTTGTATAGCTGGTGAAAGACTTAAATACTCTGCAGTCCATTCTTAAGAAATGTTCTTTTTCGAATGACTGTGAAGCCTCTCGCAAAGTTTGAGCCATGAACTATCCAAACCATTAGTCATCTCTTTGTTTTTAGTCAATTAATTTCTTCTTTTACAGAACTAGGGTTTGTATCGGCAGGTTGAACGTTACAACAAATAAATACTAGCACCATTACATTAACAACATTGCATGTAAAAAAATAAGAATGTTTAGGTTCCTCAAAAAAGAAAACCCTTATTTCTGCACAATAAAATATTGTCCATCATACCACTCTGAATTGTTTGTTTTCATCTCTACAATTGAATTATGTAGACCTTTTGGGATTTCAGTTACAAGGGATGTCTATAATATATCAGTTTTCATATCTTGTTCAGACTATATACAATTATATAGGGTGTTTTTGCTTATTCTATATTTGCATTGTTTTATGCTAAATATTAACCTAGATATAGCAGGATAACAAAGCAAGGCTAGCAGATTGACTGGCTTTGTTGGCTAGCTATTCTTTTAAGCTAATTTTAGCAAATAGTAACATTATTTTGACAGATAAAGTTTGACATAATCACTTTGTACATTTAAGGCTGTTTTGATTAAGTTGGGACAGTGGTGGATAAGTTTAAAGGATGTCTTTAGTGAATTGCTGGATACGTTACATTATGTAAAACTTGATAAAACTTCTCTTCTTGGCACAATTGGGGCTTATACCAATAACTCCTCAGAATCAAAGCTCAGCACTCTAATCCTAGCCTTTTCAACTGGCTGTAAGTTCACCAGTATTTTAAACTCAAATCTTTTTATTTTGTATGTTAAAACTTTTAAATATCCTTTTTAAAAGGGTTTGCAAAGGTTAAATGGATTTAGGACTGGAGTCTTATCTTTTAAGACAGGGTATTAAACTGTCACAGGGTCTGAGGCTTTGACAGATGTATGCTTTGTGTGTGTGATCTCCCTCTCTCCCTCTATGATTTGCTTGTTAATTACCGATGGTGGGTTTGCTCCTGGTTTTTGCACGAAGGAGAATGAGAGAATTAAGCAGGATTATATGCCAGACTTGCACATAGAAATGGATACATCTGCAGCTGGGAAGAACATAAGAGGGGAATGTATTTAAATATGGGTCTGGACTAATTGCAGATAATTATCTGAGACTTTTTTTTCGCCTCCCAAAGCAAGCATCACCACTGCCACCCCTTCACAACCCCAAATCCTGTCCACTCAGCCAGGTTTCTAGGCCTCTGTGAGGGAAATGGGACTTTACAAAGAGGAATACACATCAAGAATATGAGTAATCTTGCCCTGCTGGTGGATCCGATGGGAAACGAGTGGAAATTGAAGTTTGATTTACGAGCCTCGCTCTGGCATTTTAGGACAGCCAAGATCGAAATTCCCATTATCCGAAAACCGCGACCTTCTTGAGCGGTCACACTTAACAAGGCTGGCCCAGGTTCCCGGATGCAAGACCTCTATGTCTGCCATTTCTGGCTTAGCTCCTTCAGGGTAATGAACAGAGACAGGCGGGACGGCTGCTCTGCAACTGAGGTTGTGGCCATCCCTGCTGCACACAGGAAGAGATCAAGGGACAAGGGTTAACAAACTGCCATAAAAAAAATACACCTTTTCTTGAGCAAAGAAGGTCTTTCACACATGATGTCATTTACCGCGCTTGCTGAACATTTAAACATGTGAACATTGTTTCTCAGGTGCCACTGCTTGCTTGTTAAAATTTGTATTTGTGGATTATAATGAGGTAATGCATGTAGATGTAGTAAATTGAAGCCCAAAGTGGCAGAAGGTCACACATTTTTCCCGACAGTAAGTTTTGCTGACTGTGTGAGGATGACATCATTGTATTTCACTGCAATGTGCCCTTTTATGGAAATCGAGGTGCAGAGAACACTTTCTCCCAGAGGCTTGCTGCCACACATACACACACGCTCTTGCACACTTGTGATTTATCTATGAGATGGACTGGCATGCTGGTCCATCTTCCCATAGGCACAGGTGAGCATCAGGTTGTGTTCTTTTGTCTTTTAAAATATGCATTTCCTTTTTCCTTCTTTAGTCTCTTTCATTTGTGCTCTCGGTGTCTGTGTCTGTCTGTCTGTCTATCTATCTGTCTGTCTATCTATTTATGTGCATTTGCAATTTGTTATGGCCTGAGTAATTACGGTTTGTTCTTTAAAGTTTGTGTGCCCATTTGCCTTGGTGGGAAATCAGTCAAAACAGACAGAGGGGCAGCTGCCTCTAGATCCCTACTTTGTTACCTGTGCCACTCTGGAGCACCCTGCCATTGGCAAGGCTACAGCTTCAGGGTTTGTATGTGGCCTTGGGCACAGTGATCAAAAAGTGCCAGGCACACAATCCACAATTGTGTTGGGGTCCAAAAACTACAGTATACAAATGTACAGGACATTGAATTGAAAAGAGGAGGAGTTTCAGCCATGTAGCCCTTCCAAACTATAGTTTTTTTATAACTTCACATTAATTTGACACTGAACTAAAGACCTGAAACTCCGTATAAACCATTTCTTATTTAAGACTAAGGGTCTTCTTAATTTTGAGTCTGTGGATAACCTTTATTCGGGCCAGAAGTGTCTCGTGTCTCCATTATGTGTAATTTCTTCTATGGAATTTTTTACGGAATTTCTCCACTAAGTCTCATGAGTCATTGAAAAGCAACATTTCAGCATTTAAGTTTTTTTTTACTGGGATTTTTAACAAGTAAGCTTCAGACATGTGCCCCTTCCAAACTACAGTTATTTTATAATTCCACATTAATTTGCAACTAAACTAAAGACATGAATCTCACTATAAACCATTTCTTATTTAAGACTAAGAGTCTTCTTAATTTTGAGTCTGCGGATAACTTTTATCTGGGCCAGAAGTGTCTCGTGTCTCCCTTATGTGTAATTTCTGCTATGGACTTTTCTACGGAATTTCTCCACTTTCAAGTCTATGAAAAGCAACATTTCATCATTTAAGGTTTTTTTTTTACTGGGAGTTTAACAAGTAACAACAGTGAAAAAGTCAATCACTTTAAAAAGTATTCCTGTTTTAAGCAGGGCCATTTAATGTGAAATACAAGATGATGCCTCAAATATTAGAATTATTTGCCTAAACATGTAGAAGCAAAAGAATAAAGGTAACCTGTTCAGATGCAGGTTTAACATGATACGATCCACAGGGCTTCCATAGAAAAGAATATCAGTGTGCTGCTTCATTGACACTGTAGTGGCAGGTGCCAAGCTTTGACCGCGTGCCAACAGATGCCATGCCAAGACTGCGAGGCTACTGAGATTCCTAGAAGCATGTTACCAGGACTTTTCATCTTGTTGTTTCAGGCCTTTACACTATTCGATCTGTGCTGCATGGATTGTGCAACCTAGTAACATAACTTTGCCAGTTTCCTAACAGATGTAAATATATCTGTTGTTCTAGACCAACATACTTTTGTGAAAGCTTTCCAATGTTCCTTGGATTCAAAGAAAATGGGTTTGCATCACAAGATTATTTTGCAGAGAATTTTTTGTTTTAAGAGTAGGTTTCTGGTGATTTCCTCTGTCAGTCATTGAGCTCTGGAACAATTGCCCAACAAAACGAGAGGCTGTCTTACTGCTGACTGAAATAAATTGTAAGCGCGTTCCTCAAAGAGGGGAATAAAAACTCAACAACTGCAGTGAAATCATCAAGGCAGCAAAACAAATATGAATTTATTGAGGCCCATGTTGGCAGACTGCTGCTGGGTTAAAAGGTCACATCTCTTCATCGTTTGTGTAAAAACAATGTCACACCTCATTAATGTAGAAAATCAGGGCTCCCCTGACGCTCCTACTGACCTTCAAACATCACAGCTCTCCACTGCTATAAACTATATATCTCTTCATAATGTGTTCATGGCTGAGGAACTTTAGATGAACTAAAAGAGTGAGATGTTATCAATTTCCTGCTTGGAAATGGAGAGGAACAATGAGCAGTCCGTGTGACCAACAATTCTGCTGAGATATTTCAGCTGTTGACTGTGTTCAACTATAAAACAAATAGGTTTTGTAGACGTTTTTGACATTTTTTTCAACTAAGAAAAGGAGTAAAGTTAATGTGCTGTTGACAGAAGGTTTGTTGTGATTGTTTTAAAGCACTTTACTACTTTACTGAATCTGGCAGACAACAGCAGATTAAAAGAGCGCAGCTTGTACTGCACTATCAAACAGAAAGCAAAATGAATCCCAAACACATGCTCAGGGACTCACTACAACGGGAGGAGAGAGAACAACCAGATAAGCCGCAACAGAAAATAATTAAGAGAAATGATTTGTGAGTGAATGCACTTAAAATGGTGAGAAGTTCCTTTGTTGAACTTTTCTATTATGAAAATTCTTTAATTAAGTTGATGCACTTTACAGAATTTACCATCTACCATCGAACATGACAGAAAAATGCCTTTGGCAATTTACAGGGAAAGCAGAACTTCAGTTTTCCATTAATTCTGGCTATAGAACACCAGCTAATGAAATATTCACAGTAAAATGTCTGTTAAAAAGACAAGAACGACAGAGTTGCATAATGGTTTTGGTGTGCAGACATGCAACTGAAAAGCCTCTCTCTTTCCTTCTGCCTCTGTTTCTCTTGCTTCTCCATAGTTCAGAAGGTTCATACTGGGTGAATCCATCAGGAAAGAGCAGAGAAAGAGAGAGCAAGCAGTCTGTGACATATCTACTGTCTGTAGATATCTATTATTCATTTCAGGATGAGGTCATCGAGTAAACATGAAATAAGTCAGGCTTTAACAATTCATCTTCACATATAGAGGCCACTCTGACACATTTTGGCTTCGGAGAAAGCATCTGGAGAGCAGCAAACTTCCATGTTGGCCATTAAATGGTGCTTAGCCTTGGGTTTGTTTCCACACATGTCTTACAGTGTAGTTTGCCATCTGACACGGTGGAGCAGCATAGTTGCCCTATCGGATAATCTGACACTTGGCGTTCAAGATCAAGAAGCATATGCTGTGTTTCCTACTACTGTGCCGAATTTCATTACGGATTACGAATCCCAGGCCAGGCATTGTATGCAGTATTTTGAAGCATCAGTGTTGATCTTAGATTACACTTCATTTTGAATTTTCTCATTAGTGACTGAGTGATTATTTGACATTGTGAACACAGCACAGCACAGCACATCACCACAACAAAATGAGACCTCTGCATTTGACCTAACATTGGGCAGTGCCCAGAAAGCAGTGCTTGAAAAGGGTACCTTGCTCAAGGGTACCTCAGTGGTACTTGTACCAGTCCACGATTTGAACAGGCAACCTTCAGGTCACTGGGCAACTCCCCAACTGTTACCCCACCGCCACCCTGTATCTGACTATATAACAAAATACTGAAAATGGAATTCATCAATGTGTTATGTTGATAATAATCACCACATTCTCAGATGCAAAGCATCTAACAAGGGCAGTGGTGACCAAGTGTTTCAGACTTTGCCTTTGTGAACAAAAGGTCGCAGGTTCAAGTCTTGACCTAGGTACCACTGAGGTATGCTTGAGCAAGGCTACATCCCACTAAACTGCTTCCCAGGCACTTTTCATAGCTGCCTGGTGGTGCATGTGTGTGATGGGTTAAATGCAGAAGTCACATTTAGTTGGCTAAATAATTCAGTTCTGCTTCTTTTTACTGATGGTCTTGTTAGACAAATGCATTGTCAGAAAAATTCTTATGTTGCACCTACAAGAGTCATGTGGGGCAGACAATATTTTTTGCTTTATTGCTCTAAGCGCACTCACATTAGTCACCTACTTCAGAGGTTTCTGTGGAAAAAAACAGCCCCTGGGCTGCAAAAAGGTTTGGGTATGAAGCCAGTACTGTTGTGATGGTGTTGTGCATGTGATGCTGAAAGAAAATCAAACTCTTGACTCCAGTAGCCCTGAGACTGGTTCCCCTGGTCATCCAGGTTAGTGTTGTACCCTCACAGCACGTATTAGATTAGTGTTAATGGCTGAAAACTCTTGAACATTCACACTGCACTACACAGATTTCTCATACAAACAGGACCCCTTGCTGCCAGTGTGCAGCTTTTATGTTGTGCCAAGTACTTTATTTTAGTGTACTAATAAGCAGTGCAGAAAGTTTTAGGAAGTGCTACTGCTTCAGCATTTTTTGCGTTGGAATTTTAACCCATGAAAGACGGTAAGCACTAAATACTCCCTACATAACATCTGTCACTGAAGGCCCATCTATTGATCTGACTGGTCAGCACAGAAAAAAAAGTACATTTGGCTAGTTGATCACATTGAGTTGGGTTTCACTCTGCTTGGGATATACTGCACAAAACACAGAATTCATAATGTGAGGTGCTGAACATACAAGGATAAATAGGAAAATGCATTTCCCCCATTGAAAACAACAGAAAAAGAACCCCC
>JBBPDA010000003.1:19178727-19196191 GCA_037974385.1 Arnoldichthys spilopterus | reverse complement strand
CCATTAAAAAACAATCTGTAAACTTTGGTGTGCAGAATTACGAACTGGAGTGCACTCACCTAGGCACTCACCTAGACAAGTCAAGATCAAATACCTGACATAAGATTCTGGCCCTTGACACAGCCATGCTCCAGGCCTTCCATAAACTCAACGCAAGCTGTTTAAATACAAAACCACTTTAACAGGCTGCATGTGTTTGTCTTTAATTATCTCAGTCCTGCACTGAAAATATGACAAACCTATTAGTATATTTCATCTAAGAAACTAACTGATCAAGAAATATCATTTTTGAATTTTATATGTTGTGTACCCTCCATTTGCCAAAATAACAGCAATTAATTTTTGCCTTTTATAATTCATGAAGATGAAAATGTAAAGCAAGATTTTGAAAGCCACTTTTCAATGCAGGATTAATCCAGGTCCTCCAGTGTCTTTGGTAGAATGTTTTATTGAGAGATTGCAACCCCAATATGCTAATGTCAGTATTGTATTATCTATGTACAAATGTACTATTAATGATACTTGAAAAAACATTTGCAAGCATGTTCATTGCAGCTCTGATACTCATATATGACATTGCCCTCATATATGATGTATTCTCTGATTTCCTCAACTTAATACACACACACACACACACACAATGAACAGCCAGAACATTAACACCACTTGACTAACGCTGAGTAGGTCCTGTAACGCTGTGTGTTCTGATCCTATCAGAGTCAGCATTCACGTTTTAAACCACAGTAGCTCTTCTGTGGGACCAGAACAGATGGACTAGCCTTCTCTCCACATACATCAGTGAGCCTTGGGTGCCTATTACCCTGTCGCCAATTCACCAGTTGTCCTTTCTTGGTTCACTTTTGGTAGGTACTAACTACTGCTAATTGACATACCTGCAACACTCCACAAGGCCTGTTGTTTTGGAGATGTTCTGACTCTGTCATCTAACCATCATAATAAGGCCCTTGTCAAAGTCACTCAGATCTTTATGCTCACCCATGTTTCCTGACTTGCTGCTGAGTATACCCCTCCCCCTGACAGGTGCCACATCAGATATTCAGTCTTCATCACTTTACCTATTAGTGGTTTTAATGTTATGGCTGATCTGTGCATATACCGCAGCAAATTCATAGATGACCACTTAAGTGTTCTTGATCACTCAGGTGGACTTAAACAACTGAAATTCATGTTTCAATTACATTTTGTTAAAATGCTTTTTTGTGGATGGAAACAAGATGTTGTAAAATATTATATATAAATGGTATAGATATTATATATATATGGCATAAATGAACTGTCAGTTGATGCAGTGTATCTCTATTTTTTATGTAAGCTGATGAAGGGATTTCTATGTAAAATGTTTATTACAGATCACACAAATTAGCTGTTTACAGCACTTACAGTCTACATCCTTAACATCATACCGCAGTGACAACCTATCCTTTCCTTCCCCATTCGATCAACAAGATCTCTGAAACAACATTCCTAGGTCACCCCTCCGCCATTTGTGCTTTGCAAAATGCTCATTGGAGGTCATAAATGGCCATCACCTGTTAGCTCTGTTAAAAGCTTTAGAGCAGAACTCTAAAAAATCAAAAATTGAAGCTAATTCACACTTTTGAGGGAAGTGAGGAATGTGGTCAGTGATAAACCTTTGCTTATCTGTGTGTTGTGTTTTTTGCAGTCCAGGTTACCCAGACTTCATCTTCACCCACCCTGGGGAACTGCATGGCCTGCTAGCTCAACTGCCACTCTGGGAATAATTGAATTCGGTCCAGACAGTAGCCCAGTGGTATGTACTCTTATTTTATTGGCATTACCTCACATTACCTGGCATTTTTGTTTGATCTGTTTCCTATTCTGTCGCTTTGCTGTTGCTTCACCTCTAACAGCCAGTGAGATGATTAAGTTTTTTTTTTTTGTCAGTGATTTGACAAGCTCAGCTGGAAAACAGTGAGAGGTTCTAGGAGTTAATCTTTGCTCAGGTAATGTCTTCTTATGTCTACAGGAGCAGTAGATGTTTAATCTAGTTTTGTTTTGAGGCGTAAAGTGCTGCTGCATCTGAACACTTTGCATCTGAACACATTAAAATAATTGTTGCATTGCTTAAAACGGAAGGCCCCCTCAATGAATAGACGATTGTTTGTGTGGAAACTTTACTTCTGTTGCTTTCATTACTTGCAGTGGAATACTAGAACATTACTACTAGCATTTGTCATTGCTAAAAGATGTGAGAATACCTCTGAAAGTCCAGTGTTGCTAGTTAAACAGAGAAATGAATAGCTGCCTGTGCCAATGTTTACACCAGTTGTACCCAGAAAGTTTTGTGTGGGCACTATGAGTATGACCATCTCTGTTAAAACTATTTAGCAACACCATTTGGAAGTTAGGTAATGAGTGGAATTACATGATATAACCTAATCGTGTTGCTGTAACAGTGTTCTAGGAGTGGTTCAGCTTAATGGACTGAATTCCAGCATCATAATGCATTAGAATTAATAGCAATCATCCTGAGTCTAGTAATTATACAGTGATGGCTGGATGTGCGATTGCAGACTTATGAATGAGGTCAGATCTTGAATAATGTTGAATCTATGCATGACTCACGTTGTTTAATAGCTGTTGTTGGCACTCGCAGGCCGAGGGTTGGTGGGTGGCTATCTCACGCCCATCGGATAAAAAAGCTCAATTTTCACCTCTTGTGAAATGTCAACCCCTAAAACAGTGACGGGCTGCAATTCATCATCTTGAGCATTTCTTCTCAAAACTGCCATATTTGCGTCACGCTCCTCAGTGAAGGAAAATGAGCTTTTGTTCTAGAGAAAGAGGAGGCCTCTGCAACAGAGAAGCATGCAGATAGGTACCCACATCCAACCTGACATGTCGAGCGTTTCAAAGCCTGTGGAAATGTCAAACACTGTAAAACAATCTTTGGGAGAATGGTGGGGGTGAGGGGCAGCTTTAAAAATGTCACTTTGTGTCTGGAGGAGATTAACCTGGGATCTGGTGATCAGCCCGGGCGCGGCCCACTGATAAAGTCCCTATAGAGCTTTTACTAGTCAGCACAGGACTGTCTCTGTGTCTCTGTGTGTGTCTCTGTGTGTGTCTCTGTGTGCATGTGTGCGTGCGTGTGTGCGTGCGGGTGTGCGTGCGTGTGTGTGTGCGCGTGTGTGTGCGCTTTGAGGGGGGGTCCACAAAGGCTGCTCCACTTGCCTCTGTTTGCTCTCAGGACACCAGGGATCAGTTAACACTAAAAAGTATTGGTGGTGCTCTGAAATGAGAGCAACTTTAGGAGGGAAGTGTTGGAGATGAGGGCTGTGATAGGATTCTGGGGCTATTACAGTCACATTCAGTTTCACCAGACCCATCACCTGCGATGAATGGTCCACTGTGGAGCCATATGAACACGACACACACAGGTGGTTCCAAACGGACGGATTTCGGAAGGGAAAGGCCAATGGATTGGTAACAGGTCTAAATAATGCTAAATGGAAAAGTGCAGTTTCATGGCAACAGTAGCATTTAAATGACCTTTTCATAGAAGTGTACAGGTATCAGTTCATGGCTCTCCTGGGTATACCTGAGGAGCTGGTAGCAGCAAAATCAGGAAAGAGAGGGAGCGAGAGGGAGAATTCTGGCAGGCGGCCAGTAACTGTAGCCTGTGGCATCAATACATGAGCCGGTACTCTAGCAGGCACACCCTCTCTGATGAATCACATTGTGGGCGACTTATACATACACACACACACATGCACACCAGAATAAAAACAGCAACATTAGACCTATGTGTGATTTATCGAATGAAAACAGGCGTCCACGCCCATTGGATGAGTTACTATGAGAATGGTACACTTTCAAAAGGCCATTATTAATCATAAGATCCAGAGATAAACACAGTTTTTCATCCCAGTCCAGGGTAATTCATGTCAGTTGTGGGGTATGCAGAGGGTCTGTTTCTAGTCTTCTACCTTAATCCTCTGTGAATGTGCAGTAATATTAAGGAGCTAAAACACTTCACTGTCCTGTTTTCACTGTCATCAGGGAGAGCGAGAAGGAGAAAGAGAGGGAGAAAGACAGAGGGAGTGAGACACCCATGTAAATCTGCACTAATGCAGGCCCATCAGCTCCAGTGCCCCAGGTCACACTTCAGCGAAGGCAGTACTCCTAAAACAAAGGCGTGCGTTCAAAAGCGCCCTGTCAGTCCTCATCTCTTCAAACGCGAGAGCAGCAGCGCCTGGTTCTGAGTGGAATAAAAGCCTCTCGGGTTTCATCACCTGTATGGGCTTGGTAAGAAGTGTGCTCTGGGCCTCTGGCAACCAGCCGGCGCAGCGCCAGCGTGAGGGTGAGGGGGAAACTCTAGCTTCATGTTTAACCCTGTCCTGCCTGCACTTACACAGAGAATAGGAGAAATAAGAGAGACTGTGAGCAAATGGAGGAAAGTTTGTTTGTGAGTGTGTTTTCAATGCAAAAATGTTTTAATCATGTAAGAAAACCAGAGGAAAAATGAGAGTAAACACTTTTTTAGCTACATTTAATGTTTAATATGTTGTAAATGTAAAAAGAGCAAAACCACAGTTTAGGGTTGGATGTAGAGTGTTCTGAATAACATTATAGGGATCCCACTGATGATCCCATATCCCAACAATGTATAAAAACAGTCCTATATGTCCTATATTATATTAAGTGTCTGTAATAACTGTATAGTAACACTTTTGATGCTTTTTCTGTTACAGCTGGATTACAGCAGTGTGGCTTATGCCTTGTTCACACTACATAATTTTAGGCCTGTTTTTGAGCTGATGAAAGACCATTGACAACATCGCTCAGTTTGGGGTTATTCCATATTTTTCATGTTCGTGATCAACAATCGGTAGGAGTGAAGACCGCAAACCATGACCACATATCTAGCCTGTTCTCTGGGCCAGTTACCAACAAACTATATCCAACGAGAGCATGGCTGTGACACGGACTCAGCAAACTGAACAAAATTTAATGACTTCTCTTCTGTTGTAGAACAGATAATCCCTACTGATCCATGTGCTGATACATTCCTTTTTTCCACATCTCTTTCCTTTTCCTAAAACAAGTTTTTTCTGAATTTAGGTTCACAAAAACAATGTTTATTTAAGGTGGACGTCCATTTTTAAACTCTTGTTTCACATGAGGATTCTGCCATTTCTCCTATGACTTTTTGTGATAGGAGGTTGTTTTGTAGACCAGTCATGCTGAAAGATGTAGTTGGTGACCCTCTCCTTTTATACAGCAGTCTGACTTGTGTCTCGAGGTTGTGTAGTTTAAACAGTACAATGATCCAGCCTCTTTCAGAATCGTGTTATTTCAGAATATCTACTGTACTCCAGCTGTAACAGTGAATACTACATCAGTAGTTACGTTGTTGTTGCATTTGTTGTTAATGTGTAATTACAGTGTCATCAAGGAGAATTTGTTAATTGGGTGCAAATAAACAAGCAGATTCATTTTCAATACATTTTAAATGTCTATAGTGCAAAAACTTTTGGTTACTGGGGTTTAAGTTAGGTTTATGCTTAAAAAAGTATTACCAGTGGTTAATTATATGTAATAAAAATGAGATAATGGTATTACCCCATTTGCATCCAAGCAAAATACTGAAGCGTGCATATGCGTGTATATGTTTGATGCACTTCCAACTTATTAAGCAAAAGAAGTCTGTCATAAATAACACCATAGCCAAAACGGTAATCAAAACACAGCGCATTTTATTAATTTTGAGAACATGACTTCAGCCTTTACATCCTCATGACGATGGATATCTACTAAATCTTTTGGAATTATCCATGACCTCTAGCTCCACCTGTCAAAATATCAGCATGTGGTGAAGCTCCACAGAATAACAACGAAAAGTAACAATCAATCACACAGGGGGTCGTGACTGAACCAAACTGTATGTGTGAGTTTTCACATCAAGAGGAGCCTTCACCCCATGGCAGAGTTTGATTCTGAGATTACAGAGCTCATTAGAGCTCACAGCCTGCAGCAGTTACTGAAAATAAAAAGCCACCCTGATCTTCATGACCTCAGGGCACGAACAACCCAGCATTGCGTTTGATGCCCTCTCTAGTCTCATGATGAAAAGTACTTAATCTTAATTACCTATGAAGCAATGCCTGTACTTTCATTTTCAGTGTTTAGTAGTGAGCCTTTGTGTTTTGCTAACTGAATGAAATGGTGTAGGGGAAGCTTTGTTTGAAATTTAGGATTTAATTTGTACTAAAATCGACTTTTTCTCACTTGTCATTTTTATTCATTCATTCATTTATTTGAGGCACTGTAGCACTTTACACTTTACTTTCTGTTGATTGTGGCATATTTTGATTAAAAAACTGCCTTTAGGCTTTCACAAAAAAAAGTAAAAAAAAAAAAAATGAAAGGAAAATGTAAGAATCCAATATTGTTTTGTGTAGAAATACACAATCCTAGAAAACCTCAGAGGTATAAGGACATTAAGGGGAGTGTAAAAACTTTAGGTTTTCAACAGGGAAAGTGCACAGTTGTCAAACTGATTATCCAAGGAGCCTTGGTTCATGACTCCCAGATCTTCATGGCCTACATTATTATGCTTGAATAATGGCTTCCTTCTCTAGTAAACATCTTTGATGCTGAGGAGCTACTCCATAAAAGCTTAGAGTGGCACTCACTAAAGCCCTGCGGTTCAGGTGTACTCCAAAGAGGCCCATCTAGTTGACACAAAGACAAAACGCCGCCTTTATTCCTCCCTGTTCTTTATGACAGTTCAGCACTTTCTACAAGCCTTTTTGTCATTCACATAACGCCTAGCACATTGTCTTAACATCAGCAACAACGTAGTGGCAGTGAGGGCAAAAGTCACGGCCGAAATTTATCTGACAATTACTAGACACCACACTTGGTCATCTGGATGATTCCATCAAAGCTTTCTTCAGGCCAAACTGAGACCCTGCCTGTGTGCATGTTTTCAGCCTCCACATTGCTTTGATTAGAGGCTCAGCATGAGACAATAGGCCTTCGTCAGTGGGAGTGATCTGGCTGGGCTCTTCCAGGGTTGGAGAGCACAATCAAAGGATGTTGTTGCCAAGCTTTTGGGCTTACCCCTGACCCGAGAGGCTTTTAGACTCGCTCTCGCTCTCCCTCCAATGAATGGTTCACTGTGGGCTTTCCCCAATATCCACAGTAAGACTAATGAAACACTCTGTACCCAAACAGCCATTTGTGCTCATAGTATTCATGTAATCATTGTATTCATGCCCTGAGTGAAGTGGTGTTCTTCCTTCACATTAGAGAGAGAGAGAGAGACAGAGCGAGAGAGAATGAGAAAAAGTGAGAATGAATCAGCACAGACCACTGTGGTGTTGCTCTTTCTGTCCGGACATTCACCGCACTCTTCTCAGGAACAGCGAAGCACCACACTCTGTAAGTTAGTCTAGCAGTCGTGTTTGTTAACTCTGCAGCCCACAACTGGATCAGGTTCAGCTCAGATTGACACAACAATGAAATGCAATCACTATTTGTGGTTGAAGACCACTTGATGCAAATCACATGTTGAAATTACAGCCCTTTTCCAAGCGAGGCTTTGCTGGAATGAGCACCACATGCCTGAAAAAGTCCTCTCCCCCAGAGCAACGGTGGATAATTAATGGATTTATTTCATCCTCATAAATATTACCTTCGAAAATGTGAAACTTCAGTTCCCTTTTTTATGTGCTTCTTATCTCCTCCTCCATGCTTTCACAGCGCAATAGCAGCTTCTACCTCGCTTTTTTTTTTTTTTTTAAATGAGATTTGTGGTGGCGGTGTTTATGGAGGTCCTCCAGAAGAGAAATTGCTTTTGGACAGCAGTGTCCCTCAAAATGACAAAATGTTCTGCACAAGGGAAAACACAGACTCACTGTATGAGCCCTTTGGGGAAAGAAAAAAAAAGATTTTCTGACGTTTGTGACTTCAGTTTATATTCCAAGAACCCATCTCTGTTTTCAGGTTTTACTTGTCCGTATGTAGAAGCATAGAGATCATGGAATCATGTTACAGTTAGAAATAATTAGACTCCGTAATTACACAGTGGTTCGTGACAACATTGCGTTTAGAGGTATAATGACACAGTCAAAGCTTAGACGAATGCCTTTGTTGTTTGACAATTGGCAATATCTCTGCTTCTCGTTGCCTGCAGTGCTCCTTGGCGTTGTGTAATGTGTCACAACGTGCAGTCTTGGCTCCCTAACAGCTCCCTAATTGCAGTTATTTTCTCAGCACTAGCTAGCACCGGCGCAGGAGAGGTGTGGGAGAAGCCACGCGTTGGGACTGCAGGGCACTTTAGGGTCAACCATCACCCCCCCTAATCATCCATCAGAGAGATTACACACACTTCGTTCTCACACAGATCTGCACGCACTTAGTTAACACTTGGGTTTTATTTGGAGAGTGGGTGAAGCTAGAAAGAAAATGTGATCAAGATCGAGGATGTGCGTGCAGATCACTGAGGGGTTGCCTTGTGCTCTCTGACATCGTCCTTTAGCTTGAACTCTGCTTCACACCACAGTGCTGGATTCCTGAAAGTCCACAAGGTTGCTCTCATAACCACATTTAATGGCTGACAACACTTTAGCATCCCATTATGGTTTATCTGTCTCACTTCTCACAGCTCTGTTTGCTGCCATTTTTCCCACCACCAACTGTGTGATTCATCTAGTTTCTAAATATAGATTGATGAGCTGGGGAAACGAGCTTTTGCAGATTGTTCCTTTCTATTTCAATTTGCCGAGGCAAGTGTACAATGGTGAAAAATTCTGTATCAAATGAAATGTCCCATGTAATAGAAGGAGACTCCTTACATGGCGGCCCTGCAGTGTTGCCAGATAAGATCACTTCAGAATTCGAACGGTGGTACCCTGTGCATTCCAAAAGGAAGAACTGTGCAGAATAATTTCAAAGGTTGCCAAACATTTCTTCCAAGTAGAGGAAAAAATGCTTCCAGCATATTCCAGAACATACACAGTGGCTTTTAACTTTTGCCCCAAGCACAACTTCATTAGGCCAGAACTCACTATGACTAAAAATAACTTTTTAAGATTGCAAGTATTTAAAGGGTCCTCAGTCTAAACTTGGCCTTTTATTTTTTATAACATTTTATAACATGAATGGCATTTGAATAGCTGATGAAGTCAAAGAACTTCTACATTTCACAGCTTCTTCATTCTACAGCGAACACTTGTTTTCCTGTATTAGCATATAGACTTAATGTATACACAAAGGCTTCATGTACATGGAGTAATGTCTTGGTTTCTGAGTTTGTCACCTTTTTCACCACTGATAAGTATGTATGTCTGAAATCGCACAGCATACATTAAAAAATTGTAATTTTTATGTTGGAAATGTTTCCATATAGTGTCCACTTCGATTTGGGCGTGTAGTTAGATGAAACATCGCTGATGGTTTGTGTTTTCCTCTGATCCGTCTGTATTTATGACTTTAAAAGATAGTTGCAGATTACAGGTAATCAGTCATTTGTATTACACTGTTTTTTAAACTAACCCTCCCAGTGCTGTTTGGGAGATTTTGCCATATTTACTATATCTGTAAGAGTGATTTGTGTGGTCCATGTCTGGTGAACGGCAGAGGAAAGCAAACCGGTGCAGGTGTGAGATTGTGAAGTGATGGGTGGAAGACAGCCTTGTTTTCCTTTAAATGTCCAGAAGCTTTCACACTATCCATCCTCGAGTTAGAAATGAAGAGAGAGGTTGGGGGGGTGGGGGGTGGGGGGGTGCAAACTAGCATAGCAACATATGCGTGAAGGTGAGCATGGGGTCATTTATTGGTCCTAGCTTCCAAGTGTGCAGCTACTCAACTTATTTCTCTCACTTTCTGTGTTCACCCCTTCTACTCTTCATCTCTCCACTCCAAATGACATGTGCGTAAATCTGTGCAACTTTTAAGTGGATCCTGGGCTGCTTTCCCAATAGCAGTGTTTCCTAACTGTGCTGCTCCTCCACAGTATTTATGAACGCCCGTGTGATCATTCATCAGAATGACAAACTCACTTCGACACTGCAGAGGACTCGCTGTCCTTATTTATGGAATTTCAAAATGAAAGATGAAGCACATTGATTAAAATCTGTAAATACTTCACCCTGCTGTTAACTGCTTTTAGGAGAATGTGTGTGTACAAATGTTTTTTGGTCCCAGAGACCAATGCTCTTGTATCCTTGTACACCAAATCCTTGGGGTGTTTTGCAGTAGCAACATGTAAATCAATTGACATTACAACATGAAGTAAAATCACAGCATCATCTTAAGATTTGAGATGTCTGCATAAGATGGGCTCATTATAATCGTCCCTGTTAGTCCTGTATTGCACATTTAATAACCTAGTACCCAGTACTCTGAGTAATAATAAGCCCTTTCTAAGCTCCTTTTATATATTTTTATATTCATTCTTTATTTATCATGTTCTTACTGCTTACTGTTCTTCGCATCCAACAAATTTCATTTTACTGATGATTCAATGTTAACATACATATAAACTGAACTTGATCTCCTGATACTTTCACATCTACAGCCTTTAGTCCAAGTGAATCAAACCATAGTGACTTTCACCCCTTGCAGTGATTCATTCAGCCAGGTGTAAAAGCAGTAATGGTGCTCTAATGAAGACTAAACCGAGATTACTGAGATTCTTGAGAGGAGGTGGTTTGGTCCTATTCCAAACCAACTGTGGAGCAGTTCAATTGTGGTAGGAACGTGATCTGATCTCAGCTGGACCCAACTATGAAACATTTTAAAAAGGTACAAATGTGTTCCTTTATGGGTATCACCCTAATAACATATTTTGGAAGTGATGGTGGCAGAAGTGTATAAAAAATGCTCAGAATGAACAGATGTTTGAGGTTTTATATTTATTTTCTAGCATTCTTCAACATGCCAACATTTATGAACATGGCACAATCACAGACTACCTCCAGTGAAATCATCCAAGCAATCATTTATACTATGTTATGGTAAACTGACGTTTATGTGCATGAACAAGTCCGACATGCTGTATTTTTTGCGTGTGTATTTTGTACACTGATACAGTTCAGGCATGGCTAGTAGAGAAGATTAAACATCTATGTCACAGTTATTGGCACAGGTTTTCCTTCCTCTTCCATGATGTGAGCAATGTGTCTATGGAGAAATGTCAGTGTGTTTTTCAGGTATGTTGGGTATGCAAGGTTGAAGACAAAATACATACAAAAAGCTGTGATAAAGGCCTCATCTATTGTATTGCAGGTGCACACCTCAATTCCATCAACCTTCACCGTGCTCTGACATCTTCTGGAGAGAATGGTTACAATTGGACTTATTAACGATAAAAAAAAAATTAACTTTTAAAGCTTACTTACCTATTAACCACTGTACACTGAAGGTGGCACTCTGGAGTCATCTCTTCATGCACTTCAGGTACTGGTGTCAAAGTTTCCAAATTAACAGTTGCTTGTACTGAGATGCAAAGTCCTGGTATTTTAGTTGTTTTTTGAAAGACTTGTCAATGAGGCAATCACAGCTTCAATGAATCCACAGTCTCTCCATCCACATCATTATCTGAAGATGCAAAAACAAACAGATTGAAACTTGTCACATACATGTCTAATGCAGTACAAACATGTCTGCAAAGTCTCTGTACAATTTACACTTGCATAACTTAACCTTCATACATGTCAATGTTGCACCATGGCTGAAGGAACTCAAAATGCCAAACAGTAAAGTGCCTGAAACCAAAGGGCTCTATTACAAAGACTTCAACGTTACAATCTGTCACGAAATAATAATGCTAACTACATAGCACTGGATAAAAGTAAAACTAGCTACATAGCACTCAGTAAAACTAACGCTAACTACGTAACACTGGGTAGAAGTAAAGCTAGCTGCATATCACTGGGTAAAAGTAAAACTAGCTACATAGTACTGAGTAAAACTAACGCTAACTATGTAACACTGGGTAGAAGTAAAGCTATCTACATAGCACTGGGTAGAAGTAAAGTTAGCTCCATAGCACTGAGAAGAAGTAAAGCTAGCTACATAGCACTGGGTAGAAGTGAAGCTAGCTACATAGCACTGGGTAGAAGTAAAGCTAGCTACATAGCACTGGGTAGAAGTAAAACTAGCTACATAGCACTGGATAGAAGTAAAACTAGCTACATAGCACTCTGTAAAACTAACGCTAAATACGTAACACTGGGTAGAAGTAAAGCTAGTTACATAGCACTGGGTAGAAGTAAAACTAGCTACATAGCACTGGGTAAAACTAACGCTAACTACGTAACACTGGGTAGAAGTAAAGCTAGATACATAGCACTAGGGAAAATTAATGATAACACTAGCTACATAGCACTTGGACACCTTTTAAATATTTCGTTTGAGAAAAATTCTTCTGTAATGTCAATGCATGCTTCAACTGTAAGCTTTTTAATTAGTGTCTATGTGGTAAGTCCATTATTCACTGTTCTCCCACATGAAAAAGATGAGGATGAGGGAAAGAGTGTCTTCAACAAGTTACTGTATTTTTATTACTGGCAGATTATAGCAAACGCTAATCTCATATTTCTGAGCTTTTACCAAATAACATATTGCAGTAATTTGCCAAAAAGTCAGTGGGTAGGCATATATGTTGAGGTTCAATGGTACAGATTTGTATTTCTGGCTCTTAAAAAGGGCTTTGTACCTTTTCAGTTAATCAGAAGGTACACATAAGATCTCATGAAGTCTACAGTTGACCTTTGAGGGCACCCCTATAAAAGAAGTACAGCACTGTACCCATGCTGTACCCCAGTTTTTGAGTGTGTGTCCAGACACTTCTAGCTAATAAGCAGAGTGAGCATTCTCATGTGATGATTTGGTTAGCTTGGATTTTTCTCTGAGTGAAAAGAAACCGAACCAAGGGGAAAATGTTCCAAGTTTACAAACTCATCAACTGATTCGGACCAGAGCAAATGTCAGTAACACAATAAACAAACATCTTATGTCAGTAACCGTGATGCGATTATGGAGCAATACTTTGTTACAGGGAACAATAATCGCCTTACTGTAAAGCATTGCCTTGTACTGTGTTAAATCCAACAGCGCTTGTCTCACACGAGCTCTGTGCTGACATTCTGTTTTAAAAGCTGTCTATGCCAGCGCCTTTAACATATGTATGCCAAGTCTATACTCGTTTTTTTTAAAAGTTGAGTTGAAACATGGCCAGCGTTCAATAATGTATTGCATTCGTATTTAAAATTTACTGAAATGTTTGACATTTCTCTGAAGTGTTTACACAGTTCTGGATCATGGTGCCAAAACCATATAGATAGCAAAAGAGGTGAGTGTGTGTGTGTGTGTGTGTGTGAGCGTGCACGTAATATGCTTTGTCAGCAAGTGATTAATGGCTGCACTATACCTGCAACCAACCCCAGCACTGGGGATCAGGCCTTATTTGTTTAGCTTAGAAAACATTTTCATAATATTTGAACTTGGCTGTGTACCCAGTGACACAGTGTGTATTCATCATCAGCATACTGTATGTGTGATCATTTTAGCATGCTTCATCATCCAATGGTTTAGTCACTCTTTCATTTGTATGCTTACAGCTCTGGAGCTGAGAAATATGTTTTGAAACGTGACAAGTGAGAGACAGTCATTAGCTGACCTTTGCATAAACCTCAGTTCTGGAGTCAACTAGTACAATATTTAAGGTTCATTGGAAATCTGGGACACACCTTGCCCATCAAATTAAGGGCAAAGCTCTTGCCAAACCATATTATAATAAATGGTGTGTGTGTGGAGGGTGAGTCTTTGATACACACATGCGATTCTGGAGCTCTGTTTGAACCTGGAGGCTCAAAGCTAAGTCCATGAACACTGAACTGCCATCTGCCGTAGTTTGCTCTGTACTACCTATGTGTGTGCTTGTGTGTGTGTGCATGCTTGCATGTGGGCTTTCATTTCTCTCTGTTTGTCTACTTGATCATCTGTCATGTGTAATCCTCTTTACACACGTTGAAGAGCCCTATAGCTGAGAGGCTGCAGAAGTAGAAGAGTCACTTTCACACGTTCAGGTACAGTGGATGTGGAAGGGTGGCTAGAACTGGATGTTATCCAAGCATGTGTGATTTTGCTGGTACATTCAACTCTGCACACATGCACGTACACATGAATATGGAATTGCAAAGTAGTTGTGCACCCATATGAAATTAAGTAAAGGTGACTATTTGTCATTGTGAACACACTCAAGCACCACAACAAAATCTGACCTCAAGAGTACTTCAGTAGGGCCCAGGCCAGGACTTAAACCTGCGACCTTCAGGTCCCAAGGGCAGTGTCCTAATCACTAGACCACAAATGCTGCCACTTGTATGTCATGGTCTCTGAATGTAGCTTGTTCACCTCATGAATTGACCCTGTATCTACAGAATTTCTTAGGTGGGTGTTCAATAGTCTTTTAAGTCATGTCATGAGGATCGTAAATATAGTAAGATACTCAAAAAAATGTCAGTGCAAATAAATTCCTTTCTAAAAAAAAAGAACAACATCCTGGTGGAATTGAAGTCAGGCTTCAGAGAGCGCAACAGCACAGAAACTGCTCTCACTAAAATGATCAGTGACCTCAGACTAAAGTGATAAGACCTCAGTTCTTGTCCTCCTAGACCTAGTGCAGCATTTGATAAAATTAACTATGTCCTAATCAGTTGTCTTGAAAAGTTGGTCGGCATACCTGGCTGTGTCTTAAAACATATGTCAAAATAAAAAAAAAATTGCATGTCTTGGAGTTCATGTGTCTGAGAAACATAACACCAGTTTTTCTTGGAGCTGTCTCTGCCCATTATTATTTTCACTTTTTATGCTGCCACTTGGTGACCTCCTCAGAGAGCAAAATGTATGCTTCCATAGCAATGCACATGACATGCAGTTGTGCATCTCTGCAGAGCAAATTGATGTAGATGCTATAAATGCCATTACTACTTGTCTATTAGGAAAAAATAAATGCATGAGCGGAACTTTCCTAAAGTTGCACAAGGACAAAACTGAGATCTTATTAGCCCTAAAGCAAAAAAGATATGCTGTTTAATAATGTGGACACATTAGCTCCTTTAATTAAATTTAAGGTTACAAGTATTAGTATTTTAAATTTAGATCTGAGCCTCAAATTCCATTTAAATTTACAGCATTTAGCAGACACTCTTGCCCAGAGCGACGTACATAGTGCTTTTTAGTCTAAAAAGAAAACTTCTTATACCAGTAAACCTAGATTTGGTTTAAGAGCTGCTACTTAACCAAGATTATACCTGAGCTCATGCAAAACCTTGACATAGAATTTTTTATTTTTTAAATGTATTTATTTATTTTCGATTCTTGTAAAGTTAGTAGAAAGTTTGTTAGTTCTGTAGTTATGGTCCTAAGTACTCTATGAAGAGGTGAGTCTTTAGTCGTCGTTCCCACATTATCCCAGATTAACAAGGCGAGAAAAACACAATAAAAAAAAAAACTCTTCTAATTCTTATATTAGTCGTCACTTACGTCACAGACCATTTTATTTTATGAAACATTATGTGATTTCCATCAAGTATTTAAAAAAAATCAAGTTTTTTTAAATGAGAAGCATCTAATCACTGATCTGCAGCCGAATATTCAGTTTACATTTCTCTAATTTTGTGTAGTGAAATGCCTACTCTGGCCTTTTGTAGAAAATGTTCCCAGCACATAAATCTTGTACATAAATCATGGAAGTGGACCTGGTTCATTTTTATTGCAAATGATACAAATATGCTTATATTTATTGAAGTTTTCAATAGTGTCCCCAAACTTTTGATCACAGATTACAAACCATTGCTACCTGTCAAGAACACACCTGTGTTCAATAAAATCAATTTGATTGCTTTAAAGCAGCTACAGAATCTCTCATGTAAACTTTAAGAAAGCATGGTAAATATTTACAGCATCACAGTGTCTCAGGCCAAAAACCCCAGCATGTTCTAGGGCTGCTTCTTGACAGGTTGACCCAAGCGTTTTGTTTGCAGGGTGTTTATGTGGGCCGCAGTTCACTGAGGCTTTGTTTACCTCATGAGGTGAGGTCAATCACACTTTAAATGGCCTGTTCGCTTGTTGGGCTAGTGGTGATTGAGATAAAAGATTGTTGCTGGGTGACTGGTGTCAACAGAGGGCGACTGGCGGTGAGATTGACGAGCGTGGCCTCCAGGAAGTGGCCTGGCGCATGATTCCTCTGCCTGGGTTTGCAAAATGCATTAGCCCTCTTTTGATTGGCCCCACTCTCCAGGCCTGCTTTTCCAAAACCTTGCTGACAAATTGGGTTGGGAAATCTTGGTCATAGCATTAAAAGCTATCAGCGGGTATATGCTGTTGGTTTTAAGTCTTTCTTGTGAACAGCATCTTGTTAATGGTCTACACAGTATCTGCTGGGGTGACATTAGGAGGCTTGCTGGACTGTTATTTCTGTCAAAGCGCTCCACGCTCCACTTCAGACACAGATGACAAGTGTGGCTGCTGTGATCTGAGATTTCAATCTCTCTGCTTTGCTCAGCAAGTCTCCACATCTTCCCACAAGGTTCTCAACATCCCTGACTTGCAGTAAATACTTCTCTTCTAAACCACACACACACACACAGAGCTTTAAACATTAAAGGGAATAAGCAATGTAAAAAAAAACTTTTTCTTCTGTCTTTGTACTTTTTGTGACTGATATTCCATCAGTAGCTTGTGCTGCTTTTCAATCCCAGGTACAAATGACAGAAGCCTCTCCTGACCCTGCTGTTAAATTTCTCTTTCTCTCTCTCTCTCTCTCTCTCTCTCTCTCTCTCTCTCTCTCTCTCTCTCTCTCTCTCTCTCTCTCTCTTTCTCTCTCTCTCTCACTCTCTCACTCTCTCTTTCACTCTCTCACTCTCACTCAGCTGGTTCAATTCCCGGAACTAGCCAGAAGTCTGAAGTGCCCTTGATCATCGCATCGTGGTCACTGTGACTGTGGTTTCCCACTCCTCCTCCTCCACTCAATGCAGAGATTACATTACACTACATGTTGTATTTGGATAACAGTATGTGACACAAACTAATCTCTCTCTCTTTTTTCTTTCTCTTTCTCTCGCTCTCTTTCTTTATCTCTCCCTAATGTTCACATTCATCATCAGTCTCTGTTACAAATGGTACATTTTACTTGCAAACTCTCTCATGTGCTCTCTATTTTCTCTCTTCTAGCGTTCGCTGCATTTGAAATGACTTTGAGATTTGAGAAGTGGGAGAACATGCAAGTTTGTGTAGCCCAGGATAATGAGAGGGATGCCTTTGGTTGGTGGAAAGGTCACAGCAATTCACAAGCAATTCCCATTGTTTGTCAAGCTGGCCTGCAGTCTGTTAAATATTTCTGTGAGCAGCCACAGTAGTGAGAGGAACTTCAGCACAAGGAGGATGACAGCTGAAAATAATTATATAC
>JBBPDA010000003.1:19160714-19178627 GCA_037974385.1 Arnoldichthys spilopterus | reverse complement strand
GTGACCTTCAGGTCCTAAGTGCAATGTCCTAACCACTAGGCTAACGCTACTAAGATACTGCGGTTGGGACCTGAAGGTCACAGGTTCAAGTCCCGGCCCAGACACTACTGAGGTACCCTTGAGCAAGGTACCATCTTGCTCTACTGCTCAACGTCTTGGAAGTCGCTTTGGATAAAAGTGGCAGCCAAATAAATAAATGTAAATTTATTCCTTATCTGAGCCGCTTATCCTAAGCAAAGTCATGGACGTCTATATGAGCACACTTAGCCCATAGCAACACCCTGGAAGGATCACCAATCACACAGTCATAGTTTAGTATCTTCAGTCCTTTGGAAGGAAATCAGAGCTCCCAGTGGAAACTCATGCAAAAACCATGCAGAAAGGTCCCTCAGCCTGGGATTGACCCCAGGACCTTCTTGCAGTGAACCACTGCATCCCCCCGACTTCAGTTTCACTAGATAGGTAATTGGAGCTGTAGAGGGCTATTGAAATAAAATGTGGCCTCAGTTAGATTGTGGGGAAAATACACAGGTAAAAATTTACAAACATGTAAAGTGCCATCAAGTGACACATTTGCTTTTAAAATTAATGGTTTTACCCTTTTCTGCACAAGAGTGGATCCAGTCATTTCTGCCTAGTAAAAAAACATGTTTGTAAATGTGATGCATGGGTCTGTTAATGTCTAGTCTTCCTAGAATATTTCAAATCAAATGGCATTAACTTTTGAAAAAAATGTTCTTCATACTACATGTCATTTATGAAAATGATTCTCTAAAGATCCATCCAGGCTTGTTATGTAACCATTGTTTTTTGCAAAGACCTTTTTTTTTTGCTGAGTGCATGTACTGTTCCATAGGTGATAATCGACACAACAATACACCACCACTCACATATCATTACAGGCACAGCACATAGCAACACAGGCATGAGTCAGCAATGTCTGTTTCATGGAATACATGTGGAATATGTGGAATCTAATACCCTCACTTTTAAACATGAACAATGCAGCAGGGTAATGTCAAGGGCAATGCAAAGCACTCCGTTGTGAGTGCATCGTCATCTCCCTGCAGAGTCCTCTAAGTTTCCACATTCGTCAATTACATGGGTGACGTAAATCGTCCTGATCTTGCAATCTTCTACTCACTTGGGTTTTTAATGAACCCCTCAGAACCATTTAGTCATGCTACTACTGTGTCACCCTTGCTTTAGTTCTGCCTTCGGTACAGTGGTTATTTTTAGCCTCTGGGGGATTTTAGGATTTGACGCATTTTGGGTGATCAAGTTTCTACAGATGGCCTCATAAATGATAGCTTGTTCTTTAGAAGATGGTTTATCTGTTCACCAGACTGTGAAATGGATTGCCTTAAATAAAGGACTGGGTAAATTGGGTGTGGCTAGAATAACATTAGGGCCCATTGCTGAACTGGGGAGTTTTCTCAGCCAAACTTTGCCACTCATACTGTCTTTACTCCAAGGCTGTCCAACCTGAGTGCTGGAGGACCTTAGTCCAACACATTTTGGTGTTGTTCCTGCTCAAACAGGAAGGTTTAAATCAATAAATTAGCAGGTTTAATAAGTGTATTAGAGAAGGCAAATCATCAAAATGTGCTGGGCTTTGGCTAAACAGGAGCAGAGTTTGGAAACCTTCGTAATCTTTCTCTCTCACACACACCCACTCTCCTTTCTCTTAAAACACCCCCCCCCAAAAAAAAAAAGCTTAGTGTTGTGTCACCTCAAATCATGAAGTGTGAAGGAGAACAATGTGAAAGCACAGCTTTGTGCCTCTTCCCCACGCTCTGCTCAGCTGTGGAGGTGTTAATGGTCTCTCCAGAGATGGACATGCCATGTAGGCTGCTGACCAAAGCCTCACTTCTGACCAGGCACTGACTCTCTAATTGCTACTTCTTTCTTGCCACTGAAGACAAAGAAACATAAATTTCACAGGGCAAGGATATATGTGTATATCCATGTATATGTGTATAGCCCCTCTCTCTCTTTCTCTCTCTCTCTCTCTCTCTCTCTCTCTTTTTCTATTCCTGTCGCCTGCCACTGTGAGAGCAAAACAAAAGTATGCAGCTGGCCATATGTTAAGTCTGGGTGTAGTATTTATCCGACCACAAGGAACCTGAGACGCAGTGTAAGCATGCATTAAAAGTCAATAGACAGTACATTTAAATGCACATGGAATGCAGACATTTGTGTTTTATATATGTACCTGTTGAAGTTGGAAACTAAAAGCCACTACCCTTTTAACCAGATTTATGAATTTGAACTGCACCCTTTTAACAGGATAAGGCTTGGTTGAGTTACTGCTATTAATTGCACATTATGCATACTAAAAAATGTAAAAACACAGCCTGTTTAAACTGCAAATTGGATTACAGTTGGGAAAGAGGAGCCTCCAGGGCAAACAGGAGATCTGGTGCTGGACACGTGAGGAGGAGTGCGTAAGTGAATGTTGGTAATCGGCTCCAAATGGCTGTCAAAATGTAAATCTTTCACCGAAAGGGCAACGATGATGAAACTGTCAGGGTTGGCATGTGGTTCCTCCCCTTGTGTGTTACAGACTTGGATTCATGACTGGGTTAACCATGCAGTAGAGAGAGAGTATATTATCCAGTATTAATTTGACGAGATGGACATTTTTTTAATGAGGTGAAGATAAGACAGAAGATAATCTGCTTGTATGAGGAACAGGATCAAAGACTAAAATATAAATAAAGCAGGAGTTTCCAAAAATGTGTAAAAAGACAGAGAGAAAATGGGCATCTTCACAATCATGCAATGCCTAGGAGACCACCAACACTGTCACAGTTTGATTAATAGCACTTAAAGCTTTCATCTTTAAGAGACTGTAAAAAATCAAACTCCAGCCTTGCGTCAGATCTGACACAGTTCCCAGGTGTTTCTGTCCATCCTACCACTGTGAAAAGAGGACTCAATGCTGTGGGTCTGAAGGATGAGTAGAGTTCAAGAAACTGTTAAAAGAAACAGACCAAAAAAAAGAAAATTGCAAATCAAGTAAAGAAGCCGTGGGTGTTCTCAGAACAATGGATTGGCCACCCCTGAGCCCAGGCCTCAACATCATTGAATGTCTGGGATTACTTGGATTGTGAGAAGCAGAAAATGCAACCAACTTCTAGGTCTGAACATGGAAGGTGTTTACAGGAAGCATGGTAAAATATCCCTGCAGATTTCTACAGAAAAACAGAACGCCATTCTCCTGAAAATAATGAAAACTGTAATAAAGGCAAAGTGTGGATGTAAGTGTGGACACATTAAATACTAAACAAACAAATATTATATCAAGTTATTTGACTTATGTGTAATTTTTGCTAGATGTGCATTTTTCCCCTAAAATAAAGAATTTGTATTGAATTTGAATATGTAAAGGGCGGTCTCTGGCTTTTTACACAGTACAATAGGTCAGGTCTGAATACATATTTGTAAGACGAAGAGAGACTATGTGCTTCAAGACAGAGAAGTGTGCGTGTGTGTGTGCATGTGTGAGACAGAGCGAGAGATTAAACATTACTCCTCATGCCTGGAGGTGCTGCTGTGTGCGCATTGTTGCACTTGTCAGTCAGAGCGTTCAGCACTGCTATCTGCCTGAGAGGGGAGATGTCATGGAAAGGCAGCCAATGTTTTGGCCCTGTGCCCACTCTCGTCATCCCTACGTGGGGCTGCGTGCCGCCCTACCTGTAGGAGCTGCGTGCCCACAAAAACAATACTGCCTTGCGTGCCAGGAGACAGAAACCACAGTTGACATGTGAGCAGACTGAATTTATGGAGGCTTGAAGTCTAGGTGCTTTTGCCTCTAACAAACTGTGGCCAACCTCGTATCTCTAAAACATTGACTTTACAGGAAAAGTAAAAATGTTCTTAACCTTTTAAACTCGAATAGCTCATATGTGTGCCTGCATTTCAGTTCTCCATTCTACTAGTCTATTAGTTATTAGCAGTTATACAAGAATTAATAGTAATTACTGACAAAAAACTCTTAAGAACAGTCCTTACATGTGAAAAGGGTAATTTTTCAAACTTCTTTCTTCTTATTGTTGGAAATACATGTGTTTTGTGTTGGAAAATCGAAGTAAAATCGATTTGATAGGGAAATGAAATTTGTACTTAAAAATATTTGCATTTTTTTAAAATTGTTTTATTTTTGTGAAGTTAAACTCTAGAGAAAAGATTTTTCAAATATATTATTGATGAAACGTCATTGTCTTATTGTTTATTCAAGAAAATGCTATGCAGAGTTATTATAAAACATTTTAACAATTTTAATACAAAATTTTGTATACTTTATTTAAACATGTGGTCAATCTTTCAGAGTTTCTGCTCGTCCAGTCATCTTAACATGTTCAAACATTCTGAAACCTAAAAGCCTTCTGGTAAATGTTGTAAAAAAAAATGTAGTTACACAGTGTTCTTATGACAGCAACAAAATGTACTGCTTACACTTATAGAGTGACATAACAGTGTTACTTTACACATTTCATTTTTGTTTGACTTATTTTGTTTTCTTTGTATGTTGTTCCTCTACACCATGTTCCAGGCTAAAGTTTCAGCAAAAGGAAAAAAGAAAAACTCACATAGCAGAGTGACAGCAGTCAACTGACATATTTTGATATGTGTTTGTTACTGTGATCAGACGCTGAACTTTCATGTACTAAAACTCACCAGCTCTAGATAAGTGAATATCCCACACATGTGTTATGTAATGCACTTTCACTCCGAATCTCCCCATGATTAATTGTGTCCGTTAAACTGGCCAGATGTACTTTTGTTTCTGACTTTCAGAATAATGTATATGTTTCATAACTTTAACTCTTCACAAGCATTGTTTAATATATGAATAACATTCAGATGAGCAAATGGAGCCTTTTGGTGCAGTGTCAGCATCCAATGAGTAATCACTTTATCCCATTTAGATGAGTGAACATATCACAGACCATTACCATCTGTTAAATCTCTGTCAAATTTTGGACTGAAAGTGTTGCTTGACATGCACCTATGGCCTATTTTCTGACTGAAAGCATGGAAATCTTTTGTGAGCTCTTTTTCTTCCCAGTGCCCGTGATGATGCCTCCAGACGTTTGTGCTGCAACTCTGCCTGTGTTTACTTAGTGAGCTCCAGTGTGGCTCGATAGGTGGAGAGATGTCTTCAACAGGTTATTTACTCGATGACTGAAGGCATTGTCTTGGAGTTTTTGTTATGATTACTCTCTCCTGAGGTTCGGTAAGCACACTTTGTGTGAATCATAGCTCCTCAGAGTGCGCTGAACTCTCCTGACATAGATGAGTTCATCAGCTGTTGCTGCCGAGTTCATGTGCTCAGCACAAACCAAAGTTGACACTTATGACCTACATAATTGCTCCCTTTTTCAAGCTGTCATTCATGGCACAGAATGCTTTGACAATAACACTGAGTAGCTTTGGCTACTGATGCTGTGCCATTTGATTGGGGTGACAGTATAATGTATGGGCCTTTAAAATGATCCTACTAGTTAGCCTTGATAAATGGACTGACTGGTAAATAATAATATTTTTTTTAAAAAGAGATGATGAGATAACCCCTGACCTCAGCTGCAAGAGAATCCCTGTTCCCTTAGAGCTCAACTCCCTTTGTTGACCAAGCTCAAATCGCAGCATGGCCACGTGAGGCTTTGACTGAGTCACGGAGCAGATTTAGGCCCCAGGTGCAGAGCGAGTAAGTAATCAGACCAGATCGTTGCTCTAAATGACCGCTCGCTCCTGTCCATGTTTTCTCAGCTGGACAGCTGTATTGTAATTTAACCCAAACGCACCTGTGTGGGGAAATAAATACCAGAAACACTACCATACTGTCTAATGACGATAGTACATCCGATGGGTGCGCAATGCACGGCTTTCCCAGTGGAAGCACTGCTGAAAGGGATACCCATGGCAATCTGCACTGCTGAGACCACTTCAGCTTTCTCCATGGGGTAAAATTACATATCTAGAGATTATGCAGTGGGACCCAGGACAGCCCGGATTTTCCAGAGTAGGCGTAAATGATGTTAAGTCCCTGGGTTAATGAACTGCTCCCTGAATGTGAAGACAAACCTCCTTGTGCGTAATGAAAGAGTAACAAGAAGGTGTGTGGGTGATAGAGAGAGAGAGAGAGAGAGAGATAGGGAGAGAGGTGGTTTTGATGAATCATAATACTCAGCAGCAATGAAAACAGCAACCGTTTAGATGCACTTTGCCTCCCACGTTGCTTCCACTAGTAGCAAAGCTGATCATACACTTCACATTATTTGACATAAGAGCTCAAGTACCACCCTGGCCCACCTCTCATGATTAAAGCAATAACACAAAGAACGGCAAAAACAAATTTTGAGCCACCCAAATTTACGTAGTAGTTTTATATGTAGTGCCAGAATTAAAACCTTGCAGCTATCCATACAACAAGCCAAAACAACAAGCAAACAGTTAAACAAACAAATACCTTTTCACAGTGACAAAGCATGACCATTCGAGTCACGTCTTCACTTCAGGCCATTTACTGGTGAAAAAACTATAATAATGCTTACTTTGGCCATTGCCCCTTTGCAAAACTAAGCTACGTTTTTCAACTGTCCTAGATAAGACCCGCACATTTAAAGCTTTGTTACATTTGACGCATTTACCAGTCTTTAACATAAGCTCCTCAGACAAAACATTAGTGCATGCATCATTTCTTCTGTATTACTTGACTACGTGTCCTTTTACTGTACTTCAGTGACAGCACTGTTCCTGTCAGGTAAGGATTCCACCAATCTTGAGATTCCTGTACGTTTTAGTCCACTTACTCAACATCTTGGAGCGTCATGTCCTTGGCTGTATCTGCCTAGATACCATAAGGGGAAAAATATTCTCAATGGATCAATTTACATTGAGAAAATTACTACTATATTTACTCTTACAGAAAAATCGCATATATTTCACAAACTAAACACATAATGTGATTAAATGGTGTGATGGTGACACCAATAACACATGACTATGCCTTTTGTTTTGATTTTATGTGTGATCACACATTTTTTTATACATGAATACATTTCCATGTGATCACACATTTATTTTACATATGTGCAGAACAAAATGTGAGGTGTGCATAAGCCATGTGTGATTATTCATATGTGAAATGCATGTTTTTTTTTATATATTATAAAAAAATATATAATTCTTGTAATATTAAGGGGTA
Source organism: Arnoldichthys spilopterus (assembly GCA_037974385.1). Taxonomy (NCBI): domain Eukaryota; kingdom Metazoa; phylum Chordata; class Actinopteri; order Characiformes; family Lepidarchidae; genus Arnoldichthys; species Arnoldichthys spilopterus. The sequence continues at coordinate 19,171,414 of JBBPDA010000003.1, read as the reverse complement.
ATAATACACACAAAATGTATTTAAAAAGTAAGGTGTTTTGCCAATGAAGAAGCTCATTTGGTTCCCTAAGGAACCTTTAAATAGACAGTTTGTCAAAGTCAAAGTTTTAACTTTGAGCTTTTAACTATATCAGTAATACTGTGCCAAAGATAATGTTTTCCTTTAAAATTATCAGAAATATGAAGATGGCTAAAGTGCACCTCATTTGTTCTTGTCCATTATCTCTACTCTTTCTTTCAGTAGACACGCTTCTATACTTTCAGTGAAGCAAATGAAGATGACTCTTAAAGGAGAAGAATTTTTGTTCTTGAATTTAATTTGTAAAGAACCCGAATTATATTTTAATAACCCCTGTAAACATGAGCAGAAACAGGAAAAGGAATTAACCTGATATTTACAAGATGTAGAAGTGGGCATCTTCAATAGGATGGATATGTTTTTGGGTGCTTTTGGAATTAGATTTACAGCAAATAATAAGATTTGGGGCTATCATTTTCAAAACAGAGAGAGAACGAGAAGAGCCTTTGAATTGGAGGATGTGGATCTAAACCATGATCAGTTGTGTTTTATTATTCTATCACCTTTGTTTTACTGGAAGGTTTTGATGAGGTCACAGCAGTTAATAGAAGCTTTTAAAATTGAGCCAAACAGCTGAAAATTGTATTCAGGGCTGCAGGCACATACACAAAGCTGGACAGTGTCAGGTGAACGTTGTTTCAAGATGATATCAGGATTCTCAGAGTGTGCACCTTTGAGTCAGAGGTCAGGTCGAAGGTCAACCCTGGAGTGTGACAGGTGCAAAGCTGACCCAGCTCACCCATCAAAGCTCTCAGTTAACGGGTGATGAAACTGAGCAACTTGCAGTGTTGTTCAGGATTATGTTACGCCAAATGGGGTGTCACTGAAAAGAGAGTGTCAGTTGACATATTCTTTTCTTTAAATAATTTTGAAGGTACTTGCTTAAACAGCACACATGCATAAGCAGTTTTGAACAGTGTAGGCTTATGGTTTGTTCAGAATACTGGCATTGTTTCTTGAGTTAGAATGGGTTATTTTCTTGTTTCCTCAAACCAGTTTGCTGAACTCAAATTACAAGCTGTATCTGCATATTTAATGGTATCTAAAACTATAATTAAAAACTGATTCGGATCTTTTCTTTTTACACAACTTAACAATCCACAAAGTGTTTGAAAATCCATAAGAACTACAACAATATCAGCAGTTCTTGTGGTTTGAAGATCATGGAAGCAAAATTGATCATAATCTCATTGGGTGTGAAGGATGACTTCTGTCTCTCACAGTTAATCCAGAAGAATGCTAGCCAATTGTGGCCATGGGTTAAGCCTGCATATGGATTTTTGCATGTAGCACTCATCTCAAAACATATTCAGAAGACAATATTGCACTACACTAGATGCTGTCACACAATAAGGGAGAGCTAGGTTGCAAGTTAATCATGACAGTGACAAACATTGGGGAGAACATTTGGTTATAAGTAATAACACACATTTGATTAGGGTACAATTTTTTGACTCTGTAGCTGTCTGACAAATTGGTCATAAATGGTCTAAACATTGAGCATCTCTAAAAGAAAAAGCAGAATATCCTCATGTGTTCTGATGTATAATTGTAGGCTTTAAATGCAGGCCTTTTTGGTTTACGTCTGCCAGCATGAACTGCAAATCTCTAGGTTTGTGCTTCCAACTGACAAGCTTTAGTGCCAGTTTACTTCTGCTTCTGTTTTTCACATTGTGGGACCTTCAGGGTCTTTTTAGGGAAATGTGAACTAAAGATCTGCTCCAGAAATGGGAATTGTATGTTTTTCAGTACCTCTTTTAGAACTTGGAGCATTATAACAAGAAGTCAATCACTGTCAGCTGGCTATAGACATGGACTTTCCCCAAATGCTTCAAGAGGTTTCTTCACAAGAGTCAAAGCTCTGTTTAGTTGGAAATAAATCCTGCTTCCAAGTTATTTGTGGACACAGAGTGAAAGAACCAAAACATTATTTCTCTCACAAACCAGATCTGGTCATTGGTCCTGGTGGAAAGAAAGAAAAAATGGAAAGTTAATTCAAATTAAGTAGAAAAACACATTAGATGTTCTGTTCTTGTAGGCAAAAGGCAGAACTAGGAGTTTTGACCTTGCACACAACAGGGAGACTGGAATCAGGATCTGCTTCTTATCATTTTAGGAGAACAAAATCCCTCCATGTAGACGACCAAATGTCAGTCTGAACCAGAAAAAACATCTGCTAAGAGAGCTGAGCATGTTGCACCTTGCAGATATTCACTTCAGATGTTTTCCCCATTTACTCAACCCCCCTGTGTAAATCAAATAAAATAAAAAACAAAAAGGTGAGAGTGGAATTATGTTTACCTTTCCAGTAATGCAGAAGTTCTTCTTTAAGATCATTGATAATTGATGGTTTTCACATTGCCCAACGTTTTTGCAGTGTATTGTTAAGAGGATGTATCTCTTATATGAGGTTTCTCACAGAAACATATGACCATACCAGCATATTATTTCTTTGTATAACATAATATTATTTAATAAACGTCTGATTATCTTGCTTCCATCACCCACATTATAACCTAATTTTTGTCATTACAGGTTCTTAGCTTCCTTACAATTCACTAAATAACCAAACTAATCCAACACATGTTATGTTATGAATCAAACTTCTGTCTTGCATCAGATAACAACTTTAACTTTCCTTTGAGCATTTGTTACTTCTGAACAAAACATTGGTAGAAAAAAAAAGGTTTTTCAAATGTTGAAACTCCAGGTGCCTCAACAATCAATCTGATTTGGGGCTGTGCCAACCATCTGAATGGTTCAAAAAGATACCACTATTTGGTTTGTCAAGAGAAGGTCATAGTACGTTCAGAGATGAGGCGTTACCTCTGTCCCACACAGATACGATGCTTGCTTCTGACACAATATGATGTACTACTGTTTCCATCACTCTTTCAGTTGACTGAATTTCAGACGGCAAGGAGTACCTCCACAGCATGTGAGCACAGTATCAGGTGATCGAGGTCTCTGCTGAAACTTAAACATTTATTCAAGTGCTAACAAGCTCAACCAAAACTAGTGTGGAGCTCTTGCCCCCTTTAAGCAAAAGCATGTTTCTTAAGCAAACAGAGTGTGGCATTTGCTCCTGTGCAGTGATACGTGGTGTTAGGAGTTCATTCAGAGAAACAGGCTTTCTAGCACTTTCTCGGCCGAGCTAAACTACTGCCATTGAAATCTAATACAGTTAAAACTTTATCTTTTTTCCCCTTTTTGCCTAAAAGAACAGAACGCACACTGGGAGTGTTTGAGAGAGATGCTCGTTGATTTACTTGAGCAGGCTGGCCGCAAGGAGAGAGGAGTAAGAATGGACCACATTGAGTGCAAAGTGCTGATTCAGAAGTATCGTGTTTATGCTCGCTCGAAGGAAACCCCAGCTGGTGAATGCCTCCATTGTTCAGAGGCTTTATGACACTGGCCATTTAATTTCACCCCGAGCCAAGTTCCAGGAGCCATGCGGGTGTGATGCGTGATGTGATTGCAAGCAATCTCTTGTGGGGAGAGCTCAGCACACTCGCCGGCATTCATTTACCCCTTTCCTCCAGGCTCTGACAGCATTCGGACACCAGCACCAGAGGTACAGCCCCCACTTGTGCTACCTAAACACTCATCTTCTATCTCATCCCTGGGGGCTGGGAGACTGAGACCTAAATGTAGAGTATAATCAGCTTGTTTTGCAGTAAGGCGCTGGATGGGTAACTCTACACCCAATGATGTAATGCTCATAGTTCTCCCATAGTCTGTGCCCATCTGCACATGGCATGTGCACATTTTTCTCGCGCATCGGAAAATAATCTTGTCCTCTAGCTGGGTCTAGCGTTTAAAACCTTTTCATTACCCATGAACTTAAAACGTATGTAGTGTATGTGTATGTGTATGCATATCAACAAAGCTATTATAGTCTGTTGTCTGTGACATTTCAGTTACATTCATAAATTCATACACATTTGCAGAAAAAGTATAACTAAATATTTCTCTCTTTGTAAAGGAATGATGGAAGCCTGCAGAGCTCTTGCATTTGTGCACGCCTACGACCTAGCGTTGAACCCATGTGGTTGTGCAGTGCTGTGGCTTTGTTATTGGAAACACCCCTCCGATACTTCTATTAGGGCTCATGCGAAGATGATAGGTTGTGCTCTGTTTTGATATCCATTTCCAACAGTGGGTCATGATCCTCCAGTGTGATGACGGGGTTGCAGTAGGAAACCCTGACATCAGGCACCGTCAAGCCTAAGCCTTCCCGGCCGGCCCAAGCCTGCCTCTGAACCCTGCCTTTTCTGAGATCAGAGGCTGAGATCGGGCAGCAGTCAAAAAAAAGGGCACCTCAAATGGATTGGAGATTAAACTAAGGTCGCTAATGTCAAGTCGTTAGCAGACCACCTAGTGCTCATTCGATGAGAGATGGCAGCCTTTGATCATCCTCCGCAGTACACGCACACCGCGCCCTTCGTCCCGCCTTGCGCCGGCTTCCTGCCATGTGCTGCCTATTTGATCTGTGGGCCACAGGGTGGGAGGAGGGTGGTGGTATTCCCCTCCTGTTACTGTAAAAGGCCCTTACAGGTGGGGTTCCCGCTCTCCCTACAGTCAAGAGTGAGTAATGACTCTGATTGGCAAAACAATCTGTGACTGATTACTGCTTACACAATTACACACCAGTACAGCGGGAGCATGACGTTCAAGCTACCAGTCAAACAAATGACATTAGAAACGCAACAATTCCTTTTCTTGAGATATATTAGCATTGTGATGAGAAAGCGCACAACATCCAGCTAAAATTACGAATGGGAGTGTTTTCAAATAAAAGATGTAACTTGAACTGTACCATACAAATGTGATTTTATGCAAATTCCAGCCACGTTTCCAGTAAAATGACAAAAAAGCCGTCATTTCCAGCTCTCAGTTATTTGTTGTCATGCAATAATCATGAGAGTCCCATTTTACTTAACGCAGCTGAATTGGCTTGGGAGTGGGAAAACCCAGGGTTGCCTGTGACACTGTAAAAAGGATGCAGCAATGTATTCAGACCACAGCAGCGTTTAGTGGTTGTTGATTCATACCCTGTGTGCAACAAGTCATCACTTCCTGTCTGCTGTTCATTTACCCTCTTTCGCATCTTCTGCATTGGGGATGCAATCAAAATCAAGCTGTGCGAGAGAGAAGAGTGGGTGTCGTGTCCCATTCGCTCATTCTTAAGCCGTTGCACACCTCCTGAGCTCTTTTTCTGCTGCCTTTTCACACAGGACCCCTGCCTTGTTTTGACGGGGCATGTGAATCAGACACTAGACGTTACAATAGTTATGTTTTTTTTTCTTTCCCCCTGCCAAAAGACATTAGATATCATCTTGGAACCAGCATTTGAGTTTATTTGGATCATATGCCTGCTTTGTGCTTGGCTTATTGTCTCTTCTTTAACAAGAAACACATTCATCACAAGTGAGAAGTTATATACCTAGTGTTGTTTTTCTTTCCCTGTGGGAAAATTGGAAATTGACAAATTTAATTTTTACAGATACTTTAGAATTCTGTCTGCTCCAGGAACCTGAGAACTGCAGTCTTTTCCAACTCCTCACTGTTGCTCCCTGATGTAAAATACCAGGCCGAGGTCATGAAATAAGATCTGAGCAGGGAGGTCTTAGACGCACTTTAGTCGTGTCTTTTGGCCAGTGCAAACAATGTGTGGACCACCAAATATCATTATGCTGTCAACATGATTATTATATTTATGATAGTAGCCTAAATGGTCTGTCCTTTTGCATTGGGAAAGATGCTGTAGTGGATACCACGTTATTAGGCAGAAGCACAAGGAGGCCTTTACGTGCAAATGGTCAAACTGATCAGGTTTCTAAAGAGTAAGAATGCTGATCTGGGATCAGTTTTTGACCTTGAGGCCTTTGTTCATGCTGTCGTAAGGACTTAAAGAGAGCTGGTCCCAGATTTCAGATGCTTCTTTGGAAGGTGCAGTGGCATATCCAGACCAGTTTGAGAGGCCATCTATCTTTCCGTCTATATATATGTCTATGTCTGTCTGTCTTTCTGTCTGGCTATCTTTCTTTAAAATTCTACCTTAAGTTCTTTAAGTAGCCCATTTCACTAGTGTTTTATCTGCAAAAAAGAAGGAAGACATTAAGTAAAGCCTGAATAAACTAAAAGTGTTATTTTTCAGACTTAAATGAACATGCCATTGAGTAGACACCTGTATAAGTGAGAGTGTGTAAACAGATACATTTACTTTATTGTAAGTGAAACACTACAACATTCCTTTTTCTGATACAGTATGCATAACTTGATAAAGTGCAGAAGTGTAATTTGTGAGCATGTGTGTGCTAGCACAGATGGCCACGTGAGAGAAGAACAGCTGTAGTGAGAAGCTGGTGGGACCAGGGGTGTGTGGAACTGGAAGCTGCAGGGCATTGAAACGCTAGCCAGCAGCAGCTGTGTAAGAAAGCACAGGGTCAGGGTGCTTGACGCCCAGCGCAATGGCTGAGTGACCACGGGCAGTTATGAGAGGAGAAACCTGGCAGTCAAGGTTTGAGGTCAGGAGGAGTATTAAAGCTGATTTCACGCTATTGTTTGGCACCTGGCACAGGACTGCAAGCACACAACCATGCACAGGAGCTTCCAGAGCCATCCAGTGGTACTCCATACACTTCTAGACTTAAACACACACACACACAAGCTGGAGATGTGTTTTTCCAGGAATTAGTGAATGCAGACTGATCAAGGGTGAAAAATGTTTCGTGTCTTTTACATATTTACCCTCTGAGTAACACCCTTATTAGGGTTTGCTTATTGACTGTGCTGAGTAACTTTGAAAATGTCTTTGTTGAACAATAGGAGAGAGGCGGGGTTGGAGGAAAGGAGTGATGCCTTTGAAACAACATGAGTCAAAGCTTCAGCTGCTTTAATCATATAATGAAGTATGTAAGGTCTGTTACAAGTACATATAGGATTACAGAGTGGTGCTCTTGTGGAATTTCTTGGAAAATGTTGATATCTTCTCTGGTCAGTTGTAGAGATATCATCATCACCAATGTGCATCACCAATGTACCTTTGTGGTTACACGCTATCATGGAATACCCAGCCCATACTGGTCATCTTGGCTTTTTCTTATGAGTTTGTAAGTACATTTAGATGCACATGGGTGGTTTGACAGAAAACATGACGTGAAAGTGACCTTGAGAAGACACCCCATCACAAAAAGTGCACCACAATGAAATGTGACATCTGCATTTAAGCCATTCACAGCATGGGGCAGCGGGCAGCTATCAGCAGTACCTTGGGAGCTGGTCAAGGGTACCTCAGTAGTACCTGGGCCAGAACCTGCGACCCTCCGATCACATGGGCAAATCCTTAACCACTAGGCTACCACTGCCCCATTTACTTTGAGTAAGACTAATATAATAATAGAGCAATGACCATGTATACAGCACAGTTCAGCTGTCATGACCAGACTCGGGTCTTAGTCTTGGTTTGGTCCAGTTTTTAAACTAACCGAGAACTTTGGCTATCGTGTGTCCTATTTGTACTCATTTGTTTCATCTGTTTGCTGTGTATGTTTAACCCTGTAGTTTACCTGTTTTAAATGTCTTACATGTGTGCTTTTTCTAGCTCCTTATTTCCAAGTGTTTTTCCACATTATGACCTTTGGAATTATGCTCAGGGTAATGTCTTTTTGGAAACTGTCCTTGAACAATACAGAGGATAATGACCTTGATGTTTGTAAACTGTTCAGTAAGTGTAACTTTCACCTTTTCCTAAGAACATAAGGTAGTCTCCATTACAAATCCAGAATCCCCCCATTATAAGCTACAAAGCTGACTACTCCAGTAGTGCATCTGAGAGAGTGATGTGATGCCTTACATTGTGTTGTGATGTTTGTTCCCTCTGAACAAAAATGGTTGAAAAGTTGTTACTCCATGAGTTGGAGAAAAAATATGACTCTTGTTCTGTTTACAAGACATCTTAATCAAATACAGACTACTAAAGTGCTGAAAGTTTCAGGCCTAGGTGTATACATTTGTTTTTGTTATTTACTATACAATTGTAATATGTTGTTTACTTGAAAACAGTTTATTTAATATGCAGTAACTTGAGCCGCAGACATGATGTAGGCATCCTGGAGGCTTTGTGATACAATGTGATGCACCATTTGAAAGCTCGCTTGATACTAAGACGTGTGTTTCATCCAAGACAAACTTTCATATGTTACAGATGCCCTTGAGTTTGAGTGGTGTATTTCACTCATCAACTGCAGTGTCTTCCCTCAAGCATATGTCCAATAACCATCTCATCTAGTTTCTTTATATATCTCTATATCTGTAAATATTCTTCTTACATATATACATATATATATATTTTTTTTTAAATCTTATTTTTACTTTTATTTTATATTCTATCTTATTTATCATGTTATTCTGCTGAGTTTACCGGTTCTTCTTGTCCAACACATTTCATTGTACTGTTGACCCAACGTTAACATACATATGACCAATAAACCGAACTTGACTTGACTCATGTAGCAGGACCAGCCTAGGGCTCAACATTCAAGTGCAAACACTGGAATGAGGGGCTATTCCTGCAGTCTCTCAGGGCAAGGAATCAAGTATGCCACTAAATATCCCAGTGCATGTCATTGCAGAGAACACTGAACAATGAGAGCATTTTAGGATGCTCTCCAGAACATTCCACATACACAATTTGTCTTTGTAGAGAAACCTGGCAAAGGCTCCCGCTAAATGACACTAAAGACAAAACACCATGGAATAAGAGTCTGTTACGTGTCCATAGTTATTCTTTAAATGTCTGAGACCAAATTTAGGAGTAGGAACAGTTGAAATCTTCAAAATGTTTTTTTTGTTATTTTCTTGATCTTTATCCATCATTCCTACTCTGCAAAAAAATTAAGCTTTATCACATGCTGTACTTTCCATGAACTTTTGTGTGAACTTTGCTGCACCATTCAAGCCCAGTAGGTTATTTCAAGAAGAGACTGACCCTTTATAAACAAACAAACAAAAAAAAAACATGAAGAAGACCAAAAAAATAAAATGAGGGGTTGCATCACTGTTGGATTTGCTTGAGCAACAGCCAGAGAGGGCTTTGGAAAACGGGATGTGTGGAAGGGAGCAGTCTGCGGGCTGCAGAGGACATACAAAGGGTCGTGACAAGAAGACACGGCCTTTCAAAGGACCTCGTCTGCACTCCGCGTCAGCTAGATAAAGGAAGCAAAATCCGATTATTTACTCCCCCGGATCCCTGTCTTCCCTAAACTGAGCGGGAGTGCCTGGGAACGATTTGCTGAGCCATTATCCTCATACACTTAGGATTCTGATTGCGGGCCACGCTTCAGGCCTGCTTCACCAATGTGCGGATAAAAAGAACACTCCTGTGTGCTTCCCATTCTCACTCTTCGCTGCACCATTCCCTCCCTCTTTTTCTTTACCCACTCTCTCTCTCTCCCACTCTACTACTTGGATATTTGCCTAGCCAGTGTGCCATAACACCCCCAACCCTCCACCCCCCAACTCTCTCCACACAGCTCAGTAAATTCTCCCACTCACTTCTAATTAATCAAAGTCATGTTCTAACTGAGGTGTTCAAATTTCACCACCAAAATCCTCTCTATCATCTGCTGGGATGCATCTACTGTACATGAGGTCAGAATGGGAGCACACTGTGGTTTGCTTGGTTAGCCCCTGCAGCCTTGTTATTCAGTTATTAATCTAATCACTAACCCAAATAAATTATTCTGTAACTTCTCAGAAGCTTACTTTTACTATGTGATTATGAAAGTTAAGAATTAATACTTTGCCCTGCATTTGAACTGCAACTGGGACAAAAAAGGGCATCCTTTAGCTGGTCCCTGATGAGTGTTTAGAATCCAAATCAGGCAGGCAGCAAGTTTAATTGGACTATGAAAGTAATGGAAACAGGTATACACTAGCAAATTGCCAGTGTACACTAACAGAGTGGACATGAAAAGAAACATTTTATGATATCAAAAAAGCTGTAGGCTAACCAGTTTCAATCATTTTGCAAAAAAAAAAAAATGTTATTACGAATGACACATTTTTCTCTGCAAAAAATATTTCTTGAGATATTATGTCTCAGGAAAAAAACTGCTCTTTATCTGTGGTTTACTGCTGAGTGTTGTTGTCTTTCATTCCAAATACAAACCCCATTTCTGGAAAAGTTGGTATTTTACATAAAATGCAATAAAAACAAAAATGTGTGACTTGTTAACTCTAAACTTTTATTTACCTGCTACAAGTTCAAAGAAAAGATTTTCAATGTTTTCACTGATCAACTTAAATGTACAGTATTTTGTAAATAACACATTTCAAATGCAACACATTTAACACAATTAACGCACATTTTAAACTGATTTATGTTTACAAAATACAAGTTAAGCTGATTGGTAAAACACTGGAAATCTTTTTTTTTACTTTAATTATTAAAGTTCAAGAGAGTTAATAAATCTCACATTCTTGCTTTTATTGCATTTTATTTAAAATACCAACTTTTCCAGAAATGGGGTTTGTAAATGATGCTTTTCAACCATGCTTCAACAGAATTTATTAAAAAATAAAAACTCATGAAACAGGCCTGGACAAAAATGATGGTA
>JBBPDA010000003.1:19118395-19158190 GCA_037974385.1 Arnoldichthys spilopterus | reverse complement strand
ATTTCTGTGACCATTGTGAGTTTTTCTTTCATTGACTGAAGGGTACCAACAATTTTGTCCACGTGTGTATATATATAATCAGCAATCTTGAATAATGACCAAAAATCCACTATTGATCTTGTTATTGACTGCTTTTGTTCTCCAAAAACATCACACACTGACAGCATTTTTGTCTGTAACTTCACGTCTTGTCTCTGAGGGAGTGTAATAAGTGATTATAGTGTAAACCAATAGAACAGACAGTCATCTTATCACTGCTGTAATTTATTGCTAATGTTAATTAAAACCAATTATGATTCATCATCAACTGATTTTGTTGCTATTTTAGTCTTTCATAATCCTGCGTGTACTTAGCTACAATCGATGTGTGGCACAGACAGGCTTCAGCATGTGTATAATACTGTTGAGCAAATGCATTCGTTTCCATTTTTAAAAGAGAAGGAGGGGGGAGGGCATGGTATTAGGTAACATTGGATCACTTCTGATTTAACTGTGGATCCCTTCCAACTGCAGTAATGAATTTTAAGGATTTTTTAAGAAGATTTTTTAATGGATTTTAAGTCACTCATTGTCAGTCTGAAAATGATTTGTCTCAGCTCAGAGCTGTCTGAAAAAAAGTTTTGATCATTTGTACAGACATAAATTCAAAACATTGCATGTGTGTGACAAATTATGTATTGCAATCAATGAGTTTGACTGTGTCATGTAAGTGTTTTGTCTCAATGTAACTGATTAAAATGTTAGAAAAGTTATGCAAAATTAGACTAGGGTTCTATGGGTTAAACCTGGGTTAAGCATGGGTCATTAGCGTTAAGAGTGTAATTTTGTGAAGGGAGTGGGTGCTGGCCTTCAGGCTTTATTGGAGAACATAAAGCACTGTGGTTCTTTCTAGAGCTGATATTGTGTGTGTGGAAGGCTTGCTATATTTTAAGAAGTTAGATGGTGGTCTGGCCTCATTGTCTAATACTCTGTGGAGTTTCTCCACTGTCCCTCACTGTCTCCGGCTCTTCTTCAGCTACCTATGGGCTTTCCTGTCGAAGAGCACAGGGCAATTCAGCCCGGATGAGCTGGCCTGTTTTTCCACGTGTAAGGAATTGGCAAATTACACACAGAGGAGATGAAAGGGATGCAGTGTTTCTGCAATTGTATCCTCAGCTCACAAATCTGAGGGTCAAGCATAGGTCACAACCATCAGTATTACTCTCTCTCCATTCCAACAGACAGAATGACAATGGCAGAATGAGAAACAGAGACACATAGAGAGACACATGAGAGACACATAGAGAGACACAGATGAATAGATAGGTAGATAAATTAGTTCAGTCTTCCTGGATATGCAAAGGTTAAATGATTTCCATTTTAAATATTGAGTTGTAGATCTCATGATGAGATCACATTAGACTGTGGCCCAACTTTTGATACTTTTTCTAATTTCTGTTACATTTCTAGTCGCGAGTTCTTTGAATCCTGAAAAGAAAATACAAATGCCATTAGAACTGTATTAAGTTCTGTTTACTGTCATATTTGGCAGGGTAAGCTAAGGAGTGGACTATGGTGGGAAAACAGCAAGTGGCAGAGATCGGTTCCATATTCCAATAAAACTAAAGTTCTAAAGTTTTAAAGCATGTGGAACTGGTTAGATCCAGGACTGGTGTCTCCACGTGCTCTCCATTTATGTGTATAGGCTAGTGTGCATGTGTCCACAACACCCTGTTCATCAATTTTTACTAAACTCTCAGCATTCTGTACACAGAGGGCCTCACTCTTACCTGTCCTTTCAAGCATGTCCCATGGGGTTCTGTTTCTGCTACAAATCTTTTTATGGAAAAATCATAAAACACTTTGATTTATAACTCTAAAGGAACCTGGGGTTACATTTAAGACCCTCTGCAAAACTGTCGTGTCTATGTATGCTGCATAAATACCTCTTCGTTCTTTGCTGTAATTGAGGGCTTGGGATACAGGTACAATGAGATGTCAGTGATCTGTAAGGCAGAGTACAGTATAGTTCCATCAATGAAGCAGACATACCAGACTGATCCTCTTAAGATTGCCTGATCCTCTCAGGATGCTGCTCTCTAATCATGAAGCTCTGCACAGTGTGAAACAACAACCAGACTGGCCTGCCATTTCCTCAAACAAGCCCATCATTAGCATGATCAGTGGTCCTGCAAGGACGCTATCAGGAGGCTCGCTGAGGAAACAAATCCTGAGATTTAATGGCACTTCAGTAAGGGCTGAAGTTTCCAGTCAAAAGAGGCAGCTGTTGTTGAGAAAAGTCTAAAATACAGTGTAATGGTCAGCTCAGGATTTCACTTCTCTACTTTTGTAAGCTTTTTCTTGCTTTTCTTTCTGTAGAGCTGCATTTTCTGTTTTGGTGCTTATTTGTGCCGGAATGAGGATTTGTATTACATGTGACTGGCTAAAGTGCCATTTTCCTGCCTTTGGTGATTTCTTACAGTATGTATAATGAATTGAAACTCTGTGATGTCATAGCTCTTGAAATAGGTTATGAGCTACAAAGGGCTACAGTAGATGATTTATGAGCCTTGCATACAATCGCTCAAATGTACCATGAGTCCTCTTTATTAAATAAATGCATTCTAGCCTCACTGGAACTGATTTAGTACCGCAGCGTTTGCCACGGCTGCATATTTCACTGGCCATGCTTCTGCTAGACCAGAGCAGCGATGAAGCACCTGTCACCCCTCATCTGCTTTCCAGGAAAGCTCTCTGTCCATAGATTATTAGTTCACTCGTTATCCGTCTAGTTCTTCATAGTTAGTCATACATGCAATTCAGAATACAGTATATGGAAGACTAATGGATTATGATTGGAGATAGCATGACTAGGTGACTTAAGTATAGAAATAAATTAAAACAAGATAATTTATAAAAGGAACTTCTGAGATTGGTCAAAAAGTTGTGTGCTTCTCTAAATGTTGAAATGTCACCAGTAAATGAAAGAATCTTCATATTTCTACAGAGTTGTCTTCATCCCCTGATTTTGAGGGAATTTATTACCATGCATGTCTTAATCTTTCTCAGAATGTTGTATTTGTGTCTTAAATTTGCAAAGTAAGAGCAATTATATTTGAAATAATTCAGCGAAATCAGCCTTACTGACAGTAAATCACGTTCTTCATGGAAATCCTGCACGTAAAATGTCAGACGTTTCTAGACTGCTCTGGAATTTCCATTATTGAACTGACAGGGCCCTTTTCAGTATGCACGTGCATGATTCTGTGAACACTGACAGGGGCCTGGTTTCATGAATATCTGCATTCTGTAAAAGACTTTCTATATGTTTAATTAACAGATAGTTGACCTTTAATGTAGCAAAACTTTGGCATAGAGTTTTCCATCTAACAAATGCCATTCCATCCACTCCCTTCCTAATTAAGTTAATTGTCAGTTGAGCATGTATAACCTTCAGTCCAGTACCTGAACACATTACTAATGGGACAGCTATCTTGGCTTTATCTACATAGCACTCAGGGGAAAAAAACTGATAATTTTCCAGTGGGTATTTGAAGATTTTATCTCCAGCCACAATATAACAAAGAGCATACAAGTAACACTACAGCACTAACAGATTTTAAAAACAAGCAAGAAGATTTGAATAAATATGTTAAATCTATGGCCAGAAATCATTAGTTATTCTCAACTTTAGGGTCCTCCACTGCTAGTTACATACTGATATCCATCAGCAGTGTAATTTCATCCACCGCTATAGTTTATGTTGTACATATATTGTACAGTAATACATATTCAAACAAAAATAATGTATTAAGTTTAAATTATTCTCTGTGCTTTGCAAATTACTACCAAGAGGGTTGGAACGAAATGAAAATTGCCTGTAATTACATCAAAAACTGCTCTTTACATGACCCAGCATTTAACAGAGAGTTCAGTTCATGTTACTGTGATGCATCAATACATAATGTAATTACATAGCAACACGATGAACACTGGATTCTCTAATTTCACAGGAAAGTTTTAATGTCTATTTTGCATGTTCCTGAAGAAAAAAAAGAAGAGACTAATTTAGTATAATTTGATAATAACATCTATAAAATGTGGGTCACTGGGCTAATTATTTCAATTATATTACAGCTAAATTGAGCACCCATCCCATGCTCCTTTCCTGTGTGTGGAATCTTAACATTCTCTAGTTTCTCTGGCCGCTACTCTCCTGAAATGATCCACTCCCCTCTGCTCTTACTGGAATACTGTGCTATGACCTTACACAAGTGTTAAACTATGTTCCGTCAAGATCAACAGCCATGAGAGGATGGAGTGAAGCAAAAAGCAAAAATAAGCAGCACTTCAGCACATTTGCCTTCGTTCTAACAAACAGAGCTAAAGATAGATTTTGCCATAACCAAAATATGGCAGCTGCAGCATTTGTCACCGAGTATGTGGTTTCCCTAATCAGTGGTGTGTAGCTCCTGTGGAGGATGGCCAGGTCTAAACTCACTGGAAAAGTACTCTCTCATCCTGGCCTGAGACAGGAAGGGAGACGGTACATTCTGCTGATACAATGACCCCTGAGGGTGCTTTCACCCTTTATTATGAGTACCTGGTGTTCCTGTGGCTGTTCTGGGGTACTTTGGTATAATGACTGGGTATAATGACTGAGAAATATTTGGGCGTCTTGTCAATGGCTGTGTAGAACATAGTGAAATGTTGTCTTAAAGGAGTTGAAGTGGACTGGCAGAAACTATTAACAATACCCTATTAACAATACCCTTTTCAACTTTATTTTTAACATCAACTTATAAACTGCCACTTATAAGTTGATGTTAAAAATGAAGTTGAAAAGGGAATTGTTAATAGTTTCTGCCAGTCTACTTCAACTCCTTTAAGACAACATTTCACTATGTTCTAGAACCATGGAATAAATTACAAATTCTTCAGTATTCTCTGCACTAAGGCCCTGTCCACATGGACTTCTGAATCAAGCATTTTTCTGACGTCTGTGGCAGCAGGTGAGCATGGATTGGAATAGATTTTGAATGAATGTCTGTAGCTTTTTCTTGGTGTCAATTTCTGCCAAATTCCAAATGAACGCAAAGAAAACATCTTGGACCAGATACATCCCATTATTGTGCAGTCAGACTGTGAACTCAGTAGTGGCAGCGATGTTGCTCTGTCTACGTTGCCATATCAGGAGTATTTTTAATACAAATTTTACTAGGTCTAACTTCCAACATAAACACTGACATTTGATCTTTCATGATCACTGAAATGACCCAGACAGAAGCTTTAGCTTGTCTTCAACTGAAGCCCTCATCTTACCATCCTTGCTGTCTCCACACTGAAGTATACCCTATACTTTTTGATTATTGTCAATACCTAGTGACTACCACAGATACTGATGTGCTGGTGTAGCTTGTGGGTTTTCTCGCCCCCCTGATATTTATAAATCGCAGAATTTCTTCTTCTTCTTCTTCGTCGTTGTTGTTGACCGCCCAGCTGGCTGTGCCCTGTGCTGCTGTGTTATTATTCCCCAGCAAATCAACCATGCGGTGGCAGCGCTGAAGTGTCCGTGTGTAATCCGTGTGATGGAATGGGTGTGTGCTCACCGCAACTCCCTATCCTCATGCTTGCCCTATCCTCGGCTCCTGCACCATCAGCCACCAGCGCCAACGAGGTTGACACGGGCTAGCACTCAAACGCTACTGCTCCCATAAATTAGACCTTAAGTCATGCATGGAGTAGAAGTCTGCTTTTAAAAGACTGGTTCTGGAGAATTTAACAAGGTGTGGCATACATGAAAGCCTTTTTCTGTCACTCTTTAAAAAGGGGGGTTGGAGAAAAACAGCAGAGCTCCAGACAATGCAAAATCAAATGAGCACTTTGCATATTTTGTTTATAAATGATAGATTTATTAATTAAACACGTATTATGAAAGACCGTGACTTATTATGGGTTATGCAACGGTCTTTGACTTGCCGATCCTGACTGAGGGCAATGCCAGGCAAACTGAAGCCCTCCAAACCAGACTGCCTAAGGTATATGAGGTTGAATATTATGGCAGCAGTATATGGGGGCACTCTTGCTCTGGAACTTATCAGGATCATGAAATCAGTCCCTGATTCCCATGGCAAAATCCAGCTGTTGAGTTTCACTTGTCAGTGTGTTTGTGGTCTCCAGGCAACAAAGGCTGCCACCGTTTTCATCTGTGTCCTATTCAGCCAGCTCAGCAAGCATGTCTCTGGGTGATTTTGCAGGCATAATAACACAATCACAGTTGCTCTGCGCACCACTCAATCTAAGCATTCACGCTCCTGTGTCCACAAGATGCAGGAGATAACACCCTTTACAAACTCAATCACACACATATCAACAGCGGATACAAACAAGTCAGGGCTGTGCCATCACTCGGCAACCTTACTGTATGTGTCCACATGTTTTGCCCAGCAGTTATTGTATCTCTCAGTGTCAACATGTGCTCTATTGAATGCTGCCCCCACTATATCAGTCTTCCCAGGTGATGATATCTGTTATATTTACTTTCCTGCCAGTGAAAGGGCCAACATACGCCAGAGTTTTGGAAGAATGTGTTTCATGACGCTCGACTGTTTAACCTGTGAGGATATTGTGTTTAATTCGAAACTGAAGGCTTGAGGCTGACGGCGTGTCTCTTTCAGTTGGGAGAGTTTGAAGAATTTCCACCTCGTTCCCCTTGTCTAGACTGGGATCATAACTCAGACGTGCACACCTGAAAAAAGAAAGGTGTCTGAACAGAATGACACTTATTCTTGGCATGGAGGGGGGGTGGTTGGGGCGTTGGAGGGGGGCACATGTGGGTCTTGGACCAGAAGCGGCTTAAGGAACAATAGAAGTTTGGAAATTTGATAGCACTTGCTGGGCCTGTTTATGTCTGCAACCTGTGTAACAGCTTCCCATAAATGTGAACTTCACCTTGGTTCTATTTTTAGCCTTGAGGGCTGTCAGTGTGTAAAAATAAATATCCTAATGCAGTCTTCTTATTCCAAAAATACGTAGAAAAGAAGGTTAATCTAAAATGGCTTGCAAGAGGCAAGACTTACGCTTTATGATAAATAAGCTTGTAAAATGAAAGTACATTATGTTCGTCTCATAAGCTGCTGGAACATTAGCCTATTTTCTGTAAATGTTTGTGAAGAGTAACCCAGTGCTGTTTCAGATGCCAGCAAACCTTCCCAGCATTAAAAGGGTAATGGCCTTTCTTCGTCAGTTGGCCGACTCCAGGCCTTATTATTGCTTTCTGATCTCTGCTTATGGCCCTGGCCATGCCAGGCAACCACGGAGATCAAGCCCAGAGAAAACAGACTGTGAATGGTATCTAGTGGTAGTAGTGTGTATGGGTAGCACGAATCACTAGGAAAGTAGAACAATCCTCAGAGCATTACGCCGTAACTCATGTAATTCCAGTAGACATCATCACGTCCACACATCCTCTCTCTCTCTTAACCTCCTCAGCGAAGCTGGAGAAGAGCTTGCTTGCTTTCAACACCACGTTATTAGCACATATAGTTCAAGAGTCAGAATCCCTTCAACTGAAAAGAGTATCTCAAGCATACTAAGACACAAAGCCGAAAGACAGATGAAAAAAAGCAGAAAAAGACTTTGGTGAAGCTGTGACAGAAGAGAATGCTGGCTGACTGTCAGGGACATCATTTTGAGTGGCTGAGGGCTAATGCCCCAGTGCTAATTTAGGTGCTGTATCTTTAGGCCCTGCTGGCAAGCTGCTGGGAGGAGGGTATGGTGTTATGGCCTCCAGATGGGAGCTAATGGGCCGCACCTGGGCTTGTAACTCTGCGTCTGTGGGCTCGAAGCCTGACTCAGCCAAACACACACACCACAAGCTCTTCCCAATGTGGTCTGCACCTCGGGCTGGTCAGCGCCATTCCCAGGCTTCAGCGCCACTGTGGCTCGGCTGCCTAAAAGGCAGATGGCTGCTTTAATCTTTAGCCCATTTCTGGTTCCTGTGTTCAGAGCCAAACGCAGGGAAACGCTCTCTAGGCGACCTGGTCTAGAACACAAATTCTGCAGATTAAAGTTTCATTAAGCATGGACTTCATTAGGAGCAGAGTGCTGAGTAATTTGTAGCTATTTACAAAGTCCCTCATAAAAGACACACGTTTAGCTGGATGTTAATTGTTTGTGCGTGTGTATGTGTGTGTGTGAAGGAGATAATGAGTGTGTTTGTGTGTTCCTGTGTTTCAACGGATTGTTAACTCTGTAATAAATATAGAATGACATGCTAAGTGATAACTTGATTAACAATTTAAAATGGTTAACCTGAACCTCTCTAATTGCAGGGAGGGACTATTCTTAGCTCGTTTCTATTTATGGAGTAACTTTAGCAATCAGATTATCCTACACTCCTGGTCTGGCTCTTCCTGGAATCATGTGTCTGCTGTTTTTCCCTTTTAACAAAAAAGGTACTATAGCTGAAATGTAACATTAAAATTATAAATGTAATCTATATATGAAAAGTCATCCTATAAACACAAATAAGTGTACATAGGATGGTCAGGTAGATCTCTTCACTTAAATCCTTATGTACAAGTCTGTGCTGCTATTGGTGCAAACTTGCTGATTGCTTCTGCCTTTAATCTTTTAAACAAGAAAATGTGGCTCTTCTGCCCTTTAACCTGCTCTTCTCCATTCTTCTCCCTTACTCGGGTAGTGTTGGCATCACAGTCAAGGACTTGCCCCTATGACCCCTATGGGTCAGGTGCAGGGGTTGCATTTCGTTGTGGTGCACTCTGTGGTGTGTTCACAATGACAAATAATTACTCACTTTCTGGTTTCTCAGTCCTGTTGGTGCATTTATTTGTTCCAGAATGTGATCAGAATCTATGAAAATTCAAACAAATCAAAATGCATCCAACAATAAAGGAAAACTTAATTCTGCATCATCATTACTCTTTAAAATGGACAGTTATTAGAATTCCCTGACAACACAATTCATTACAACAAAACAAAGTTAACAGATGTAATAGTACAATAGCAGTAAGCTGGCAGACAGTGCATTTCATCAGTAGCCCAAGCTTATTTTGAACTGTGTTTTTTTAATGAGAATAGAGCACATCTGTGTTGCCAGTACGTTGCTGGTTATGTCATATTTATGATCACTTACACCCACACAGGATCAGCAAACGTTGGGCATCCAAATTTTGCTTTTAGTTTAGCAGTGGAGCTATTAGGCTAATTTGGCTAAACACTAAAAATCAATGATCACTCACAAATTGTCAGGTAAAGAGAATAACATTAAAGGCACCTGCAGGGAGTGGGATATATATTTATATAGATCACCAACAATCCTAGGCCATTGCATCCTAGTCCTTGGTACACACTGTAAACAGTGTTTAAGGCGCTCAGAAAATAAGATAGAACTCGAAAATGGTCAGTTGGTCTCACCTCACAGAATGATGCAGAGAGAAGGATGATTCTGCATTTAACACAATAACAATACTCAATCAAATTCTATTATATTAAAAAGATGCAGCTTAGTCAACCTTCTTTGAAAATATGATTGATTTGGCCTGAGATCAATTTGGAAAGGTGTGTGCCGAGCCAGGCCTAGCCTTGACAGCTGCTTGGTGTAGCTGAAAGCTAGGGGCCATTTTAGACTAGTTAGACCACTATTATGCTGAATTTTGTCTCCATACAAAATTTCATGAATTTCATGTATGCATATGGACATAAAACGAGTGAGGAATGGAAGCCTGAACCTGCCAGTGGATTTTGGTTATTTTGTATTATTATTATTTTGTAAGTACAAGGGAATATAAATAAAAAAAGATTTTAAGTTATATATGAAGTTATATATAATAATGGCTGTACTTCTACAATTAGGAGCAAAAAAATTAAGTTGAATAAGAAATTCAGAAATAAAAGATAAACATATAGAGCACAAGAGTAAGGCATGACAAACCAAATATATCAGAAATAGCAAGGATCAAGACAATTTACAATTAATATTAATGTAATCACAATTTTTCCTCATTTTATTCAAACAACTTATAATAGTTATCAAAATCATTTATCTAGGGTGAACAAGGATGAGCTTTTTTCCACTTCAATACTTGAATGTGATATTTACCCAAAATATTAATTATATCTAATATGTTTGGGTCTAAACTATCCATATAGTAAATTCTGTCACATTTCAAGTTTAAACCTTTTTTTTTTTTTAAATGTGGACAGTGCATTCTGATGATAAAAGTTTAAAATGGGTTTCCTTTACTGTAGGTACAATAGGACATAATATGTAGACACTAATGGAATTAAACTGAGACATTTATTTTGCTAATTGTTAGTGATGTGCAGGTCAGGGATTTTATTTACCTGCACACTCCTGACTCATAATGGAGCCAAGCCGCATCTTCAGACTTGCAAAGAAATTGCATTAATCAACGCCTGAAACCCTCCCAGACCCACAAACCACCAATTTGTAAACTGTAAGTTATTTATCCCATCATGAGATTTTTAGATGAGTGGGGACTGTTGCTAGATTTAGTGACTTTTCAGTCCCCCCTTTTTAAAAATATAAACTGTAGCTTCCATGGGGTGCTTGCAGCATTCACCTACACAGTGAAGAATGGTTAAATTCTATAGCTCACAGAAAGTCATTCTGTGGCCTAAACTACATCAAAACATCTGCACTGCCTTAATGAAAAGCTATACTGTTTATGTGGGTAGAGCGGAGTTTTTGGAATCAATATTACGGAGGGATTTGAGTGACTACTTACTTTTAGTATTAGAGTCATAGCTCCAGTACAAAACTAAAGAAGCGAAATTTGGGCTAAATTTTTTGCTGATCATCTACATCTGAGGTAAGGGGAAATTTGTGCAAATTGGATTTTTCCATTGCTTTAATCAGATTTTTTTCTAGTTTAAGGTAAGATATCCAGTGCTGAATCTGGTTTGCTCTTGCATCAAGGGCACATTTCTAAAGATACAAACCTTCACCAGCAGAACTGTATAGAATGAGACAGCCGTGTGCAGCTGAGTGGCAGGACCTGCTTCTTTGAGTGCTACTAAGAGCTTTGTGATCACATGATCAGCTTCAGAAGTCCACAGAGTGACTAATTGGGTTTTCTGGCAGAGTTTCACTGCATGTCCAACTCTGTCCCTGAAGATTCACTTAAGTAGGCCAGGCAACTTCATTCAAGTAAAGTCTTCTTTCTCTCGCTTTAGAATGAGTGAAGGACAAGCATACGACTGGAGTGGATTTGCCCAGAGCTGCTCCAAAGGCTAATTGAGGAAGAACAGGTTACCATAGCGACTACATTCTGCTCTCAATTTCAGGGAGTCTTTCTCTCAGTCCACATCTTCATTATGTAGATGACAGGATGCAGCTAACGGGGGGAAAAGAATCATTCTTTTGCAGAACATGATCTAAGTAAAGCATTCACTGTAACACTGCGTAGGCGGGTAAAGATAGTTTCATCCAAAAAGAACACGCTTGTAAGCACAGACCACAGACCACCACTTAACTGACCACTGATCTTTTAATTGTCAGGGGTTTTTTTTACATTTATGTTGCTTTACTTGTATAAAGGTGAAACAGACCCTTCTTAAGTTCTAATGAAGAATAACTGAACTGTATCATCATTCATCCAAAACAGAGCTTGGCACTGGCACTAACTGTGCTTCTTAACAGAAGAAACAGTATGAGTCCAGTGCAGAAGTGCAGTAAAAAAAATTAACTCCTTACATTCCCAGGCTCAGTGCAACCCATGGTTCACAATTCAGTAATTATATGAATTAAATAGTTATGGTTAAGTTATATGGGTGAGAAATTGAAACCTGAACCTGTCAGTAGGTAGCCATTAACAATGTTCAGCTGACCCAGCAGCTATTTTGTTAGCATTAGATAATGTGCTGGTTAATGTTTCTAAATATCATCACCCTCTTATTATGAAAACCAAGCCCGACCCATAAAAAATCTCTATTAATGAACCACCCAATCCTGACCCATTTCACAAACCACCCATTTGCAATATGCAATTCATCCATACCGTCACAAAATTTTGTGCATTTAGTTACTTTTTAGACCCCTTTAGTGGCTTTTTTAAGCACCTAGCAATAAATCTAGTGACTTTTTGGACAAAACCTAAATTCTTTCCACAGAAGCCATCTAAACCATTCTCTGTGCCTACTCTGTTCAAAGTTATTGAGTCAGAGCATCACATTCAGTTTGCCAATATAAATTGTGGGTCTTCCCTCCATTAACAAATCAGCATAAAAGATTTTTAATCTAATGAGCTACTCTGCAGCGGCATCTCCAAAAACCTCCAGTAACCTCCAGTATTCACACCTCATCTCACCACTCAATACTCTTGACCTAAAGTCAGAAAAAATAATCAGGGTTCTCCAGTTGAAAAAAAATGTCCTACCTAGAAGATTGACTGTGCTTCGCTTGCTTTTTTTTCTTGTGGCTCATCCACACTAGAAATATAGCCCTGCTGCAGTTTGAGTGACTGCAGTGAGCAACAGTACACCAGCAAGAAGCCATTGTCCTGAGGCCTTTTGTGCTAAGCCATGGGGAAATGTGATGCCTTCAGTTGTGCCCTTGCCATCGTCAGAACTCTCTTTAATCAGTGCACACAGGGGTGATGGTGGCCCAGCGGCCAGAGAAACTTGGCTACGGACCAATATACTGAGTTTGATCACAGCTGATAACATCCTGCTGCTTTCAGTGTGCCCTTGAGCAAGGCATCTGACCCCATACTGCTCCATGGTGCCTGTTCGTGCGAATGGTGTCTGTAAGTCACTTTGGTCAGAGCTAAATGCCATAATAAAAAGCAGGGGTACAATGGAATTGTGGGCAGTGAAACTGAGTCTGGTGTCTGTGTTTTAGTACAAGGACATTGTGAACCAGACAGGAGAGTCCTGTGACCCAGTCATGGTTTAAGTAGGTCTATCTGCAACACATTGCTCGTTATATATTTTGAAAAACCTTTGTTTAGTGTGACAACTTGTTGCATGTAGGGGTGATGGGCAGGGGTCTTTGTACATAATGTACATTATGTGTACATTACCTTACTGGTTATCACAAGCAAAATATTAGAAAAAATTGTATGAATATATGTAACTTTTGTCTTCTTTTTGGGCTAAGAACATTTGCAAACACTTGTTCATTCAATGATTTTCTTGGATTAACAAGTGCAAACATGAACATAAGTTAAACAAAAATCAATCTATTTAAAACATCCAAAAACTGTTGCCAGGGGGTCTGTTTGAATGCCTTCAGAGAACCTTTATTAGTCCCTCAAGTGGGAAATGTGCATAGTTACAGCAGTACAAAGGGTAAGAGCAGTGATAAAGCAATAATTTAAAAAAAACTATACAACACAATAAGTAGTAAAGTAAAACTTTACAAAAAATATAAATAGACATTTGTGTATGAAAAAACAGAAGAATAATTGCACCATGGTAAATATTACATGGAAGAATATTGCACTGAATATTGCACTGAATATTGAATATTGCACAGTGAAGTAATATTGCACATGAGACATATTGGACATTAAGTCAACATTCCAGTTTTTAGTCTGTGAGGTTTTGGATGTATGTGTATGTTTTGTGTGTGCGTGATCAAACTGCCAGGTGTTGGTTGTACAGTCTGATAGCAGCTGGAAGGAAAGACCTTCTGAATCTCTTCTTCCCACACTGTGGGTGCAGCAGCCTGTCACTGAATGAGCTGCTCAGTGCTGTCAGAGTCTCCTGCATGGGGTGGGAGATGTTGTCCGACAGGGACGACAGCTTAGCCACCATTCTTCTGTCAGTCACAACCTCCACTGTGTCCAGAGGACATCCTAGAATAGAGCTGGCCCTTCGGATCAGCCTGTTTAGTCTCTTTCTGCCGCCAGCCGTGATGTTGCTGCCCCAGCAGACCACACCGTAAAAGATGACTGATGCCACTACAGAGTCATAAGAGGTCTTCAGGAGCGGCCCCTGCACTCCAAAAGACCTGAGCCTTCGTAACAGGTACAGCCTGCTCTTCCCCTTCTTATACACAGCATTTATGTTTTGAGTCCAGTCCAGTTTATTGTTCAGATGGACACCAAGGTACTTGTAGCTCTACACAGCCTCAATGTCCATACCCTGGATGTTCAGCGGCTGTGGTGGAGGATGTTTGTGCTTGCGGAAGTCTACCACCAGCTCTTTGGTTTTTCCAGCGTTGATCTGGAGGTAGTTCTGCCAGCACCAGTCCACAAAGTCCCTGGTCAATTCTTTGACAACTCATGGTTTATGTGCTCAATGCTTATAATATGTGCTGTCATGGACTTGGCTTGTAACTCAGGTGAGGAACATTTATTTCATCAGCTTGGTTTTAAATAGACCACAGACAAAATAAATGTGACAAAGATGTTACAGAGTTTGACATGACACTAAACCACTGATTGTCTCCCGCCCAATTGGCAAACCATGCAATTTCACTGTATATCAAACCAATAACTACAATAAAATCATATATAAACCCTATGATTAGACTGATAAATGAATCAAATTAATGAAAAATTGCTTAATAATGTAATAATGAACAGACAGTGAATTAGCAAAGCTTAATGAGGGTGTAAAAATGGACATTTTAAATATTGTGCAGAAGATTAAGATGTATAATACACAATGAAAGCTGCTCTGGAAAATGTTCAACACATCTAGTTATTGCTTAATAAAGTAGTAATGAGTAATTTGCAGCTACCTGCTTGATAAGGCTAAATAAAAAAAAAAGCTTAATTCACCTTGATGGATTAAAGAAATACTAATAAACAAGCAATAAATTACCAGCATCTGCATTTTTAAGATTTAATTAGCATATTAAAAGTTGTTATAAAGTCTTCTATTAAAGGTAACCTAAATAACTATATTTTTGAAAATGCCAACTAAAAAGAAAGGGGACCTCATTTCCAGGAATTCAATTATTCAGGCATACAGTCTAAGGTCTCATATGAGGAATGTTGCAATGAGGTAAGATTTTCCAGTTCGGTAAAATGATTGCCTCTATTGTTGTTTTAACCAAGCACTAACACTTGAAATTGATCAAGGCCATACTTTTGTTTTAGCTGCACTCAAGTATGCATCCATTGTACTAATGTTGGTCTTCTGGTTTTCAGAAAATGGCCCTGAATGATGGTAATGGGCTGCAATAGCCAAGTGATGCCATATACATCAGGCCATTCTTCTGTTTCAACTCCTCCCAAAAATCTATTGAAACTTTACTTCAAAGTAGTGCTCTTGGTGCTCTATGCTGTCATGATACACAGCACACATGGAAGTCATTCAGGCAGCACTAAACTGGGATGGTCCTTGTGGTTACAACATGAAAGTGGATCCTGGCTGAACATGGGACATGGTGTCTTGAAAGAACACATAACAATTCGCTTAGCCATAGTGACTTAAAAGGGATGTCAGAGCCACTGATCTTGCATGTAACTATGCAAACAGACGTTTGAGAGCAGGATCACTTATTATTCAGTTCGGTCCATCTGAATCCATCTTTGTAAAGCATCTCAGAGAGCAGTTGATCCCTAGTGCCTGTGATAATGTTCATAAGAATTAGAAGAAGAAAACATGACTCTACAGCAGTTTAATCATCACGTTACAAAATCAGGCCATCTGTATGAAAAAGAAGCGCTGTGTGCTAACTGGCAAAATCATTCCTGTGCTCCACAGAGAAAAATCTGATGCCTGAGCATGACACAAGTCTCAAATCCTTGAAGATAATAGCTCTAATTTGGGCTGAAATGTTATCTGTTTTCCAGAGAGCTGCTGTGACAGTCCAACATCATTATGTCTGCAAGGCCTGACGGTGACCCTTTAAAGAGGACTGGAGCCTAACGTCATGTACGAATGTGCATTCTCTCACTTGAAACCGAGTGAATGTGGAGTCATTACTCTAATGCTGACCGGCTCTCGCTAGGGTCACAGACGAGGTCTGTCTAATGTGAGGATAGGGAGCTGAGCTTCATGTCACGGCGAGTGTTGTAGGTCATGCATTCCTGCAAAGCAGTGGCCTTCCTGAGAGAACATGGAAACATAGACCGCCTGTTGTTAGCTGGCTGCAGAAGACTCGGCTTGAGACAGCTGCATGGCAACAGTATTCTTACACAACAGAGAGAAAAAGGAATAGGAACCAAAATAGGGGGGAAAAAGAAGAGCAAAATCGACATTTGACCTCCAGATGTATAGACCTGCTTTAATGAGTGGTGGTGCAATTTAATATACATCAGGACTTAAGTCTCCTCAGTAAATAGAGGAAATGCACATATTCTAAAGACGAATTTCAGTGTTAATTCAAAATATCAAGCAAAGTAGTTTGATGTGAAATGCTGTATTCTAGAGAAGCTTACAAAGTCAAAAATTGTTAACAGAGGTGGTGATATAAACCAGACGTCTGAAGAGTTTAATGCCAGTAAAAGCTACCTTTCAGGAAGTTGTTACATGAAATGGTTTTGGATGTGTTACCTGGTGTTTTGGCCTAAAGCATTTTTTAAAACATGCATTCAGAATGGTGGGGTGCATGCAGGGTATTGTAAAGCAAAATAGTGCCCAAAGAGTACTTTTTGCCACTGATCATCTAACATCAAAAATATAAAGTATCTTATCAAAGGTTTACTACTACTTCATCATTGCTCATAACATATAGAAGCTCAAATAATGTTTGTAGGGTCACTGCTCATTTGAGAAAGTAAATAAAATGGTTACATTACTGTTGTAGACCTCATAACCCCTTGTTTGCACCATCAACTCTGTAAATGACATTTAATACCAAAACATTAAAAACACTAAATGTTGAATATCGGTGCACTTTCTCTTTAAGCTCTTGATGTGTTTAGTTGCATGGATTCCATGAAAGCATTAATTATTATTTTTATTATTATCATTATTTTTATTATTAGCAGTAGTAGTAGTATTATGAATAATAAAAATTGTTTATTTTGTATAGCACTTCTGTCATACTAAGCAAAAAGTAAAGAAAGAAGGAATTAAGTAGAAAATTGAGAATTTGTGGAAGTGAGCTCAGTAATTTGAGAGCTATAAAAATAAAGGATCTATTGCCCAAGCTAGTTTAAAGTGCAGGAAAATGAGCACAAAAGTTTTGACAGGGAGTAGTAAACAAGGAGGTGAAAAGAGCTGTTCTAGGGCAGTGGTGTCCTAGTGGTTAGGACATTGGGACCCTTGGAACCTGAAGGTCGCAAGTTCTAATCCTGGCCTGGGCACCAGTGAAGTATCCTTGAGTAAGGTACCGTCCCGCTACACTGCTCCCCGGGCACTGTTGATAGCTGCCTGCTGCTCCATGTGTGCATGTGTGATGGGTTAAATGCAGAGATCACATTTCTTTGTGGTGCTTGAGTATTTTGACAATGACATATAGTCACTTTCACTGTTCAGCCACGTACTAAGCGGCATGAGGTATTTTATATGTAATAATAATGAGTATTTAATATTGAATACAGTTAGATAGGTAACCAACTCAACCACTAACCATATTTATGTGTGACTGTGGGTCTGTCTATGTATGAGTATTGAAACTAACTGATGTTTTTATGTAACTACTATATTTACATTTTATCTTTTGTCTTTATTTATTATCAGTAATGGACAATCTGGTGGAGAACTAATGTTTTTGGCACAGATTTTTTAAATATTGATTTCTGAAACAGGTTAGCAGACATCTGCAATTTTTTGGACATATAGCCCCATATTTGTTGATGCCTTACAGCTCCGACAGCCATCAAATGCTGTCCCTAAATGTCTTTAAATGACACACCAATATCTTTTCACAGTTGTAATTCATATTCATAAGGTTCTTTTTTATGAGTCAGTTATGCACAGCTCTGAGACATGACTTATGAAACAGAAACTATGATACCATGTCGGTCAGCTTCCCCATGGCTTTAATGGGACTGAGCCCTGAGTAACTGAGGTGAAGTGCAAGAGGAGGTTAAGAAAGCAGGCCCAGCCCACACCTCTGTTCTTTTCCCAAACACAAGTCAATGCTAAGAACCCTTTGAGATGTAAGAGCATGACATCACGCTTTCGTGTCTATGGCCAGCAATCCTGGGACTGGGCTGAGTCACTTCCCTTCACATGCAACTTGCTCTCAGCTTCCCATCATGAGGACATCAGAGCGTCACCCACCCCACATGAGCCCACCAAGACCCAGTTCATGAGCTGAGACAGAAGACTTGGAGGAACAATAAAGTAAAGGAGAACACAAAGAACAAAAAGGGAAGATTATTTTCCCCAAATTTTGCTTTCAGAGAATATATTTCTCCTTGGGATGCTTTGGAAATGTGTTCATTTTGGACAGCTCACTGTATGTCTTTTTGTGGTCAGAGCTGTAGACCTTGAGATTACAGATATTGCTGTGGTTGTGGGATAGGGATGTCCTCAAAAAGAAAACAAAGTCCTCACTGCATTCTGGGTTTTTCACTCTGCATGTTTGGCTTAAGCATGCCCTCTTTTTGAAGGCTTCATCATTTTTCTTGCATTTACTACAATTTGTTTGTTCTAATATGGATTAACAATTAAAATATTTTCCATGCCAGGGTTTTGCTAATGCTCTGTTAGTTCCGTATAAAGTTATTTCTAAAAAAAAACAAAAAAAAAAACACTATTAAAATTATTTGAACATTTACCTTAGCTTGATAACTTGGGAAAACCTCCCAATTGCACATTTTATTTAGAAGATAAAACTAGACATTAAACACATCATGTAGAAGCATAAGGAAGAATGATTCCTTTTCCACACTCAATTGCTGAAGTCTCCTTTGGGTACTACTGAAGTCTCTTTTGGGTACTACTGACTCCTTTGGGTTCTCCTGACTAGATCTTTGTTCTTGTCTTGCTGTGATATATAGATGAAATCACAAGGATTAGGAATCCTACATTGGTTTTTCTTTACTCTCATCTGTGTAAGCCAATACCCCTGCATGAACAACTTTGCAAATGAAAAATAGGTGCTGACTAGACGATTGCTTCATAAAATCCTCTGCAGCCTCTGACCCAGCACACCTGCCCGAGGCATTCAATCTCAGGAATTTACCCAGTATTTTGGCCTGTGCCCACCTTACATTTACTGTCGGCTGGGATTATCTAACACACATACTTCTTAAACAGTTCAAATGAAGGTCATTATGACTTATGCAGTCAAGGTTTTGGAGGGGGTGTCGTATTCATAAAGGTTTCACAAATTGAATAGAATTACATGAAACCGCATATTGATTTGCAGCGAGTAATATTACACTGCCTATATAAGCAAATGCTTAAAATGTCCTTTACAATGTTCCATTGAATGGCATAGAATAGTTGGGTGTTTTGTGTACTTAGCTTGAGTCTAAGATTTCACAGCTCACATTGTAAGCCAAACTATTGAACAGTTGAAAGTCATATATGACTCACACTAATAATCCTCACATTGCAGTCACCTTAAGTCTACCTATGTACAGTAAAAGAGTAGCAAAGCATCTTAATTATCTACTAATTCCACAACTACAATTACTACTCTGCTACAACTTTGGCTGCGTGCTTTTTATATAATCTTTAACGTAGGCTAGTACTTTATTATAAATTAGTATTTAGACCAAAATGGGGTGTTTAGGTTTGAGTTACTTAAAGGTTTATAAAGAGTTTGCCTGTGTATGTATGTGTGTGTGTGGAGGCACATGAGCATGTGTGGGGCACTATTACAAAATCATTCTCACCTCTCCCTGTAACCTAAACCCAGAGCTAACAAAGGGAAACGCAAGCCAGGCACAAACAAATCATCCACTCCGGCCAGGCTGTGAACCGCAAACCATACCTTGTAAACAATCCTTCTGACTTGTACCTGACTACACTCCCTGCTTGTCCGGCCTCTAAACAATCCTGGCATTCACAGACCTCCATTTTACACAGCTAGAGTAATTTACAGCTAGACTGAGATAGACATCAAACTCAGAGTCTAATCTGAGCGTAGAATCACACCAACATTCAGGCCCACATAGCCCCTATTACAGTCAGCTGCTAAAATAAAATAATGTATATAGTGTTTCACCATCCAGTCTATTGTGTGAAAAGATGCATATCTCTGTCCCTTAGGTAATCTAAGCTCTGAATTATTGGTCTTCTCATATCTGAAGTTTTAATTATGTACAGTTCACATTTGGGGCAAAGCTTTGGGGTGCACTATTTTACATTAATTCATTTAGGCCCAATCTAATGTCTCCAATCTCTGAGATTTATCCTTTAGCACAGGGTTAACTGAGCTGCCATGGTATGGTTGCTGAAAACTGTCCCAGGTTTCGGTGTATAGCTTAACTAACTGGTCATCAAATACTACCTTTTTTAGTCAGTTTTGTTAAATGGACAGACAACATCTGTCAGTCTCTGTAGTGTCAGTTGCTTTAAGACTACACTGAAAGCACATCTTTCCCACTGGATTTCACAACAGCAATAACATGGCACTCAATAGTAAGAAATGAATATATAAATGTACATTATGTATTATATTATATTTTAATGATTGCTTAGATTATTTAGACAACATAACCCGCATTAATATTTTTGTGAAAGCCAGTGGAAGAAAGTGGAAGCACAGAATATAAACACACACCTTTTTAGTGTAGTAATGATCAATGTTTATTGGACAACATGCTTTTAGAATGTCATTTTGGGTCTTGTCTGAGCACTGGGCTTTACTGAAAATCATTGAGGCTATTGAGAGTGTTTTTAACATATGAAAATGATCATTTATTGAACTTTTAAAATGTAAAGAAGCTTGGCTTCTGTATGTATATGGTGGAGCTTTAAAAAAGGCTGAATCCAAATTGTTAATACCAACACAACAATGTGCATAACTGACATCTCAAACATTGAATAGTGTGCTCTGGACTACATGCTCAGACATGCAGAGGCCTTGACTTTACCGGCTTGATAACACTATTGTAAGTAATTTGTAAATATAGAGTTTTATGTCTGGAATTTTCTTTTATTTAATAGTTTAAGCATTGACAATAAAGTATCTAGCAACTTTTTAAAGTATGTAAATTAACAATTATAGCTCCATTTGGAAGCAGGAGGACAGACACTTATAATGCTGTTTTGTAAGTTTATAGGTTTAAAAAGATTAGTAGGCAAATGAGAGTATGAAAAAGCCCATGTGTCTAGAATGATAAATAGAATTATAGGCTGACATTTCAATAACATGAAGAGTAAAATTATAATGAAGGTGAACAAATCTTCAGAAAATTATTTAAAATAGATACTTGTACAAAACTGTATCCTGTCATAATTATATATTGTTCCCAAAATACCTGATATCTAGACAAAAACATCTAAAATCAGCTTAATAAGTTTATGTGTTATAATTTATTATTAAACATAAAATCATTTCAAGTTTTATTTTTTAGATATTTAATGTAATGATAATCATTTACTCTTCTTCTAGATACTTTCATGGCGATGGACCAATAGAAATCTTTAAAAATAACTTCATCATAAAACATTAACATAAAAATGTATTTTCTGTAAATTTTCCATTTTGGGCAAAATAAGATTTTGTTCTGACCACATTGACATAGCAGCATAGAGTGTAATGCATCAGCTTAAAAGCTGATCAGTTATAAAATTTATAATATTGAACTCTGAAGCTTACATAGATAAGTACTGACCAGTCGTGGAGTCTTAACAAATTGCAACATCCCATGGATCTGAATTCCAGAGGACTTTGTGCTCTTGAGGAGTACATGCATAAATCAAGGGAATGTTCATCCCACAGAAATCCATCTGCTCAGACCTCCAGACCTCCAACAGATTTCACTTTAATAGTGCTGCCGTACTTCAATCTCAGCTGGCGAGCCCCATGGCGAAATATGGGTCTCTGTGGGGTGTTAAAAACAGAATGGTGAATGATGTGTAGAAAGAGCTGCAATCTTCTTCACTTTTGCCATGCAAATATATCTCTCTGACATGTTGGAAGTAGAGTAGAAACATTTTTTGTTTGATTATATAGATGTCAGCTTTGCAGCATTAACTTATTGCCACACAATTGTCCCAGATGGAAAAAGTAATAAAGTTGCTTTAACTGCATGACACAATAAGCAGGAGCATTGTCAGAAAAGTGGGAGTTCATTATGCACCTGTAGATGCCAGTCTAATTAGACTGACTTTGAATAATGCAATAAACCCAGTCTTGAGTTGAAGAACATGTGGGCTGCCATGAAGGCACATCTGGCCCATGTTCTTTTATCCATCTTTCTCTCCATCTCTCGCTTTCTCCTTTCAGAGCAGCCAAATGTGATGCTTGCCTGGAAGACCTGGAACAAAAAGGATTCTCAGGCTGAAGCTGACATTTGGACGGCTTCTCCTGCAGCCTCGGCACAGATTCAGAACTATCCCTTTCAGATAAACCTCCCTGATGGCAGATGTCAATGCCAGCCTGCTCACTTATTTGATGTGAGTGGTGATCTGGTATGTGAGGTTCAAAACAAGAATCCTCCCATTCCTCTTTTTAAGAGAGCTTGTTGCTTTATTCTGTTTGTTTTTTAGCTCCCAAAGAAGGTAAAATGTAAATTGGGCTGGCATGAAGGTTAGGGGGGGTCTGTGTCTTTTTTGTCTTAACTGATTAACAACTTTATTTATTCATTCAGAGAGCCATTCTCCTAGTTTATGATTCTTTCATCAGTGCTCCTTGTAAAATAAATCGGACGTTCCGGGAATGTAGGCACATCATGTCACATTATCCTGTTTCCTTGAAAAAGCTTGCCATTTCCAGATGTTCCTCAATGATACCTAAACTCATAGTTTTACAAATGGCACAAAATGACCTGCGTATTCAGATTTAAATATAAAAGGTGAGTAAACAGCACATGATCTGTGCTGTTCGGCGCAAAAGCCCAGTTTCCTTCAATCTGTATGTATCGCCCTTTCTGCATCTGTTCAATCCCATGACACTTGAGAGCAGATTTGTTTTGGATTCACACAGTTTCTGGCTTTGTTTGGATATGCACACTCATGCTGTGTTTTTCTCTTGACTGGAAGCCCTGCTCCCTTCCTCCTTGCGGATGAGCCGCTCTGTCTCCGCT
This sequence comes from Arnoldichthys spilopterus, assembly GCA_037974385.1. Taxonomy (NCBI): domain Eukaryota; kingdom Metazoa; phylum Chordata; class Actinopteri; order Characiformes; family Lepidarchidae; genus Arnoldichthys; species Arnoldichthys spilopterus. The sequence goes on along the minus strand of JBBPDA010000003.1, from coordinate 19,135,112 downwards.
CTTATCCTGTTCAGCCAGGTCCCAGGAGGCTGCCGCGCCATGCTCTACTCAAGAACCATGAGTGTAGAAACATGGCAAAGCACTGGCACTTTGAACTGAGACTGAAGGAAGGCATAAAGCAAGCCATACAACAATTATTCAAATTCATCCACAAATCTATTGCAGTTAATAGAGGGTGTGTCTTAAACATTTATCACATTATCCCTGTTATCATACGTCAGCATGTCATATGTGTAAACTTCTGGAAGATGTCTGAAAACACATTTGTATTTTCAGGTCTGTTTTCCCCCAGAAACAGCAGCATGCTCTGTTCTCTGCTAATGATTCTTTCTATTCAGTCATCAGTATTGTTCTGACCCCAGATGGCTATGTACTATTGTTAGTTAAGGTGCAATGCTGGGATTGAGCACATGTGAATGTTTTAACTCTATCTCAGTTTTATAGATCAGAAACACATTAATGATGATCCATTTCTCCTGCACCAGCCTGCTGTTGTTCAAATTCCTCAACAACAGCTGTGTATATGCAGAGATTACATTGATACAATCTCACCCCTATGCTCCTGTTCTAACCACAGATCCACACTTGTGCTATTAACCCTTGAGTTGTTATTCTAGAGCTGATTAAAGGAGCCATGCATATGCCAGAACTGGCTAGCAGCAATACACTGCAGTACTGTAAGAAAGCTTGCTAGTTACAAACTCCATTTCATTAAAAGTTGAAACATTTTATAAAATGCAATTTGCAAGTGCTCTTGAACCTTTATTTAACAGACAGGGTGTGATGCAACACCATCAAGTGAAAGGTTTATAAAATATTCAAGCTACACAGTCATACAGGTGAGGATATCATGCTTGATTATAAGCAACAAAGGCCAGTAAAGCGGTCTTGGCTCACCACATTATACCAAACTTTAAGGCTAGTCAGATCAAAAAGAGCATTCCACAAGACTGAAAAGAATTTAAGTCTTTCATCATCTAAAGTGCATAATATGAATATATTTTTGAGCATATTGAGAAATCTCGGTCTACTGATGAATGTACATGACTTTCAAGCCCTCAAGTGGCATAGCATGAAAAACCATCATGCTACTGTGATAAATATAGCCACATGAACTTGGAAGTACTTTGGAAAAACACTGTTACACTGCCACTGCATCAAGAACTGCAATCACACATCAATTCAATGCAGAAACACTGCTGAGTTTCTGTCCATGGGCTCATGTCACAATTTAGCTTTTTTTCAGAAAAAAATGGAAATCAGGTTCTCTGTGCCAAGGACAAAATGGAGCATCCAGACTGTCAGTGAAAGGTACAAAAGCCAATAACTTAACTGAATGGGAGTGCATTAATCCCCACACCATGGGTGACTTGCATATGTGTAAAGATCCTGTTTACATTGAGACCATGGTTATTTCAGCAAGACAATTTCAGGCTTAATTCTGTGTGTGCTATAACATGCTTTACTGTCCTGGCAGCAGTCCAGAGCTTTCTGCTATTGAAAATGTATGGCACATCATGAAGAGGAGAATCAGGCAATGGCAACTAATATTTTTTTTTCATGAAATACACAAAACATGACCTTTTAACTGTTGACATTTAAGGTCATACATGTAAGGTCTTCAGTCTAGCTCCTGAAGTCCTGTCAGTATCTGACTGTTTAGTATTCGTAACCTATTTGTGTCCCACAGGAATTTAACAATGAAGTCAGACTATTATGTCAATGTTTGCAGAGCTAAAATAGAAAAATAATGTGATGCAAAAATTAAAACCTACAGATATTTTTAATTCCCAGAAATGAAGCCCTTGGTTTTGTGGAAAGCAATACTGTTTCATCTGTCTTTCCAAACCAGTTCTGTTTTTTGTGCTGGAAAAAGTGTCACATTAGATACTTCAAACCCCTTTGACAGTGATTGACTCCATGACCTGATCCTCCAACTGAACTGTGGGGGCTGTGCTGATGAACCTCATTTTCTTCCTCTCTGTGCTCAGTAACTGAACCCAAAGAGAGAAAATAGGGCCTTAATAGCTCTGTTATACAAGTATTAGCCTTTTCTTTTTTTGCAGTTTTACATGTGTATTTTTTGCTCATTCTTGCTCGATACAAGACCTCAACTGCTCAACAGCCCATGATCACAATGACAAACAGATCTGCATTGCTACATGCCACATGTACACGTGCCATGGGCACTAATGCAACCCTATACCATGCTAAATGTTTGCTTAGTCTGAATGATCAATTTTGTCCTTGGCATGGAGATTTTGGCACAATCCATGTTAGCTTGCAAAAACTGGACTTTTGGTGGATGCTCCTGTTTATCCAGAATGTTTAAAAATTATTTAACCTGAATGTTCCTAAAATGTATGAAAAGCTGGTGCAGGCATCTGTTAGCTGATGTAACAGGACTAGCAGTTAACATTCTCCTCGAAGCGCATCACTGTCTAATGTTGTTGTGTTTGCAACATTTAGAAAAGATGCACTGGCTTGAAGGCAGCATGTGCTAGTGCATAATTTTATCTGCCATTTTGACTGACTGTGTAGGAGGAGTTTACTGTGATTGACTTTTCTCCTGTCATGTATAGAACATGTCCTAGTACCTTTTGGAAAATTCATCCTCTGCCTTCAAACTATGCTTAAGTAATGAGCATTGAAAGCCAAAGAGTCAAAAACATCGCTTGTTTTTTTAAAATGTAGTGAAGTAAATGCGTTCCCCAAACAAATTATATTTGAATAAAGAAAATACTCTACATACAGTTAGTAACCTTTTAAGAGACATTTTAGTAACAATTAAATACAAGACCCCCTGTATTTAATTACGCACCCTGCGGAGTTCCAACTATCATCAGTTACAGCATGTATTCTTTTTGCATTCCTTTGATTATAGGTTCTTTTTTTGTTCTCATTGTCAGTGCCTGTCGGTGCAGCTGAACTTTGCATTGCATTGTCAGTTTTTTCTGCAGGGATCAATGCTAGACGAAAGGACAACAACTGAAAAACGTTATAATACCTACAGAAATTTTGCATACAGTATCTACAGTAAAGTCGAGACATGAACTAGACCTTAAATATTTAATGGACATTTATTTTTTCATGATGTCTGTAATTAATGAGAGTGAATGATACTAGTGGCTACATTCATGGAAAATCCAAGCCCCCAACAAAATTCCTAAGTGTTTTAACACATTATCAGAAAGATAATCTAAAAATGCCAGATAGTTTATATTCCATTTACAATCCCATTTCCAAATATGTTGAGGCACAGGGAAAAAATAAATAAAAACAGAATGTAATTTTTTTTCAATTCATGAAAACATTTAATTGAAAATAGAACAAAGGAACCATAGCAAATAGTAAAATGAGAGGTTTTATGGAGCAGTATATTTAAACAAAAATAGGGACAGGGGCAAAAAAGACAGAAAAGTTGTTTAATGCTAAAAAAACATCTCACAACTAATTAGTTTTTAAGTAGCAACAGCTCAGTCACAGGTCACATGACTGGTATAAAAAGAGCATCCCAGAGAGACAGGGTCACTCAGAAGTACAGATGGCAAAAAAAGCCTTTACTGTCCTCCAGTAAAGCCTGTAGTTCACTGTACTTCCATGATTTCCCCCCCCTTTTTGTTGCAAGAGCTGTTTACATGGCTAATGTTACACACAGATTAAGGTTGTGGCATCAATTGCGGTACATTTTCACCCTGACCAATTCGTACACTTGCGTCACCCATGGTCCTCTAGTACGAGAAAGCACCTAGAGTGAATCAGAGCTAAAAAGCTCCTTAAAGACAGTTCCAAGAATTACAATTGTCCTTCGTTACAACATGGCATATGCACAAAAAGGGAGGAACTTCCATAAACGATTCTACGAACTATAAAAAGGTTCCTCCAATCCAAAAGCACCTATTGTGTTTGACTGATGTCATACAGTGGTGTCTGTTACCATGCTAAATAATTTTCCCCTTGAGATTAATAAAGTATTTATCTGTCTAACTATCTAAATCAGCATGAATTAAGGCACTCTCTCTAAGAGCTAAATGCATGCCCATCATTCACACCTTCACAGATTTTTCATTTAGCAAAAAATGTTATAGTCATAAATATCAGAGCACATGGTTACATTAAACCATGTGGTTTTTATATATCTGGGTCTGCTGTTAATACACACACACACACACACATACATACACATACACACAGTACATCATGAGGAAATGAAAGCTGTATGCTGGAGGCCCAGCGGGGCTGACCCGGTCCCCAAATGTCAGTGGCCCCTCCAGGCCTGCTGTTTGATGTGACAGTGGAGGTCCGGCATGGGGAATCAATAGCTTAAACTTTCAAGGAGGCCTTGCTGTTTTCTTGGCAGGGTCTCAGAGACAGTCTCAGAGCAGATGAATGTGGACCTGGGCCTCGGCAACACCCAGTACTCTCGCTGGGATAGCCTGCCCCGGGCTGGAAATGCTCAGCAAGTGGGCCGTGGGTTCACCACTTACCCCACACTTCGCACTCCTGTCTGACAGCTGCCCACAACCTTCCCCCCACTACCCCAAGCCCACCCGCTTCATTAGGAAGGGTGTTGGTCCTCCTGATAGAACTCAGGCTGTGTCGAAATACTGCCTTGTGCTGCTTGCTACGGTGTTTTTTTATTATTATTTTACCTTCTTTTTTTCCAAAGTAGTGGAGTGTTTAAGGACTAGTGCACTAATATTTGGACTATATTATACCAGTATCAAAGTCTGTGTTTTTCTTTGTCCTTTGCACTTTATGATATTATGTACAGCTATGATTAAGACATTTCAGACTCACATGCAGAGATAATGGTGGCTTGTTTATACTGCTGGTGAGAAGTAATACCTTATGATGACAGAGTGTACTTTTTTTAATTACTGATCTGTCATTACTGTCAAAAATAAGTATATCCCATGAAAGTTTTTGATTTTTTCATACTTGAATAAGCAAACATTTTACCTTCCTGAGACAACATCTACAGAAAATGTGATTATACTCCAACAAATGACAAATAAAATGTGACATTTTAGAGTCATTTTCATAATTTAAATAAAAACAAAATAAAGTAAGTACTCCAATACATTTATACCAATACCTACAAGTCCATTAAATTACAATCAGGTGTTCCACATTAGATGCCATTGATTAAAACCTCCTACAGGTAGGACATGTTTTATGTTTGAATGCAGTGTTCTCTTAGCTTTTGAAGTGTATAGTGTCATCATGCCAAGATTTTAGGAACACTCTTAGGCCTACAGAAAGAGGCTATGGATGCCTGTGCAAGGGATTTTAAATGATCTCTAAATCATTTGAAATATGTCATTCCACTGTTTGGGATAATTATCTTCAAGTTGTCTACATTTAAAATGACTGACACTTTTTCCAGGATCAACTGCCTAGGCAAGTGTACCGCAAGAGCAGACCATCTGATGTGAAAAGAAGTCACCAAGAACCCCAAAGTTTTACCATGGGACATGTATGTAATTATAATATGAAAAAATTTGACATGTGAGATGAGGCAAGAAAAAGTCTTAAAAAAATTTGTGAACAATATATAAAAAGAACATTAGAGCAAGACTACAGTTTGCCAAAGAACATACAAGCAAAGACCTGGGCTTTTGGAATAATGTAGAGAGGTTTGTTTTGCCACAGTAACTACATATTTGTGGCATAGACCAAAAAGAGCTTTTCAGGGGAAGCATGATGGTGGAAATGTTATGGTTCACAGTTGCTTTACTGTCTCATGGACTGTTCAGCTTGAAGCCATTAATTCAACCGTGATTTTTGCATCATATCATTGAGTGCCTGATGATGTTTTAATGCAATAATGCCTGGTATGAGAACCAAGCAATGGCTCACAAAGAAGAAAATAGGGTTATAGAAGGGCCTACTCAAAACCCAGATCTAAACCGCAATGAAATGTTGTGGGAGGATTTGAAAAGGGCAGTACATGCAAGAAAACAAGAAAACCCTTACGCATCTTGCAGCTAAAGTGATTTTGCATAGGAGAGTGGTCAAAAAGTTCAAAAACTGGAGGACAATTATACAAAATACCTTCAAGATATTATTTCTGCTAAAGGGAGCAGTAAAAGCTTTTGAGGCCAAGACTTACTTTCTCCACAGAAGAATATTGCTGTTGACATTTGATTGGAAAAGCTTTTACACAGTTTTAAAGAGGGTGAAATATTTGCTTGCTCAAATATGTTGAAAAAATCCACACTTTACATGGAACTTATTTTTTTTCACATGAAAAAAATGTCCAGGCACTACTAAACGGGGAGAAGGGATCCATTTCAGCCACAGTCGCATGAACACAATAGTGTGATTATGGTCAATAGTTTAATTAGTGTAGTTAATTTAGTACTATTACAAGAATGTCTGTTGTTAAAATTCATATATGATTTTGTTTAATATTTTTTTCATTCTGGCTCTACATTTTCACCTCTGTTGGTTCTCTTAATCATAGATTTAAAACAGGTGCGGTTTCTGACCCCTCCCGTTACTTTCCAGATAAAATGCTTTTAGCCCATTTATGAAACATGTTCTCCACAGTTTCGTAACAACCTGCAGACTTATTGGACGACTTCTGGACGACATTATTTCTTTTAATGGATGGATATTTTGCCCACTTTTCTTGGCGAGTCATCTGAGCCGTTATGGAAATTTTGACCTTACTTATCTTGTGATCCCTGTCTTTACACTTTAAGGGGGGAAAAATCCCTGACACATGACAATCAGCTGCACCCACATCACATTTGCACATATCTGGCTCTGAGATGTTCGTTCTCAGTGCTTTGGGTTTCTTAATGGCTCTCCAAGTAAAACACAGATTTGGAGGCCAAACAGGAAAGCACTGGATTAGTACCAGGTTCTTGGGCAGGTGACTCAGACAGTAAGAATTTACCTTAAAGGCTGCCCTGTGGGCTTCAGAACCCCGAGACAGACATGGAACGAGGAACTGCACAGCTCTCACAGATTCTTCTGCTTCATTAGTTTGCAGTTCAGAGCTTATATCTGCATTGTGGATTAAACACTAAAGCCCAGTGACTGCTTGACTGCTCCAGCGGATGGTTCACTATTATGTAGGTCTTCACTTAAAGAAAAAAGAGGTTGATGTTCAAAGCTGCCTGGAAGATTTATTATTTATCTTTGCAGATAAATCAATGGTTTGTGGAGGTCTGAGAGGATCCAATGACTGGCAGGCAGGCTGTGAAAAGAATACAAAGTTTCTGCTTCTGGCCTCTTGCTTTTGATTTTATCAGAGAAATGCTAAGCCTCAGGTTTAAAGCACTCCAGCCAACAACTACTTTGTTCTGCTCATATATTAACATTTCTGTGACCTAACCTCAGCAAAGGCTGTCATTTTAATCATAAAGTGACTAATGTTTTATTGTCTTTACAGTAGGTTCTCTTAAATAGTCAAAGCATAATGGTTCTTTGAGGAAATCGAAAGGGGAATGTGTTGTACAGCTGCATTAAATATGGTGTCTCTTAAACAGGAGCAAATTGATGATCAGCAGATGAACACAGAGCAATCCAAGGCATTCTTCAGTGTTTCTGGATGTGGTACAGCTTCAGCGTGGAACTGAGCATCTGCGGAAGCCGGATAAGCCCTAGCTTTCAAAAGTCAAGCATTCTTTTTCTTTTAAAATATGCTTTGCCAAATGTAGCTTGAGTTTCTTGGTGGCTGGAAATACCATGAAAGGAAAGGTTAAGGGTCAACAAAGTCTAATTTTGAAGCAAAAAGCAAAAATACAGTAAACTTTTTATAATTGACCCAATTGCATAAAATTCAACATTTACATAAACATATTTATATTGCTTGCAACTTTAGATAAATCAAACCACTGAACAAAATATGTGTGACAGCAGGCAGTCAGCTAACACTTGAGGAATGCTGAAAGCACTGTGTAACAAGCATGCATCTGCAGGCTGGGATCTCTCCATCAGCATGGGGAAGGGAGAAAGAGAAGAGAGACAAACAGGTGGCAAACAGACAGTGGGAGTTTGGAAGACATGCTCAGGCTGATAACGTTCCTTTAAAAACATTTGCTTCTATGCACATTCTGTTTTGGGTTTTAGTTTCCACTGATAACTGAACAGAGAACCAGGTGATCAGGGTATATAATAGTTACATCATAATATTCCAGTTTTGAAAAATAATCTTGCCTTAAAGGGATAGTTAACTCAGACAAATCAAATTTAAACGATTTAATCATCTGAGACCTTCATTGTCAAATGCACCACTCTGGAGAAGTATATCAATTCAGAATTGTTCACAGTGGTGGTGATAGAAACCAGATGTCTAAAGTGTTTAGTGACACTAAGAGCTGCCTCACAGCAATTAGGTAACACTGTAAAATACAGTAATAGTTATAAGGTGTTAACAGTTATTACATGAAATGGTTACAAATAAACTGCCTGATGCCTGAGACACTGGTTTAGCTTTGGATTAAGATACATTTTATAGAGTTTGCAGAGTGTGGTGATGCAAAACAGTACCTTTACCAACATTTAGCTTTACCAACATTTAAAAGTGGTGTAAAGTGAATAATTTCCGATTAGAACTATTACATCTTAACATCTGAATTATGCAGAGATTAGGAAAAGGCACTGTACACACAGAGTAAACTACAGTGAAAAAAGACCTATTAGTGCAATCTGAGCAGCACACCAATGCATCATTCACTGAATCCAATTTTCTTCAATTGTACATTTTAGACCTACTGATATTGGGGCATATAAAATTAAATGCACTTTTTTTTCTGGAAAAAGTTACATGCAACTCTGATGTTCAGTTTAGGTTTTTCAATAATACATTGCTTAATCAAGAAGATTTTGCAATGAAGAGTGTGTTCTCCACTGGCAATGTGCACAGAATTTGCAGACATTGCCTCATTTGAATGTAATAAACTGTGGTGGACACAAATCATGTGTTGGTATTATTTTTTTCAGAATTGTAGAATGACACTGGCACATCTTTTATACTCGATTGCTGTCAGAGGTATGTGCAGAGACTGAAAGCTGCCTGACAGCATGGCGCTGATAGTGCACTGTGGAGATTTCTAGCAATCATGCTGTGGGGAAAATGTGATCAGACAAAGCTGTGTTTGCCAAGTTATTATGGATGTACTGTTCTGTATGTCTCTGTTTATGCTCGGCCTACATCAACAATCACATTGCACTTGCTGAAAAGCCGCGTAGGCCGGCAAACATGCCGAGTCATACTTTCCCCTCCCGCACGTTGCCTGAGATGTGCTAGACCTCACACTTTGAAAATCTATATTTCCCACACAGTACAGCAGCTGAATTTGACTTTCGGAATATTTTAAGTCATAATGCCGGCGTTCATTAACCATAACTTCAAGTGCTTCAGAAGTCTTAACTTTGCCCACTCTACAGTGCCACTTCTGTCAAAACTGATGCTTTTTTTCACACAAGAAAACAAAGAATGGACATTTAAGTCAGTGTTTGTTTTGGGAAGGGAATGGGAGGGTTTCCTAATCCATCATGGCTCTTTCATGTACCACATGCTAACTTCATAGGGATGAAAAAGGCAATTAAAAAGGCAATTGCACATTCAAGGAGGAGAAATGCCTTGGGCAGAGCAAATGTTATCCAGCCCTTCCTCTCCTGCCAGATCCACACGCCTGTCATGCAAATGGACCTGGCTACGACAACCTCACGTTTCACTGAGGCCTTTCATCTACACCCTGCCATAAATTTAACAATTACCAACCCAAATATATAAATGAAAGGAGGGTGTGACATGAAAAGAGTGCAGCAGTGACTGGACTCAAAAGCTTTGGTCAAGGCTTCAAACATTAAATGGATCAGTTGGGTTTCCTGCGAGTGAATGGAACTTCGCAAGTTTTCCTCAGACTGGCCCAGAGGGTTTTGATTGACTTTTCACAGTTTTGAAAGACACAAAGAGGCTTTGGCTAGACAGAACACAAGCATGTGACTCTGAAGAGAGCAGGGAGTGAAATGGAGAATAAAGTTGGGCTATGTGCAACATACAAGACTGAAAACCTGAACCACTTAAAAAGAAAATTTCTGAGTGCTGGGATAAGGCCCAGATATTTTGGCAGATATTCATGAAGGAAAATAGTTCTATTTGATACATGAACTTAAGCAATACGTTCTCAGAATAGTAAATTGAAGGTCTTACTGGCTAACACATTTTGGTACCTGGATTCACAAATTACATTTATCTGAAAACAGCAGCTGTCAAACTCAGCAATTTTGATATTCACTAGTACCTCAGGCTATGAAACACTGAACAAAAAAATGGAGGGTTTAATCTCAACTGGAAACATCATGGTACAGCTAATCGCAAGGCATGTAAAGCAATTTTACTCTAAAGCAAAAGTTCTCAATCAACAAACTGCTGATTAACCAAAAAACTTGCAGTGAGCTGTGTCACTGATTAACTGAACTCCTGAAGTCTATTACTGCTGAAGTCATTACTGTTACTTTAGTTTTATTTACATCCCATTTTGAGTTGTTTTTTACTTTTGCTTAAAATGTTTTATGCGATTACAAATGTACAGTCTTTTTTAAAAAGTACACTTAATGGAAATTTGTGATTTTTTTCAACTCTAACACATTTCAGCAAGCAAATAGCTTTTTGAATCATTTTTTTTATTTATTCAACAAAAAAATCAGCAGATGAAATATTCTTTTGTGGAGAAAGTACAACTTTGTCTTCAGGTAATAGTAATGTCCCTTTTAGGAGAAATAATATCATATAGGCTTTTGCATAAATGCTCACCAGTCTCTAACATTGGCTTGCTGAATTTTTTTTAAATGCAAATAGTTCCATGAGTTGAGCGTTTTTAAATCCCCTAAAACATTTTAATGGGGATCGATAAACCCTTCATTTTTCATTTTGAGCTGTTTCTTTGTGGACATGCTAGTGTGCTTAGATTATCCTGTTGAAAGTTCAACCTTTTACACCAACAGTTGCAAGAGTTACCTGTTGATAGAAGTGAGGAACATTTTTGCATCCTCCTGTAAGGTTACAGTTTTGGAGATGTTTGCTTCTTCTTGGACAGCAACAATATGACACTTGTAGATAATTTTCCATATGCTGGAATGATTTATTTCAAATTATTTAAAGATATTTTTAGATCACTTTTCAGACTCATATGCATCCTTTACTGTTTTTTTTATTATGAAAATGACTTTAAAATGTCCATTTTATGCATCATTTGTTGAGTATAATCTCCTTTATTTGTAAGCACTGTATCAAAGAGGCTGAAACATTTGCTTTTTCAAAGATGTTGAAAAATCAGAAATTTCCATAAGGTGTCATTTTTTCTCATGCCTGTATTGCTTCACGTCTCTGTAGACGTCAGTCTTTTGCATACATGTAGCTTTGGTTGCTTGGGTGGTGATGCTGGTTCTTGTTCAGTCAGCTAGCTAGTGTTACCAATACTTGGTTTTGTCCATTAACATACTGCATTTTCTCTCAAAGACCCAACACCATGTCCTCTTTGACTTTGTAAACAGGACTCAAATTTACAGTATCAAATCAAACGGCTTGCAGTTCTGAGAAACTGGAGTTGGTGTCTTGTTTAATAGTGTTGCCTGAGGAGTTATGGCATATGAAGGCCCACATTGGCCACAGTGAAACATTTTTGCATGTTGGATCAGACGAAATACTTTGTTTTCTGTCACTCCCATTCTGTCAGATGCCCAAGGCTTCTTTTATTGTTGGATGTGCTGTGAGTGTTTTCCACAACACCAATCAGACTGGTAGTACTGTTACTGTTACTGAGTACTGATCAAATGCAACTAATGCTTAACTTAATTTTGTTATTTTTATCAAATCAAAATATTGGCTAAACGTGTGGGCCAATCATGCCCTCCCCTACCAGCACACTCACACACCCAAACCACACCCACAGGTCCAAAAGTGTTGTGGCTTGTTATTCAGTCCACATTCTTTTAAAAAATGTTCGGGTTTTAGAGGGATTGCCTTTGCAGTTGCTCTAAGCAAACTTGCTTAGAACAATCAGCCAGTTCTAAAGTATTTTCTACATCCAGTTATTTTCAACATTTAGGCCAGCACACTACACATACAGGATATTCTATGGAATATTGTAACAAATGGGAGATATGAACAACAGGATGTTTATGCTAAAGGAGTGTATTTGGTTTTAAAACTTTATTTAAGCCAGAAATTGTCACTGTTCTCAACAAGGGCCAAAACACAGACAGGCAAGTGAATCAAGGCCAGATCTATAAACCAGGTGAAAGGTACCGAAACAGGAAAACCAACACTGGCACTAAAACACAGGAAACTGAAAATATGAAGGAATAGATAAATCCATGCTTTGAGAATTTAAATTGCAAGACTTTGCAAGACTTCACAGATTGACACAACCAGGATAGTTATATGGGTTTCTTAATCAGCCTACAATAAGAAGAAGATTACTTAGGTGTCATAGCAGATAAAGGTGTAACTAAAGGAGAAATTTGTGAAAACATTGATAGAATGACAAAATATTGTTTAATCACATACGATAAAGCATGGGCTGACAATTGTACCTAAGCCTAAAATGATTTATGGGCTGATTCTTTCACTATAGAAACATTTACACCAGTGGTTCTCTGTCCCTGTGCTGTTGCTCTATGTCCTGGGTTTTGGCTCCTCTAATATACCTGGTTCAACTCTGTAGCTAAACAACAACTCTTCATCATGTGTCAAAGGTGTTAAAGCAGGAAAAATCCTACTCTATCAGTTGCTCGCCTAACATACTCTATCTACCTCCAGATCTTGGACTGTGAACCACTGATTTCCATCCTAGCACAAAATGACGTTCTCGGTTAAAGTCTTTGGTATGTGCTTACTTACTTAAATATTTTCATTTGCTACACTGCAGGAAGGAAGAAGCATAGATGTTTTCACATAAACCCACTAATCTTCATTGCAGAACATAATCATACAGTTTTAAGCTGCTTATCCTGTGGTTGTGGTTACCCTGAAATTTCTCTGTGTTTACAGATAAGCATTAGCTATTTGAGAAAATATGATTTTGCATCTTGGAGTAATCAGTAGTTTTTTGCCTTTTTTTAACCTTAAAGGTGCTTTTTTTGATGAGCTTGTATACTAGAAACATGAAGAAACAACTAAGTATGAACAAAGTGGCTTGTTGACTCAGTCTGTGGCAAATCTCCTGCTGAATTATCATGTAAATCCATCATTCTTGACCTGTTTTCTTGTGCTTGTAGTCATTTGAGAAAACAAGTCTGTGTACATATGCATTTTCTGAGGATTTGAATTCCTCCTGCCTCCCATGCATCCACTGAAAGAAACGATCTCAAGGTTCCCTGTGTGGAAGGTTCTTCTACAGGGAGAACACTATAAGACCTACATCAGTATATCATCGACCTGAATTCTTGTCTGTAGAGGTTGAGTAGTCATTTAGAACCCAAAAGCCAAAGCTTTTACAGTGGAGTCAAGCTTTCCAGATCTCATAGCTTTCCAAGTTATGCCCTTTACAAGGTTCCAATTACGTACTGGAAACCCTTACTGACCTATTGGATATGTTTTGCTGCGTGTAAGTCACCAAAGATGAAACTGAACAAGATTTGGTATAACAATATGTGGTCCCGTCCCGTCCATGTTTTCAGCAACCCTGCCTCATGTTAGAAGTCAACAGCTTGATGAGATTTGACAACATGACTGTTAACCTAAGCATGTGCCTCTTATTGTGCAGAAACACAAACACAGTTAAGTAATTAACTCTGATATTACTTTTTTATCCACTGCCCAGTTTTTAAGTGAAAGGTTCCTTGCAGCAGTGTACAGATGCTAAATGAAGACATTGGCATCAGTATAGCAGATGTGTTGGCTTTGCCATTGTTGTAACTTTAAATCATGTTATTTGCCAGATAGAGTGAAAGCTCTTTTAACAAGAACTGTGAAAGATCAAGCACTCCTCTGACTACACCCACCAAACATGTTCTTGATAATAACTAATCTAATGAAGGAAACTGCATTTGCCCCCTACAGTTTTCAAACAATGTCTTTTTTCCAGGACTCACAAGCCATTTCCAAAAGCTACTTTAGCAAAGGGTTATCGTTCCCTGTGGTGAGATCAGCCGTAAGTGGATCTGGCCAACTATTATGTTTGGTGGTGAGGCAAGAGTAGACTCTCCAAAAAAATGTGATGATAATTTGGTCCATCTCTTTTGAGTATGGGACAGTGTAGAATTTTCAGGCCACACCCAATGACATCCCAGCCAGGGACGAACGCCCAGCAGAGCTCAGATAGAACTTGGCGCAGGGATTCTCCAGATGTGTCACAGAGAGAACATTTGGTCTTTTTACAATTGCAGTGTTGCCCCCCACCCCTACTCGATATCCTCTGTATCCCATGAAGAACTTGAAACGGAATGCTATTTCTTTCCATGTTAGCTTGCCAGATTTCATTCCTCTAATCTCAGGGTTTCTTTCTCTATCTGTCATATTTGGACTGCTTTGTCAAGTTGTTTTTTTATTCTCTGCTAATTTGTTTTATTTATTTTCAACTAGACGAGCATTATACTGTGTAAATATATAAATGTCCTCTTAGTAATCTGTTCTGTTAAAATAAAGTCTTTTGTCCCTTTGTCTTCGGCAGACTATTCAAAATCTGAAAGACTGTGATGTCTAAGGATGCTTCCACATATGTACAGAGGCCTGTTCCAAGGCCCAGAAGAGCCATTGACCACCCTTAATCATCACCACACCATTTATGATAAAACCACAATTCCTCCTGCTTGTAGAGATCTGACCAAAACACTTGTATTCTTGTAATGTTCCTTATAGCCCTCCCAAAAATTTTATAAACGATACCATAAAAATGATAGATCGTAGCCTTGTAAAAATGTCATGTTCCCACATGTCCTAGCCCTTTTGCTGCTATGATTGGAATGTCAGTTTTTTAGTCATTCCTTGTTTTCAGAGGACCCTATAGAGGCTGTGTTTTCCAGAAAAGACACAACTTCTGGTACAAGAAGTATGCGTTTCAAATGAGAGCAGTTGTAACAGCACTTTACAAACATCAGAAATAAATAGAGGCGATACTGTGATTTCGAGTTTTGAGCTGTTTACTCCAAAAACTAAGATCTTAAACTTTTGGGTAACACCTCACTTTGCCCATATGGCACTTGTCAAACACTCTCAAAGAGCATGTTTAAGCATGGATTGTTCACCCCCGGAATGTAATTTGAAAAAGTTGACAAAGAGAGGATATTTTAAAAAAAAGTGTCTCTCTTCCCACACTTACGGAGAATCAGCAGTAAGTCTCCGGATGCCACCTCCGCAGTGTTCTCACACACTGATTCAAGGCTGCATTCCAGCAGTCAAGAATTTTTGCCCATTTCCAAGCACCTGCTACCTTGGAGACTGGGTAACCAGGGAAACACAGACTGAGTGTGTGGCACCAATATTCACCGTCTGCAGACATGGACACGCCCTTTGCAAGGCATAATTCTGTTCCAGGCACTACGAGAATTAATCATCCTGAATTTGTAATGGAAGTTGATTTGGCCACCTGACCCACTACAAGCAGCTCTTTGTGTACAAATCCTGAGAGACCACACTACCAATCTTATTCCACTAATGATAAAAATGTTGTGTCTAGTTTTGAAAAATATATAGCATACATACATACAAGTGCATAGAAGTGGGTTTTTTTTGGAGACAAAATTTCCCAGTGTATATTAGGTGCAGTAAGTTTGAGCTGTTGTGGTTCTGTTAGAATTTTTTTAAGTCAGTCTTTTCTAATAAGTCATGTTGATAAATGCAAATGCCAGTTCATACACAGCATATTAACTGCCCCACCAGGGATAACATTACACTGGACCACTGCTATACCACTTATAAAAGATGTCTATCGCTCTGTCCCCCGGGCAGCTCTGGGTCATTCCGATCACTGCTTGGTCCACCTTATTCCAGTTTACAGGCAACAGCTTAAATGTGCCAAGTTTGTAGTCAAAACTGTAAAGAAGTGGACCAACACAGCAAAGCAGGAACTGCAGGACTGCTTTGACTGCACTGATTGGTCTGTTTTTGAAGCTGCATCTGACAATCTGGATGAGCTGACTGACACTGTGACATCATATATCAGTTTTTGTGAAGATGTTTGTGTGCCAACCAAGACCTTCTGCACATATAACAACAACAAACCATGGTTCACTCCTAAGCTGCAACATCTTCGTCAGGCCAAGGAGGACGCCTACAGAAGTGGAGACATGGCCTTGTTTAGGCAAGCCAAGTACAAGCTGAACAGTGAGATCAGAGGGGCAAAAAGGGCTTACTCAAAGAATCTCAGCCAGCACCTCTTATCCAACCACGCTGCATCAACATCTACACCATTGTGCCTGAACTTCTCTCCTCCAAACTCTCCCCTTCTACCTGTCAGTGAATCATCAGCTTCCTGACAGACAGGAAACAGCAAGTGAGGCTGGGGGAGGTCACCTCTGATACACGGTCCCTCAGTACTGGTGCCCCTCAAGGATGTGTTCTCTCACCACTATTGTTCTCCCTCTACACCAATAACTGCACCTCCAGAAACTCAGCTGTCAAAATCCTGAAGTTTGCAGACAACACCACCGTCATTGGAGTAATTCAGGATGGTGACGAGTCTGCTTACCGGCAGGAAGTCGAGCGGCTGGTACTCTGGTGCAGTCAGCACAACCTGGAGCTGAACAAGCTCAA
>JBBPDA010000003.1:19054973-19100961 GCA_037974385.1 Arnoldichthys spilopterus | reverse complement strand
CGGGGAACTTCAATGCTTGAGGCCCCTTGATCCTGACTGCTTCCTTTGCTGTCTCTGCTTGGGATCCCAAATCTTTGAGGGACCCTATCTCCAGACATATCTCTCTCTCTCTGTTAAAAAAAAACTTTTAAAAATACTTTACGTGTAATTCTGACCTCTGCTTGAAGACACGTCGACACTCGCCAACATCATGTTCTGAGCCATTTCAGTGACTATTATGTCACTATGTCACTTTTACTGGAAGCGTAAAAAAATCTCGTAATTATTCAGAATGGCCCGTCACTTCGCATTTCAAAGGCAGGGGCACATGTGCTATGGTGGATTGCTATTATAATGGTGCGTTTACCTGCCAAACCAGAGTGTTCGGCCGAGAAAACAGACCCGGTCATGTTACAGAGAGAGGTCAGATGTAAACATGACACAGGTAACAGGAAGAGGGCTCCAACGAGTCTGTGGGTGTTTTGATGAATCAAGACACGAAATCCAACGGAAATATGTTATTATGGTTAAAATAATAATTCAGGCTAATCTTTATGTCATTTTATTGATTCCCTGGTATGTTTCAATATTTTAATATATTAATATTATAATCCCAAAGTGTTTGACAATTGCTATATGCAGTGATCTAATCACTATACTGGTTTTCCGTCCATACTGTGCAGCCAGGGACTTATATCTACAGACAGTTGTCGGTTCCAAGACGTACTGCAAACTAAGACACATGAAACTCGAGCCTGACCTCCTCTAATGACCCCAGTGCCTCAGCTGACCTAAAGATCTGCACACAGAAGAGAGCCAACATCACACTGACAGCTCTGGTATAAAAATGATGAATGGTGGAGCTACATAATAAAGTCTCTATTTCTTTCCCACAAAGCTCCTTCTATTCGCCAGGCCTGTCGTGCACAAAGTCCATCTGAACACTGTGTACCCTGAAGCTTAGTGTCGACTAAGTTGGGCTTTAAAGGGTTTGCAAAAACTCTAACCTCCTTTGTAATCGGTAGTCAAAGTGCTAATTTCCTCCTAAATCCAGCAGGCAAACCAGCTTTTAGTGTTGCCATGCAACAGTGGCCAGAGCCAATCATGAGTGATGCGGTGTAATTAAGACACTCGGAAGGTGACATTCCAACCCGAGGAGCTAAAGTTGGACCTTTTAACTTTTCGAGAAGGTGGGGGGGGGCGCTGAAAGGAGGGATGGTCAAGCTGGGCCTACTTTGGATTAGCCTGGTCTAAGGTCACAGAGCTGAAGCGTCACACTGAGGAAATTCCTTTCGCGAAGCACTGGACACCGAGGTGCAAACCTTAGCCTTTGATATGCAAAGAAACCATGTGATTTAGATTTGAAAGGCAACAATATCATATTAGATTTCAATACATCCAGCCAGCAAACCTTACGTGTGTGTGTGTGTAAATAAATAAATATATATATATATATAAACACGTCTTCATCCAGTGCCCTAAATAATCTCAAATATGAGATGCTGAATATATTGATCACCACTGGCTTTTTTATAAAGCTGATATCGCAGAAGGCCAAAACATGAAATCAGCTTTTCTCAAACAAAACATCCACAGTTTCACAGTATAAGGTTATATAGGTTAGAAGTAAAGCACTGTTCCCTGTGTTGTTAAATCAGTTCACTTAGCATTAAACTCACAGGGCCACTGTGGGAAAGATTTGAATGGAAGTCCCTAAAACTCCCAGCTCCAGATCTGATTTAACTATTCAAAGAAGGCAGATAGTAGATCTGGTCCAAAATTATTAAACAGTCTAAAGGAAGAGAAAAGGCTAAACTAAACTAAACTGAAAATACTGTAAGAGCAGAGAGCAGCACGGCCCACTGAATGAACTGCTTGTTCCATGTTATAATAATAATTATTATTATTATTGTTATTGTTATTATAATTATCTTTCTACCTTTCTATACCTTTCATATATTACATGCCACCCAAAGTGTTATATTAATATATTAATATAGTAATATAGAAATATAAACAAAGAAAAAATTACAAATAGGAAAATCTAAAAAATTAAATCTATATAATTTCTAATTTAATCTAATGTAGAAAGAGAAAAATGGGGATATACTGAATTAAAAATAAGAACTAAAAGCCAGGGTAAAAATAAATACGTTTTGAAAGGCTTTTTAAAACAGGAACGTGACTGAGCTTCTCTAATTGCTGCTGGTGATGTGCTCCATAGTTTGTGCGTATAATGACTAGAAGCTGCCTCCCCACTCCCTATATATTTCGTTTTTGGTATGTGGAGAATTGGAACATTGGAAGATCCAAGAGCCCTAGGGGAGGTATAGTTAAAAGATCAGAGAAGTAAGATGGTGCTAAGTCATTACGTGCTTTGCAAGTGGGTAAAAGAATGGTAAAACCCATTCTAAAAGACACAGGAAGCCAATGAAGCCACACAAAAGTGGTGTCACATGATCTGATTTACCTTAAGAAGTGTTGTAGCTGCAGCGTTCATCATAATCTGTAACTTGTTAATAGTGTTAATGTGTAGGCCGGCAAAAAGAGAGCTACAATAATAAAGATAGTATATAGTAATAAAGGCATTAATCAACTTTTCAGCATCTTTCAGTGCTAAAAACATTTTGACTTTATCATGTTCCTCAAGTGGAAAACCGTTGTCTTGGTCTTGTATTAGATATAGATTCTAAAAGTCACAATCCACAATTACACCAAAATTTCAAACATGCGGGTCAGTAAGCTACCGACCCTCGATTTCACCTTCTCGCTCTTATTCAGTGGGGGCTTATAACAACATTACGTAGCAGAGCTCGATTTCATTTCTGTTCTTGGGTACAAAGTGTGTTTTCCCAACCCTTTCTGCCTAAAATCAATAGAAAACGGCTGTTGTTCCACAAAATCTTTGCTTCTGTGCTCAGGACAATGACATTTTGAAATATTTTGAATATTCTGGAACTGTGAGAACTGCCCAGAAATTTCTAGAATTGTCCAGAATTTTCTAAAACTTTCTGGAATCTATTAGAATTTTCTGGGACTGTCCAGAAAAGATAAAAACCTGTTTTGCCATTATAAATATGAAACTTTCATGGGCTGTGGTCACAAAATCAAAGTTTGTGACGAATGGAGTCATTTTTACATAGGTTTTAGACATAAGCAGTTAAAGAATAATACTTAGAAGCAGGGAACAAATGTTGCATATTGTGTAATCACCTGTTTCTACTTTTTTATACATTGTATATCCACTGATTTATAGCTGATAAACATGCACATAAATTATTTGTTAATCTACATAAAAAAATGTGTATTGTGGTGTAACAGTGGAAAGCAGCACTTTTTTACAGTAATAATCTAGAAATAAAGATCAGTGTTGCCAAATACTCCTTTTCCATTTGTTTGCTGTCTCAGACAGCAGTATTTCACATATCTAAAATTAGCACTAACAGCTATTTTGACTTTTGTCCATAATTTTGTGCATTTCTATATAGAACAGTATATCATTCAGTTAGGACTGTCACCAATATTATGTAATCCCATAATCACAATTATCTGAGCGAATCATAATTATTCAACCTCACTGCAATTTTCACCTTTCAGCTGATGAGTAATGTTTGTTTGATGTTTTTTATTTAAGCCGTTGAGAGGAAGCGGTGTGTAATATTTCTTTAAATCAGCTCATAATGTTTCTGTTGTCATATGTCCGCTACTACGTGTCAACAGCTACAAAGCAAAATAGCTAATCCACCAGTCTGGCAACGCCTGAACTTCAACAGCTCCATACAATGTACTGAAGAACTATTCAGGTATGTTCAGTCAAACTGCAGTTATTTATATGGCAATGAATCATCAGCTGAAACTTCACCATCATAACAGCATACAGGTTCAAAAACCACACTAACAAGTCTGTTTGACACGACCTGAAAACACAAGCTGGATGGGGGCATGTGTTTGATGAAGTGGTGGCCTATAAGCTTCCATTTCTCCTTAGTTACTTTAGTCTTGTCTTTCCATCTGTACCACAGAATAGAAATTGTGCATATGGAGATAATGCTCACTCTTAAAATAACTTGTTGCATAACTGGCTAAATTATTCCTCCATGCACTTTCAGAGAACTTAAGAGCACCTACGATCTGATTGGACCTGCATAACTGTGCCACAGCATGGCATTCCATACCTGCATGGTAACCCTCCAGTTAACCCAACAGACAAAGTCACCCAGCAATGTTGATTCAATTTCTTAGGGGTGGGCAAAATAAACTAACACTTATATTACAATGTTTTGTTTTTTTACTATGTAAGCAATATTAATATGATATAGAAAGAAAGAAAGAGAAAGGAAGAAAGAGAGAAAGAAAGAAAGAAAGAAAGAAAAAGAAAGAAAGAGAAAGAAAAAGAAAGAAAGAGAAAGAAAAAGAAAGAAAGAGAAAGAGAAAGAAAAAGAAAGAAAGAGAAAGAGAAAGAAAAAGAAAGAAAGAGAAAGAAAGAAAAATCCAAATAAATACTCAGAGTGCAAAAGACAACATCTTTCATTTTTGGGGGTGCATCACACAGCATGGACGACCTGCATAAGAGACATATGCTGCCATCACGGTTATGTCTCTTCCAGGACGTCCAAGTCCACTTCAGCAAGACAATGGCAGGTCTATTATTTATATGACAATGAATCATCAGCTGAAACTTCACGATCATGACAGCATACAGGTTCAGAAACCACCCCAACAAGTCTGTTTGACATGACCTGAAAACACCAGCTGGATTGAGGCAAGTGGTTGATGAAGTGGTGGCCTATAAGCTTCCATTTTTATAGCTATTTTAGTCTTGCAGGTCCCTCCTCCAAATTTTCACTGAAGGTTTAGAATCCACATTTTCAACTAAAACCCTCTGCTCGTTTAATGGAGCTGTGAATCAGGAATAATTTAAACAGAAGAGGAGAAATTTCAATGCATTAAACCAAACATAGTGAGACACCGTGAGCTTCCTTTCCCCTAAAGTTTCTTCATATGTAAGTATGATATTTACAGGTTTCTGGTTGTTAAAAGGCTGCTGTGCTTCCATCTTTATCCACACAGTCAATCGATATGTGACAACATAATATAATCCACAGTACAGTCCAATCATTTCATGGAATAATAAAATTTTACTGGACTTCGCTTTTATATCGGCCTACTTCCAAACTCTACTCTTCCTTCCATTCTTTTTGCTGCTGCTGTCTCAGTCTCACAAACTGAGAAGGAGGAGTCAGATGACCGTAAAATACAGGGGAAAAAGTCCCACTGTAACACTCAGAAGAGTAGCGTTGTCTGTGGTGGGAACATTCTGACTAATTACTGTAAAGGAATCGACTTTAAGCTTCACTGAGTCTACGCCATTGTGGGCTGATGCATATATCTGATATTTTTTAATGTACATATCTGTCGATACCTCTGTTGACACATTAAAATTGATAAAATATTGAGCTTTTATTAAAATATGTTTATTTCTAAAGCTCTGCAGGTGCAGTCAGTTGAGTAAAATGTGTATATTTCAGCACAGTAGCCCACACTCTGCTCTACAATACATAAGCCAACAAATATCTCCATGAAATATTGATAAACTTGTCATCTTTTCAAAGTCCAAATTAATTATAAATAATTGTTAATTAATTATCAATTAATTTGATCATTTGTCCTTATTTTGACTTTCTATGTAATTTTAGAACTTGTAATTATATAGACATGGACATTTTAGATACTTTAAGTAGTACTTTTAAAATGTTTTTTAATATTTAAAAGTATTTTAGGAACAATAACACAATGTCACACAGTTTGTGTTCCTGGCAAAGTGGCTAAGTGTTATATTTCAACTGCTTATATGCAGAGCCTATGTAAAAAAGGCAATATTCATCGCAAACTTTGATTTTATCATCTCAGCCCACAAAAGTTTTGTATTTATTGAAGAATTTGTTGATCACAGAAGCTTTTGTGGAACAACAGTCATTGCCTATTGATTTTAGGCATAAGGGAAAACGCACTTTGTACCCAGGAGCAAAAATAAAATAGAGCTCACAATAGTTGCGTAGAGTTATAAGTTACGACATGATAAATAATAAACTTTACATAAACATTCATTTTAATTGAAATATTTGCCTTGTGATTTGATCTCTTAATATGTTTTACAGCTTTCTCAGTCAGTTTCCAATCATTTACAGGTCTATCCTTTAATTGGGACAGGTAAAATGTGTTATTTGTTTGTTTATTTGAGTAATGGTTTCTACTTTCTATATGAAGCCTATTGAGTTATACTGGACTGGTAAATTTTTATACACGTCTCTGCAACAAAAATGAACTTCATATTACTGAGAACAATGACTCCAAACTTGAGAAACTCCTGGAAAGTAGAGCTGCGAGAGGCCAATAAGATCTTTCAGTCCTTTCAGTGCACTGGACACTGCTGAATATTTTGCTTTCCCCTCAGACTGGTATACCTTTACAGCTATTCCTCCCTCCCCCCGAGAATGGCTTGACAGCAACGCTCAGTCATATACTGTAACTGCTCCCTGGCGTCTAGCACTTACACACCATCCAAGTTTCTCTACACTCTCTGAATGCAGCAGATTGGAAGCACATGCATGAGGGGCTGGGCTCCAAACTGAAGATCTTCTGTTGGGCCACACATGACAATCTCAGGATCAAAAGTGCTTTGACAGTAGTTAAGAACTGGTATGAATTAGGGGCTGGTCAAGATGGAAAGCACTGATGAAACTATTGATTATTAATGGCTTTTTTCTTGGTAATATGGTGTAAAATGAACAGTGGAAGCTGGGTTTACAGAAGTTTTGTTGATTGGATTGAAATCATTCGGACTCAGTTTTGTCACCTGTTTACATGGTGACCTAATACGGCTTGGGGTTTACATGCACAACAGCTGCAAGACATGCATACACCATCCATGGTGTGTTTTACTCTACACCCTCAAGATAGAAATCTATCGTCTGTGAAACCTTTTTCCGTCCTTCGCTTTCTTCACAGACTTGTTTGATAAGTTGAGTCCAGTAACATTCCAATAAAGCTTCTTTCAGTGTGTGTTAAACAGAGTATGGCAGCTACCAACAGCACCCGGGGAGCAGCGTAGTGGGACGGTACCTTGCTCAAGGGAACCTCAGTAGTGCCCGGGCTGGGACTCGAACCTGCGACCTTCAGGTCCCAAAGGCAGAGTCCTAACCACTAGGCCTGCACTGCCCACAATATACAACACATAATGTGATGCATTAAAATTTATACTGAGAATTATTATTATTATATATATTTACTTTATTTACTCTGTTTTTATTCTTTTTTTCTTGTTTGTTATTGCTGTCCAGTGTCGACCAGAGGAGGATGGGTTCCCCCTTCTGAGCCTTGGTTCCTCCCGAGGTTTCTTCCTACAGCTCAGGGAGTTTTTCCTCACCTCTGTCGCCTTTGGCTCTTTGGGGGCTCGGACTCGGTTTCTGTGAAGCTGCTTTGTGACAATGTCGGTTGTAAAAAGTGCTGTAGAGATAAACTTGACTTGACTATAAAAACAAATTCGATTTTCATTTTAAAAAATCACCTCGCTTCAGTTAACTCACTGCCTTAACTGATTCTGCTGTGATGGGTTGAGCCTCCGGTCCTGGGTGAACCCCGCCTTAGGCCAGTCAGCTGGGATTGGCTCCAGCTTCCCCGCGACCCGGAAACGGAAGAAGCGGTTTAGAAAATGGATGGATGGATTATGATTGTTATTTTTATTGGGTTTTTTATTTGTTTGAAATTCAGTTTACTCCGCAAGTAACTCATTTTCCCCAAGTTAAAACTCCAGTTTGTACAGAAAGTCCTGACTAGTGGGCTGAATAAGAGACAACTAATTTGGGCCGCAAATCGGACACCCACCTCCCCCAAGATTTATCAAGTATTGTGATACATTACAATACAATACAATTTGGATGTTTTTTTGTTTTTTTTACATTATTAATATCTTAAATATACAAAATGCAAATACAAATTTTTGGGATGATACTGTGAAATCATCAGAACTGAACATGTTTCATTACAGAGAGAGCCTAATTCATCCTGTGGTGTGTCATGGCTTAGTTGGTCATAGTGCCTGCCTAGTAAACAGGAGATCTTGGGGAAGCCTAAAGGTTAGAGCAGCAGGATTGTGACTTAAGCAGGTTTTGATTCTTAGAACCTGTAGGAACACCCACTGCCAAACTGCCCTTGAGCAACTGCTCCCCAGGTGGTTTAACTGTGGCTGCCCACTGGTCTGGGTGTGTGTGCTCACTGCTTTGGATTAGTAAAATGCAGTGAATAATTTACCCTCAGGGATTCATAGAGGATAATAATATATTATTATTATATATTCACAGAATCTAGTGCAGCTCTGTGAGAAGGAACAAAAATGACACTTTTTAATAGGATTTCTTGTGGAACCACTATGCTTTTTTCTAGCTTACCTTTGCTCAGAAAATTAAGATGGTATATTTTTGCCCTATGGACCACCACGATATCATATTACAGTAAACAGTATAATAAAGCATGCTATACATCCTAGTGTATGTTTTAATGCATCATATGTTCCATTATGTATCATACAGTCAGTGATGGGGAGTAGTGAACTATATGCAATTGAACTAGTTGTTAAACTACATTGTGCAGTAGTTTGCTGGCAGTTCAACTACATTTATTCTTGCATAGTGATTCAAATAGTTACATGACTTTGTTTTGCCATTTATTATGTAACAAAACACATTTTTAAAAATATTTCAGCAGGTATATGACTGACTAGCTCTGACGGAAAAAAGCTGCACCATCTACTGCGAAAACGTCCCTCTGTTAAAACTGTGGTTAATAAATATTTTTAAGAGACGCACTACAGCCGAAACTACAGGGGTTTTATAAGCAATATGCAGAACTTCCATGTGAAGGAGCTAAAGTGTGGTAGGCTAAATAAGATTAATGTAAATGTGTTGGGTTTTGTGACCTTAACCTTTGTTTTAATGCATATGGACTGTATGGATTGGGGTATATTAGTATTGCAGAGGACAATATTGTGATAACTTTGTACAGATGATGTATTTTGCAGCCCTAGTACACAGTTCCATGAACTGAGTCAAAGTACAGACCTGGTCAAATGTTACTCCACTTCAAGTTACGGTAGCTCAGTGAAATTTGTACTTGGGTTAAAGTACTGGAGAACTAAAATATTTAATAATTCAAAAGTACATTTTCATCATAACTTCCGCACTGTGTTGTTTTGCTGCCACAAAGCACTTAGAACCAATTGATTTCTGAAGCCGTACATACATAAGCAATGACATACGTAAGTAATTTGACCAACCACAATAACCAAAATATCTATATGCACCAAGAACAAGAACCTTGAGACTCTGACTTCCTTACCAAATTCCAAGTTGGCCTTGCTCCATCTTGTGGACTCATTTTTTTATGATGAAATAATATGAAATAAATAAGTATAATATACTATGATTGCTGAACTGTTTAAAATATCATCTGGAATTAATGCTAAATGTTTACAAACCTCAGCATGCTTTCTCAGATCGGAAAGTCAGCTTTTAAAAGAAGATGTTAACAGAGCAAACATTTAAACAAAACTTGAATTCAAATACGGCCTTGGGTCTTGTGGTGAAGAACCTCCATCACTACCTTGATCATTGTTCTCTACTGTAGCAGCAACCAACAAGTTCAGGTGTTCAAGAATTGCAGCGTTCCATTTTAAACTTCACGTTCAGTGTAGGAGCACTGGTTTTTCACACACTTTGGCTAATCACATTTTAGAAGAAAAAACACAATGTCACACAGTTTCTGGCTTCTAAATGTTATATTCCAACTGCTTGTTTCTAAATCCTCTGTATAAACAGCTCTATTCATCACAAACTCTGATTTTATGACCACAGCCCACAAAGATTTCCTATTTATAGTGGCAAAACAGGGGAAGTTTTATGTTTACAGTCACAGAAAGCTCTAGAAAGTTCTCAAAGATTCCAGAAAGTTTTAGAAAATTCTGGACAATTCTAGAAACTTCTGGAAAGTTCTCACAGTTCTACTTGAAATGATCTTGAAAACAGATCTGAGCACATTTTGTGGAATAAGTGGCATTTTCTGTTGATTTTAGTTAGGAGATATTGGGAAAACACACTTTATCCCCAGGAACAAAAATACAGTAGGTCTACTGACCTCAAAGCCCTGCTTCAAAGAGTAACAAGAGCCTTCACAGAAGTATAGTGAAGCCAAAAGTCTCAAAGTTCCCAAAACATGAATGCCCAAGTAAACTACAGACACTCAAATGTACTTAAACACAGTACTGTCCGTCCCTGGGTCCAACAGACTCCGAGTTCTTCACCAAGAACTTCACCATGTTCCTCACACTCTTTACCAAACAAAGCACCTTGTTCCCTACAATGTGCCCCACTCACCCGCTTGAAATCAGCCAGGAATGTGATCAGGGCTCCATCGGCCTGCTTGAACTCCAAAGAGATTAAGTCCTTCTCACTGTCCGCCTCTAGAACCTCCTGAGCGATGTGTCCATCGCTGAGACGCACCAGCACCCGGAGCTCGGAGGCAGCAGCGCTGGTCCACAGCAGCAGAACCGCGACGAGGAGCAAGGGAACCCGAAGTGAAGCTGCTGAACTCTCCCTCGGGCACATTACAAAAGGAAGCAACCCCCGCTCAGGAAACTCGCTCCCGGGTCATTTAACACAACAATGGGACATTTTCTCCTGAATTATTCAGGCCATCGACACGCAGTGAATCTCAGACAGCGCTCCAGACATCCGGCGCCGCTCAGCGCTCTTCATCCTCGCAGCGCCTTCATGGTGGCTGGGAAACAGCGGTGAATCGCAGGGTCCAGGCGCAAAGTGTCCGTTTTGCTGTTCGGTGCCGATATCTACTCTTTTCTCCGATTTCTGGCGTTTTTCTTTCACTCAGGCAGCGGAGCGATAACTTTCCCCCGAACCTTCCCCCGTCACTTCCTTCCAACTTCGGCAACTCACACCACAGTCGATTGTCTTTATTCCCCACCCGTGTTCAGACAAGCCCCGCCCGCTGGGCGCACGCTTGGTCGGAGTAGAGGTGGAAAAAGCAGAGAAACTTACTTACTAAAAGGGGATTCGACCAAATGTTCAAATTTTCTCTCTGCACAATTAACAGAGGTGGTCATTTCGGGTCCAGAAAGTACGAATTCAGTCCAGGTTTTTATTTTAACTGCTTGCTTCTCTCATGAAAGGAGCTGCATTGACATTTAGATATTTGGGGAAAAAAACATCCTGGATATGATTTTTTACTTTTTAAACCTGAAATGTCCACCTCTATTAGAGTCAGTAATTAGTGACGTGAAAGTGAGCATTTGTCATTGGGAACACACCCCATCACAAAGAGTGAACCACAGTGTCACCCCATTCAGAGTTGTGATTTAAAGTGAAAGTGACTCTTTCTCATTGTGAACACACTCAAGCACCACAACGAAATGTGACCTCTGCATTTAACCCATCACACGTGCACACTACCAACATTGCCCAGGGAGCACTGTAGTGGACGGTACCTTGCTCAAGGGTACCTCGGTAGTCCTAACCACTGGCCACCACTGCCTTAACATGGGCTTAACATGCAATAAACCAGTGCTTCACTGGGACAGCTCTGTTCCATCTAAGCCTTTCAAGCACCATTAGTGCACCTGCACATCACTAAAACACGCCATTAACTCATGGTTTAGTAATAAGCCACTGACTTTAGATTTTGTTTTTGTTGGTCAAAAGTGCAATGTCATTTTAAATACATTTTGTTCCAGGTAGGAACACGTATGTGTGCTGTTTGTGGGCAGTGGTGGCCTAGTGGTTAGGACACTGCCTGTGGACCTGAAGATCGCAGGTTCGAGTCCTGTCCTGGGCACCACTGAGGTTCCCTTGAGCAAGGTCCCATCCCGTTACACTGCTCCCAGGGCCCTGTTAGTAGCCACTTGCTGCTGCACGTGTGATGGGTTAAATGCAGAGTTCACATTTCATTGTGGTGCTTGAGTGTCTTCACAAAGGACAAACTTGCACTTTGAGCTGCATTTCTTGTATAAAAGGTATGTGCTATACAAATAAAAACAAAGTTTATTATTAATTTGCTAATAAATGCTCTTAATTAATATTAATAGCAGTGTGCTGGGAACGTGCCCTGCCCTACCTCAAATAAACACCACTACTATGAGCAGGAAACACATGCAAAATCATTTTGAAAGCATGTGTGCATGGAGTAGAGAGATGCACAGGAATGAAACTAGTAAAAACACCCCATGTTGCACTTTCTGCTGGTGCAAAATAGGGCCCTCTGGACAGTTTGGTGCAATATGCATATTCTGACTAGAGAAAACAGGCTCACTTGTTCACAGCAGTGTGGGGAAGCAGTGAACTACATGTAACTGAACTAGTAGTTAAACATATTGTGCAGTAGTTTGCTGCTAGTTCAGCTATATTTATATTTATATTTATATGACATTGCATAGTGATTCAAATAGTTCAATAACTTTTTTGTGTGGTTAACTACTGAAACTACAAATATGAAAGGAAAGGAATTATCAGTCATTTT
Organism: Arnoldichthys spilopterus; assembly: GCA_037974385.1. Lineage (NCBI taxonomy): Eukaryota > Metazoa > Chordata > Actinopteri > Characiformes > Lepidarchidae > Arnoldichthys > Arnoldichthys spilopterus. Next base: position 19,088,403 of record JBBPDA010000003.1, on the reverse strand, counting down.
TATTTCATCATTATTTATGGCCAATGCAGTAAAAAAGCAGCAGTTTACAACTACACTGAAGTAAAACTAAAAATGCATAACTTCAAAAAGAAGCAAACGTAGCCACCAGAAAATAACCTGAGTGAAGTTTCAGGCTCAAGAAGTCTTCATAGAACTTTGGAGCCTTGGTTCCTCCTGAGGTTTCTTTCTACAGCTTAGGGAGTTTTTCCTTGCCTCTGTCACCTTTGGCTTGCTCTATGGGGGCTCAGGCCTGGTTTTTGTAAAGCTGCTTTGTGACAACGTCAGGTTTAAAAAGCGTTGTAGAAATAAACTTGACTTGACTTGGAAGTGAACTTTATCAGACACCTTTCTTCTCTCATTGGGATTGTTTTACTCTAAAATCTCCAGTGTGGGAGATGTAAGCAAGAGCAAAGCAGTCCAAAAGCTCAACCAACAGACCAGAATGAAGTCATTAGGACATGTTTTATGTTTGATTTCATTATTTTGTGGTCAATTCTTATTTCTCTGCTCAGTATTATCATTATAATATTTTTGCACTAATATGTTTTCCTGCGCAGACACTCCAGTCAGCCAGTGCTGGTGCAAAGCTTCTTTTCTCAGTTGATTTGTGTGTGGCTTAAGGTTCCCAGCTTTGCATGGGGCCCAAAATACTCACTGCAGCCTCTTCTCCTGTAACAGACAGTTACAAGCTACGAGTTACGAGTTATGTTAGTAACTTAGCCAGTGAACTTTCACAGGGAAGATGAAACTATCTTAGTTTTCAATCAGTCAGTCAATTAATCATTCATTTAGACACTCAGTCAATCGAATACACAAACAAATGGATTAATTAATCTACAAACATATGTATGAATAAAACTACATAAAATAACTCTATTTGTTTCAGTTTCTGTTTTCTCTTCTGCCTAAAATCAGTAAAAAAATGGTTGTGCCACAAAAACCTTGTCAGGATGATGACATTTTACAATGTATCTGTTTTCAAGATCATTCTCCATTCACTTTAAATGCTGATGAATGATGAATAGAGACATTTTTGGAATAAAGAATTACTCGGACAATTTTTTCTCCTCCCTAAAGATAAAAGTGAGGTAAAACTTTTTATGTCAGTCTTATAATAATCAATTAATCAACCAACCAATCAATTAAGCAAATAAATGAATAAATGACTAAATATGTAAATAATAAACTAATATTTTTGTTGTGCTTAGATTTAAATAATCTGGGTGTTCATTTTGAGAGAGTCCTTGTGTCCCACTGTGTCCTTGGGGCTATGGCCAGACAGTTTTTGGCTCTGGGCAAATCTGGGCCTTCCTACAAGTCTTTGTGCAGATAATTTACAGTGTTTACAGTTGGCAGGCGAATGGTAAGTCGCTAAATGTAGCGCTTGTGGTCTGGTATTCAAATATTCTGCTGAAAAAGTAGTCTATTAGACTATTAGTCTAGTAGACTATTGCAATTACAATGTGCCATTCGCTCTTCTTTCATACGGATCATTAACTGTGCTTTATCATTTAAGTTATTAGAAATAAGAAATGTCCAGCTTTTTTAACCTAATGACCTAATAATGTATTCAGTGGTCGATTGGCACAATTAATAATGTAAATGGGCTTCACAGTAATTAGAAGTGAACACCACCCATCATGTCAAAACCTGAAATACATAGATACAGTAGATAGAAGTAATAGCAAAAAAGCATCTCCAGCCACACCAGCACTTTTCCTACAGATGTGTTTTGTCTAAGTGCTCATTAATGCCATTCAGCAGCTGCTCACTGGCTTCTATTATCACTGATTTTGAGTCAATGAGTTTTCTGTTCTTTTCTAAGAAAAGGCAAATGTGTTGAAATTATCGTCCATGTTAATTTACTGCACACTACAGACGTGGAAGATAGAGATCAGGTTGAAAAGTACTAAAGCATTCCTTTAATAGTAAGGACCTATATCCTGAGTACTTCTTCACCTGGCCTTGCCACACTAATGTACCATATTTGTCATGCTTCCCACATATGTGACGGATCATCAAAGAGAAGGAATGGGTCGAGTACGGAAATGGCGGCAGCTTGTGAAGTGCTTCCTCCAAGCACTTGGAGATTGTAACCCCAGAGGGTTCCCTGCTGTGGCCTCTGGGATACTTTTCCCCATGTGACGAGCTCATGTGTCTGTTTAGTGCTTCAGACTCAGCGGAGACGCTTCGGATGTGCTCCTCCCTTTGAGGAAAGCCTTGAGTGGATTGTAGAAGAGCAGACACACAGTCTGGGAAATGAGAAGAAAGAAATCACAAGAACAATTTTCAACAGTAACAGTATTTAACAGTTACAGTATTTACCTTTAACAGTAGCAATAGCAAACTGTCTACAGTAGGAAGCAGTAACACTAACAATAAGTGGATCATTCTATGAAACGGGTGCTGTTTGGGTCCACAACTTCTGATGAGATGCATAAGGCAGAAAACATATGTCAACATGTGTTTTCAAAGCTTAAAGCTATTCATGTACATGTTCTTGTCAAGTTAATATTTGGGAAAGACACTGTAATGAACCACCAAACATCAACAATAACAGTAGCTCACAGTAACAATAACACTGAGTAACTAAAAATAACAGTTACTAACATTAAGCAGCTATCAACATCATCCAGGGAGCAGTGTAGTGGGACGGTACCTTGCTTAAGGGCACCTCAGTGGTGCCCAGGCCGGGACTTGAACCTGTGACCTTCAGGTCCCAAAGGCAGCATCTAACCATTAGGCCACCACTGCCCAAAGTGGCAATAGCTAACAATAGCAGAAAAAAACTACAGTAAAATCTTGTTTTAATAAAATGTTATTTGTATAATTTAAAAAAAAATTCCCCTTTCTCAGACTGTAGTTGAATAAACACGACCTATTTGTTTCTTTACTTTTGTGCTTGATCTACGAGGCTAATGCAGCTTCTAGTGGAAGCTAGGAAAGCTAATTAGCATTTTTCAGCCCACATGCCTAAAGCGTCTCCTGCACTTTTCTAAAACTCTGGTCAGGTTGTTATGCTGTCTCAGCTGAACTTGCTTATGTGGATTCTGACACTGTGTGGCATTGTGTTCTTCACAGAAATGATAGTGTGAAAAAAGTACAGACGTGAAAGAAGGACAGATGGCTGCCACTGTTTTTAGCTGTGCGAAACACTGTCTGATTTTGTTAGCTACATTAACCAGTCCCCTCAGGGTGTTTGTGGCATTTTTCACTGACTGCTGGGGGATAAAATTAAATTAAATGAATTTTTACCATGAAATTATAATTACATCAAATAAACCTTTTGTCTGCTGCTCTTGATGCTAGGCTATTACTGACTATCAGGCTTTGGCCTTTAAACAGGACTGTAAAGTGATTTGAAGTGTTTTTTCTAGGACATAGTTCAGTAGAATCGATATAATGTAACAGCAGAAATAACAGGAGACAGTGGATATGGGTTTTCATGTATTTCCATTCTCTACCACATGATTCATTTTGCAAAAAAAGGATCAAGGATGCAAATAGTATTCATATTGTTCTGTTATTTTGCAAATTAAAAGAAAAGAATTTGGCTCAGCTGAATTTGCTTATGCTGGAGGGTTGTTCAACAGGAGCAAGACAAACTAGGATGGGGTGGGGGCATGGTCCATCTCCAGTTTGCTTTACTGGGCTCAGAATATGAGTAAGATCTCTTCCCACTTCTTGTCCCATTGTGGTTATAGTGCATGTTCCAGCTTGTAGTAGTGGCTCAAAATGCTGAAAAAGCCTTAAGTGGGACAAGGGTCATTTCCCTCTATCCCAAATGCTGTCGATCAGCAAAGATCAGCAAAAGCTTGTTTGAAACCAGGCTAATGTAGATTATGAGCACACCAGGAAACATGTAAACATTATGATCAAACACACACGTGCTTGCTATGATGTGCTGTTATTTTCAACACAGAGCTAAAAACAGAAGCAGAGGCAGAGGCAGAGTTTTTGCCTACAGACTGAAGAAGCAAACTTTAGAGAACAGTGGTGACCTAGTCTTAAGGGACCCATGTGATCGGAGGGTCCTGCTGAAAATTGCCCGCTGCTCTAATTTGGATGGCTTAAATGCAGTGGTCACATTTCATTGCAATGTACTTTGTGTGATGGGGTGTGTTCACAGTATTAGTCCTTTTCACTTTATTTGAATATGTCTTTGCTGATCAGCTGCATTTAGGAAAACTAAATTTTGTATTGAACTATCACTATATAGTGATATATATATAGTATCACGATAGTTTGGATAATGTAAAATAGTGTAAAAAAACTGCTGCTGTTATGCTAGTTTCATCCCTACTGAAAGAATGTCTTTTCTGAAAACAGCAGCTTTGCTTAAGCATGCTTGATGGTCCTGGAGGCCCACTGCCCAGCACATTTTAGTCTTTCTCCTGCTTTAGCCCAATGAGGAGTTGCTGAGAAGCTAATTAGTTGGATGAGGTGGGTTGGCAGCACTCTAAAATGGGCAGGCCTCCAGGAGCAATAGAATAGAGCTCAATGCTGACAGAAGTAAATTGACCCCCCTGCTGGTCATTGGCTGAAAACACAAGCTCTTAAAGAGGAATTCCAGTGACATTTCAAAACATTACCACACAGTTCAGTGTTCGAGCTGTCAACCAACTGACTCCCATTTCTTTATAATGGTGGTGATAGGAACCAGATGTCACAATGTCTGCAAAACAAATATAGTCGTTTTATTTACTATCCAAAACATCCAGTGAATCTACACAGTCTCTTACTAAATAATGTACATAATGGTGTAAGGGGGGTAAAAAAAAATTCTTTGGGTACTATTTTGCCTTAAAACTCCTTCATGTACCTCTCACAAATCACAAATAGTTTTTTTAAACAAAAAAGTAACTTTTAGGCCAAAACATTTCTCTCAACACAATGTAAGACAATGTCCCAGAAATTAAGTAGTGTTTTCATAATTAGTTCATGAAAGTGACTATTTGTCATTGTGAACACTCTCAAGCACCACAACGAAATGCAACCTCTGCATTTAACCCATCACACGTGCACACGTGGAGCAGCGGGCATTTCTGCGAGTGAGCTTTTGGAGGCATAAAAATGTCTGGTTCCTATTGACCACTGTGAGTGATTCTTAAGTTTCTCTACAATGCAACATTTCATTTTAAAACCACTCCCAGTGACTGTGTGTACATCTGAATGATTAAAAACACAGGTCAGCACAGGCCTCTCAGGCGACAGTCAGAAACAGGTTCATAGAGAAAGAGAGGCAGAAGTGCAAGTGTCAAAGTCACCTGAAGGAGGAGAAAAGCACTCAGAAAACACCTGCGTCCTTAAACATGTGCTTCTGACACGTTTTACCCCTGCAAACTGGTTTGCTCTGGACACATGACCTTTGACTTGTCTCACAGTTAGTGTTCCATTCGACAGCCAAGCAGTTGGAGCTGGGATTTCTTTGTTCCCCCTTAACTGATGCTTGATGAACAGACAAGATTGAGTTACTTGGGTTTATTTGCCGACATGTGAGCTTTCATGATTACAGTTTTTGGGCAAGTAGAGTTAATTATCTTGGCCTAGGTGCTAAATCAGTTAACACCTGTACATTTACCAGCAGTTTTTTCTAGCTAGATCACTCCCAAATCTAAAATGTTAGGAAACGGCATTACTCGGAAATAATCGGGGTAACTATTTACTACAGAAAACCTCGGATTGTGAAAGGCACTATATAAATTCAAGTTATTATTATTATTATTAAAATGCCATTGATTTCAACAATACACAGAATACACCAGAAAGTGTTGTAACATAATGCCACATGCTCGAGAACCAGGTCCAGCTCACATTTCAAGAAGCTCCCTGTGCCCATAAACTTTGTCTTTTCTTTTCCTTTTACTATTACAATGACAACAAAAGATGCTTTTACATTGTAATGTGAACAAACCTCTCACGCTTTACTACATTCATTCTCAAACATGTAAATATAGTAAATAAATAAATAAACAAAAAAAGAACTAAAATAAACAAATAAGTTAAATAAATAAATAAATAAATAAATAGACAAACAAATAAGTAAAATAAACAAATAAATAAATAAAATAATTAATAAAAAAGGGTAAAATTATGTGTTGCCACACTTCATGCAAATCTCAAATATGTTTTAATGTTTTAACTAAAAATGTCTTTTTTAAAATGTCCATACTGCATGTTTTTAATGGTGTTCGAAGATGAAGGACATTCCTACATTTGGACATTCATATTCAGAATATGGATGGTGTTTATCGTTCATATTTCACATTATCTACAGATCACAAACTTAAATATTAAGTATTATATTTAAATATTCAAATGAACCAGAAATACTAAAGCAGGCTAGTCAGGCTAGCAGAGGGTAAACCTCCAGGAAGTTAAAAAAAAATAATTGCTACATAGGTTTATAAGAATACTCAAAATTCTGAAATGTCATACCTTGTCACAGAACAAAATAAATTAAATAAATTTTCTTGAAATTCTCTTTAAACAGTGGGTAAAACATGCAGAGGAAGGGCTTTAGTTGTTTACTGTGGCCACAGTGCCCTTTTTGGCAAGGCAAAAAAAAACATTACAAAAAGGTTTACAAAAACATTTACAAAGTTTATTTTGTTCATAACTGACATATTGTTGCCCCTCACAACTGACTGAAGTTTTTCTTTGCCCCTCATCAACAACATTTTTCATTTGCCTCAGCCCTTGACCATATTTTTCACCTTCCCTAATCCCCCACCTCTGTGTCAATAGATTTAGTGTCATTTGAACCTCTGCCTCTCTAAAGGCCTCTGGTGGCCCTGTTTATAGATCAAAGTCAGAATTCAGTTCAATCCCAACATGCACCCTCTTAGTTTCTGCATGTGCCAAATGGAAGAACTTTCAGCTTTCAAAAGGAAGAACCAGCATCTGAGTGTTCCCTGCCATCTTGAGTCTTCTCTCCTCTTGAGTCAATACATCTATATGACGGAGGCAGTCCTTTTTTAGAGCAGTCTCAATATCTTCTGACATGTGGGCTGGAGAAGCTACGCTCAGCTTCAGTAAAAAGGTGTGGTGAAAGCCACAACATTGCCAGACTTCACCTCCTGGTCATGGGACTTTAGTCCAGCCTGAACCTCCTGGAGAAAAAGATGTCACATGAGGATGGGGTTGAAGGTTAAGAGGTCATGGATGAGAACAGTGAGCTCAAAGCATGTGATGTAACTTGACACGACATGAAAAAAACTGGCTGACACACTATGCGATGAGATCAACCAAGGCTGGAATCTTGAAATCTTATTTAGTTGAATCAATAGCAATCGATAGAAATCAGCTACACTGCATTATGTTGTGTGGTGGCAAAACGAAATGTTAAGTGCATCATTGGATTTCTTCATATAATTCCATAGTCCTTATTGCATTTCATGTGTGTATAGAATTGATCAATACTAAAATCACTGTCCAATCACAGGTCTCTGCTGACCTTGAGCATGTGACTGTAATTGCTATTGTAATTCCATGTCAAGATAATGCCTGAATTATTTAACCCATTAAAAGTTCAGGACCCACTTTCAGGTCCTCACTTTTAATTTGTACTACATAATAAGCCTGAGGTTGTAAAACGGCTAGAATTTAAAAGAGTTAACTGTTTTTAATGATGCTAAGTTTAAGGTTAGCTAGCTAGGTTACATATATGCTACATGCTAACCCGCAGGCTGGCTTCTGGGCTGCCTAAATCAATTCCTTTGCTACAAATAAGTAAGTAAGGTTTATTTATAAAGCACTTTTCACAGACATGTAGCTACAAAGCACTGTACAACAAAATTGAAAGGAGTTAACAAAAGAACGTTAAAACACAAAATAAAAGAAACACAGATAAAATCAGTATAAAAACAAAATAAATCCAAGTAAAAGGCTGATTAAACAAAAAAGTTAAAGATTAAAAAAAAGTTGTCTTGTTAAATCAGAAAATCAGTCTTCGTAAACTTTATACGGTAACCAGATTGTTTTTGAATGGGCTTAGCAGGCTACATGGGAGGACATGGCCCCCTAAAGATCTGCTCACAGTAGGCCTGGAGGCTGCCAGTCCATAACTGTAATCTAAAGATCATTAATTGTTAGTTTTCCAGAAAAGCATTAACGTTGCATTTATATAATGTTGCAATAACTGGAAAAATGAGTTCCTGACACAAATTCAGGAATAAAAGCAAAAACTCAAAAAGCAATTTTTGTACACAATGCCATCTCCACAACTTGTTGACGTCATACATACAGAAGTATGATGGATGAAAAAAAAATCAGCTGATGATAAACTTTTGATTAATGCCGCACATTCATATATTACATATTTTGCTAACATTTTAATAATTAAAGTATTAGGTTGTAAAGGCTAGTAGTCCATGTAGAGTGACCTAGATTATTTAGAAAAGTTATTTAATAGCATGTGTCCCTAAAGCATGTCAGGGAATGCACAGCAACAAATATAAAAAAGATTCAATCTAACAGATCTTTGTAGCATCCATGTTGTTCCCACATTTTTAACTTAAAAGCACATGAACACACCAAAGCTGAAAGAACAGCTTTGCAACTTGGGAAATGGGACCATGGGACCATGGGAGCAAATGAATGCAGCATAAGTGAAGACCTCAACTACACAGTTTTCTTACTGGGCATTCTCTATGCAAAGGAAAATATCATCCAAGAATAGATTTAGTCCCTGTCTGGGAATCTGACCCTAAAAGCATCTTGCCCAACAGTATTAGATATGTTTGGCGGTCTGGACCCCAAGCATGTTTGGTGACTTAAACAGGAAAGGTCAATAGCTATGTGCAAAGGTCAGACATTAGGCACATCTGACAGAAATAAGGTCTACAGAAAGGGTTCTGAAAGACAACCCTCACGAAACCTTTGTAGATAATTTAAATGTAGTTTAAGAATGTAGTTTATGTAGATGTAGATGTAGTTTAAACAGTTATAATAAGAGGGCAACAATCAGCTGTTAAATCTGATTACTATGAATATTTGATGATTTTGACTGATGGAGGAGACAAAGTAAAATAAGGAACCAGTAACATTTATTTTAGCAATTTCATCTAAATGGTTAAAACCCATTATAAGGGTTTTCCTGCAACAGAAAAAAACACCAGAGAACTGAAGATCCACACACAAAAAAAACATACATGCAAGTTCTTTACATTTCCACAACACACACACATAACTTCACCATTTTCAGACATACAGCTTTTATTGTGCCAAAGGTAAATACATGTCAGTGAGGACCAGGTCATACTCTAGTTTTACAATCAGCGTCAGTGTATCTAACTTGTGCTGTCTAGTACTCACACTTACTTTTTTGGCACCATGAAAGGAGGAGGTCAGGTCTATTTCTTTTTTCCTCCTAATGACATGCTCTCTGTTTTTTTCTTCTGTGCCTGGAGATAAAGTATAAAGTTAGCTAGAACTGCAAAATTACTGCTTTCTGAGGTAAGTCCTAATTCTGATACATGGCTAAAATCCATTGTACACATGTAAGAATCAATTCTAGAATTATTGGTGCTTCTTTAGAAACTAAGCAAGAACAATCATATAAAATAAACAACACATATATGGATTCCAATCTTCCTCAAAGGATGTGTATGTAAGTATATGAGAAAATTGCTAGCAATTTATCTAATAAAATATATTCCTACTGAACATTGTTTTATTTTAAGAATAGTGTTTTCTTTCAAATGCATATAGAGTAAAATTACTGGCAGGGCTAAAATATTTCAAATAAAACAAAAAAAGTTGCATCTGTTTCCCTGGGGTATAAACATAAGGTTACACACATGCAAATTCCCTTTATCATCTATCGGCTTGGCTTCACTGTTTAGGATTTGGATATAAAAATGAGTTAAAATTGCCATTAATCTTAATCAGAAAAATAATAAAAAGTGTGAAAAACATGGAACAGTTGAAAATTTACCAGGAAGAGGATGCATGAGCATACTGCCTCCATGTACAGTGAGGAGAAAGGTAATAGAGACAAGAATGACTCAAAAATCAGAACAACAGAATTTAGCTGAATCAAATTGCAAAATCCAGATACCACATGATTAGATTTTTTTTTCAGAAGAGTTCCACAAAATAAGCCTTTCCTAAAAGCAAGCCACACAATGCAGTGACTGAACTTCACAGAATGTCATTGGAACTACAAATTGAATGATTTGAAGTGGTCAGATGAGAAAATGTTTTTGGTCATACACACCAGCATCATGCTGCATACCAAGAAAAGCACTTTGCAGTCCCTGTCAAACATGGTGGTGCATCACTGATGCTTTGTGGCTATTTGGCTGCAGGAGATTTTGTGAAAATCAATGATATAATACATTTCATTTAATACCAGGGGATTTTAGCCAAAAACATCTCTGAATCTGAATCTGAAACTTGGCCGTGCATGGACCTTTAAGCTAGATTATAATTCTTCTGTGTAATATTCTCCATTGTGCAATATTCTTCTGTTTTTCTCTGTGTAAAATAGATGCAACTTATACACATATTTAGGTGTATATAGCAATGCAAGTTTCCCACTTGTGGGACAAATAAAGGTTTATCTTATCTTATCTTATCTTATCTTATCTTATCTTATCTTATAACCCAAGCTTTCAAAGGAGGCAGGAACAACAAATCCAGCCTTTTGCTATGGCCCTCTCTGAATTGAGTGGTCTAACAAGTGTTCTCCAACATTGTTAAGCACTGCAGAACACAAGCTTAATGCTGTTATTCTCATCAGAGAAAGTTAAAAATATGAATTTATGTGGGTGCCAATATTTATGAAACATATTTTTAAACTGTGTTACTTAAGAAAACCATTTGTTGCTTCAAACACAATGAAAAAAAACAAAAGAATGTGCAGCTTTCCCATTTATTTAAGCTTGAAATATCACTGATTGCATGTGTGTTTTATTTAATATATTCATTTTAGCTAATTTTCACAAAGGGTGCCAATAATTTTGGAGTTGGGTTGTATATGACAACATCAGGTTTTTCCTTATAGCTGTATTATTCCACTGACCATTGGCAGTAAACTGCTGGAACTACTTTTTTTGTGGAAGAAACTGCTTTACACAAAAGCAAGACAGTGTGTAGATACAAATACCATCACGACTGTGATGATGATCTATTGCACATGTGACTGTGTCACAGCTTGAGTTCTATAGTTTAGGTACATGTAAGCTGGAGTGAAGATATGTTCACACCTCTGACATGGCATCATCGATCTGCTTCAGCTCTTCATAGTGGTCCCTAGAATCTCGCAATGGCTGCACCATGATCTCCTCAATCTGAGGGAAGAGCTGTGAACACAATTTTTTTAACATGAGTTTTGCTTTCATTCTTCATCGAAAAAACCTTCTATCTTACATTCTACAGTGTTCTACCACAGCACGGATACCTTCATGACTGTCTCAAACATGGGGATGAGGACGAACTTGATGAAACCGATTTGTGCTGTTGGCTTGGTCACTTTGTCCCGATCCATGAAAGGGGCAACAGGAAGACCTTCTGACTTCTCTCTGTCACTCTGAATCAGAGGAACACAGCAACACAAAAATTGTAACATTGCTAATATTGAATAATAATAATGACATGGAAACTGATCTCTGCCAGCTTTTACTCCTTGTTAGCCACATTAGCATATCTGGGGTGAGCTAAGAATAACCAAATGAAACCCCTTCTTCTCACTTTTGACTAGGAAATGGGTTTAAGTCAAGGATGCCCAATTATTTTCCTTCTGATTACATACTCTCTGTTTTCTTCTTCTGTGCCTGGAGATAAAGCAAAAAGTTAGATAGAGTTGCAAAATTACTGCTTTCTGTGGTAAATCCTGGTTCCGATAACAATCATAAATAATAAACAACACATATACGGATTTAAATTTTCCTGAAGAAAAATTGCTTACCGTTTGTCTAATAAAATTCATTCCAAATTACAAATTGTTTTATTTTGAGAATAGTGTGTTCTTTCAAATGCATATGGAGTAAAATTATTGGCAGAGCAAAAAAAATGTATCTGTTTCCCTGGGGTATAAATATGAGGCTACACACATGTAAAATCCCATTATTGTCTATCAAATAGTCTGCACTGATAAAGACGTGGTTATAAAAATGAGCTGAAATTGCCATTAACCACAATCAGAAAAACAATAAAAAGGGTGTGAAAAACATGGGAGTTAAAAATTTGCCAGGAAGAGGATGCCTGAGCATACTGCCTCCATGCATTGTGGAGTGAAAGGAAACAGAATGACTCAAAAATCAGAACAACAGAATTTATTTCAATCAGATTTCAAAATCCAGTCAGATACCCATCCAGTAGGGATGCCCAACTCCTGGAGATCTAGAATCAGTGTAGGTCTTAAGATTTAGAATGACCCATTACCTGCATAAAATACTCCTCCAGCAGACAGTCCACCCACGGCTCGGCTACCTCTGTGGGTCTGACCTCATTGGAGATGTCGCAGCACTTGATCAAGACCATCTTTAGCTGGATCACCATTAGGCCAAGCATTGAACACAGACATAAAAGAGACGGTTTAAAAGAGATAAAAGAGACACAATGAAGCAAATTGCCCTGTGCAGAATGGTGAATGGAGGAAGCCGTTTATTGTGCAGATTTTCAGATACAAAGGCTAAGAGCAAACAGTGGCTGTGGGGAAAACGTACACATTTGACATGCTCCTCATTGGTGAAGTCGAAGTTGTCCACTTTCTGTCTGAAGGAGTCTAGTATCTCTCCATGTCTGGCCATGTCAGTGGCTAGAATCAGGGTAATGATGGCCTGTCGCAAACACAACCACATTGTATTATTCCCTTGTCTGAGCTCTTTTGTTCGAGATTTGCCCTCGGTCTAATCCAAGGGCAGAAAAACGGCTGCCGTACCTGTCGGATCTGTTTGAAAGACTCGGGTTCGATGTTAGCAAAGATGTTGCACTCGGGCATGGCGAGGATTTGGAAAGCTACAGCACAGTGGTGGTTCTCCAGGGGGGAAATGTCGTTGTAGCGCACGGCCAGCTCTGTCCGAGCATTAATCTGATACCTGACCACAGAGAGGAAGAGAAGCAGGTGATAAACAATCTGAACTGGTGTGGAATGGAATAACTTGAGGTGAGCATGGCTATCAATCAAACCACCGACAGCTTCAAGTTGCAGCTCTAGGCCAGAATGCAATGGTTTGGCAGAAGCTAGAGCTCTTGTACTTCTTGTAGAGCTTGTAACTTGTAGTTGCTTATAGAGAGTTCATCTAAAGAATTACGTGTTGTTGTATCCTGGATGGTCCAGATCATGGCACACAGCTGCCGTCATCAGAATGCACATGTCTGTCATAGTCAGCTTCTCCTGAGGCGAACAAAAATGGGATAGGATCATATATAGCAGAGGCACCAAGACTGTATAACCTGCAGGAGTTACAGTTGGGTCTTGTTATCATAGCAAGTGAGGTATGAATGTGATTCAAGTTGTAAATGTAGTGTTGTACTCAGTTTTGGAAGTAACATGGTACAAAATGTGTTAGTATAATTCCACAGCTTTGTTCGATAACAAGTAATGTTACTAGCAAACTCTTCAAATTAAATAACACAATTGCAATTACTAAAATGTAAACTGACTCATTACTTAAAAATATTAATGGGCAGCTGCTGTACACGTTCACACACCCTGGATGGAGCTCAAACATCTGCCTTTTTGGTCTCTGACTAGACAAGTGTCCCTTATTCCAAGGCATTGTTTCAATTTTTTATCTATTTTAGTATTACATTTCTTTAATGGCATCAGTTCTCAGTTAAGTCATATTAATAATTATTAAATTATTAATAAAATATTTATATAACTGTAATTATTATAAGGTCATATAGTTTTATACGCTCATAGTTATATAGTTTTCTATATATATTTTGTACAGTTGTTTGTATTTTGTATATTTTTCTATTTTACTTTTTATATTTTTCTGTATAGTACAGTTATTTTTATTTCTTTGCATTGCTTTGTATTATGTGTCTTTACTCTGTTACACTTTGATTTTTTATGTATATGGTGGCTACTGGTACAAAAATTTTCCCTCAGGATCAATAAAGTATCTATCTATCTATCTATCTGTCTGTCTGTCTGTCTGTCTGTCTATCTATCTAAATAATTCTACACACTTTGCTTGATGGTATTTATGGACAAATACATGTACTGTACCAATAATCTACAAGAATACAGCTGTCTGTACAAAAATAAGATGCTACAATTGTGGACGAGATAGAACCATTGACTGTATAACTCTATTAGCTATAACATTAAAACCATGTTTCTAATATTGTGTAGGTCTACCTCATGATGTCATAACAGCTCTGACCCATTGAGGAATGGACTCCACAGATCCTTTAACTCCTGTCTGTGGACTGGGTTACTTTGTCCCGCACATTCCACAGATGCTTGACTGGACTGAGAATTTGGACTTCAATTCTTACAGTAAAAAGTGATGTTGATTATTTGCCATTGTGAACACACCCTATCACACAACGTGCACCACAATTAAATGTGACCTCTGCATTTAATCCATTCACAGCTATCAACAGCACTTGGGCAAGAGTGTACCTTGCTCAAGGGTACCACAGTGGTACCTGGGCCAGGAACCTCCGACCTTCAGATCACATGGGCAAGTCCCTAACCACTAGGCTACCCTTGCTCATGTTCCATACTCATGTTTGTCATGTCCCTCAAAATGTTCTTGAACATTGTTTTGTAAAAAAAAATTAAACCACCAGCATTATTGAATACCATTGCCAAAGTGATATACTTGATTTGCAGCATTGCTTAGGTAGGAGGTATTTGTCAAAGAAACAACAACTTGAAAGTCAGAACCAAAGATTTCCTGGCAGAACATTGAATTACACTGCCTCTGTTGGCTTGTCTTCTTAACAAAGTGCATCCTAGAGTTAGTTCATTCTCAGTTAAGCAATGCACATGCACCCAGCCGTCCACATGATGTAAAAGAAATTGTGATTCATCATACCATGCTCCATGGTGCAGTTCTGATGCTCACATGTTTTTTTTAGGCGCTTTTAGCGGTAAACAGCTACATACACAGGCAAATGCAATGCAGTGTATTTTCTGTCATAGTCAGCATTGCTCTTTTAAACAATTTGTGCTACAGTAACTCTCAGGTAGGTTCAGACAAGACATGCTAGCCTTCACACCCTACATGTATCTGTGAGCCTTGGGCATCCATTGCCTTGTAATCAGTTCACTCTTTCTCCTTCCTTGGACCCCTTTTGTTAGGAACTAACTACTGTATACCAGAAACATCCTACAAGACCTATTGTCTGGCAATCGCTGTTTGGTCCTTGTCAGAGTCACTTTTTTTTTTGCCTCCACCACATGAACTTCACTTGTTGCCTAATATATCACACCTCTTAAAAAGTGCCACAGTACGGAAATAATGTTATTAGCATCATTGGTCAGTGGTTTAAATGTTGTGGCTAATTGGTGTATATCATTTATAGATGAATTAGGAGCAACATGCAGCCACTTTAAGCACTGAATGGTAACACCTATACACTGGTGATGGCACTGAGCAGCTTCTTTGAATATTCTTGTTTATGTTAATTGGAAGACCTAGTGTCTGAGTTGAGGCAGTAAATACAGTATAGCTGAAGCCAGAATTATTTACACATTTAAATAAATTGCTAGAACTAGCTGTTATGAATCAGCACATACCTGGTCATTAAAATAAGTGTCAGAGACAAAGGACAGCATGCCACTGCTGTGATAAATAGAGATTTGCTCTCCAAATACTGAAGCTATCCTTTAATCCTTCACTGTAATATTGCCCTCTTGTCTAGCCGGGGGTGCTGATGAACCGGTCTTGGAGTTGCTGGAGCGATGGCAGCTCCAGGATGACAGGAGCTGTCAGTTTTGAGATTAACTATGAATTATCATGAAAACAGTGTGTACTGTAACCACCTGCAGGCACAGGGTCAGTCCAACAAACAATGCTACTGCCTACTGCAGCTCCACCTATGTAATTTGACCTATATGTGTGTTTTGTGTGTAGCTTTTTATTGCATTTCTTTCTAAGGCACATATAGTATCTAAAAATTGCTTGAACACAAAAAATGAAACTACGGTTGTATGCAAACATTTGAGCACCCCAATCAAATTACATTTTGTAGTTTTTCTTAGTAAAAATAATTTTAATGAAGTTTTAAAACAAATGTAGTTTATTTCAACTCAAATATATAAATATGACAAAACATGTAATTTGACTCTCTTTATGCCTTTCTTTATAAGGCACATAAGCATTTCAGAATTGCTTCAATCCCATTGATTCAGGTGGCCCACTTCACCAAGCCTGACTTTTTTTTCATATTATACCCGCGCCATCATGACTCACTCATTCACACTTGGTTACTGAGACAGCACTAGAAAGAAGCTGATTCGTCAGAACTGAGCCCTGCCTGCTGAATGGTAAGGGAATGCTGGTGTGCAGTACATTAATGGGTCTTTGCCATTCCGAGACAGGGAGTCTGGTGTGGAGACACCCTGCAGCAGGCTTTGATATAGTCTGACTGGCTTCCTTCAGGGATTAAGCAAATCACAGCAGCTCCTCAGGAGAAGGCCCACGAACGACGCTTAGCTTCAGCCACTCCACCTTCAGAAGGATACCCAGCCAAAATGAGTTAATATCTTGGAAGCTGAGGAAGATTTTACCATCTGTCAGGCAAATCCGCCTGGACAGGCTGTGCCGGGGCCTCGCTGGCAGGCAGATGAGAGGCTGCTACCACTGAAGACTAATTAGTGCAAATAAGCACCTTCTGAGCTCCTCAATCCTCTGACAAGTCAAGCGAAAAATTCTAGAGACCTAACTGGCAACTCATGATTAAAAGGCAGTCAGCGTGGTTCGAGTGGCCAGGCACTTCTTCTTCTGTGCTATGGAAAATAAGCCCAAATATATGTGTGCGTGCTCAGCAACAGGTATAACCATACAAACCAATCACTCCATGTTCTTTAGCCACCCAGACATGTCATAAGAATACACTGTCTGTTACATAGCTAAATACTCTGCTTTCTCAAACATAAGACTGCCCCAAATGCTTTAAATAGGATTAGGCCCCTCTTTTTTTGGATGATGCTCAAACTTTATATGGCTAGCAAGGCACATTTACAATGAAATCTTTTGGCAAACATCTGCTCCAGTGACAGGCCTGTCCAGGGACTTGAAAAGGACTTGAACATGGACACTGTTTCTTTTCCTCTTAATCTTCATTATCACAGCTCATTTACGTTCAGGCTTCCTTCATTGGTGGATTTCATGTCTCTTGCACATGATACGGGGCAGTATGATTAGAAATGATTATTTGAAAGCAACAAATAGTTTCCAAATTGTACATATCAATAAATCTCTGTTGGATTGCACTTGTGTTCGATTAAAATGCTTTTGGGGCACCACAAAATCCCTTTTGAAAAGCACACTGAAAACACTACAGGAATCATAAACAAGGTTATTCGGAGTGCATAGTAATATTGCTCAATTCCAGCTTCCATTCCATAAAAGGAATGTGAATGAGGCATGGATAGCAACATATTTACATGTTAAATATAGGGAAGTATGCGTTTAGCACTAAATTAGCTATGCCTGGGGAAAGCCACAGACATGAAGGGCTTTCCAAAAATACAGATAATTCCTTCTACCGCTGATTAATTCTTCACAAGCATCCTGCCCCAGGTGAGAGATAATGGGGGCCATCCCATCTTCAGCTGAGTAATTACGGGGTGGAGAGTGTTCCTGCCTGAAAACAGACTGTAGAGCTGTAGAGCTTTACCATGTTTCATCTTAATCAGTGTCTCCATTTGGTTCCTGCTCACATTGGGAGAGAGTTATTGTAGTTTAAGCTGCTGATGGTTGTGTTTGGAGAGAAAAGTAGAGGCAGAAGTACAGATGCAGAGGACAAACAAGACAAAAAGAACAAAGAGCTCACTTCCAGCCTGGGGGTGAAAGCATGGGAGGGGAGCCCTGAACTCTGGGCTTTATCTATGAATGCAGGGAGGAAGACGTGCACCCACCCATTCATTTAGCTCATCTGTCCAATGGGAGGCCAAAGTTCACCATAAACGCACCTCTGCTCAGGAGTAAAATGTTTCAAATAGAATGTTACATGATATGGTGTGTGTGCGTGTGGAAAAGAAGGGAAAAAAGTAGATGAAGACGAATAGAAATAGAGGGCAAATGTGCAAGGGAGGCTGGCCGGCCTTTTTCCCCAGCAGCCACACTGCTTTCATTGACTAAAACATGCGATAGGTGTGGCACGGTGGCAGGCAGCGGGAGGAAACCAAAACCAAACTGGTAATAAGTTCAGATGGAGCGAGTCCCTCACGGGGCTGCCCGCCTCATGAGCCAGGGCTGTAAATCATGCAACTGGGCGTGTCGGCACCAACCTGGCACACACACGCACACACACTCACACACACACACAAAGTCAAAGACACACACTCTCCCACAGAGGCACTCTGCTACCGCAGACAGGCAGCCAGACACAGGAAGAGTGGCCCAGGCCACTGGAGCGGCCCAGGTTTCCCAGGTCTCGGGTGAGGCCCACTGCTAAAAGCCGAATTATATGTCTGTGTCTGCAAACCTGTGAACACGTGTGGACATTGTATAAAGACAATTACATGCTTGAATATAACTTTATTGTGTGCACTAGGGGGCAGTTTCACAATGATTAAATGAGAATGTATATAAAAGAAGCCTTTAAAAGGATAAAAATGCAGTTTTAGGCTGCTCTGTAATAGAAAAACGTTGCATAAAAAAATAAATAGAATTACTGATATACATTAGACAGCATGTAGTTAAGATTATGGAGGCATCATGCTAGTTACAAGAACCCATAACTCTCTATCTCCATGAATATATATTTATGCAGAAGTGTGTATAAGTATAACCAACATCAGTTGCCCCAGCAGCTCAGGCCAGGCTGGCAGGCCCAGTGACGAGGCTTATATTAAATTGGGCCAATCCAGGCAATGCTCCCAAGAAGTGCTCAGGGGAAGGACAAAAGGCACCAAGAGTACAACCATGCAATTTCTGATTTTATAGACATGAAAACATTATAATGTGAAACTAAGCACTGTTCAGCAGTTCTCACACAGCTAGTATGAAACAGACGCATCACTGAGCCAAATAGTAATAAATGTAAGACATTTTACATGATGTTCTTTGGACCTCTGTGCTGGACCCTTCCTCCTTACTTTTGGCTAGTCCTGTATACCAGCAATAGCAGTCACCTTCAGTTACTCAGATCTAAAAAATTATGAACTTAAACATGGGATGGACACAGCTTACAGCACATCAATGAAGGTTCCGCTACTCAGACTGTTCGCATGCAGACTAGGAAGCATTCAGATTTACTGACTCTGTGAAACCTAATATATAGTGTGTTTTAGAAGCTTTCCATTAAACCCTCTTCCTTTACCCATGCACCATGTTATTAAGTGGGTAATAAATGGAAAGGCTCGGAAATGTCAAATAAATGCTCAAACTGCGTGGAGTCATATCGGTATTTTGAACATTGTCAGGGGGAAAGAGAAGCATAACGCACCGAAAAAGGATTTTAAGTAGCTCTGGCGAGCATGATTGATGCATTAGATGGAGTCGGTCCCAAGTGGGGTCATTGCCGTGCCAAGTAAACACAGCCTGAGCCTCTGTGGCTTGTAATGGTGGAGGAAAGAGAGATCCCAGTTACACAGACAATAATCAGGATACATGGGAGACTTCAGGATGTTGGCCACTAACACATGAATCAAATCTGAGCCTCTGCAGCAATCTGATGTAGTGGAGAAGTCTGTTTTATAGCTTCATGGGGTGTTTCAGATGAGAGTCTGAGCTGGAATAAACCTTCTTTGGACCCATATCTGACAAGCAGAAGAGGGCTTCTGAGGTAAAAGAGAGAAACCAGGAGAAATATTACAGTTTTAAAATGATGGTTCCAACAAGTGTAATTGATAACCCAGGACATGATTTGGTGTTTAAGATTTGCTTGTGTAGTATACTTAAAGTACATTTAGGAAAGGTGTATTTCCCAAGTATACTTCATATTGTAAGCCTACTAATATCAAGTACTAGTAGTATACTTATAAGTGTATTAGTTCAAAATTGAGACTTGAGACTAAATTGGCATACTTTTTATTTTATAAATGTAGACATTTAAGTTTACTTTAGGGTAAAAGTAGTAAACAAGTTTTTTTTTTTAACTGCAACAATACTGTGAACTATATGTGGGTGTTGGCCTGGAGAACATCTGTTTTATGCTGGCTGCAAAGCTAAGGAGAGCCCAAGTAACACTCATGATTAGGCCCACACTGAGTGAAGAGCATACCTTGTATTCTTCCTAAAAAACTCAAAATAAGTCCAGCCACTAATCAATGGCACACAGTCTCTTAAACAGCCCTCCAGCCCAGGTCCTCCCTGTCCAAAACTTTCCTGTATCAACAGGTTGGAAAGCTCAGTCTTTAAGGCATTCTGGCTCCATTCTTGATGGCATTCAGCTGTCCCTTGTCAAGGGAGGAGCCCTGCTCACAGTGTTTTGGCCACCCAGCAATCTGTCCACCTTTACAACTCCATATATTGTATACTAAAAGTAAACTTATAGATATAGTGTTAGTTTACTTGCTCATTTATGAAAGTATTCTTTCAGTAAAGTATTACTTAATTAATTTTAAACTTGAGTTTTGAACTTTAATTGATCATCATACTAATAGTTTTCTACATATATATTCTTTTTGTAATTTTATGTTTACATACATTACATTTTTACATTACATACTTTATTTATGCTTTTTCAGTATTTCTGTACCAAAAGAGTAAATTACAAAAAAAAGGATCAAAAGAATAGATAATAGCAGACTTTGCACCCTTGTGTACTATAAGCCATATATTTAGCCATATATTTAATTTAATATAAATAAAAATACACACTTAGGCATGTCTAACTCTAAGCAAAATCCAATAGGACAGAAGAAGAATGAGGGGCTGTCACGAATGAAGGTGAGTCTGAAAACCAGTGCGATTAATAACGAGTCTTTATTTTCAAAACCAGCAACAGAGGAACCGGCACTCCATCGCTCGGGAGGAGAAAGCTACGAGGGGCGCTCGGTAGCAACCGCCCTCGCTGGAGCTAGGCTCAGCTCAGTTCGTCAAAGTTCAATACCGTATCCTAGAATGGAGGCGCTTAACTAAGCGCCTTCGGTGCAACACCAACCTGGTGCTGCGCGTTCAATACTTGTTCCTACAATCATTGCCTTTTGGACAGCACACAACGAGTATCCTCCGTGCTCTCCCTGCGTCCCGGCCTATATTGCCAGGTGATGAGGGGGCTAACTAGCTGCACCTGGATTAGGTTGGGCCAGTTAGTACTCGGGGGATGGAGACCGGCGCCGGCCGCTGGGTGGCGGTAGCCCCCCCTCTACTGCAGGGTATCTTACAGTACCTGTTCCCTTACAGGGGTCCTGTCATCAGCCCAGGCCTTGTTTATTTTCATGCTGCTTGCTTATAGGTGGGATAAGGTAATGAGGTAATGGAAAACACCCACAAAACCTGTGTTTATACCTATCACGATATAGTATGTTATACTTATAAATATTATTATATATATAAATATTATATCTTTACACATTTTTTGTATACTAAATATTCTCTGTAGCTTATGATTTAATTTAATTGAATGAAATAATAAATATTTACCTTTCCCACTTTTACATTTATAAAAGATTCTAAATCCAACTCTTAGTCTAATATTTTCTTTTTTAAAAGCATTTTCAAACACATTTTTATAGGAGCTGTGTTCTTTGCTACAATGACTGAAACCATTGAAGAATTCTTCTCTTTTTAAGTAAGTGATTTATGCAGGAGTCTGTTGCCAGATCAACTATAATTTGGAGTTGAAGTTTCTTGAGGTTGGCCCATCTTTAGCCCCTTCTTTAAGATCATTTTAAGAATCATTAAAAGCCTGCATGGTGCTGTATTATAGTAATTTTGTGGTTGTAATAATATTACATAAAGCACCGCCTCTTTTATTTGCGTCCATCAAAACATACCCTACAACTTCAGGGCATGCCTTGATAAGTCGATAATTGGTTCAAGGTCGGCTGGTGATTTCATTATATGCACACAGATTCCACCCGAAATTTAAGGAAGGTCAAGAGATTAGATTATAAAAACGGCTGTAATTATGTTTTTACTTGTGGTGGTTCGGATTGGAGAGTATTCAAATGCATTGTGGTCTCTGGACAGTCTTGCAAACATGGCTACTAAGCCAGAGTAAACAAACATGGTCTTCTATCATCTGATAATACTGCAAAACACAGTGTATCATTTAATTCATGTCACTGGGCCAAAAGATGCAGACCCTCGCAACTTGGTTTAGTTCTTCCCTTTTTGCTACACTAAGGGACGGAGAAGTCATATTGGAGAATAGGAGACTCATACTGGGAACATCAGAGAATTGGTACATTGGAGAACTGGTTTTGCATAACATGCCTTGATCCTAACACAGTGTAAAAAATAATAGCCTTGAAAAGTATGTAAGGGAATGCATATTGATCATGCTTTCTCTTCTTTCCTCATGCCTTGCACACCAGGGATGTCTCATCCATTTATTCAAAATAAGCACTGCAATAAAATAAAATGAAGACAAATACATGAAAATAACCTTTTCTTAAATGTTAATTATATATAAGGAATAATTAATATGGTTTTCTTAAAGCAACTACATAGAACTAGTAAGTTGTGAAACAACATTGACCACATTCACAGGCAGGTTAGAATAAAAACTTTGAACTATCCTAGGTGAAAAACGACCAATGTAAAAGAAGCATAGCAATTTTTTTGGTTGTGGCTCTCACAAGATGGTCCTATGTTATTCTGAGAGAGGTTCAGGTTTGTTCAAGAGGTTAAATGTCAGAAATTTAGAATGACCATCTCACAGTGTGATCACTGCTACAACCAACTACTACTATAGCAGCGCAGAAGGGTAAATAGAAATGGGGTCCCTACATACTATATAGTGCACAAAATTTTGGGGCATGGCCAAATTACTGGTGGCTCTTTATTAGGTATGCGATGCACTGTTTAGGTGCAGAAAGCTGTATTTTTTAAATTTACAGTGTAGTGCACTTTGTAGGGAGTAGGGAATCATTTTGGATTCAGCCCATGGTTGGGTAGCTTCATTGCAATTGTTGCTGGTTAGCTTCACTGACAATATTCATTTTACAATGTCAGATTGACGGTGGATGCTGATAACACCCAATCCATACAAGGCAACTTTAGGCACAGCCTGTGATTCTTAAGGGGTTCTCATCATACAGTCTAAATGCATCAAACAATGTCGTTCCCAAGTTCATTAGTAATTATAATTATAGGTTTACCTGTGGTACAGTATTTGCTAACAGTCATTGTAATCTAATATATAAATATAAATAACAATATAGAAATACTGTATGTTAGCAAGCTAGCTAAAATTAGCTGTTCTTAATAAGCTCTTGACTGTTAGCTTGATAAATTAGATTAAATTTTGACTTTACAATTTTTATATTTGCAATTAAAAAGCATTTGTACAAAGATAGAATTATTGCCCTAATATGTGTGCTGTCATTTTCATTGCTGTTATTGAGATTTGATTTTTAGAATGAATTCATGTAAAGTGGCAGCCTCCATCACTCCATCACTCCACAACCTCCATTTTGTTCTGAACAAAATTTTCAGTCATAAATATGCTTGTGACATTTCTATATTTTTTAAATTGCAAAATATTTGCTGTATGTTTCATGCTTTACCACCAGAGCTGCCAGCTCAGACTTAGCCTTACATTCAAAAGTTTGTAGTTTAACCATCTCTCCACCAACTGTTTTTTCAAAACATTTCTGTGATGTAATGATTCACAGCAATGCAAAGAAGTGTGGCTGCACCCATGGTTAGTCTGCTGGCTTTAGTACTTTTGATTTTGGTTTTAAAACTCTCAATTTGTGTCAGTTCCAGTGAGTAAAGTAATAGGAAGTCATCAGTTTTCATCTCATTAATACATGCAAATAAGCAACTAATTATTTTGAAAAGAGCAAAAAATTATAAAATTTACATGTACATGTACAGATGCTACCATGTGACCTGCATATTTTGTTCCTGTGATAGTGCTAAAGACCTTGACCACTGGCATGCACTATCACACATACAGGCATTCGTTTTTTTTTTTTTGTTTGTTTGTTTGTTTGTTTGTTTTTACTTTGTGAGGTTTCCCTGTCCTTCCATGTCCATAATCTTTTTTCCAAATCAAAGTGCCTGCTGCATTAAATGTTATGTTTTCTATCATCATGCGGACATTTTCCCCCATAAAGAGCTAAACACACATGGCTTAGACTGCTTGAAATCTACCTCACATTGCTGTTTTGAAAGACCAAAGTCCTCTACTAGGAAAACATTTATGTTTAGTATAAAACAAGAAGTGAAAGCTTTGAGTCTTCCCACTTTCAGTGAGATCCACTCCCCACCTTCTATCTCTCTCTGATCATTCAGTTCAGCTTACAAAGATAAAACTAAGACCATCCCTTGTCAAGTCACCATACACACACACACACACACACACACACACACCCATATCAACTTGCTACACACTCACACAAATTCACACCCCTGATGCTTGTCCTTTTAGATAAAGCATTTGCATTCAATTGGTATTATAAGCCGGACATTTGAGAATAGAACCTTTCTTCCTGCTGAAAGATGCTATAAGAAAATACAAAAAAACACTCAGATGTGATACAAAGAGTATTAAGTTCTACTTTCACGTTAAAGCAAGTTGCAGCAAGTCTATCCGTGCCAGAAGATGAGAAGCCACCTTAAACAGTAATCCTCTTGTAAAACATAAAGGACACTACAGCCTCCAGGAGATCTGGCATTTAATGTATAGTCGCTGGTTGAATGCTGGCGCCTCCATTCTGCACTAAAGCCTTCATGTTCAAATCACTTCAGCATTTAAACTGAAAGGGCTGGGAAGATGTCTTAATTTACCCCAATATGAGAACAATTACACCAGAGGTGTCCAATCTTATCCCTAAGAGACCACTGTGTCTGTGGGTTTTCATTCCAGGAGTCCACATCATCAGATGCTTGAAGACTGAGACAAATTGATTAAACAAGTGGAATCAGGTGTCCCTGCTCGTTTGGAATAAAAAACTTTCAGTCACACTGGCTTTTTGTGGATAAGGTTGGACACCCCTGAATTACACAGAAACAATAAACTCTTTTTTGTGCAGCTGCTTCAGAGTGACCTATTGCACTGCAAAAAATCATATCAGTCTCCAGCCAACAAAACATAGAATATTTTAAAATTGCTATAAGATTTATAAAATAAATCTATCTAGAGAAAATATTATTGTACTGGCAGATAATATTGCTTCTTTCAAGAAAGTACCACAGTACACACATTAAAGGATACAGTCATATGTAAAAAATAAGTATATTTTATGGAAACTGATGAGTTTTTTAAAAAATATTTACTTAACCAAACATTTTCTTACATTGTACATAAAAGTGAAAATACCCCCAAATGACAATCGAGATTTATGATTCATTTTCAGAGAACAAGAACAAATGCAAAAAAAAGTCAGTACGTCCTTACATTTATCAAATTTATGAAAGTGACTATTTGTTATTGTGAACACACTCAAGCACCACAACAAAACATGACCTCTACATTTAACCCATCACACATGGAGCAGCAGGCAGCTGTCAAGAGCACCCAGGGAGCAGGGACAGTACTTTGTTCAAGGGTACCTCAGTGGTGGCCAGGTCGGGCCTTGAACCTGTGACCTTCTGTTCACAAAGGCAATGTCCTAATCACTAGGCCACAACTGCTGTAATCATTAGGCCACCACTTTGACTTGACATCAAAGTTAACAGTAGCAGCCCTTATGAAAACCGATGCTTTTTGGAATAAGCCTTGTTTGCGTCAGTTGTAATGAAAGACTTATGTAGGTTATCATGTAGCCTTATAAATGCTGCCCTTCTGTAAAGTGTTACCAAATGTTTTGACTTTTAAAAAAAGGCTGTGAATGCAATCTTGAGGCCATTACTTTTTAATGCTGTTAAAAGTGGGTTTCTGGAGTCCAAGAGAATTTTTCTGCTTTGCTAAGGGATCTGGATCTGTAGATGTCTCCTAGGTTGATCAAATTAAAGCCCAGAAGTTTGTTGGCAGTGATTATTTCCTGAATGTATTTTCTGGGTTGCCGTTAACTTCCTAAGCAAAAAGTTTAAATGATCTCAGATCCTAAAGCTAATGTAAAGGCTTTTTGCTACTTGTAGACCATTTCTATAAAATCCATAAACTGTAGATGGTGTTTGTACTCCTTTTTTATAATCTAAATTTTCATCCCATTTCTGTCAATATAGATGCTGCAGCATATTAATTGAAGCAGCATGTTACCTGAGTTGGAATATACGATGTTCGCATTATGATGCTAAAAAGTTAAGACTCGTGTACTGTAATTTACTGTACACAGATTTGCCAAATAAAAGAGGGATTGAGAAGCTACAGCTTGTCCAGAATAAGTGGCCGAAGTGTTATCAGTCGGAGAGAGACACATCACTCTGCTTTTGAATTCTCTGAATATCTCATTGCCCTGGCGTCCAGGCTCTTTTAGGACAATTATCAAAGTATTATGTACTAAAGCATTTTGTAGACAGCATAATTTAATGCAGTTTTTATCCATCTATTTTGCCGTATTATTAACAGAATGATTTTGCCTTGAATGGGTTTAACCCATGTTCAAAGTGGGTGCTGCATTTTTTGAACAGGTGAACTTGGTGGTTGTAATGATGGTTACCACTACAGCAAAGAAAGATGATAAATGTAAAGATATAAGTTCAATACCAGAGAAGCCACAGCCTTACCTAAAACGGTTAGATTTTTAAAATTAAAATACACAAATACACAAAAAAAAAGTTTTCAAACTACCTGTTAAGCATCAATGTTACAGTGGTATGCAAGCCACATGTACCCCCACCACCACCACCAGGCAAATGACATATTTTGTTGATTTTTTTTAACACAAAAATAGGTTAGCATGTTCTCTTTAAGCAATAAACTTGTTGTATTTAAAAAAAATAAATAAATATAGGTTAGCACATATTATATAGGGAATAAACTTAATTGCATAAAATTGCATTTAATTACATACATTTTATAAGAAGTTTTCAGTGGCCAACTAGAACACACAATATGTAGAATCACATCTCATATGTAGCTTGTTGGAAACATCCTGAATCACATATGTAGCTTAAGACAATGCTAAATCCTACTTTTGAGGTCTTTGCCATTATGAGGGAGGGGAAAAAACACCCAGCATTCTTAGATATATTTTGCATGAAAGAACCAAAGTTGCTATAATGTTTTGTGACTGTGCCATGAGCCTGCCCTTCAACCATTTCTGTGATAGAGGACAATCCTTTGTCAGTAGCTTTAGGTACAGTGCATTTTTCCACAGATGGTGCGCACACGTGGATGGTTGGAAGAAGGTATAGAAATCACCTTCTGTGAACTGTGAGTGGCCCTGATTAATCAGAGCTTGCTGCCTGGATTGCTACTTCAATTTCAGCCAAACAGTTTCTCACCCCCGGCCTCTCCAATATGTAGAGGCTCTGGAAGCGGCCCGGGGGACGGCAGTGAGATGGAGGAGCTGACCCTGAGGCCAAGCCTCGGCTTGTGTAGTGCTCGGGCTGCTGAAAGGAAGTTGGCAGTGGATCCTCGCTGCTGGATCTGAATGCGACAGGTCGCAGTGGAGCCCATAGAGCACAGAGCTCTCGTTAACAGGCTGAGGGCTACACCTTTGTTCAAGGAAGCGCTGTCTGTCTGAGCTCACTGCTCCCAATCCACCATCCCTGGCGTGAGCCATTTATGTGACATTTCATATAACCGTAATCTTTGCACAGCCATGTGTGCTACAGTCGTAAGGAGAGGGAGCTCACGCATAACATACCCAGGAAAAATACTGTTTAGCAGAACCGAATCAAATCCTTGAACTGTAATTCAGGCTTGAACCTCTGCTCAGGATTGCATAAGGCTATATGTCCTCATTTCCGCTCCTATAAGGAAAAGGAGCTAAAGCATGGTTGCACCAAGTCTTAACAGTGCTGAGTAAAGTCCTAGAACTAGAATTCAAGTTTAAACCCTAGTTTAATGCTGGGCAATTTGACAAAAATAGGACATTTAAGCTAAATTATAATAAAAGTTTTTAGATGGACCAAGTACTATGTGTCACTGGGGACTGTTGCTCAACACTATGCTAACTCTTACTGTGGTAATTACAGTATTAAAATAGACAGCACTGTGAGTTCAAATGCACCAGTGCACAAGTGGTTGAGCAAGCGAGCTTAAGCACTGTTAAACACCCTCGGGTTTGCCTTTGGATTTGCAAGGCCACCGTGTAAGTCGACATCTATGTAGGCAATGCTTGATTAAGCTTAGCACTCTACAGTCATCCTAGCCACCATGAATCCATTCTTCTCCTGCTGTAATCGGGGGATTTTTGTATCAGCAGAGCTATAGGGATGTGCTGTTTGCAGGAATAGATGGGTTTTTGTGGTGGTGCTGGATTAAAAGCACATGCCCACAGAGGGCAGGTTCCTTTGTTCTTTTCACAGCTCAGCTTTTCCTCTGTGTTCACTTCCGAAAGCTCTATTGTGTCTTTCTCCTATATGACTGCATATATTAGTAAAAAACAGGAACATAGTAAATTGTAATAATAATAATAATAATAATAATAATAATAACAACAACAACAACAATAATAATTATTATTATAATAATAATTATTATTATTGTTGTTATTATTACATCAGTATTTCGAATTTTTATGTGATAATATAGCACAACAGCTTTAAAAAGTGTGATTTATGGGAAACGAAATTGTGAATCAATTTAGATGTTAGTAGCAAGCAGTTGATCCCTCTGCTCACCAATTAGCCTTTCAAATATAGCAGCAGGTTTACCTGCTGAACCAGCATTCTTTATATCATGCTTTGAAAAGTTACATCTAAATTTTGATAGATGCTGCAGGTAACGGTGAGAAACATTATGCAATTGGTTGTTTTGCATGTCATTCAAAAGGCCCTTTCCTGTTAAAGACAGCAGATGTGCCGAGTCTGCTTTACTAGTCTTTATTACAGTGTAGTCAGTGCTAGTAATGGAATTGGTGTTATTCTGTATAGTCTTTCCACATACGTACTGTGGGATTTGTCTTTAGCAAAAAATAAAACACCTGAATTTTTTTCTATACACTACTGCTTCTTTTCTTTCCCTGCACTTCAGACATTATCATTAACATAGCCCCAAATACTGGCTTTAATAGTCATCTGCTCAACTAGTCTATTCAACTCCTCATTCCCTAATTTGACATATTAAATGACATATTTTATTGAATTTTTAAACACAAAAATAGCATGTTCTCTGTAAGGAATAAACTTGTTGGATTTTTCAAAAAAATAAATATGGGTTAGCGCATACTCTATAGGAAATAAACTCAATTGTTGCATTTTTTTCCTGCACAACTGCTTTTTATCTGTTGAGTTTAACATGTCCAAAAAATAAATAAACATTTTATATTTGTTTACAGCAAGTTATTTTCAGCTTTTGAAGTGGTTATTAAAACATGCAGAAGTGTGTTCTCTGTAAAGGATGTATACTTATTTTCACTTTCGTTTTCACTTTGCGTGCGGCTATACATTCATAAAGTTTACTAGAATATGAAATTCAAAGTCGGTTCAAGTGTTTGAAATTGTGTTCTAAAATAATTTTAACATTTTACATTTTATCATTTTATAAGTAGTTTTCAGTGGCCAACCAGAACACACAATATGTAGAATCACATCTCATATGTAGCTTGTTGGAAACACGAACCAAAGAACCAAACAATTGCTATAACGTGTTGTGACTGAGCCATGAGCTTGCCCTTCAACCATTCCTCTGATGGAGGACACTTCTTTGTTAAACCAACAGTAGCTTCAGGTACAGTGCCCCTAATGTTTCCCACTTTGCTGAATATCTTAGCTTTAATATTCTAATGAACTCAATGATTTCATATTATGCCCACAGTGATAATGGCTAGCACCCTAATTATTCGAGTAAGATTCATCACTCAAATGGCAATGTTCAACTTCTGTGGAACTTGTTTTACTATTTGATTATTTATTAGAGTAGTTTTCTGAAACATTAGACTCAGGACTTCTAGACATCTAAAGGAAGTCTATCAATTGGAGCAGTCATATAATGCTGCAATAAGTATTTATGTAACTAACTGTGAATGTGGCTGTCAAAAAAAGTTGTCAAAACACACACTGCCTACAGTGTAAAAATACATATTTAGTCATTATAAAACATACAAATTGCCACTTAAAGATAAATCACTGACTGATTCATTATGCAAACATCTCTGAGTACCTACAGTTAATGCATCTATATACAGAGAACACACACACACAGTCCCAGTGTAGCCATCAGGGATGTCCTTTCTCTGGTCTCTCTGAATAACCCTGAAGCTGCTGTGATGACACTAGCAGATGTGGATTACACATTCTCTGTGGCTGGTCTCCTGGACATGCTTTTTATTTTACACAGTTTGTTTTTGATTTGAAGTTCAGGGCATTGCTGGAGGTGCATCTTTAAACTTAAAATGCCTTTTTCACTCTCTGAAAATAGAGCCTGTGACTGTTCATGGCATGTTTCATTTTAGGGACACATAATATTTCATCTGCCTTTATCAGGAAGATGTGTCGAACTCTATGGTTTAAGTGACTGCTTGCTGTCAGGCTAATAATACACACAACAGTCAGACCGCAGTGTGCAGTGAAATGGTTTTCATGAATTAGGATGGCCTTCACATATGCCATCCTCTTTAGTCGTTTGCACATGGTAGGTTTCCATGGAGCAAATGCATGACAAACAAAAGAAGCATGACAGAGTATTGTATCGCAGCAATTTTTGTGTCCAGAAATTCTTCTGATAGTAAAAGAAACACAC
Organism: Arnoldichthys spilopterus; assembly: GCA_037974385.1. NCBI lineage: Eukaryota > Metazoa > Chordata > Actinopteri > Characiformes > Lepidarchidae > Arnoldichthys > Arnoldichthys spilopterus. Next base: position 19,057,356 of record JBBPDA010000003.1, on the reverse strand, counting down.
CTCCTGAAATGGTGCCATAGCCACTGTGTCTTCACACTTAAGCAGGCTTGCTTACTAAAATAAACCTTTCCAAAAGTTTCGACAGGTAAAAACATAGGATGTTCTCATTTCTTATAGGCTTTGACGGCAATAATAATAATAATAATAATAATAATAATATTAATAATAATAATAATAATAATAATAATAATAATAATACATTCATTCGAAAAAAAAAAGCTGCAAATAATAGTCTGTCTTCAGTGCAGTGCAGTGTATCCTTACAAGGTTCTCTGGGCCATGGAAGAAAAACAGCCCCAAAACATCACACTGTACTCAACAGTGGGGACAAAGGTCTTTTCTAATCATCCCTCTTTTTATGCCAAGTAAAAACAAAAAACATTTTCCCAGAAAGCTCTATTTCTGTCTTAACTGACCATAAAACCCAGTTCCAGTAGCATGTAAATGTTAAGGGTCTCATTTATCAAAGTGTGTGCAGAACATTCTACATTAGTGTGGAACAGCCAGTACACACTAGAAATTTGGTATTTATCAAACATGTGTACACACAGCTGTACGCAATGAGCAATGATAAATGCTCGGCTCATGCACTAACAGACTAATTTACATAAAGAAATGCCTCCAAATAGCTACATATTGTAAAGTTTAAGTCCTTAATGGCCAATTTAGTATGTGAGATGCTGAAGTTTTATATGTGAAAGTTAAAATAATTTCCAAGCTGCCATACCTTAGCAGAAAAAGAGTCACTAGAAGCCACTGCAGTTAGAGTTGTTGTTTTTTTAATTGTCAATGCACTAAGCAAGATTATGTGCCATTTCTGAACTGCAAAACAAATTAGGATAAATATCACAAAGATATGCATTATTCATATTATAGGTTCTTATTACTGCAGTACAATTCAATCAGGTTTTGCAGTTGTCATTTTTGTTTAGTGCAAAATGCTAAATTGGAGATAATACAACACTACAAAGTGTTGCCAGCAAATGATGAAGTGCATTGTGTGCAATAGAAGAACACCATGTCAAATTGAGACACAGGCCATGTCTCATAGCAGCATCTCATCACCCGCCACACATGGCTTACAGTTTCCTTCCAGAGTGCTCCATCAGTCATATCAGTCATTCACTATCGTATGTCATCAGACGTCTTGTTTTCCACTCATCTGGGGATTAGGCTGAGGTGGGGCTGGAGCAGGCTTGTTTGTTTGGGATGTTTGGTACAGGAGCTGAGGAGGGTCCGGTTATGGCCCACAGCCATGTGCTCGTCTCTGTACAGGAGATCCTTTATTTATAGAGCGCACGTATCTATAGGGAAGATGATTCACAATTTCCATAGAGAGCCTACATTTGAGATCATCTGTGTTTGGCTTCCCATTTAGTGAGGTAACTACTCTCTTTCATACAAACGAGAAATTATGTATTCTGGAAGAAATAATGAGATTAGTCTCTCTCATCATAATTGCAAGCAAATGTCTACTGTTTGGAAAGCAGTGGAAACTTAGCTCCTTTATAAATATCATTCCTAATTGCTTTTAACGCACACCTGATGAGAAAATTGAGAGGACTAAGCCTTTGGAATGTGGTCAAAGATGTTACACTTAGAGCTGTGGTTTTGCTGCTGGATGTAAATCAAGCAGACATAATTAACAGGCTCTCTGGAGATGCAAGTGCTGATGCAATGATTCATGACTCTATTAGTCTCCCTGAGTTGTCAATTCACAGTAGCCACAAAGACAGCTGGATGTGTGGTCAGACATACTGTTATGATGCATTTTATCAAATATATACTTTGCTTTCTATGTGTGAAAATTTATGTTTTCTTGGAGGTTTTTTTGTCATGACTTGAACCTGGCCCAGTTATTTCTTGCCGGAGCTCATTCCGTTACATACATCTTGTACACATGCTCTTACTTTCCACTAAACATTGCAGGTCTATGTTCAAAATAAATAGAGCATATGCCTCAAAAGGCAAACAAAGTCTGCTCAAACGATCTTGTGGAGAATAAACTGCAAACTAAACATGGCGGGTTGCATTCAAAACAAGCTATGAGCTCACCCTGTCTCCAGCAAAGTGAGAATGGATATGTTTATGAGGGAGTCAAATGTGTCACTACACAGCACTCCTGTTTGTGTGTGTGTTGTGGGTGGGTGTGTGTATGTGTGGGTGGGTGCGTGTTTTCCTCTGCTCTAAATGTGTTTGCTGGCTTATGTCACATTAATAAAGTGATTGTGAATAAGCCTATTGGAGTCAGCCCAGTAGGACTAGGGTAGAAGACAGGAGACCTCGCTGGAACCCATGGACATATATATATATATATATATATATATATGTGTGTATATATATATATATATATATATATATATACAGTATAAATGCAAACATG